>CM038555.1:35922815-37122815 GCA_021527575.1 Ensete glaucum
TGAAGTAATAAGGATGCTCCTTACCTTTGCCTCTTTTAAGAACTTTAAGTTATTTCAAATGAATGCCAAAAGTGTTTTTCTTAATGGTTTCATTTCTGAAAAAGTTTATGTTGAACAGCCCCTCGGTTTTGAAAATGATCTTTTTCCGAATCATATTTTCAAATTATCTCTTTATGGATTGAAACAAGCCCTTAGGGCTTGATATGAAAGACTTAGCTCTTTCCTTATTTCAAATAATTTTTTGAAAGGCAAGGTTGATATTATATTATTTTTAAGTATTTTAAAAATAATTTTCTAATTATTTAAATTTATATTGATGATATTATTTTTAATTCAACAAATAAATCCTTATGTAAATCTTTTGCCAATATGAGCCAAGAATTTGAAATGAGCCTAATGGGTGAATTAATATTTTCTTAGGATTATAAATAAAATAATTAAATGATGGTATCATTTTAAGTTAAGCTAAGTATACCTTAGATTTGTTAAAACATTTTTTAGTATGGATAATGCTAAGGCATAAACACACTTATGAGCACTTCTACAAAATTGAACTTGGATAATGAAGGTGCAAATTTTGATTAAAAAATAATTTTCTAATTATTTAAATTTACATTGATGATATTATTTTTAATTCAACAAATAAATCCTTATGTAAATCTTTTGCCAATATAAGCCAAGAATTTGAAATGAGCCTAATGGGTGAATTAATATTTTCTTAGGATTATAAACAAAATAATTAAATGATGGTATCTTTTTAAGTCAAGCTAAGTATACCTTAGATTTGTTAAAACACTTTAGTATAGATAATGCTAAGGCCATAAACACACCTATAAGCACTTCTACAAAATTGAACTTGGATAATGAAGGTGCAAATTTTGATTAAAAAATATATAGGGGAATGATAAGTAATTTATTGTATTTAATTCATACTAGACCGGATATAATGTTTAGTGTTGGATTATGTGCAAAGTTTCAATCCAACTCTCAATATTCTCATTTTAAGATAGTTAAATAAATATTTAGATATTTAAAAGAAACTTTTAATTTAGGATTATGGTATCATAAGTCTAAAAACTTTGATTTAATTGTCTATGCAGATGTCGATTTTGGAGGTTGTAGAATAGATAGAAAGGGTACAACTAGAACATGCCAATTCTTAGGACTTGCTCTTGTTTCTTAGTCTTCTAAGAAAAAAAATTCGATTACATTATCTACTGAGTACATAGCAAGTGGTGTATGCTGTACACAAGTCATTTGGATGAAAAACACTTTAGAAGATTATGGAATTTACTTGAAGATTATTCCTATCAAATGCAATAACACTAGTACAATATGCTTAACTAAAAATCTCATTCAATACTCAAGAACTAAACATATTGACATTAGGCATCACTTTGTTAGAGATCATATAAATAATCATGATATATCTTTAGAATTTATTGATACTAATCGTAAATTGGCTGATATCATCACCAAGCCATTAAATGAAGAACAATTTAACTTTATTAGAAGAGAGTTAGAAATGTTAAACCATCCAAATACATGATTTACTATTTTTTAGATTTCTTGAGCTTTTGGTTGAAGTTTATATGAGATTATCAATTACAAATACTTTGGTAGCTCTTATAGTCTTCTTGGACTTCTCGACTTTTTGAGCTCTCTTTTAAAATGATTCTATTTATAATTGATATTTACAAAGATGGAGAAAAGAAATTTGATGTGGCATTTATGATGCATAAAATTCTATTTTATATTTCTTTTTATGATGCATAAAAAAGAATTAAATTCTAACTTTAGTCTTCTTCTTATTTTACCAAGGGGGAGCAATGGATTAACTACTTCTTTTTATGTGCTAAATATTGTAATAAATATTTAAAAAAATTATTCAAATATAATTGAGCATTCTCCTTTTTGTTGATGACAAAGGGAGAGAAAATGACATAATTGATAACATAAGAAAGATATTTAATTTGAGATCTTTAAAATAGTTAAAATGAATGTTGTATCATAATTGATGACATAGTTATCTTGTGAACATAATAATTGATGTTGTATCATGATTGATAACATTGTTATTTTGTAAATATAATGATTAAAATTTTTATGTGTAACCAAGAAACTGAATCTTTAAAAATTTTGTCATGTATGGTTAAATTATGAAAATGGTCAAAATGCTTGAATTCAAAAGTGATAGTGCTTTTGAATTCAAGTTTGTTTTATTTATCCTATGGCATATACATAGGGGGAGTTATGATTAACTCTAATCATTTATTGGTTATCATCATAAAAAAGGGGGAAATTACTGAATATCAGATTTTGATGATGAAATCAATTGATGGGTTTTATGATCTATTGTGTGTTAAAGCAAGTGATACAGGATTAACTACGACAACGAAGGGCATTACAATTAGATGTCAGACCGAAGTCAAGTTCAAGTATCGGGCTGTGGTTCAGACGATGCAATGGGAGCTCGCCGAGAGTTCGCCGAAGGTTAACCGAGGTTCAGACGATGTTGTCAAGAGCTCACCGAGAACTCACTAGAGGTTTGTTGAAAAGTTCCTCGGAAGTTCATCGACAGGTTGTCGGGAGCTCGTCGGGAGTTAACCGGAAGAATGCTAGGAGTTCGTCGGGAGTTCACCAGAAGAAATCGAGAGCTCACCGAGGGTTCATCGAAAGGATGCCGGGAGTTCACCGGGAGTTCGCCGAGAGATCAGTTGAAAGTTAGACAACGAAGATTATGTTTTAACTATCGCAGTTAGCATCATAGTGAGAGTTAGCTTTACTAACTCAATTAAGAGGTCATTAGATCTTAATTGGGATTGATTTAGACTTATTATAAAAGTCATTTCAGTAACCCAGCGTTAGAAAAACACGATCTTCGAAGACATGGTCTTCAAGATGACATAGTCTTCAAAGGTGTGTCGTGATTGAATCACCGACCGCCGATTGAACCACCGAGACACAATTTCCTACTATCAAGCAATCGTACCACTCAGACTAGCGGTACAATCGTCAGAACACAGTCTTCGAGACCAACACCTCGGGAACTCTTAAAATTTGAATTTTGGCTCTAATATTGAAGCCATTTGGGGCCTCTAAGTTACCCCTGCGCCCCCCCCCCCCCTCGCACCCCATTCTTGCTTGAGGTATGCAAGCATTAAGAGCAAAAACTTGTGAAAACGCTATTATAATTTTTGAGAGCTTCTCCTCATTTCGTTTTTGTTTAAGGGAGAGCTCAGATACTTGTAAAGGTTACCTCCTAAAACTACAAAAGGAGAATAGAGTTGTAAGAGGGTAGTTGATGTTCACCCATTGAAGGAAGATCAATAGTGGAAGCCCGTGACCTCAACGGAGGAGGAATTAAGAGTGGATGTAGGTCACGTGACCAAACCACTATAAAATCAGTTTGCTTCCTCACCTTTGCTCTTTATCTTTATTACTTTTTTATATAACTATCTACTATCTTTGCTTGTACTCTTACAAACATCTCTATGCTTAAACACATTTCTGATATGGTTTTTATTGAGCGAAAACTCAAATCGACGTAAATTTTTCATAAGCACTAATTCACTGCCCCCCTCTTAGTGCTGCTTTGATCCTAACACTTCATCCACGACCTCTTCCTCATGCTCCTGGACCTCCTCCATGTCTTTAAGGGGTTCAATTAGTAGGAGGTGCCCCTTATTGCAGTGATGATCGTAACTCCATGGTACGTCACAATGCCAACAAAGACCCTTTACCGATCTGTTGTATAGTTCTTCTCTTGTTAATTTTTTTAGCAGTGAAGGATGACTGGGAATAGAAGGAGGTCTATATTCCACGGGCCTAGGAGTGGTCCTCATCTTTCAAGCATCTTGGTTGAGTCATTCCTTTTGTATTCGGGCAAAAGAAATCCCAGTCGTTCCGATGCGGAGCTACCACGCCTTAACCTCTCCTTTAATCTTTAGTTTGAGTCCCTCGATGAATATCCCTAACAATTGTCAGTCAGTCCAATCACGTAGTTTGTTGCTTAGTCCAATCACTCCGGTTGGACTCGGTGGCTATCCAATCTTGAATTTCATGAATAAACCATGTAGTTTATCCTCTAAGCATGATTCAAGTCATGATTCAAGCTGAGATTCCAACGCCTCAAATTTAGCATCAATTGGATCTTGAGAAGCCATAGCATATGCCTATAGATCAGAGATGTCTTTGTCTTTTTTCTATTGATGGGTCAATGGCATGGGGTAGTGGAAGGTTCGGATGAATGATCAGTGGTAGAAGATTGTGGCTGCAAGGGTTTACTATTTTGGGCTGTGGTTTTGGGTGGTATTAGGTTTATGAAAATAGATTATGATAGTTGAGGCTAGAGGGATGCCCTAAATATGTCTTGGTTGGTGGGAACAAGATGGTTAGGTTTTAGTAGGTTAAGGAGAACAAGAAAGACAAAGGTGCAATAGCAGATTTTTCGTCGAAAAAATTCCAACAATAAAGACACATTTTTTTCCAGCAATTCTTAACAAAGATTTGAGAAAAACCAAGGGGAATCTACTGGGAGAGGTAATGCCATCAAAAATTTTATGGAAGGAAACGACAACAAAAGGTTCAGCAAAATCAAAGATTATTGGAAGGTACTATAGTAGATTTTACATCTAAAGTGTAGCTTGGATGTAAAAGATCAGCTTATATAGAGAATTTTTCGGAACCAAAAGAAAACCCACTGTTAGGAAGTGCCAAAGCCATTGTAAAAATTTTGTAGAGATTTTGATAGAAGAAACACAACAGCAAGATCAAATAAATAGTGCTATGCAACTGAAAATTCTACAATGCAACTTTCATCGTAGAGATGAAAACTTTGTGATGAAAAATTTATGTAGCAAAATAGGAATGAATTTTTAGTTTTTTTAAAATAAGAATAACTAAATTACAGTAGTAGTAAGGTAGGAAACCAGAACCTGTTGCAATTTACAAGGAGATCAAAGGATGATCTATAGTAGTGGAGATTACGGTGGAATACGATGATGATCTTTAGGCAATTGTGGGAATTGCTTGGGCAGCTGTGGAGGGATGATGGATGGCTATGAAAGTGCAGTGAGATGCCAAGAACGTTACTCTGATACCAAGTGTTAGAACCCATATAGATTCTAAGCTTGGGGTGATCTCTATATAGGATCGGCCTGTTTGGAACTTTATAGGGGTCCCACCCTCCAAGTTGCTGCTCAAAGGCTGCTAAAATGATTCATCTATTCATAAAAAAAAGTGACTGATTATAAGGATATTTATAGGTCTTCTAAACCCTAACTCATAATAGGACTCCTACTTCTAACAACTCCTATTCCAACTTTAAGAAGCAACTCCTACTCCAAATCTAAGAAGCAACTACTAGCCGACCCAACTATGGGTGATTGATGGTTAGGACTCCCAATCTAACTCTAACTCAACCCTACCTTAACCAACCCCGTTTAACCAAAGTTAGGGGTGACTAACTAGGGTTACATGTGCCCAATGCCTCATCCAAATATCCTAACCTACTCGGCTTCTTCATCTATTAATAGGGCTCTAGATTAGATTTATATGTGCTCTCTTAATGAATTTAAATTAGGACCTTATTAGCTAGAATCCTAACACAATCAAGTAGGGCCTCCATTTCGTCATTGCATGCACAATGGCTAACATCTCCTTATCATAGATTGATAGCTTTAGATGAATTGGGGAGAGAGCCTTACTGATGTAGGCTAGGGTTGGCCATCTTGCATTAGAACGACTCCAATTTCAACTGCCAACATGTCAGATTTGATTACAAACACCTAGTCGAAGTCTAGTATCGCTAACATCGGTGTAGGCATCATCACAGCCTTGAGGGTGTTGAAAGCTGTTGTTTCTTCATCCGACCACTTGAAAGCATTCTTTTTCAGTAATGATGTGAGGGGGCCCCTTATTTTGTCGTAATCCTTCATAAACTTGCGGTAGTAGCCAGTCAGCCCAAGAAATCCTCGTAGCGCTTTAATTATTTTTGGCAACGACTAGCTTTGCATTACTTCGATCTTCAAGGGGTCTACCACTATTCCTTCCTTTAAGATGATGTGCCCGAGGTACTCCACCTTGCTCTACAAAAAGCTGTACTTTGACTGCTTGACAAAAAAGACATGTTCTCGGAGAATCATTAAAATAAGTTGCAAGTGTGAGAGGTGGCTTTCGAGGGAGGAGCTATAAATCAAGATGTCGTCGAAGAAGACCAAAACAACCTTACAGAGGTAAACCCAAAAAATGTAATTCAACAAGCTCTAAAAGGTGGAAGGGGCATTGGTTAAGCTGAAAGGTATTACTAGGAACTTGTAGTGGCCGTTATGTGTCCAAAAAGTAGTCTTCAGTATGTCTTCATCATGCACCTGAATCTGATGGTATCCGAATCGCAAATCCAGTTTAGTAAAAACTTGTGCTCCCTTCAGTTCATCGAGTATTCATCCACCACAGGGATCAGGTATTTGTTCTTGATGATGATGTTATTGAGGGCTTAGTAATCCACGCACATTCGTCATGTTCCATCCTTTTGTACATGGAGCACCGATGAAGAATAGGAGCTGACACTTGATCATATGATCCTTGTTTCTAACATCTCTTGGAAGATTCTCTCGATCTTAGCCTTCTGAGATGAGGATATCTAAACATTTGCTATTAGTTTTTCTAGCAGAATTAATATATGGTGATCATGTAGCCGGGTAAGGGGTAGATTTTTTGGTTCAACAAAGATGTTTGAAAATTTAGCAAGTAAAGAGGAATGGTTTGGATCTTCATTCATCATTGGCTCTTCAGCCTTTGAAGTTGTTAGGAAGTCAACATATGATTTGTGCAGCACCATCTCCATGCATTGCATCGAAACAGTCGAAACTTTATCCCTACGTTTTTGTCATAGGATCACTTGTTTCCCATGGCTAAAATATTTCATAAGTAATTTAGAAAAATTTTAGGAAACATCACCTAGAGTAGATAGTCACTCGATGCTTAGCACCACTTCGTAATCATCCAATGACAAAAGGAAGAAGTCCACGATGATCTCTTGGCCCTGCATGACTAGTTTCACCCACGAACACTTGTGGCTGTAATTGAGGGTTCGACTATCTGTGAGCTTCATATCAAACCTGCTATAATCTTCAATCCAGAGGGTTAATCAAGTAGAACCCTTGTTGTCCATTAAATTATTGATACTTTTGGTGTTGATAAGAATAGTAATCAGCTGGTGATTGAGGAATCTATCAATCTTCATGGTTTGCAGGCTCCCGTAGCTGGCTAAGGCATGTACTGTGTTGGTGGCCGGCTATAGTTCTTCCTCTGCATCTTCCTCCTCGGACTCGAGATCTATGTCCTTGGGTTTTGGATCCTTAACCAGTTCAATCTCCAAAAGCCTTCTCTTCTTGCAGCGGTGCTCTCGACTTCATGGTTTGTTACAATGCTAACATAGCCCTTTTACGGATCTTTCACGAATTTTTTCTTGAGTTAATTTCTTGGGCTAAGAGGTTTGGTTGGTAATAGGGGAGGCCGAAGGTTTGATGGTTGTTGGTCAGTTTATGATCTTGGTCCTTTGGGCATCGTTATTTAGCCGTTCCTCTTAGATGTAGGCGAAGGAGATAGCCGCCATCAATGTATATGGTTGTTATGATATAACTTCACATCTAATCTTTGGCTTTTATCTTTCGATGAACGTCCCTAGTAATTTTTTTCAGACTAATCACACATTTGGTTCAAAAGTTCTTCAAACTTGGTTTGATAATCTTAGATGGTCGAGGTTTGATGAATCTTCATGAGTTAGTTATCCATGTTCTCGTACTCCGATGATCCAAAGCGGATCAGCAGCTCGCTTTTAAATTACCTCCACATAGGTACACCATGAGAATGCTCGAACTAGTTGTACCACTGGATCGTGTTTCCATCAAGGTGTATGACGACAATATTGACCATGGATGTATCTGGAGTCTTGTGGAAGCAAAATACCATTCAACACATGAGATCCACCGGTTGGGTCTCCATGTTCCCATCTAGGAAGTCCACCCTCATGCGTGTACATGGGGTCCTATATTTGATCTCCCTTCTCTGATTGGTTCTCTTCGTGATATGAACTTTCTCCGAGTTGAGATCTCTTTGGACTCTCTAATCGGCCTAATTTGAATTCTTCGAAGATTGTGTGTAACTTGTTCTCCATGTGGGCCTCGAAGGCTTCAAGCTTCACGTCAATTGCATCATCTGTGGCCATCGCGTAAGATTGCAGATCTATGATGTTTAGGTTCTTCTATTGACGAGTCGGCATAGATCGCAAATGGGTGGTCGCAGAAGGAAAAGGGGCAGAGTGATCTAGGGTTAGAAGGCTACGGTATATGGCTACTATTAGGTCATTCAAGGGTAAAAGATGACTATGATGATAGCATTTTAGGGTTAAAGGGCTGCTAAGAACAAGGAGATGGTTTTGAAATAGCAAGAGGTGGGTGTAGCATATTATGACGAGGATGACAACAATATGAATATGGCAATATTACGACAAAGATGGCAATAATATAAGGAGGTAACAACAATGATGAAGATGGCAATAATATTATGATGAAGATAGCATCAATATGCAGAGGTAGCAGCAACTATAATAGATGAAGATAGATGCAGAGGTAGGCAATGAATAAAGATGTAGCAACAGGTAAAGATTGCAACATATGAAGATGTAATACCAGAGTCGGTTGTAGATGTAGATGGTAGTAGCACCACAGGGGTCGGCTGCAACAAATGATGATGGTGATGGCAGCGATAGCAGAGGGGTCGGTTGAAGTAGATGGAGATGGCAATGGTAGGGGGTGGAAGAACAACGAGATGCCAAGAACGTTGCTATGGTACTAGATTGATATAACACACTAGTCTATCTAGTTGTCTTGATGTCCCTCTCAAGCAACCTATGAATGAAATTATTCAGGATCTGTGTTTAAAGATGAATCTGTCTCTATTATCGTGATCTTATCATGATCCATTTTATATTACACAGAACCAAGGGCATCATAATAAATATATTTAATAGATAATATAATGTAAGAATATCCTAATAATAATACAAAAAGATTGTGCAATATGTTAAATGTGTCATCACTCATGTGATTGGCTTATAGGGCACCTGTAACTAGTAATCTCTCACTTGATGTAAAGCAAGCCAATCACCTATGTGATGCCCATCGACCCTATGATGCTCAAACACAATATGAGCCAACGACTTTGTTAGTGGATCCACAATGTTATCTTCAGATTGAACTCTTTCCCTTACTATATCTTTCCGGGCTATGATCACTCTAATTAGTGAAACCTCCTCAAAATGTACTTAGACTTCTGATAAGACCTAGGTTCCATTGCTTAAGCAATGGCCCTATTATTGTTGCAGTATATGGGAATTGACTCCACACTGCTTGATATGACTCTAAAATCCCTCATGAACTTCTTTATCCACACCCCTTCCTTTGCTACTTCTATTGCAGCAATGTATTCCGCTTCTGTGGTCAAGTCAATAGTAGTATCTTGCTTGGAACTCTTCCAACTTATTGTTCCTCCATTCAAAATAAAAACATAACCTGATTTTAACTTACTATCATCAATATTAGACTAGAAACCCGAGTCAATGTAGCCCTCAACCTGGAGGTTACATTCTCCAAATACTAGTAAAAGATCCTTAGTCCTTCTTAAGTACTTAAGGATACACTTTACTACTTTCTAGTGTTCTAAACATAGATCCACTTGATACTTACTTATGACACTCAGAGTATATGCTATATCAGGCCTGGTACATAGTATTGCATACATGATAAACCATATCACTAAGGCATAGGGTATCCTATCCATGTCTGTCTTTTCTTCAGAAGTCATTGGGGACATACTCATAGAAAATGATATTTCATGTCTCATCGGTATAAGACACCTCTTGGAATTCTCCATGCTAAACCTTTTGGCAATAGAGTCTATGTACCTAAATTAAAATAAGCCAAACATCCTCTTGGGTCTATCTTTATATATCTAGATACCAAAAATATATTATGCTTCCCCTAAGTCCTTCTTGGAGAAGTTTTTGGATAGCCAAGCTTTTACTATAGAAAGCATTTCTACATTATTCCCAATGATTCGGGTATCATCCACATATAAACCAAGAAGGTGATAACACTCCCACTTACCTTCCTATACACACACAGCTCATCTTCATTCTTAACAAAGTCATAAGATATTATTGCCTGATCAAATCGTATGTTCCAACTTTAGGAGGTTTGCTTCAGTCCATAGATGGATCTAAGTAACCTGCATACTTTATCTGGACTCTCTCTGGATAAAAATCCCTTTGACTATATCATATACACCTCATCCTCAAGGTTTTTATTGAGGAATGTGGTTTTTACATCCATTTGCCAGATCTCATAGTTATAGTGTGCTATAACTAAAAGAATTCTGATGATTTCATCATAATCAACTCCTTGCCTTTGACGATATCTTTTAGCCACTAGTCTTGCCTTATATATCTCTACCTTTCCATCTACTTTGATCTTCTTCTTGAAGATACATTTACAACTGATGGGTACAATACGCTCAAGTGTATCCACAAGGTTCTAAACATTATTAGAGTACACAGAATCTATCATAGAATTCATGGCTTCTTACCACTCCTTGGAGTCTATACTCAAAATAGCCTCCTCGTAGGTCTAAGGATCAATATCTTGAGAGTCCTTTCAACTGATATATCTCACATATCTTTCAGGAGGGTGATATATTTTGTTAGACCTACGTAAAGTTGAAACTTGTGTGTTAGGTACCTGAACAGGCTCAGACTCTGGAATGGTGCTTGAGCTAGTTCTCCAACCTCGCTCAACTCTATCACACTCTCAATGTTTCCACCAAGACTATTTTCCTTCTCAAGAAACACAATCCTTTTAGTAACAAAGACCTTCTGGTCCTCAAGATGATAGAAATAGTACTCACAAGTTTCCTTGGGTATCCCATGAACATGCACTATTATGTCCTTGATCCAAACTTTATCAGAATTATGTCTTTTAACGTAAGTAAGGCAACCCCATATATTATCGGTCTTAAGACCAGGCTTCTTCCCTATCCATATCTCATATGGTGTAGATACCATTGACTTAAATCGAATTCTGTTCAGAAGGTAAGCTCTAGTCTTTAGGGCATATCCCTAGAATGAGACGGGTAGGTCAGCGAAACTCATTATGGACCACACCATGTCTAACAGTGAGTGATTCCTCCTTTTCTGATACACCATTGAGTTAAGGTGTATAAGGAGGTGTCCACTGGGATAGAATCCCATAGTCCTTGAGGAAATGAGTGAACTTTCCACTCAAATACTCTTCTCTTTGATCTGATCGAAGAGTCTTAATACTCTTTCTAATCTAGTTTTTTTACTTCTTTTTTATATTCTTTGAATTTCTTAAATGCCTCAGACTTGTACTTCATCAAGTACACATATCTATACCTAGAGAAATTATCAATGAATGTAATAAAGTATGAGTAACCACCTATAGCCTAAGTCGATATGGGCACATACATCACTATGTATGAGTTCCAATAGCTTAGTGAGTTGCATATAATTTATAGTCAAATAGATCTAAGTATCTATCTTTTAACAACATTTGAATCCTTCACTTATGGATATAACCTAGCCTATAATGCCATAGGCATGTATTGTTCACCTCATCTCGTTTTCTCTTGGACGTATTTACATTCATGATGCATGAGAAGTGTCTAACACATAAAAATCATTTATCAAGGTCCCTCTAGTGATGATCTCATCATCCAGAAGTATTGAATAACTATTGTTCTCAAAAACTAATTTATATCCATTAATTATCAAACAAGAAATAAAAATAATATTTTTGACAATAGAGGGAACAAAATATCATGCATCCATTGCAATGATAGCGCTGTCAGACAGATGTAGGGCGACCTCTCCAACGTTAATTACAACAACTCTTACTCTATTGCCCATCTTGAGGTCCATCTTACATCTCGCCAATCTCCTAGGTCTTGCCAGAATCTGCAATGAATTACAGATATGATAAGCACTTACGGTATCCAATACCCATGTGTTATCATGAAAATCTGATAAGTGGAGAGTGATTATGAATGTACATGAAGCTTCTCCAAGCTTCTTTTTGCCTTATATGTAAGATAATCCTTACAGTTTCTCTTTCAGTACCCATCTTTGCCATAGTGGAAGCATTATTCTTCATCCTTTATCGGGTCTTTCTTGGGAACCTTTGGCTTACCTGGTCTTTCTTTACCCTTTCCTTTCTTAAGGGTCTTACTAGCCTTCCTTTTCTTTTTGGTCTCACCAATATAGAGAACTAGCTTCTCTTTCTTTATGGAACTATGATAGAACCTCAGAAGGAGTTCAATAGAATTTGATATTTGAGGGGGATCAACCCTTGGAACATTATAGGGGTTCCTCCCTCCTAGAACTCGACACAAGGCTGAATAAAAGATGATTCTTGCTTGATAGAAAGAGGGGGCGGCTACATGATTATATAGGATTCTAAACCCTAGCCCATGGGTGCTTGCTAAGTTAACTTACCCCTTTGTTCCTCCTATAACTGACCTGCCTTAGTAGAGATAGGCAGCGACCAATTTGGCTATATAGTCGCCTCTAACAGATGGAAACCCTAGCTGACTAGCCCAGTAAAGGGGTTAATGACCACTAAGCCCTAAGGTCCCATGTAAACCCTAGCCACACTTCTTTATAGGATAGAAGTGACTAGGTAGGGTTTTGTTATAATCTCACAGGGTTCTTATTGATTACTTCTGGGGTGATTAGGACTCAACCCTACTGGAGTCCTGTCACACTCTCAACTTCCCTCAACATATTGAGGAGCTCAAGGAGAGTCACCTCAAACTTGCTCATGTTAAAATTCATGATAAAGCGAGAAAGGAATCTGACAGGGACTACAGTATAAGATCAACACACAGTTTATCCTCTAGGACTATTCCTAAACTGGTGAGTTTCTCGATCCACTCTATCATCTTCAGGATATGGTTTTGAACTGATGTCCCTTCTATCATCCTAGCTCTCAGAAGAGACTCTTATATATCCCATATCTTTGAGTTCTTCCCGATTCCTTAAACAATTGGTAGAGATAAAGAAGGATAGAATTGGCACCATGCTCTCATATTGCCTTTGTAATTCAGGAGTCATGGAGGCCAACATATATCATTTTGTCAAAATGGAATTGTCTATATACTTCACATAGCGAGCGATCTTATCCTCGCTTGCCCCTTCCTCCGGCATGGGCACAATCATATCAAGGACATACATGATTTTCTTCATCATTAGAATAATTCTCAAATTACAGAGCCAATTCATGTAGTTTGGACTAGTGAGACGGTTAGCATCAAGTATACCACATAGGGGGTTTGCAAGCGATATGTTTCTGATAAACAAGATATATCATAAATAAATAACATTTAAATTTTGTAGAAAAACTAATTAAGATATGAACTTCTATCTTAATTTACTCTCACTAATTTTTTAGCGAATCCCATGACACCCTCGACACGTAAAGTGAAAGTTTTCGGTAGACTTATAGTGGGGATCAAGATCCAATTAGCATCTCAGTACAACCTCAAGGGACTCGACCAATTACACTAGTCCAAAAGACAGGCAACACTTGTCAATCACAACTCTTTGTGATTCTCATCATGTTCGACCTCCGAACCATCATGGTCTCGAGGGACTCGACTAACCATGATATTCAATTAAGTCATCAACATCGTTATAAGAAGAGTTTGATTTGATGATATGCCCTCGAGAGACTCGACTAAGCATATCATGTCCTTAGGTTACTAGTAACATCTCTATGTTATATATATATATATATATATATATATATATATATATATATATATATATATCAATTTTTATGATTTTTTTGTGACCCTAATCTTTTACACGATGATTTGATATATGTGGAAAATCGATTTTTTAGTTTTTATTTTCGCTACATATGTGATGCTCTTGCTGAGGTTTCCCAACAATGGTATCAGAGCTAAGGTTTTCGTGTGAAAGATTGGTTTTAAACTACATGTGATGAGATTGCATCACACAGAACTGTTCTACGTGTTCTTGTTGTGTTTTTGCATTGAAGGCAGTGAGGAAAGAGAGTGGTCGGCCCTCTGCAAGGGTGGCCATGGCGGGCCCCCAAGGGCGCCCAACCACGACCTAGCCACCCACAAGGGCGGTTGCTTGTAGTGCGGTGCAGAGCGGTGACCTACAGTGCCCACAGTAGTGGCGCCACGCACAACGGTGGGCGGGCGGATTAGGTGGCTGCGCAAGGCGGCACCCCTAGCCCGCAAGGGCTGCCGCTTGAGGGCAGTAGCGCTCGACCATGGGTAGAGGTGACCTCCTTTTGAGAAAAGGATGGTTATGCCCCTTAGAATTTAAAAAATTCTAAAGTCTATCCTATGCCCAGAATGCCGAAACACCCTCAACAATTCTAAAAATTTTGAGGACTGTCCTTCTATCTAGAATTATGAAAATACCCTTGACAATTCTAAAAATTTTGAGCATGTCTTGATTTTCAAAAAAATAATTAATTAATTAGTTTAATTAATTATTATATATCTAGTAATCTTATATGTGATGTGATGTATATGTGATATATGATGTGGATGGATGATCATGAGCCATGTGTTATGATGTATGTAATTGTGATGATGATGATGATTATTATTATTATTATTATTGGGGCCTACGAGCCTCTGATTTTCTTGTTTATTATCGAGCCCGTGTGCTAGTGATTATTTGTAATTACATGAAGAGGCGCGACGGGAGCGTGGAGTTGACAGCGAAACCCACGATGCCGTGGTGGGAGATCACGATGCATGGTGATGCGATGAGGATCCGATGGAACCGATGATGATGAGATCAATAATCACATGGCATGAAGATACGCCAATGCACACATAGATTCTATTGTAAATGATTAGGCCCATTGGCTCAGGCTTAATCATATTAGGTGACGGCTCATGGTCATCCGGTGTGGCTTGCATATATGATGTGCTATACATCTACTAGATATATGTATATATATATATTTGCATGTGATGTAGATATATATTAAATATATATGTGTGTCAATTTGAGAATTGTTCTCACGAAAGAGAAAATCGTATATGTGCTTAATATGATTGTGCCCACGCCAAAGGATAGTCCTAAAGGATAACCTGTATATTAATCTTATACTTCAGTCCTTACGAGATTCCTTTTCATAGTTCATTATTAACTTTAATATGAACAAGTTTGAGGTGACTCTACTTGAGCTCCTTAATATGTTGAGGGAAGCTGAGAGTACCATCAAGAAAGAGATGTCAGTTCTCTATATTAGAGAGACCAATAGGAAAAGGAATGCCAGTAAGACCCTTAAGAAGGGCAAGGGTAAAAAAAGATCGGGTAAGACAAAGGTTGCTTAGAACAACCCGACAAAGGACAAAGGATAATGCTTCTACTATGGTCAAGATAGGCATTGGAAGATGAATTATAAGGACTACCTTACAGATAAGGTGAAATAGAAGCTTGGAGAAGCTTCAGGTATATTCATAATCGGTCTCTACTTATCAGATTTTCATGATAACACATCGGTATTAGATACTATGAGTGCTTATCATATCTGCAATTCGTTGCAGTTTCTAGCAAGACATAAGAGATTGGCCAGAGGTGAGATGGACCTCAAGATGGTCAATGATGCAAGAGTTGCTATAGTTACCATTGGGGAAGTCACCCTACATCTGCCTGGTGGAGTATCATTGCATTAGACACATGCTATTTTGTTCCTTTTATTATCAAAAATATTATATCCATCTCTTGTTTGACAATAATTGATATAAGTTAGTTTTTGAGAATAATAGTTGTTCAATAATTATGGATGGTGAGATCATCACAAAGGGACACTGATAAATGGCTTATATGTGTTATACACTTCTCCACACATCATGAAAATAAATATGTCTAAGAGGAAAAAAGATTATGTGGATAATGTATACCTATGATATTGTAAGCTAGGTCATATACATGAGGGAAGAATTCAAAAGTTGCTGAAAGATGGATATTCAGATCTATCTGACTATGAGCCATATGCAACTTTTAAACCTTGCCTTCGTGGGAAGATGACCAACTCTCCTTTTAGTGGAACTGGAGAGAGAGCCACTAAGTTATTAGAACTCATACATAATGATGTGGTCCCATGTTGACTCAGGCTATAGGTGGTTACTCATACTTCATTATATTCACTAATGATTTCTCTAGGTATGGACATATGTACTTGATGAAGAATAAATCTGAGGCCTTTAAAAAATTCAAGGAATATAAGAATGAGGTGGAGAACCAAATTGGAAAGAGTATTAAGAATCTTCGATCAGATCGAGGAAGAGAGTACTTTATTATGGAGTTCACCCATTTCCTCAGGGATAATGAGATTCTATCCCAGTGGACACCTCCTTACACACCTCAGCTCAATGGTGTATAGAAAGGAGGAATTGCATGCTATTAGACATGGTGCGATCCATGATAAGTTTTGCTGACCTACCCATCTCATTTTGGGGGTACATCCTAGAAATCGCAGCTTACCTTCTAAACAGAGTTCCATCAAAGTCGGTAGTATCTACACCATATGAGATATAAAAAGGAAAGAAGCCCAATCTTAAGGTGGTTGAGATTTGGGGCTATCCTGCCCATGTTAGAAGACACAACCCCGACGAGTTGGAATTAAGGATGAAACGGTACATGTTTATGGGATACCCTAAGGAGACTTTAGGGTATTACTTATATCATCCCGAGGACCGAAAGGTTTTTGTTGCCAAGAGAGCTATGTTCTTTGAGAATGAACACATTCTTGGTGGAAACAATGAGAGTGAGATAGAGTTGAGCAAGGTTGGAGAACCTAGCTCAAGCACCATTTCAAGTCCGAGTCTATTTAGGTACCTAACACATAAGTTTCAACTTTGTATAGGTTTAGTAGAGTATCTCACCCTCCGGAAAGATATATGAGACATATCAGTGGAGAGGACTATAAGGATGTTGATCCTCAAATCTATAAGGAGGCTATTATGAGTATAGACTTCGAGAAGTGGTAAGAAGCCATGAATTCTGAGATGGATTCCATGTATTAAATAAGGTTTGGAACTTTATGGATGCACATGAGGGTATCGTAGCCATCGGCTGCAAATGGATCTTCAAGAAGAAAATCAGAGTGGATGAAAAGGTGGAGACCTATAAGGCAAGATTGGTAGCTAAAGAATATCATCAAAGATAAGGAGTTGATTATGAGGAAACCTTTTCTCCTGTAGCTATACTTAAATCTATTATAATTCTTTTGGTTATTGTAGTGCACTATAACTATGAGATATGGTAGATGGATATGAAAATGGTGTTTCTCAATGGAAACCTCGAGGAGAAGATGCATATGATATAGCCAGAGGGATTCGTATCTAGAGAGAGGCCAAATAGAGTGTGGAGGCTGGTCAGATCCATTTATGGATTAAAGTAAGCTTTCCAAAGTTAGAATATAAGACTTGATGAGGTGATTAAATCTTATGACTTCATTAAGAACAAAGATGAACCTTGTGTGTATAACAAGGTAATTGGGAGCGTTATCACCTTCTTGGTGCAATATGTGGATGATATCCTAATCATTGGGAATGATGTAGGAATGCTTTCTACAGTAAAGGCTTGGCTATCTAGAAACTTCTCCATTAAGAACTTAGGGGAAGCATCCTATATTTTGGAGATTTGGATTTATAGAGATAGATCCAAGAGGATGTTTGACTTGTCCTAGTCTAGGTATATAGACTCCATTGTCAAAAGGTTTGGCATGGAGAATTCCAAGAGAGGTCTCATACTAATGAGACATAAAATATCACTTTCTAGGAGTATGTCCCTAAAGACTCCTGAAGAAAAGACAGACATGAATAGGATACCCTATACTTCAGCAATAGGTTCCATCATGTATGCTATACTATGTAACATACCTGATATAGTACATGCTCTGAGGATCACGAGTAGGTATCAGGCGGATCTAGGTTTGAAATACTAGAAGGCAGTAAAATATATCTTTAAGTACTTGAGAAGGACTAAGGATCTTTTACTGGTATATAGAGAAGGTAGCCTCCTGGTTAAGGGCTACATAAACTCAAGTTTCCAGTCCGACATTGATTATAGCAAGTCAAACTCAAGGTCTGTTTTCACTCTGAATAGATAAGCAGTAAGCTGGAAGAGTTCTAAGCAAGATACTACTACTGACTTGACCATAGAGGCGGAATACATTGTTGCAGCGAAAGAAGGAATTCATTAGGGATTTGAGAATCATTCTAATTAGCGTGGCTCAATTCCCATATACAGCGATAATGATAGGGTGATAACTCTAGCAAGGGAACCCAGGTCTCATCAGAATTGTTCTGAGGAGATTCTACTTAATTAGAGAGATTATAGCCCGTAAAGATATAACAATGCAAAGAGTTCCATCGGAATATAACATTGCTGATCCATTGATGAAGCCGCTCGCTCAGATTGTATTTGAGCATCACAGGGGTCTGATGGGGATCAGACACATAGGTGATTGGCTTTAGGTCAAGTGGAAGATTACTGGTCATAGGTGCCCTGCAAGCCAATCACGTGAGTGATGGCATGTGTGACACGCTGTGCGATCTTTTTGCTTTATTATTGACATATTCTCACATTATATTATATGTTGCATATATATTGTGATGTCATTGGTTCTATGCAATGGAAATAAAATCTTGATGATATCATGATAATGAGATCGATTAACCTTTAAACACGGATCCTAAATAATTTCAGTCATAGGTTATTCGAGAGGGACATCAAAATAATCGGATAGACCGGTATACTATATACCCATCCATATGATGGAGGCGGCTGGTCTCATAGCCACTTATGTGGAGACACTAAGGATATAGTATAGGTGCTCATTGGATAATGAGTTCATTGATTGATCCGCTTATGGAATGTTATATGGTTAATGATACCTAATATTCGATAGTGATTCCATAGTCACAGTTGTGTATCTGGTCCTTAGACTTGAGATACCAAGGATGCTTTATATGAGTACTCCTTTCTTTGATGCTAGACTTACAGGTTTGGAAAGTTTCAGATCTGGTACAATTGGTTATTGGGATTGGTAGCTAACCTTACGAAGGTAATTGAGTGTCAAAAAATGATCATCCACTCTCAGTATCACGAGCGAAATATCCTACATGTGCTTGCTCGGACAAATCCCTAGCTTGGGTCATTCAGATTGAGAGAGGAGTTCTCTGGGAGAATTCGATTAGAGTGGGACTCATATGGATTTTGTATGTGACCTGATAGTACCATGTCTAATATACAGTCTATGGGATATTAGTTGGATGAGAGATTATAGATACACGGTAACTGAGGACAGACATGTCCGATGGGTTCAATCCCCATATACCGTTTAGGGACTATAGCGTAATGGCTTAGTACGTCTATAGTCGATGAGTCGAGTAAATTATTACATAGATAATAATTCACTATATTATAAGGAGTTTTGATGGGAGTGACTCATGGTCAACTTGGTGTTGAGCCTAGAGGGTCACACACATATGGTGGATGCTTCAGTGAATAGAGGATTGGATGGAGATCCAAATAGCCCTATTATCATTAGATGAAATCCTGTGCTGATGGGCTCCTTACTTGAGGCCAAATTAGAGGCCTATGGAGATTATTAGATAGAGATCCAATAAGGCAAGTTTAGTGGGTTATTGGATGGAGATTTAATACCCATTAAGGCAGGAACCCTAGGGTTTTTGGTGGCTCTCTATAAATAAGAGGGAGGTTCATGGTTGATAGGCTGCAACTTTGGCCTCCACCTCTTATTCTCCTCCATCCCTCTATGCATGAGTTGCGAGATCATATTAGAGGAGTTTTGTTGTAGAGAAATATCATGTGGATACTGCTAGAGAGGAGGACACTTGACCTCCTTCATCTTCTCTATTCGGATCTGAAAATATAGGGATATACGATCTCCCAAGGTAATCAATCTATCACATGACACAGTTTTATCAGTTTTTGTGGCTTTCTCACAATCCCAATCTTTTGCACGATGATTTTTTTGATCTATGTGGGAAACTGATTTTTTTATTTTAATTTCCCCTACGCATGTGATGCTCCCGCTGAGGTTTCCCAACATGCTCTCCATCTAATTGACCACTAACCTTGAATTATTGAATCTCTATCTAATAATCTTCTTTGGCCTCTAATTATGCCTCATACAAGGAGCCCACTAATGTAGGGTCTCATCTAATAAGAATAGTGGCTAATTGGATAACTCATATCTAATCCTTTATTCGCTGAAGCATCCACCA
Organism: Ensete glaucum; assembly: GCA_021527575.1. Classification (NCBI taxonomy): domain Eukaryota; kingdom Viridiplantae; phylum Streptophyta; class Magnoliopsida; order Zingiberales; family Musaceae; genus Ensete; species Ensete glaucum. The sequence continues at coordinate 35,943,204 of CM038555.1, forward strand.
TATATATATGACCCTCTAGGCCTAATATCGTGCTGGCCGTGAGGCCCACCTGTCAAAACTCTTTCTGACTTAGTGAATTATTATCTCATAATAATTTTCTTGAGTCATCAATTATGGATATTATATCATAGTCCCCAGACAATATATAGGATCTTATCTATCAGACCTATGTTAGAACCCTTACGGATTCTAAGCTTGGGGTGATCTCTATAGGGGATCGACCTCCTTGAAACTATATATGGGTTCCTCCCTCCTTGATTTTCTACATAAAAGCTAAAAAATAATTGATCTATTGATAATGAAAAGAGGCTTATTACAAGGCTATTTATAGGCCTTCTAAACCCTAACTCCTATTTGAGGCCTTCTTCCCCTCAACTCTTAAGCCCTAGCCAACTTCTAACCATGATGTGGTTGGTGGCTATAGGGGTCTCCAACTAGAGAGAGTCCAAGCTAAGAGGAACTCTCCCCCTCTTGCCCTAGCTTACCTCTCTTAAGAGGAGGAGGTGACTAGGAGACTCCCATCCCATAAGGACTCCTCCCTAACCCTAGCCAACCACTTCTTTATTAGGGAGTGATAGTTAGATTAGGGCTTATTACATTCATGATATAATTGACTTAAACTTGTATCGAACTCTGACTCCTGACCTGACTCTAGTTCAGTCAAATCCTAACCCTACTAGGATTTGGGCTGATTTATTACAATGGACTCAAAGCTTCTCCTAACTGACATAATGTTAGCTTTAGGTTGGCCAACATTTAAGGACTCATCTCAATCGACTAGGACCCAACTCAGCTAGATTCCTAATAACTTATCTATCCTTAGTTACCATGTATTTATAATATCTCATCCATCTAATATCCCAAAGGTTGTATACTAGGCATAGTACTATCAGGCCATATATAGAATTTGTCTAAGTTTTACTCTAATCATATTCTCCCTGAGAACTCTCTCAATCCGACCAACCTGATCAGGGACTTACCTGAGCGAGAGCATATGAGATATTCCTATCATGATACTGAGAGCGGATGATCCTCTATTAACACTTAATAGCCTTCATAAGGTTAACTACCAATCTCAATAATCGGTTGTACCAGATCTGGAACCTTGCAAACCTATAAGTCCAATATCAAAGAGAGGAGTACTCAAACAAAGCATCTTTGGTGTCTCAAGTCTAAGGACCAGATACATAGCTGGGACTACAAAATCGCTGTCTAACATTAGGTATCATTAACCATACAATATTTCGTAAGCGGATCAATCAGTGAACTCATTCTCATATGAGCACATATACTATATCCCTAGTGTCTCCACACAAGTAGCTATGAGACCAATCGCCTCCACTATATAGATGAGTAAGAGAACCCGAAGGTTTCTATTGGGGATAATTGATCTCTATAGGGGATCGGCCCTCCTTGATCTATATAGAGGATCGGCTCTCCTTGGTTTCGGCTCCAAGAGCTGAAGAAAAGTGGCTGAAATTTTATTTGATCAAAACAAAGGTGTTACACCCTTACTATATTCTAACTCCTAATTAAACTCCTACTTAGAACTCCTAATTGAACTCCTATGTTACGTGAAACTCTCCTAGATGAATCCTAATCCTAGTAGGACTTGGATCCATCAAACTCTAGCCAACTTTCATAATCAAAGGTGGTTGGCTAATTAAAGTTTCTTATATACCAATAAGGGTTTATTGTAATCATGATTCAATGGACTAGGACTCGACCCTACTAGGGTCCTATCAGACCCGTCCTCTTTAAATCAGTCTTGTCCTTAAGGCTGAGCCTCCATGAACTCTAGGAACCTTATTTTATGTTCTTCATAGGATTCCCATATAGCATCTTTAGTAGTAAGTTGGTCCACTACACCAGCACTTTAGTAGAGGGGCCTCGACGACGCATTACAATCCTATAGTCTAGTATGATCTTTGGCTGAACATGGACCTCTCAATTAGCAGAGTGTTGAGTAGATGGCTCTGGACTGATTCATTTTCTCTAAGCTTTGGTTTGAGGTAGGATGCATGGAAGACCGAATGTTTTAGATTCATAGGCAGATCCAATCTGTAAGCCACAGCTCCAATGCGCTCTACAATTTTGTAGGGTGCATAAAAGCGGGGAGACATCTTCATTGATGCTCGGGTCTTGATTGATATTTGCTTGTAGGGCTGAAGGTGAAGAAAGACCCAATCTCCAATAGAAAACTCCCTTTTGCTCCTGTATATGTCAGCCTGTTGCTTCATTCTTGCTTGAGCGACCGAGAGGTTGTCCTGTAATAGTTGTAGAATTTTATCCTTGTCAATCAATTCTTAGTCTACCTAATCAAAAGGAGTACATTTTGCACTTGTGAAGCATTTGAGGTAATTCTCCCAAGGAAGCCATCTTGCCCATTTTGCACTTGTGATTCAGCCCAAGGAAGCTATCTTACTTATTCTTTCAGCCTATCACTTATGAAGCATCTGAGATAATTCTCCAAGCACCTATTCACCACTTCTGTTTGGCTATCGGTTTAAGGATGGTACGATGTGCTTATCTTCAATTTTGTGCCCTGCAATTGAAAAAGTTATGTCCAAAATTTGCTAGTGAAGACCTTATCATGGTCACTTATAAGATCGAGGCATCCCATGTAGTTTAACAATATTTTTCACAAAAATTCAACAACACTAGCAGTAGTATAAGGATTTTGAACAATGCAAAAGTGGGCATATTTTCTGAGGCGATCAACCACAATGAAAATGGTACCTTTTTCTTGTGATGTGGGCAGCCCTTCAATAAAATCCATGTAGATATCGGTCCAAGTAGAGTTTGGAATAGGTAGTGGCTTCAATTTTCCTGGGCTTGCCACCGTTTCTCCCTTATGTTGCTGATAAGTGTCACACCATGCTACATTTTAAACAATGATCTTTTTCATACCTTTTTAATAAAAATTTTACCAAATCCTTTTGTAAGTCCGAAGGAATCTGGAGTGTCCAGTCATCGGTGAAGAGTGCATCTCCTGTAGGATGGCATTTTGGCAGCGAGAGTTGGGCACCAATACTATTCGGCCCTTATATCGTAGGCCCTTCGAGTCCCAACTGTAGTGCGCTATTGAGCTCGTGCCCACAGGCGTCACCCCTGCGCAGGCGGTGGTTGCCCTTTCTTGCGGGTGTCACCATGGTTGTGCGTGGCCACCAGGCCCTTAGGTGATTGCCGCTACAGTTGGTTGCCCCTGCTAGTGGCAGCCCTAGCTGGGCAACTGCTCCTTGCGGCCTGGCCACCTCTACAAAGGGCCTAGTTGCAAGCGGCCACCCTTGCCAATGGTCCTGGCCGCGTGCGGCCACCTCTACAAGTGGCATAACCGTGGGTGGCCGCCCTTGCGGGCAGCCTACTCGTAGGTGGCTACCCCCCTCCTTGTTACCTTCACTATGAATCACAATAATAATGCATAGGACAGATCTATGTAATTCAATCTCATCACATACAGTTAAGAAAACAATCTATTATATAAATAACCTTGGCTCTGATACCACTGTTGGGAAACCTCAATGAGAGCATTACATGCACAAAGGAAGATCAAAACAAAATTAATTTCCTACGTAGATCAAAATCATCATTCAAAGATTATTAAAGAAAAAGTCATAAAATCGAAAATCATGTCAGGTGAGAGATTATTTACCTAGGAAGATCGTACATCCCTATTTTTTCAAATCTTGATGGAGAGGATGAAAGAGGTCAAACGTCCTCCTCGCTAGTGGTATCCACATGATGGATCACTATAGGGATACTCCTCCAATCACAACATAAATCTCACAACTCTTGTGCAGAGGGAGGGAGGAGAATAGGAGGGGCAACCAAAGGTGCAGTCCATCATCTATGTGTTATCCTGCCTCCTATTTATAGAGAGCTACCAAAAACCCTAAGAATCATGCCTTAGTGGTTATTGGATCCCCATTCAATTACCCACTAATCTTGGATTATTGAATCTCTATCCAATAATCTTCTTTGGTCTCTAATTGGTCCTCATGCGAGGATCCCATCAATATAAGGTCTCATCTAATGAGAATAGTGGCTAATTGGATAAATCATATCAAATCCTCTATTCGCTGACATCTACCATATTTGTATGACCCTCTAGGCCTAATACCGAGCTAGCAATGAGTCCCACCTATTAGAACCCTTTCTGACTTATCTCATAATAATTCACTCCAGTCATCGACTATAGACATATTAGGCCACTACGCTAGATCCCCATACGGTACAAGGGATCTTATCTATTGGACTCGTCTATCCTCAATTACCATGTATCTATAATCCTTTATACATCTAATATCCTAGAGATTGTATACCGAGTATGATACTATTAGGCACATACAGAATTTGTCTAAGTCTTACTCTAATCGGATTCTCCTTGAAAACTCATTCTCTCTCAATCCGACCTACTTGATCAGGGATTTACCTGAGTGAGAGCATATAGGATATTTCTCTCATGATACCGAAAGTAGATGATCCTCTATTGACACTCAATAGTATTTATAAGGTTGGCTATCAATCCCGATAACCAATTGTACCAGATCTAAAACCTTCCAAATAAGTCTAGTGTTAATGAGAGGAGTACTCAAACAAGGTATCTTTAGTGTCTCAAGTCTAAGGACTAGATACATAACTAGGACTACATAATTATTGTCTGATGTTATGTATCATTAACCATACAGTATTCCATAAGCAGAACAATCAGTGAACTCATTCTCCAATAAGCACCTGTACTGTATTCTTAGTGTCTCCACATAAGTGGCTATGAGTCCAGCCGCCTCCATCATATGGACGGGTATATAGTACACCGGTCTATCTGTTTGTCTTGATGTCCCTCTTGAGCAACCTATAACCAGGATTATTCAGGATTTGTGTTTAAAGATGAATTGATCTCATTATCGTGATCTACTCATGATCTGATTCCCATTGCACAGAACCAAGAGCATCATAATATATATATTCAACAGATAATATAATATGAGAATATGCTAATAATAATAATAATATAAAAAGACTATACAATGTGTCATACATGCTATCACTCACGTGATTGGCTTGTAGGGCACTTATAACCAACAAGTTGGTGGGGGAGTCGACGCTAGCATGGTGTGATGGCTGCTACAAGATCTGGGTAGGGAAATTTGTAGTAGAGATACATAGTGGCCATAGGGTTATGCGGCTACGACAGAGGGCTATATGTTGTAGTGGAGGCAGTGGTGACAATGCGGTAGAGGAGGGTATGGCGGCATAGGTGACAGATGGGAGCGATGATAGCAACGGTAGGGGAGGATAAAGATGACAGCACTGCAGCAATGTGAAACAAGCAGTGGTAGAGGAGGTAGCAGGAAGCAGTGGCGACGCTACTATGTGTGGGTGGACAAGAATGCAGTAGCAATAGCAGCTACGGCTGCGTTAGAGACATAAACATCAATGGGTGGAAGGTAATGATACTTGTTGTGCACCAAAAGGGGCACCTCTTCATCTCCTTTCATGCTCGGTGGTTGATGGCAGACGGAAGCAACATCAACAGCAAGGAAGGAGTATAGTAGTAGGGTCGTGCGGTTGATTAGTAGTACGATGCTAAGCGACCGGTGCTGCTGGGAGAAGATGTTGGAGCAGGGGGAGGAAGAGGGTAGCAGCGATGCTGGTGTGGCCACGACAGCAACAATCATGACTGGGAAAAGAGGACAAAGAAATCGGCTACTGTGGCCGCTGAGGAGCGATCACTCAGCAAGAAAAAATAGGCACTACTGATGGGAGCAAGGCGGAAGGCAATGATTAATGCTGGGGTTATGGCAACAATCAGACGTAGAGGAGGGAAATCGAGTAAGACAGAGAAATGAGGGTTGAGGGAGCACCAAGGGTTGTGATCCTAGTAGCACGAGCATCGATGCTTGCCACGGGTGCTGCAGAAGGGATTGCGAGGGGCTATGTTGACGCTACTGGTTGCAAAGGAGGTAGTAGTGGCTAGGCTATCTTCGCGGCTAACTAAGAAGATGACTGTAGAGGTAGAAGCAAAGGGCAGCTGGAGCGAGAGGTAACATGGCGTGGCATCTTTGGAACAATAGGGGAAGATGAGGATAGGAGGTGGCTGGGCTATCCTCACCACTGAGGAAGAGGGTGGCAGATATGATAAGCACTCCCGGTATCTAATACTCATGTGTTATCATAAAAATATGACAAATGGAGACTAATCATGAATGTTCCTAAGCTTCTCCAAGTTTTTTTTTCGCCTTCTCTATAAGATAATCCTTACAGTTCCTCTTCTAGTATCTATTTTTGTCACAGTGGAAGCACAGCCTTTTGTCCTTAGTCGGGTCTTTCTTAGCAACCTTTGCGTTACTTTCAGTTTGCCCTTGCCCTTGCCCTTCTTAAGAGACTTATCAACTTTCTTTTTCTTTTTGGTCTCACTAACATAGAGATTTGACTTCTCCTTCTAAGGCAGAGTCATGTCAAGGACATACACGATTTTATCCATCGTGAGAATAATTCTCAAATTACAAAGCCAATCTATATAATTTAGACCGGTGAGGTGGTTGGCATCAAGTATACCACATAGGGGTTTATAAGTGACATGTTTCTAACAAACAAGCTGTAGCATAAATGAATAACATGCAGATTTTTTAGAAAATTAAGATATAGACTTCTATCTTAATCTATTCCCACTATTTTCTTAGTAAATCATGTGACACCCTTGACACGTGAAACGAAAATCTCCGATAGACTTCTAGTGGGGATCGTGATCCAATCGACGTCTTAGTGTAACCTCGAGGGACTCGACCAATCACACTAAGCCTAAAAAGGTAGGAAACTCTTGTCAATCATAGCTCCTTATGATTCTCGTCATATTCGACCTCTGAACCATTATGTTTTCGATTGCTTGACCAACCATGAAGTCAGTTAAGTTATCACCATCATTACAAGATTAGTCTGATTTGATAATATGCCCTTGAGGGATTCAACTAAGCATACCACATCCTCAGGTCATCGGTGACATCTCTATGTTATAGGCAAGAACTCGATCACATAGATAGGTAAGCCTAGAGGGACTCAACCAACTCAATCTATATCATGATTCAATTTCTTCCTATAATGATGGAAGGCCACATGGGGTAATTTTATCATATCATGCTCACTAACTTAATATTATCGTAGGAGTTATTTTTTGTTTTTGTATTGGTCTCCTAATATGTCTGTCACACACATACATATTTAATATATATCTACATTACATGCATATATATATATATATATATATATAATCACATATCACATATGCATGCCACACTAGATGATCATAAACCATCACTTAATGTGATTAGGCCCGAGCCAATGGGCCCAATCACTCATAATAAGATCTATGTGTGTATTATATGTGTCTTGGTGCATCTCCATGCCCTGTGATCGTCCTTCTCATCATCATTGGTTCGGTCGAGTTCTTCGTGCATCACCATGCATCGCAATCACCTGTCACAACATCGTTGGTCCTATTGATACCTCCACGCTCTTTCTGTGCCTCTTCCTGTAATTCAAACATAACCATAGGCATACAGGCCCGATAATAAATGAAAAACACGGAGGCTCGCAGGCCCCAATAATAATAATAATAATAATCACATTTACACACATCACATCATACATTTCATGATCATCCGTCCACATTATACATCACATGTATATATCATTATGTAGAACTATTAGAAATTAATAATTAATTATTTTATTGGAAATTAGGATATGTTAGAAATTTTTAGAATTATTAAGGGTATTTTTAAAATTTTGGACAAAAGGATATATTATGAAATTTCTCAAATTTTGAGGGGCATATTTATCCTTTTGCTAAAGAGAAACTCTAGCCCTCCTTTTGCCCTCTTCCAATGGGCCGCCGTTGCCACCCCTACGTAGGTGACACGGTTGCATGCTACCGTCAGTTGCCTCTTCCCGCAGGCGGTCGCTACTACGAGTGGGCGCCATGCTACATGCAGCTGCCCTTGCAAGCGCTATACTGCAGCGACCACCCCTGTGGGCACCACGCTATAGGCTATCGCCCCTGCGTGCGCCATGCAGCGACCACCCTGCGAGCGTTGTAAGTGATCGCCTCGGGCCACCGGTGCCCAACCACCCCTGGGGCTTGGCCGAGGTCGGCCACCCCTATAGGCACACAAGAAATGGCGCTCATCCGTAGGCACCTTGCATGCAGATTCTGCCTTTGTGGCCAATCGCTACAAGAGTACGTAGAACAATTCTACATGATTCAATCTCATGATACTTAGTTTAAAAGCCAATCTTTTGTACGGGAAACCTGGCTCTGATACCTTGTTGGGAAACCATCAATGCATCACATGCACAGAGGAAGAAAGAAAACAAAAACCAATTTTTCATGTGTATCAAGTCATTATACTAACATTGGTACTCAAAAACCCATAAAATCGAAAACTGCAATGCATGAGAGATTGATTACCTAAGAACATCATATATCCCTAAAATTTCAAATCTAGATAGAGTGGATTAGGGAGGTTAAATGTCCTCTCTAGCGATATCTACATGATACATCATTGTAGTGATGCTCCTCCAATCACAGCCCAAAACCCGTAACTCTTGCGCACCTTCTCGTAGTACTCGTAGAAGAAGATATGCTATCTTCTTCGCTTCCCTATCATAGTAGGCAAGGGCTGATTGGCTAAGAAGATGAAGGAGAAAGGAGAATAGGAGAGGGCGGCCAAAGGTGTAGTCTTTCACTATTGTGACACCCCCTACCTCCTATTTATAGAGAACCACCTACAAACCCTAATGGATCTTACCTTAGTGGGTATTAGATCTCCATCCAATTACTCACTCCTCTTGGATTATTAGATCCCTATCCAACATTTCAATTGGCCTCTAACTGTGCCTCATACAAAGAGCTTATCAATGTTGGGTCTTATCCAATGAGAACATTGGTTAATTAAATAACTCGTATCAAATCCTCTACTCATTGTAATATCCACTATATATGTGTGACCCTTTAGGCCCAATATCAAGCTAGCCATGTAACCTCTTCTAACTCAGTGAATTGTTATCCAATAATAATTCACTCAACTCATCGACTTTGGAAGTACCGGGCCATTACGCCATAGTCCCCAAACGGTACATGGGATCAAATATATTTGGACATATCTATCCTCCGTTATCATGTATCTATAATCCTCATCTATCTAATATCCCAGAGACCGTATATTGAACATGGTACTGTCAGGCCAACATATGGAATCTGTTTGAGTCTTACTCTACTGGATTCTCCTTGAAAACTCCTCTCTTAATCCGAATGACCCTGGCCAGGGATTTATTTTAGCAAGGACATATGAGATATTCATCTCATGATTCTGAGAGTGGATGATCCTCTATTGATAATCAATTACTTTCGTAAGATTAACCATCAATCCTGTTAACCGATTGTACCAAATTTGAAACTTTCTAAACATGTAGTTTGGTGTAAAAAAAATGAGTACTCAAATAAAGCATCCTTGGTGTCTCAAGTTTAAGGACCAGACATACAACTGGGATTTCAAAATCACTATCTAACAATAGGTATTATTAACTATATAGTATTCTGTAAGCGGATCAATCAGTAAACTCATTCTCTAATGAGTACATATACTGTATCCTTAGTGTCCCCACATAAGTAGCTTTGAGACCAACTGCCTCTATAATATGGATGAGTATATAGTACATCGATCTATCCGATTATCTCGATATCCTTCTCGAGTAACCTATGATCGAGATTATTTAGGATCTGTGTTTAAAGGTGAATCGATCTCATTATCATGATCTCATCACGATCTGATTCCTATTGCACAAAACCAAAGACATCACAATATATATATATATATATATATATATATATATATATATATATATATATATATATGTGTATATATATATATATATGTATATATATATGTATGTATATATATGTATGTATATATATATATATGTATGTATATATATATATGTATATATATATATGTATATATATATATGTAACAGATAATATAATGTGAGAATATATCAATAATAATCATAAGTAAAAAGATCGCATAGTGTGTTACATGTGCCATCACTAACGTGATTAGTTTGTAGGGCACATGATGACATAGGTAGGTTATCATTATTGAAACCACATGATGACAATCATACGATGATAATTAGTAAAAGACTGTGGTAGCTTGTTCGAGAAGATACTAGAATTCTTGTGTTATAACATCAGAAAACAATTGTGAAATATGCTGCTATAAAGATCATGCCTATGAGGAAGTGATGATGGTTCTGATAAAAGATAAGGCTACCTGATTTTGATAGAGAAAATCTTTTCTTTTAACCTATATAAATAGGATTCATGTTAAAAAAATTTATCAAACTTTCTCATCATATTTTAATCTATCAAGTTCCTATTAGGATCAATTGACACTAAGAGAGGAGGAGGGATTGGGGTTAATTAGTATAAGTATAAATTAATATTTTAAAAAAAACTTTTTATTTGGAGTGAATCTTAAACTTGAAGGTGAGTAAGTAATTACTTTAAAAACACAATCGAAAGATAATGCTCTTGTTTTTCTAATTATAAATAATTATAAGTAGTAAATAAAGCAAGCAAGGAACACTTAAAATTTATAGTGGGTCGCCCTTAACCTTGGCCCATGCCCACTTCTCAAGTCCTCCTTGAGGCACACCGACGTCCACTATTGATCCCATTTGGGTGAAGATCAAACCCTTACAACATGAGCTTATAAGGGAGACTCTTTATAAGAATTTTATAACTATTAGGTCACTCCCTTCCCCTTTTCATTTTCTTACAATTCACATAAGTTTTTCATAGAGATTTAATCCCTAAAATTATTGTATAGGGTGCAAAAAAAAAACTTAGGATATTTATAGGCCCTAAATGACTTCAGAATTTGGAGCCAAAATTCAAACGATATCTGAAAATCTGGTACAAGCAATTCACTGTCACCGATGATGGAACCACCAAAAGAATCCTAAAAATAGGGTAGTGGGTTCAACCATCGAACTCGAAAACACAGGCGGTGGCGGTATAAGTAGCTCACCGGTGGTTCACCATCAAAATTTTCAGAAAGTGGTTCCTCCACCTTTTCAAATTCTGACTTGAACCATATATTAACCAATTCTCTAGTCAACTAATTAAGCTCAACCTAAGCTCAATCAAACCCCTTTAGTGGAACCGATTAACTCATTGAGTTGTTTTGGATTTCGTCCAAATCAAACTCAATTAGAACTCAATCTCCAAACCACGACTCAATGATTACAACTATAATGACCATCAAACTAAATAATGATTTAACTCCTACCAACCCGGTAGCCTCTGACATTCTTATTGCGAGTCTTACAGTCTTCTTCTGGTAATCTCCCAATGTGTTCCCAGCAAGCTTCTCGATCCCTTCGGCGAACTCCTAGTGAAACTCCCGGCGAAGTCCCACTACATCGTCTGAACTTTGGCCCGATGCCCAAGCTTGATCTTAACCCAACATCTAGCTATAACTCAATTCCTCCATCGTAGTTAGACCTACAATACTTCCTCTAGTAAACACATGTTAAATTAAATACTCATTAATTGATTTCATTATTAAAATTTGAGATTCAATAATCTCTCCCTTTTTGACGATGACAATCAATTGATGATAGGAGCTAAACCTTACTCCTCCTAAATCCATGCCATAATAAGGAAAACTTAAATTTAAGAGAACCACATAATCTTGAATTCAAGTATCATGAAGCAATTAATATTTCAAATAAATAATATTTCAAGGATTGTAATATCAAATCATCAACTTATCAAGGATTTTTACAAATTTTAAAAATTTAAAAATCTCCCTTAAGTTATTATTTATTTTTTCCTTTTGTTTATCAATAAATAAAGAGAAATGCCCTTGTTACATAAGTCATTATATAAGTCATCAACATCTATTTCTTCCCCTTTGTCATTAATGAAAAGGTGAAATGTAGGGCTAAGGATTTTAAGGCACATGAGTCTTTGCTCCCCGTTTGTAAAATATAATATGAGCCATAAAGAATTTTCTTCCTCTTGTAAAAAAGAAGAAAAGAAAATAAGGGAGGAGTTGTAAAACATTATTAAGGAAAGCTCTCAATTTTATAGATGTAAAATTCAAAAAGGAAATTTCAAAAATATGCTAAAAAATATAAGAAGATTCGAAAATTTAGGAGCTACTCATGTATTTAAAATCATCTCATGTAATTTCAAGTAAACGTAGCAAATAAATCTGTAAAATAGCAAAACATCATTTTTATGTAAATTTTCTCTTCTTTTTGTGAACAATAAGATAAAAAACAAGGAGAGAATTTTCAAGACATTATAAAAAAAAAAGAGCTTAATCTCAAGCAATTCATATATTTTCATGATTTAACATTCCAAGTTCTATTCTAAGAAAATCAAATTATTCTTCAATTAAAAGTTTTATAAAAATATCTGCTAATTGATGCTTAATTCAATAAATTCCAAAGAGATATCTTGACAATTTACATGATCCCTTATAAAATGATGTCTAATGTTAATATGTTTAGTTCTTGAATGTTGAAAATGATTTTTGGTTAAATATATAGCACTTGTGTTATCACATTTTATATAAATATTTTTTAATTTCATTCTGTAATCTTCTATTGTGTTTTTCATCCAAATGACTTAGGCACAATACGCACTAGCTGCAATGTATTTTTCTTCTGTAGTAAATAAAGCTATTGAATTTTATTTCTTGGAAGTACAACAAACAAGTGCATATCCTGAAAATTGACATGTCATGATAGTACTCTTTTTGTCTATTCTATATCCACAAAAATTAGCATCTGAATAAGTAATCAAGTCAAAGTTGTTTGATTTTAGATACCATAATCCTAGTTTTAAGGTTACTTTTGAGTATCTAAAGATTTGTTTAACTGCTTTCAAATGTGAGAGTTTAGGATTAGATTGAAACCTTGTACATAATCCAACACTAAATACGATCTCTGATCTAGTAGTAGTTAAATTCAATAAACTTCTTATCATTCCTCTATAAGTTTTTTCATCAAAGTTTTCTCCTTCATTGTTTAAGTCCAACTTTGTAGATGTGCTTATGGGAGTGTTTAATGCTTTAGTATTTTTCATCCCAAAATATTTTATCAAGTTTAAGGCGTATTTAGTTTGTCTAATAAAGATACCATCATCTAGTTATTTAATTTGTAATCCTAAGAAGAATGTCAACTCATCCATTAGGCTCATTTCAAATTCTTGGCTCATTTCTTTAACAAAAGACTCACATAAAGATTCATTTGTAGATCCAAAAATAATGTCATCAACATAAATTTGAATAACTAAAAAATTATTTTTCAAATACTTAAAAAAATGATATCAACCTTACTTTTAGAAAATTTATTTAAAATAAGAAAAGAATAAAGACTTTCATACGAAGCCCGAGGGGCTTGTTTTAATTCATAAAATACTTTTATAAGTTTGAAAATATGATTAGGAAGAAGATTATTTTCAAAAGCAGGGGTAGTTCAACATACACTTCTTTGGAAATGAAACCATTTAGAAAATCACTTTTAACATCCATTTGAAATAACTTAAAATTTTCAAAAGAAAGGTAATGAGCATCCTTAAGGCTTCAAGTCTAGCCATGGGAGCAAAAGTTTCATCATAATTGATTCCTTCTTTTTGGTTGAAACCTTTGGCCACTAATCTAGCCTTGTTTCTAACCACGATACCATTTTCATCTTGCTTGTTTCTAAAGACCCATTTAGTACCAATTACTAAATAGTTATTAGGTCTAGAAACAAGCTCTCATACCTTATTTCTCTCAAATTGATTAAGCTCTTCATACATTGCATTGACCCAAGAATTATCTCTTAGGGACTCATCAATGCACTTTGGCTCGATTTGAGACAGAAATACAACATTGTGCACAAAAATTTATAAAAGAAGACTGAGTTCGAACTCCTTTTGATGTTTCTATTATTATAAGCTCCTTAGGATGATCATTCACATACTTTCATTCCTTGAGTAAGGATTTGGAAGTAGATTCATCAAAGTTACTTTTAGGGGTATTATCATTTAAATTTAAAGTACCAAGAACAATTTCATCAAAATCAATTTTCTTAAATTTGAAAACTCATTAAAAACAATATAAATGGATTCTTCTATTACTAATATTCTTTTATTAAAAACACGATAAGCTTTTGAAATAGAAGAATAACCTAGAAAAATACTTTCATCGGGTTTTGCACCAAATTTTCCTAAAGTATCATTCTCATTTAAAATAAAACATTTATAACCAAATATTTTAAAATAAAAAATATTGGTTTTTTTATCATTCCACGATTCATAAGGAGTTTTAGTGAGTAATGGTCTTACAAGAACTCTATTTCAAACATAGCATGTCATATTAACGGCTTCGGCCCAAAAATATTTGGGTAGACTATGTTTGTTGAACATTATTCTAGCCAGTTCTTGTAAGCTCCTATCTTTTCTTTCTACTACTCTATTTTGTTGTGGATTTCATGGAGTAGAAAAATTATGAATATACCTATTTGATTGACAAAAATTTTAAAAATCATTATTTTAGAATTCTCCATCATGATCACTACGCATTGAAGGAATCATAAATCCTTTTTTATTTTGAATAATTTTACAAAATTTTATAAAACATTTAAATATATCACTTTTATGTGCCAAGAAATAGGTCCAAGTGTATCTACTAAAATCATCCACTAAAACAAATACATATTTGCTACCACCTAAACTTGTAATATCAATTAGTCCAAATAGATCTATATGGATTAATTAAAGTGGTCTAGAGGTACTTATAATTTAAAGCTACTCTTTATTTGTTTTAATTTAAATAGATCACACACTTTGTCTTCGATAAACTTAAGATTAGGTAAGCCTCTTACTAGATCCTTGGTAGAAATTTGGTTTAAAAGTTTCATGCTAGCATGACCTAGTCTCTTATGTCAAATCCAAGCATCATCATTCAAAGTCAAAACATAAGTTTTATCATAAAATTTTTCATATCTATGGTGTACACATTGTTATTTCTTAAGACAATCAAAGATTTATTTTTGTGTGGCAATTCAATTATGTAAGCATTAGATTATAATTTAACCATATATCCTTTATCACATAATTGGCTAATACTAAGCAAATTATGTTTCAAGCCATCAACTAATAACAAATCTTCAATTCCGAGGTTTAATGTATTATCTATAGTTCCTTTTCTAATAATTTTACCTTTGTTGTTGTCTCTAAAAGTGATAACTCCTTCACTTAAGCTAGTGAGCTTAGAAAAATAAGTTGGATCTTCAGTCATGTGCCTTAAACATCCACTATCAAGGTACCACTTGGTGCTCCTAGCTTTAGTTTGGAGACAAATCTACAAAAAAGATATTTTTGATTTAGGTATCTATTTTACATTGGATCTTTCATAAAGAACTTTATCTTTCTTTTCTAATTATTTTTTGATGTATGAAGTTCCCTTAGGGACCCAAACTAATTGGTGTGGACTATATTTTCTAAATAGATATTTGTTTGTCTGATGTCCTAATTTTTCACAAAAATTATATTTGATTTTTGGTGACATATTTAATGTAGATCCTTTAACAAATATGATTGGCTTTTGTTGAGTGTTTCTAATAAAGTCTATACCATCTTTTCTGTTAATATGATCCTTATTGGCAAGGATCATATTTAGGGATTTGTTTCTAATTTTAAGATTTTCTAATATTATCTTAAGCATGATATTTTCTTTTTTAACACTATCTAGTATCTCACAATTAGAACATGGGTTATATGATACTAATGAATCATGCATTTCGTCAAGTCTACTAACTAACAAATCATGATCATTCTTAAGCAACTTAAAAGATTTACTAATTTTTCTAAACTCATCAAACAAATCAGGAAATAGATTTAATTACTCTGAAAAAGATATGTTTAATGAATCACTATTCTCATCTTGGATCGTCATTAGAGCATAATTAGCAACTTCTTCTTTGGAGTGGTCTTCTTTATTCGAAGAGCTTGAGTCATCCCAAGTAGCCGAAAGTATTTTCTTCTTGTGTGTCAACTTCTTCTTCAATTAAGGACATTTATTTTTGAAATGTCCCAGTTTTAGCATTCATAGTATATGACATTGTCCTTCTTTGGTTCCTTCTTGTTTTTATAATTTTTGTTTTTTCATAAATTTTTTAAATTTTCCTGATAATAATGTAATATCATGGTCCTTATTACTCGAGGAGTCATTTATCGTTCGAAGTGCTACATCCTTCCTATTTTTTGGAAGGGATTAATCAAGCTCATCATGAGCTTTATAGTTCAGTTCATATATCATGAGTGAGCCAATAAATTCTTCAAGAGGTAAGTTATTTAAATCTTTAGCCTCTTGTATAATGGTTAATTTAAGATCCCAATTTTTAGGTAGAGATCTTAAAATTTTACTCACAGGTTCAGATTCGAAAAATTTTCCTAGTGCTTTAAGGCCATTGACGACATCCGTGAAACAGGTGTACATGTCTCCAATGGACTCACTTGGTTTCATTTTAAATAACTCACAATTATAAACTAAAATATTAATCTTAGATTCTTTAACTCTACTAATCTCCTCGTGTGTGATTTCTAGTGTATGCCAAATATCAAAAGCCGATTTACAAATGGAAACACAATTAAACTCATTCTTCTCAAGAGCACGAAATAAGACATTCATAGCCTTTGCATTCAAAAAAAAATTCTTCCTTTCCAAATTATTTCACTCATTTATTAGATTGGAAGATATTTCAAATCAATTCTCTACAATGTTCCATAAATAAATGTCCAAAGAAATGAGAAAAATATGCATCCTTGTCTTTCAATACGTGTAATTCGTCCCATTGAACATGGAAGGACGTGAAATGCAATGTCCCTTATTCATGCTAAAATAAGCCATTTTCTCAAGTGAGTGTTAATCCAATGAGTAAGTAACTTAACTTTGATACCAATTGTTATGATCAATTAGCACTAAGAGAGGGGGGGGGGGGGTTGAATTAGTGCAAGTGTAAATTGACATTTTAACAAAAACTTTTTGTTTAGAGCAAAATCGTAAAATGAAAGTGTATCTTTGAACTTGAAGGTGAGTAAGTAGATTTTTTAAAAATACAATTGAAAGATGATGTTCTTGTTTTTCTAATTATGAACAATTATAAGTAGTAAATGAAGCAAGTAAGAAATGCTTACCATTTATAGTGGTTCGACCTTAACTTTGGCCTACGTCCACTTCCCAAGTCATCCTCCTTGAGGCACACCGGTGTCCACTATTGATTTCTTTTGGGTGAAGATCAAACCCTTACAACATGAGCTTACAAGGGAGACTCTTTACAAGAATTTTATAACTCTTAGCTCACTCCTTTCCTCTTTTCTTTTTCTTATAATTAACATAAGTTTTTTACAGAGATTTAATCCCTAAAATTATTGTATGAAATATAAGAAAACTTGGGATATTTATAGGCCCCAAATGGC
The DNA here is from genome assembly GCA_021527575.1 of Ensete glaucum. Taxonomy (NCBI): domain Eukaryota; kingdom Viridiplantae; phylum Streptophyta; class Magnoliopsida; order Zingiberales; family Musaceae; genus Ensete; species Ensete glaucum. The sequence continues at coordinate 35,960,743 of CM038555.1, forward strand.
TTTAAAATTTGGAGGTAAAATTTAAATGTATCTAGAAAATTCGGATATGATTTTTCACCCGTTGGCGTCGATGGTGCAACCGCCGAAAGCATCTTGAAAATAGGGTATGGGCAGTTCGGTTGCCAGCCTAGGTGGTTCAGTAGCTGTTAGTCGCCCAAAAACTTAGGTGATGGTGGTACAACTGTCGCTCACTAGCGATTCAACCGCTAGAATTTTCGAAAAAGTGGTTCCCTCCACTTTTCAAATTTCAACTGGAACCTTATGTTGACCAATTCTCTGGTCAACTAAGGTCAACTTGAGTTCATCAAACCCTCATCCCGACTAAAGCGAATAGTCTTGTGCACATAGGTAGAACCAAGCCGTGCTGACCCATTAGCCATGATACAAAGTTTCACAATATTTTTTACGCTAGAAGGAGCAACCAATATTGCAAGAACACTCACAGCCTAATAACCTTGGCAAACATTTCGCAGGAGATATCTCAACTGCCTAGCATGCTCCTGGGGCCGGAGGATAAACTTTTTCCTTCCTCTCGAGAAGGGAATGTTGAATCTCAAATTTTGATAATAAAATCAATTGATGGTTTGTTGATCCAATATGTGTGTTAGAGAAAGCAATGCATGATTAACTACAATGGAGAAAATGAGTTACAACCAGATGTTGGGCCAGAATCAAGTTCGGGCATCGGGCCAAGGTTCAGACGATGTAGTGAGAGCTCGCTGGGAGTTCACTAAGAGTTTGCCGAAGGGATCAATAAGCTCGCTAGGAACACGTCGGGAGATCGCCGGAAGAAGACCATAAGACTCGTCAGAAGATTGCCAGAGGTTGCTGGATTATCGATGGTTAGGTCGATATTGAACATAATGGTCTTATACAGTTGTAATCAACGAGTCGTTGTTAGTTTTGAGTCCTAATTGACTTAAGTTTAGAAGGAACCCAAATTAACTCAAGTAAGGCAAATCGGGTCTACTTTTTGGTTTAGGTTAAGCTTAAGTTGAGCTCATTTAGTTGATCCAGGAAGGGGTCAACTGAAGGTATAAGTCAAGAATAGAAAAGTATAGAAAACACCTTTCAAGGATTTCTGATAGTAGAACTGCCGGTGGGTGATGGTTGTACCACCCTGGTCAATGGTTATACCGCTTAAGTCGATGGTTGTACCACCCAGGTCGATCATTGTTGCTCTATTTTTAGGAGCTTTCGATGGTAGTACTACTCGTACCCAGATTTTTCGAATATGTTTAAATTTTTAGCTCTATTTTCTAAAGCCAATTGAGATCTATAAATATCCCAAATTTTCTTGTATTGATAACAATAAATTTGGCAAGAAAACTGATAAGAAAAATGGATGAAGGCCAAGTTTTGACTGAACCACTATAAACTGTGAGACTTCTAACTTTACTTTCTGAGTTTATCTATTTCTACTCAAGTTTTCTTTAAGCAAGATAGTAACTTAAGCATTGTTCATCATTTAAATTGCTCAATCTCCACCCCACCCCCCAAATGCCAATTGATCCTAATAATTAGTATCAGAGCGAGATTCTACTCATTGGACTAACACCTAATTGAGTCAATGACTTCGTTTGGCATGAAGAAAGACATTCCATTGCATGTCCTCCCATGTTTAATGGAACGAATTACACGTATTCGAAAACAATGATACGTATTTTTCTGATTTTTATGGATTTTGATTTATAGCACATCATTGAGAATTATTTTGAAAAGTCTTATAAACCAATAAACAAATGAAATGATTTAGAAAAGAAGGTTTTTTCTTTAAATGTGAAAGCAATGAATGCTTTGTTTTGTGCTCTTGATAAGAATGAGTTTAATCATGTTTTTGTTTGTGAAACTGCTCATGAGATTTGGCACAAACTTGAAATCTAGTCGAGTTAAGAGTCTAAAATTAACCTTTTAGTGCATATTTATGAATTATTTCGAATGAAACCAAGTGAGACCATTGTAGACATGTACACCCGATTCACGGATATCGTCAATGGTCTAAAAGCTCTTAGTAAGAGTTTTTCTAATTTTGAACTTGTTAAGATGATATTAAGATCTCTTCCAAAAAGTTGGGATCCTAAAGTAACTGTAATTCAAGAAGCTAAAGATCTAAATAATTTTTCTTTTGAAGAACTTATTGGATCACTTATAACTTATGAACTTAGCTATAAAACTCATGACGAACTTGAAGAACCCTTTCCAAAGAACAGGAAGGACTTAGCACTAAGTACTAAAGATGAACACCTTCTAAAAAACAGGAAGGAGTTAGTACTAAGAACTACAGATGACTCCTCAATTGATGAAGACAATGACATTGCACTTTGATAAGAAAAATTAAAAAATTTATAAAAAACAAAAATCATAAAAATAAAAATGAACTAAAAAAAATAATATATTTTGAATGCAAGAAGCCAGGGCATTTCAAAAGTGAGTGTCCATAATTAAAGAAGAATGCATCATATAAGAAGAAGGCTCTCTCGGCAACTTGGGATGACTCAAGCTCATCAGATGAAGAAGACCACATCAAGGAAGAAGTTGTCAACTATGCTCTCATGGTCATCCATGATGAGGTAAGTGAGTCTTTCGATATGTCTTTTACTAAATTACTAAATATTTTTCATGAGCTTTATGATGAATTTAAAAAATTTAGTAAGTCTTATAAACTACTTAAGAAAGAATATGATTCACTAGTTAGTAAGCTTAAAGATATACATGAAACATCACCATCATATAAGTCATACACCAAATGTGAAACTTAAGAGGAACTTAGAAATGAAAATATCATATTACAACAAACGCTAGAAAAATTTAAAATAAGGAATAAATCTCTAAACATGATCCTTACAAATAAGGGCCATGTTCATAGGAAAGAATGTATAGGCTTTATAGGCAATACCAACAAAAGCCGACTATCTTTGTTAAAAGACCTATTCTAAACTTGCCACCAAAAAGTAAATGTAACTTTTATGATAGATTAGGACATATAGCTTATAAGTGGTCATTTAAAAAGTATAGTCCACATAAATTAATTCGGGTTCCTAAAAGAACCATAAACAACCAAAAACCTCTAGTTAAATTAGGTATAGCTCTTTATGAGGGACCCAAAGTAAAATGGGTTCCTAAATTAAAATTATCTTTTTTATAGGTTTGTCTTCAAATTAAGGTTAGGAGCATCAAATGGTACCTTAATAATAGATGCTCAAGGTATATGATCAGAGATCCAACTTACTTTTCTAAGCTCACTAGCCTAAATGAAGGAGTTGTCATCTTCAGAGATAACAACAAAGGAAAAATCATTAGGAAAGGAACTATAGGTAACAAATCAAACATTTTGATTGAAGATGTGCTATTAGTTGATCATTTGAAACATAATCTATATCAATTATGTGATAAAGGATATATTGTTAAATTTGAATCTAATGCTTGTATAATTGAAATACTATACAAAAATAAATCTCTGATTCCCTTAAGAAACAATAATATGTATACTATTGACATTGAAATTTTTTGTGATAAGACATGCTTTTTGGTTTTAAATGATGATGCTTGGATTTGACATAGGTGACTAGGCCATGCTAACATAAAATTATTAAACCAAATGTCAACTAAAGATATAGTAAAATGATTACCTAGCTTTAAGTTCGTTAAAGATAAAATGTGTGATACTTGCCAAATAGGAAAGCAAATAAAAAGTAGTTTAAGTCAAAAAATCAAATAAGCACCTCTAAGCTACTACAACTGATCCATATGGATTTATTTGGATCAATTGATAGTACATGCTTATGAGGAAGCAAATATACATTTGTCATAGTAGATGATTATAGTAGATATACTTAGATTTATGTCTTGGCACACAAAAGTGATACTTTTAAATGTTTTTCAAAATTTTGTAAACTTGTTAAAAATAAAAAAAGTATTATGGTTTCGTCAATATATAGTGATTATGGTGGTAAATTTCAAAACAATGAGTTTCAAAATTTTTATGAGTCAAATGGGTATATCCACAGCTTCTCGACTTCTAAAGTTCCATAACAAAATGGAGTAGCATAAAATAAAATAGAGCTTACAAGAAATTACTAGAACCATATTAAACAAACATAGTCTACCCAAACATTTTTGGGCTGAAGCCATTAAAACAGCATCCTATGTTATGAATAGGGCTCTTATAAGATCATTACTCTCTAAAACTCCTTATGAACTGTGAAATGATAAAAAACTCAATCTTTAGTATTTTAAAATATTTGGTTGCAAATGTTTTATTTTGAATGAACAGGATGCCATAGGAAAAGTTGATGTAAAATTCAATAAAAGCATTTTTCTTGGTTATTCTTGTAATATTTTTAATAAAAGAACGCCAGTCATTGAAGAATTTATTCATATCATTTTTTATGAGATTTTTGAACTTAAAAAATTGATTTTGATGATAATTTTGATTTTGGCACTTTAAATTTGAATGAAAGTAACTTTGATGAATCTACTTCCAAATACTTACTCAAGGAATGGAAGTGTATAAGTGCTCATCCTAAGGAGCTTATAATAGGAGATACATCAAGAGATATTCAAACCCATTCTTCTTTTAAAAATTTTTGTGCTAATGTCATATTTCTTTCTCAAGTTGAACCAAAATGCATTGATAAAGCCCTAAAAGATGACTCATGGGTTATTGTAATGTATAAAAAGTTAAATCAATTTAAGAGAAATGAGATATAAGAGCTTGTTCCTAGATATAGTGATCGTTCAGTGATTCGTACAAAATGGGTCTTTAGAAATAAGCAAGAGGAAAATAGTATCATGGTTAGAAAAAAGGCTAGATTAATGGCTAAAGGTTTCAACCAAGAAGAAGAGATTGATTATGAAGAATCCTTCACTCCTATGGCTAGACTTGAAGCCATAAGGATGCTCTTTGCCTTTACGTCTTTCAAAGATTTTAAGTTATTTCAAATAGATGTTAAAGGTGTTTTTCTTAATAGTTTCATTTCCAAAAAAGTATATGTTGAACAATCCCCTGGTTTTGAAAATAGTCTTCTCCCGAATCATATTTTTCAATTTTCTAAAGCTCTTTATGGATTGAAACAAGCCCCTCAGGCTTGGTATGAAAGACATACCTCTTTCTTTATCTCGAATATTTTTTTGAAAGGTAAGATTGATACTACATTATTTTTTAAGCATTTTGAAATAATTTCCTTGTTATTCAAATTTATATTGATGACATAATTTTTGATTCAATAAATGAATTTCTATGTGAATCTTTTACCAAGAGTGTAAGCCAAGAATTTGAGATGAATCTAATGGGTGAATTAACCTTTTTTTATATTTATAAATAAAATAATTAAGTGATAATATCTTTATTAGTCAAACTAAGTATACCTTAGACTTGTTAAAACGTTTTGGTATGGAAAATGCTAAGGACATAAACACACCCATGAGTATATCTACAAAATTAGATTTAGATAATAAGGGAGAAAATTTTGATCAAAGAACTTATAAAGGAATGATAGGTTGCTTGTTGTATTTAACTGTTACTAGACCGGATATAATATTTAGTGTTAGAATATGTGCAAAGTTTCAATCCAATCTCGGACTTTCTTACTTTAAGACAGTTAAACAGATATTTAGATATTTAAAATGAACCTCTAACTTAGGTTTATAGTATCCTAAATCTAAAAACCTTGATTTACTTACGTATGCATATGTCGATTTTGAAGGTTGTAGAATAGATTTAAAAAGTACTATAAGAACATGTTAATTTTTAGGGCATGCTCTTATTTCTTAGTCTTCTAAGAAACAAAATCCGATTGCTTTATCTATAGATAAAGTAATATATTACAATTGGTGCATGTTGTGCCCAAGTTATTTTGATGAAAAACACCTTAGAAGATTATGAAATATATTTTAAAAATATTCCTATAAAATATGACAACACTAATATAATATGTTTAACTAAAAATCTTATTTAACACTTAAGAACTAAATATATTGATATTATACATTACTTCATTAGAGATCATATGAATAATCATGACATATCTTTAGAATTTATTGATACTAAGCATCGATTAGCAGATATTTTTACTAAACTATTAAATAAATAATAATTTTATTTTATTAGAAGAGAGTTAGGAATGCTAACTCACCTGAATGCATAATATGTAACTTTCTTAATTTACTATTTTATGGATTTCTTGAATATCTCTTGGATTCCTTGGATTTTTGAGCTCATCTTTGAAATAATCTTACAAATTTCTTGGATTTTGGAATTTATATTTATAAGATTGAGGTTGAGAGTCCTTCTTAGTAATGTAATGTTTTTCACACCCTTCACGCGTTTCTTCTTCCTTCTTATTCACAAAAGGGAGAAAATTTTTATAAAAAAATTATGTCTCTTATCCTATTTTACTAAGGAGGAGCAATGATACAACTTCTTTATGCATTAAATTTTTAGATATATAATCAATATTTATTTTTTAACAAATAAGAAGAAATTTGACATATGATGAGATTATGTGCCTTGAAATTATTTGCTCAACATTTCACCTTTTTGTTGATAACAAAGGGGGAGAAATGACATATTGATGATACATGTAAGAAACATGGTAAAATGGGTATTTCTCTATTTATTGATAAACAAAGGGGGAGAAATGATTAATTACTTAAGAGGGAGAATTTTAAATTAATGTATGACTGATGCATGAATTTAAATGTAATGTTGTATACTTGAAAAATCTTTGATAATTTGATGATTGATGACTTAAGGTCAAAATATTTAAAATTAAAATTATATCATTTTTAAAATTGATAAATGAATGTAAAGTTTCTTTTGATGAAAATTATTTAAAATTCATGATACTTGAACTCAAGAGTGTTCGGTTCTCTTGAATTTAAGCTTACTTTATTTGAATGGTGGCATGGACATAGGGGGAGTAAAGGTTAACTCTCATCATCAATTAGTTGTCATCATAAAAAAGGGGAAGATTATTTAATATTAGATTTTATGATGAAATCAATTGATGGTTTGCTGATCTAACATGTGTTTTAGAGAAAGTAATGCAGGATTAACTATGAAAGAGAAAATAAGTTATAACTAGATGTTAGGCCAAAATCAAGTTCAGGCATTGGGCCAAAGTTCAGATGATGTAATGGGAGCTCGCTGGGAGTTTGCTAGGAGTTCATTGAAGGGATCGAGAAGCTCACTAGGAATACGCTGGGAGATTACCAGAAGAAGACCATAAGACTCATCAGAAGATTACAGGAGGTTGCCGGATTACCGGGGGTTAGGTCATTTATTGAACTTGATGGTCTTATATGGTTATAATCAGTGATTCGTAATTAGTTTCGAGTCTTAATTGAGCTAAGTTTGGAAGGAATCTAAATTAACTTAAATAAAGTAAATCGGGTCCACTTTTGGGTTTGGATTGAGCTCAGGTTGAGCTCATTTGGCTGACCCAGGAATGGGTCAACCGAAGGTACAAGTCATGAATAGAAAAGTGTAGAAAATATATTTCCGGGATTCCCAACGGTAGTGCTACCGGTGGGCGATGGTTGTACTACCCAGGTTGGCGGTTGTATCACCTAAGTCGATGGTAGTACTACTTATTTTCATGATAACTTTTGACGATAGTATCGACGACGCTGGTAATTGTACCACTTATACTCGAATTTTCTGGATATGTTTAAATTTTTGGCTCTATTTTCTATAGCTAGTTGGGGTCTATAAATACTTCAAGTTTTCTTGCATTGATAATAAGAAATTTGACAAGAAAATTGAGAAGAAAAGTGTGCTAAAAGTGTGCAAGAAAAAGAAGGCAAAGGAGTGAGCAAGAAAGTGTTGTAATCCTTGTAAAAGTCTTCAAAATCTCCCTTATGAGTTGTAAGTGAAATATTTATAAGGTTTATCTCCTGAACTTGTGAAAAGGAGAGAGTGAGTAGTGTCAGGATTTGATCTTCACCCGAAGAAGGTCATTAGTCGACACCGATAGGTCTCAAGGAGGAGGACTCCGAAAAGTGGACGTAGGCTAAATTTTAGTTGAACCATTATAAATTATGAGACTTCTAACTTTACTTTTTAAGTTTATCTATTTCTACTCAAGTTTTCTTTAAGTAAGATAGTAACTAAGCATTGTTCATCGTTTAAATTTCTCATGTATCTAACTTCAACGAAACACTTTTGATTTTTTATTTTCCTTCAAGTGAAATTTTATTTAAATCAAGATTTCAGCATTTACATTAATTCACCCACCCCCGGGCCCACAACCCCGGACCCCATCGGCCCCCACACCATGCCCCCCCTCCTAGTGCCAATTGATCCTAACAGGGAACTCATCAACACTCACCCTAGGTTGTTCTAGAGATTATTTACGTTGAATCTCGGATTTTGATGATGAAATCAATTGATGAGTGTTTAATCTATCTAATATGTGTGTTAGAGGAAAAATTATATATTTAACTATAATGGAGCAATTGAGTTACAGTTGAATGATAGGCATTGGGCCGGGTTCGGACGATGTAGTGGGACATCGTTGAAAGTATGCTAGGAGATTCGCCGAAGAGATCAGGAAGCTCACTAGGAACACGTCGGGAGATCTTGGAAAAAAATCAAAAGACTCATCGTAAGAATACCGGAGGCAACTAGATTGGCGAGAGTTAGGTCTTGATTTAGCTTGTTGGTCATTAAGAGTTATAATCATTTAGTCGTAGTTAGGGATTGAGTCCTAATTTAGTTAGATTTAGAAGAAATCTAAATCAACTCAATAAGGCAACTAGGTCCACTATGAGGTTTGATTGAGCTCAGGTTAAGCTCAATTAATTGACAAAGAATTGGTCAACATCAGGTTCAAGTCATAATTTAAAAAGTGGAGGGAACCACTTTTTCGGATATTTCGATAGGTAAATAGTCGGTGAGTGATGGTTGGACCGCCCGTACCCTAGAAACAGGGCAGCTATCAGTGTTGTCAGCGGTTGAATTGCCCAAGACAAGTAAGTAAATTGCCTGTACCAGGTTTTTGGATGGTTGAACCGCACAGGACTGATGGGTAAACCGCTCGTACCAGATTTTTGGGCAATTGAACCACCGACACTGGCGGGTGAACCACCCAAACCTGGATTTTTCGAATACATTTGATTTTTGGCTTCAAATTTTGAAGTCATTTAGGGCTTATAAATACTCTAAGTTTTCTTGTATTCCATACAATAATTTTGGGGATCGCATTCTATAAAAAAAAATATGTGTAAATTGTAAGAAAAATAAAAGGGGAAGGGAGAGAGCTTAGAGTTAGAAAAATTCTTGAAGTCTCCCTTTTAAGCAAGTTATAATAGTTTAGTCTTCACCCAAAGAAGATCGATAATGGACGTCAGTGTGCCTCAAGGGGGAGGACTCGGGAGTGGGCGTAGGCTTGTTGGTACCGAACCACTATAATTGTAAGTGTTTTATTCTTATTGCATTTACTACTTGCAATTATTGAGTTCTTAATTGCTTTAAACAATATATTAATTAGACGCTTCTTATTTTTACTTACTCTTTGAAAGCAAAGTTTCAAGTCAAGCATTTCCCTTCGATGTTGCTTATCTTTCGGGTTTGCTTGTTCTTTCTTAAGTAATTTTTAAGCAAGTAACTAAGTAATCTTCTTTTAATCACTCACATGCTTTACTTGAACGAAAAGGTTCAGGTGTTTTTATCTTACTTCAAGCCATAAGCTTTTTATTAAAATGAGAATTTTAACTTACATTAATTCAAACACCCCCCCCCCCAATACCAATTGATCCTAACAATTAGTGTTAGAGCAAGGTAATTACTCATTGGATTAACACCCACTTGAGTAAATGGCTTGTTTTGGCATGAATAAAGGACATTCCATTTCATATCCTTCCATGTTCAGTGGGACGGATTACACATATTGGAAGACAATGATGTGTATCTTTCTTATTTCTTTAGACCTTGATTTATGAAAGATAGTAGAAATGGATTTAAAAAATCTTCCAATCCAATGAATCAGTGGAATGATTTAGAAAGGAAGAGTTTTTCTTTGAATACAAAGGCTATGAATGCCTTATTTTATACCCATGACAAGAATGAGTTTAATCGTATTTCCGTTTATGAATCAACTTTTGATATTTTGTACACACGAGAGGACTAGTGGAGTAAAAGAATCTAAGATAAATATTTTAGTTCATAATTATAAGTTGTTTCGAATGAAACCAAATAAGTCCATTAGAGACATATACACCCGTTTCACGGATGTTGTCAATGGCCTTAAAGTACTTGAAAAATATTTTTTGAATTTTGAACTTATTAGTAAAATTTTAAGATCTTTACCTAAAAATTGGGATCATAAAATAACTATTATTCAAGAAGCCAAGATTTAAATAACCTGCCTCTTGAAGAACTCATTGGCTCTCTATGGCATATGAATTAAATTGTAAAGTTCATGATAAGCTTGATAAACCCCTTCCAAAGAACATAAAGGATGTAGTACTTCAAACAATAAATGACTCCACGAGTGAAACCTCGAGTGATGAGGACCATGATATTGCACTTTTATCAAGAAAATTTAAAAAATTTATAAAAAGAATAAAAATTATAAAACAAAAAATAACTAAAAAAGGACAATGTCTATAAATGTAAAAAAGGGGACATTTCAAAAATGAAGAAAGCACTTTCAGCCACTTGGGATGATTCAAGCTCTTCGAACGAAGAAGATCACCTTTTTCAGAATTATTAAGCATATTTCATAATTTGTTTGATGAATTTAGAAAACTTAAAAAATCTTTTAAGTTGCTTAAGAATGATCATGAATTATTAGTTAGTAGACTTGACGAAATGCAAGATTTATTAGTATCACATAACACATAGTCTAAATATGAGATGCTAGATAGTATTAAAGAAGAAAACATCATGCTTAAGACAACATTAGAAAAATTTAAAATCGGAAACAAATCCCTAAATATGATCCTTGCCAATAAGGGACTTATTAATAGAAGAAATGGCATAGGCTTTGTTAATTACCTTCAATAAAAGCCAACCATGTTTGTTAAAGGACCAACCTTAAATGTGCCACAAAGAATCAAGTATAATTCTTGTGAAAAATTACGTCATAAGGTAAACAAATGCCTATTTAGAAAATATAGTCCACATCAACTAGTTTGGGTTCCCAAGGGAACTTTATATAACAACAAATAATTAAAAAAGATAAAGTTCTTTATGAATGACCTAATGTAAAATGGGTACCTAAACCAAAAATATCTTTCTTGTAGGTTTGTCTCTAAACTAAAGCTAGGAGCACCAAATGGTATCTTTATAGTGGATGTTCAAGGCACATGACTGGAGATCCATCTTATTTTTCTTAGTTCACTAGGTTAAGTGAAGGAGTTGTTACCTTCGGAGACAACAACAAGAGTAAAATCATTGGAAAATGAATAATAGCTAACAAATCAAACCTCTTAATCGAAGATGTATTATTGGTTGATGGCTTGAAACACAATTTGGTTAGTATTAGCCAATTATGTGATAAAGGATATGTTGTTAAATTTCAACCTAATGCTTGCATAATTGAATTGCCACACAAAAATAAATTCTTAATTGCCTTAAGAAACAACAATGTATAGAACATAGATATTGAAAAATTTTGTGATGATGCTTGGATTTGGCATAAAAGACTAGGTCATGCTCACATGAAACTTTTAAACCAAATTTATATCAAGGAACTAGTAAGAGGCTTACCTAATCTTAAGTTTATCAAAGACAATGTATGTGACACTTGTTAATTAGAAAAACAAATAAATAGTAGCTTTAAGTTTAAAAATCAAATAAGCACCTCTAGACCACTTCAATTGATCTATATGGATTTATTTGGACCAATTGACATTACAAATTTAGGTGGTAGTAAATATGTATTTGTTATAGTGGATGATTTCAGTAGATATACTTGGACCTATTTCTTAGCACATAAAAGTGATACATTTAAATATTTTATAAAATTTTATAAAATTATTCAAAATGAAAAAGGATGTATGATTTCTTCAATACAAAGTGAAACATGATAGAGAATTCCAAAATAATGATTTTCAAAAAAAATTTTATTCGAATGGGTATATCTATAATTTCTCTACTCCATAGAATTCACAACAAAATAGAGTAATAGAAAGAAAAAATAGGAGCTTACAAGAAATGACTAGAATAATATTGAATGAACATAGTCTACCCAAATATTTTTGGGTCAAAACCATTAATTCAGCATGCTATGATTTAAATAGGGTTCTTGTAAGACCATTACTCACTAAAACTCTTTATGATTTCTGAAATTATAAACAACTTAATATTTATTATTTTAAAATATTTGGTTATAAATATTTTATTTTTAAATAAAAAGGATACTTTAGGTAAATTTGATGTAAAATCCAATGAAGATATTTTTTCTAGGTTATTCTTTTATTTCAAAAACTTATCGTGTTTTTAATAAAGGAATATTAGTAATAGAAGGATTTATTCATGTTGTTTTTAATGAGTTTTCTGAATTTAAGAAGATTGATTTTGATGATAAAGTTGATCTTTGCCACTTGAATTTAAATGATAATACTCCTAAAAGTAACTTAGATGAATCTACATCGAAATCCTTACCCAAGGAATGGAAGTATGTGAATGATCATCTTAAGAAACTTATAATAGGAGAAACACCAAAAGGAATTTGAACTCGGTCTTTATTTAGAAATTTTTGTTCAAATGCTGCATTTCTTTCTCAAATCGAGCCAAAAAGCATTGATGAGTGCTAGTTACAAGTGCCCTATAAGCCAATCACGTGAATGGTACGTATGACACACTGTGTAATCTCTTTGCTTATAATTAATATTGGTATATTCTTATATTATATTATTTATTACATATATATTATGATGTACTTGGTTCTGTGCAATGAGAATTGGATCATGATGGGATCATGATAATAAGATCGATTCACTTTTAAACACAGATCCTAAATAATCTCGGTTATAGATTACTCGAGAGGGACATTAAGATAGTCGGACAGACCGGTGTACTATATACATATCTATATGATGGAGGTGGCTGGTCTCATAGCCACTTGTGTTGAGACACTAAGGATATAGTACAGATGCTGATTAGAGAATAAGTTCCATGATTGATCCGCTTATGGAATACTATATGGTTAATGATACCTAATGTTAGACAGTGATTCCAAAGTCCTAGTTATGTACTTGGTCCTTATACTTGAGATACCAAGAATGCCTTGTGTGAGTACTCCTTTATTTGACGTTAGACTTACAAGTTTAGAAAGTTTCAGATATAGTATAATTGGTTATCAAGATTGATAGCCAACCTTACAAAGGTAATTAAGTGTCAATAGATGATCATCCACTCTCGGTATCACGAGAGAAATATCTCATATGTGTTTACTCAGACAAATCTCTGGTCAGGGTCATTCGGATTGAGAGAGAAAGAGTTCTCTGAGAGAATCTGATTAGAGCGAGATTATGACGGATTCTGTATATGGCCTGATAGCCATGTCCAATATACGATCTCTGGGATATTAGTTGGATGAGGGATTATAGATATATGGTAAATATGGACAGATAGGTTCGATGGATTTGATCCTCCCTGTACTGTCTGGGGACTATGGCGTAGTGGCCTGTACGTCCATAGTCGATGAGTTGAGTAAATTATTATGGGGATAATAATTCACTATATCAGAAGGAGTTCTGATGGGAGTGACTCATGGCCAGCTTGGTATCGGGCCTAGATGGTCACACATATATGGTGGATGCTTCAGTGAATAGAGGATTGGATGGAGATCTAATTAGCCCCTCTTCTCATTAGATTAGACTCTATGCTGATAGGCTCCTTGATTAAGGCCCAATTAGATACCTAAAGATAATATTGGATAGAGATCCAATAATGCATGGTTAGTGGGTAATTGAATGGAGATCCAATACCTACTAAGGCAGGAGCCATTTAGTTTTTGGTGGCTCTCTATAAATAAGAGGGATGACTCATGGTTGATGGGCTATAACTTTGGCCTCCCCCTCCTATTCTCCTCCCTCCCTCTGTGCAAGAGTTACGAGATCAGATTGGAGGAGTTTCGCTATAGAGATCCATCGTATGGATACCACTAGAGAGGAGGACATTTGACCTCCTTCATCTTCTCCATCCGGATTTAGAATACAAGGATATACGATCTCCCTAGGTAAAGTCAATCTCTCACATATCATATTTTTCTGATTTTTATGATTTTTCTCGCGACCCCAATCTTTTGCACGACGATTTAATATGTGTGAAAAACTAGTTTTTATTTTTTATTTTCGTTGCACATGTGATGCTCCTACCGAGGTTTCCCAATAGTGGTATCAGAGCCAAGGTTTTCATGCGAAAGATTGGCTTTAAACTGCGTGTGATGAGATTGAATCACGTAGAAACATTCTACACGTTCTTACAGCATTTTTACAATAAAGGCAGGAAGGAGGAGGGGCGGCCAGCCACGGCTAGCCCCATGCAGGCCGCCACCACGGCCGCCGCCAAGGCCACCGCAAGGGAGGCAAAGGTCGTAGGGGTGGCGACCTACAAGGGAGGCCAACACCGCTAGGGGTAACCAGGGCGCAGCCGCCCATGGGCACACCCAATTGCGGCAACGCCAAGAAGGGGTCGGTTGTAGGGTGCCCGCAGGCGGCTCATGGCCAGCCGCCAATAGGGGCGGCAACCGATCAGGGTGGCCTTGTAAGGTGGTCGTCGGCAAGCAGGGCAACCGTCGCACTAGGGCAGCATGCAGATGCGACAAGAGGGGTTAGGGCATCCTTTTGAGAAAAGGATAATCCTACCCCTTTAAATTTTAAAATTTTCAAGGACTATCCTCGTGTTCAAAATTTTAAAAATAACCTCAACTATTCTGGAAATTCTAAGGACTGTCCTCTCATCCAAAATTATGAAAATACCCTTGATAATTCTAAAAATTTCAAGCATGTCCTGATTTCCAAAAAAATAATTAACTAAATAGTTTAATTATTTATTATATATATGTAGTAATCCTACATATGATATGATGTACATGTGATGTATGTTGTAGATAGATGATCATGAGCTAAGTATTGTGATGTGTGTAATTATGATTATTATTATTATTGGGGTCTGTGACCCTGTATTTTTCTCATTTATTATTGGGCCTATGTGCCTGTGATTATTTGTAATTATATGGAGAGGCGTAGCTGGAACATAGAGGTGATAGTGGGACCCATAATGCCTAGTGGGAGATTACGATGTATGGTGATGTGACGATCCGACGGAACTGATGATGATGACATCAACAATCATAGGGCATGGAGATGCGCCAATACACACATAGATCCTATTGTGAATGATTAGGCCCATTGGCTCGGGCTTAATCATATTAGATGATGGCTCATGATCATCCGGTGTGGCTTACATATGTGATATGTTATACACCTACTAGATATATGTATATATATTTACATGTGATGTAGATATATATTAAATATGTATATGTGTGACACGATATATTAGGAGACCAATACAAGATAATATAAGCATGAGGTAATAAGATTGACCCATGTGGCTTTCCATCATTATAGGAAGAAATTGAATCACGATAAAAGTTAAGTTGGTCGAGTCCCTCGAGGCTCACCTATCTACATGATCAAGATCTTGCCTACGACATAGAGATATTACCGGTGACCTGAGGACATGGTATGCTTGGTCGAGTCCCTCGAGAGTATATCAGAGAATCAGACTCATCTTATAACGATAGTGATGACTTAACTGAATGTCATGGTTAGTCGAGTCCCTCAAGACTATAATGATTCAGAGGCTGAACATGACGGGAATCATAAGAAGTTATGATTGGTAAGAGTTGTCTACCTTTGAGGCTTAGTGTAATTGGTCGAGTCCCTCGAGGTTGCACTAAGACGCTAATTGAATCCTGATCCCCACTGGGAGTCTACCGGAGACTTCCGTCTCACGTGTCGAGGGTATCGCATGATTCGCTAGGAAAATAGTTGGAGTATATTAAGATAGAAGTCCATATCTTAATTAGTATTTTCTATAAAATCTATATGTTATTTATTTTCACTATATCTTGTTTATCGCTTATAAAACCTCTACGGGGGATACTTTATGCCAACTGCCTCATTGGTCCAAAGGCTCCACAATTTGATAATTATTCTCATGGAAGAGAAAATTGTATATGTCCTTAATACGATTGTGCCTATGCTGGAGGAAAGGATAAGCGAGGATGATATCACTCACTTTGTGAAGTATAAAGATAGTCCTAAATGATAACCTGTATGTTGATCTTATACTTCAGTCCCTACCAGATTCTTTTTCACGATTCATTATTAACTTTAATATGAATAATTTGAGGTGACTCTACTTGAGCTTGTCAATATGTTGAGGGAAGCTAAGAGGACCATTAAGAAAGAGAAGTCAGTTCTCTATATTGGTGAGACCAATTGGAAAAGGAAGACTAGCAAGACCCTTAAGAAGGGCAAGGGTAAAGAAAGATTGGGTAAGGCAAAGGTTGCCTAGTAAGACCCGGCAAAGGACAAAGGACAGTGCTTCGACTATAGCCAAGATGGGCATTGGAAGAGGAACTGTAAGGACTACCTTGCAGAAAAGTTGAAACAAAAGTTTAGATAAGCTTCAGGTATATTCATGATCAGTTTTCACTTGTCAGATTTTTATGCTAATATATGGATATTGGATACCGGGAGTGCTTATCATATCTGTAATTTGTTGTAAGTTCTGGCAAGACCTAGGAGATTGGCCAGAGGCAAGATGGACCTCAAGATGGGTAATAGAGCAAGAGTTGATGCAGTTGCCATTGGGAAGATCTCCCTACATCTGCTTGGTGGAGCTATCATTGTATTGAATGCATGTTATTTTGTTCTCTCTATTATCAAAAAGTATTATTTCTATCTCTTGTTTGACAATTAGTGGATATAAATTAGTTTTTAAGAATAATAGTTATTTAATAATTATGGATGATGAGATCATCACTAGAGGGACCCTTATAAATGGCTTATATGTGTTAGATACTTCTCCACATATCATGAATATAAATATATCTAAGCGGAAAAGAGATGAGGTGAATAATGCATACCTATAACATTATAGGCTATGTCATATACATAAAGGAAAGATTCAAAAGTTATTTGAAAGATGGATACCTAGATTCATTTGACTATGAGACATATGCAACTTGCAAACCTTGCCTTCGTGGGAAGATGACCAACTCTCCTTTTAGTGGAACTAGAGAGAGAGCCACCGAGTTATTGAAACTCATACATAGTGATGTATGTGATCCCATGTTGACTCAGGCTATAGGTGGTTACTCATACTTCATTATATTCATTGATGATTTCTCTATATATGGACACGTGTACTTAATGAAGTACATTCGTGAGATACCCAAAGGAAACTTGTGAGTATGATTTCTATCATCCCGATAACCGAAAGGTCTTTGTTGCCAAGAGAGCTATGATCCTTGAGAAGGAACACATTCTTGATGGAAACAGTGGGAGTGAGATAAAACTGAGGTTGGAGAACCTAGCTCAAGCACCATTCTAGAGCCAGAGTCTGTTCAGATACCTAACACATAAATTCTAATTTTACGTAGCTCTAGTAGAGTATCTCACCTTCCTGAAAGATATGTGGGGCATATTAGTGAAGATGACTCTCAGGATGTTGATCCTCAAACCTATGAGGAGGCTATTATGAGTATAGACTCTGAAAAGTGGCAAGAAGCTATGAATTCTGAGTGTATTGTACCTAAGTGTATTGTACCCATCGGCTGCAAATGGATCTTCAATAAGAAGATTGGAGTGGATGGAAAGGTAGAGACCTATAAATCAAGGTTGGTAGCTAAAGGATATCATCAAAGATAAGGAGTTGACTATGATGAAATCTTTTCACCTGTAGTCATTCCTAAGTCCATTAGAATTATTTTAGTCATTGCAGCACACTATGATTATGAGATCTGGTAGATAGATGTCAAAACGGCATTTCTCAATAGCAACCTCGAGGAGGAGGTGTATATGATATAGCCAAAGGGATCTGTATCCAAAGAGAGTCCAAATAAAGTATGTAGGTTGCTTAGATCCATTTATGAATTGAAGCAAGCTTCCCGAAGTTAGAACATAAGATTTGATGAGGTGATCAGATCTTATGACTTCGTTAAGAACGAAGATGAGCCTTATGTGTATAGGAAGGTAAGTGGAAGCTCTATCATCTTCTTAGTACTATATGTGGATAACATCATAATCATTGGGAATGATGTAGGAATTCTCTCCATAGTAAAGGCTTGGCTATCCAAAAACTTCTCCATGAAAGACTTAGGAGAAGCATCATATATTTTGGGGATCAGTTCTATAGAGATAGATCCAAAAAGATGCTTGGCTTGTCCAAGTCTAGGTACATAGACTCCATTGTCAAAAGGTTTGGCATGGAGAATTACAAAAAAGGTCTTATGCCGATGAGACATGGAATATCACTTTCTAGGAGTATATCCCCAAAGACTCCTGAAGAAAGGGCAGACATAGATAAGATGCCTTATACCTCAGCGATAGGGTCTATCATGTATGCGATGCTATGTACCAGGCCTGATATAGCACATGCTCTGAGTGTCACGAGGTATCAGGCAGATCCAAGTTTAGAACACTGGAAGGTAGTAAAGTGTATCCTTAAGTACTTGAGAAGGACTAAGGATCTTTTACTAGTATATAGAGGATGTAGCCTCCAGGTTGAGGGCTACACAGACTCGAGTTTTCAGTCTAATATTAATGATAGCAAGTCAAATTCAGGGTATGTTTTCACCTTGAATGGAGGAGCAGTAAGCTGGAAGAGTTTCAAGCAAAATACTACTACTGACTCGACCATAGAAGCGGAATACATTGCTACAGCAGAAGTAGCAAAGCAAGGGGTATGGATAAAGATGTTCATCAAAGATTTGGGAGTCATACCAAGCAGCATGGAACCAATTCCCATATACTGCGACAACAACAGGGCGATCGCTCAAGCGAAGGAACCCAAGTCTCATCAAAAGTCTAAGCATGTTTTGAGGAGGTTCTATCAGATAAAAGAGATCATAGCCCATAAAGATAAAGCAACGGAAAGAGTTTCATCGGAAGATAATATTGCAGATCCACTGACAAAGCCACTGGCTCAGATTGTATTTGAGCATCACAGGGGTCTGATGGGGATCAGACACATAGGTGATTGGCTTTAGGTCAAGTGGGAGATTGCTAGTTATAGGTACCCTGCAAGCAAATCATGTGAGTGATGGCACGTATGACACACTGCATAATCTTTTTACTTATGATTAATATTAGTATATTCTCACATTATATTATCTATTGCATATATATTATGATGTCATTGGTTCTGTGCAATAGGAATCGGATCATGATGAGATCACGATAATAAGATCGATTCACCTTTAAACACAGATTCTAAATAATCCCGGTCATACGTTACTCGAGAGGGACATCGAGATAACCGGATAGACTACTATACTATATACCCGTCTATATGATGGAGGCGGCTGGTCTCATAGCCACTTGTGTGGAGACACTGAGGATATAGTATAGGTGCTCATTAGAGAATGAGTTTACTGATTGATTCACTTATGGAATATTGTATGGTTAATGATACGTAATGTTATATAATGATTCCATAGTCCCAGTTATATATTTGGTCCTTAGACTTGAAACAGCAAGGATGTCTTGTATGAGTACTCCTTTCTTTGATGCCAGACTTACAGGTTTGGAAAGTTTCAAATCTGGTACAATTGGTTATCGTGATTGGTAGCTAACCATACGAAGGCAATTGAGTGTCAATAAAGGATCATCCACTCTCGGTATCATGAGAGGAATATCCCATATATGCTTGCTCAGACAAATCCCTGGCCAGGGTCATTCAGATTGAGAGAGAAAGAGTTCTCCGAGAGAATCCGATTAGAGCGAGATTATATCAGATTCTGTATTTGGCCTGACAGCCATGTCTAATATACAATCTCTGGGATATTAGTTGGATGAGAGATTATAGATACACGGTAACTGTGGACAGACAGGTCTAATAGATTTGATCCCCCTTATATCATTTGGGGACTATGACGTAGTGGCCTAGCACATCTATAGTCGATGAGTTAAGTGAATTATTATGGAGATAATAATTCACTATATCAGAAGGAGTTCTAATGGGAATGACTCATAGCTCGGTATCGAGCCTAGAGGGTTACACACATATGGTGGATGCTTCAGCAAATAGAGGATTAGATAGAGATCCAATTAGCCCTTATTCTCATTAGATGAGACTCTATGCTGATGAGCTCCTTGATTAAGGCCCAATTAGAAGCCTAAGAAGATCATTGGATAGAGATCTAATAATGCATGGTTAGTGAGTAATTGGATGGAGATCCAATACCCACTAAGGCAGGAGCCCTAGGTTTTTGGTGGCTCTCTATAAATAGAAGGGGAGGCTCATGGTTGATAGGCTGCAGCTTTAGCCACCACCTCCTATTATCCTCCCTCCCTCTATGCAAGAGTTGCGAGATTAGATTAGAGGAGTTTCACTGGAGAGATCTATCATGTGGATACCGCTAGAGAGGAGGACGTTTGACCTCCTTCATCTTCTCCATCCGGATCTGGAATATATGGATATATGATCTCCTTAGGTAAAATTAATCTATCATATATTGTGTTTTTTCGATTTTTGTGGTTTTTCTCGTGATCCCAATCTTTTGCATAATGATTTGATCTGCGTGGGAAACTAATTTTTAATTTTGATTTCTACTACACATGTGATGCTCCTGCCAATGTTTCCCAACAATGAGGCCCCAAGTGATTCTTGGGTTAATTCAATGCATGAAGAATTAATCAATTTAAAAGAAATGAGGTATGAGAGTTTGTTATTAGACCTAATGATCATTTAGTGATTGATACTAAATGACTCTTTAGAAATAAGCAAGATGAAAATGGTATCATGGTTAGAAACAATGTTAAATTAGTTGTTAAAGGTTTCAACCAAGAAGAAGTAGTCGATTATGATGAAACTTTCGCTCCTATAGCTACACTTGAAGCCATATGGATGCTCCTTGCTTTTGTATCTTTTAATAATTTTAAGTTATTTCAAATGAATGTTAAAAGTCTTTTTCTAAATGGTTTTATTTTCAAAGAAGTGTATGTTGAACAACCCCCTAGTTTTGAAAATAATCTTTTTTTCTAATCATGTTTTCGAACTTACAAAATCTCTCCATGGATTAAAACAAGCCCCTCGAGCTTGGTATTAAAAACTTAGTTCTTTTCTTATTTCGAATAAATTTTCAAAAGACAACGTTGATACCATATTATTTTTTAAGCATTTTGAAATAATCTTCTTTTTATTCAAATTTATGTTAATGATATCATTTTTGGATCTATAAATGAATCTTTATATGAGTCTTTTGCTAAAAAATGAGCCAAGAGTTTGAAATGAGTCTAATGGATGAGTTAACATTTATCTTAGGATTACAAATCAAATAACTAAATGATTATATTTTTATTAGTCAAACTAAATATACCTTGAACTTAATAAAATGGTTTGAGATTGAAAATGCTAAAGCATTACACATTCCCATGAGCACATCTACAAAGTTGGACTTAGACAATAAAGGAGAAAATTTTGATTAAAAAACTTATAGAGGAATGATATAAAGTTTATTATATACTTAACTGCTATTAGACCGAATATCATGTTTAGTTTTGGATTGTGTGTAAGGTATCAATCTAACCTGAAACTCTCTCAGTTAAAAGCAGTTAAATAAATTTTTAGATACTTAAAAGGAACATCTAAACTAGGATTATGATATCCAAAATTAAAGAATTTTGACTTGATTGCTTACTCAGATATCGATTTTGGTGGATATAGAATAGATAGAAAGAGTACCAACAAGACATGTCAATTTTAGGGCATGCACTTATTTCTTGGGCTTCCAAGAAATAAAATTTAGTAGCTTTATCTACTACAAAAGTAGAATACATTGCAGCTAGTATATGTTGTGCCCAAGTCATTTGGATGAAAAACACACTAGAAGATTATGGAATGAAATTAAAAAATATTCCTATAAAGTGTGATAATACAAGTGCTACATGTTTAACCAAATATCCTATTCAATATTCAAGAACTAAACATATTAATATTAGACATCATTTTACAAGGGATCATGTAAATTGTCAAGATATCTCCTTGAAATTTATTGACACTAAGCATCAATTAGCGGATATCTTTACAAAACCCTTAAATGAAGAACAATTTGATTTTCTTAAAAGAGAACTTGGAATGCTAAATCATGAAAATATATGAATTGCTAATCTAAATTTCATGATATTAAATTTTTATGATAATATTTTTGAAAAATTATCTTATTGCTCACATGAAATTATCTTATTATTCACAAAAGGGGAGAAAATTTGCATGATGTTTTGCTACTTTATAGATTTATTTGCTACGCTTGCTTGAAATTATATATGATAATTCTAAATGCATAAGTCACTCTTAAACTTTTAAATATCTTTGAATATCTTAGAATTTTGAGCTTATTTTTAAAATTCACCTCTACAAAATTGAGAGCTATGTTTAATGATGTTTTACGACTCCTCCCTTGTTTTCTTTCCTTCATTTTCCAAGAGGAAGAAAATTCTTTATATCATATTTTAAAAAGAGAGAGCAAAAAAACTCATATGCCTTAAAATCTTTAGCCCCACATTTCACCTTTTTGTTGATGACAAAGAGGGAGAAATGGATGTTGATGACTTATGTAATAACTTAAAAGGAAAATTTACAAATGTTTGAAATTCATGAAAATCCTTGATGAGTTGATTACTTGATAATTTAAAAGCAAACTTTTGTTGATATATGAGTGCCTTATTGCAATCCTTGAAATATGATTTGCTTGGAATATTGATTGCTTTGATTCATTTGAATTCAAGAGTGTGTGATTTCTTGAATTTAAGTCTTCTTTATTATGACATGAATTTAGGGGGAGTTAGGATTAACTCCCGTCATTAATTGATTATCATTGTAAAAAAGGGAGAATTGTTGAATCTCAAATTTTGATGATGAAATCAATTGATGAGTGTTTAATCTAACATGTGTGTTGGAGAAAGAATTGTAGGTCTAACTATGACAGAGCAATTGAGTTATAGTCGGATGATAGGCCAAGATCAAGCTTGGGTATTGGGTCAGGTTTGGACAATGCAATGGGACCTCGTCGGGAGTTCACTAGGAGATTCACCAAAGGGATTGGGAAGCTCGTAGGAAATATACCGAGAGATTGCCGGAAGAAGATCAAAAGCCTCGCTGCAAGAATGCCGAAGGCTACCGGATTGGTGGGAGTTGGGTCTTGGTTTAGCTTGTTGGTTATAAGAGTTATAATCATTTAGTCATGGTTAGGGATTGAGTTCTAATTGAGTCAAATTTGAAAGAAATCCAAATTAACTCAATTAGGCAAATGGGTCCACTATGGAGTTTAATTGAGCTCAATTAGTTAACTAAAGAATTGGTCAACATCAAGTTCAAGTCGAAATTCAAAAAGTGGAGAGACCACTTTTTCGAAGATTCCGATGGGTAAACCATCGATCAGTGATGGTTGGACTGCCCGTACCCTAGAAACAAGGCGGTTGTCAACAGCTGAGCCACCCAAGATGGGCAAGTAAATCGCCCATACCAGGTTTTTAGGCAGTTGAACTACCCAGGACCGACGGGTAAATCACTCGTACCAGGTTTTTGGGTGGCTGAACCGCCCATACTCGAATTTTTTGAATATATTTGATTTTTAGCTCCAAATTCTGAAGTCATTTGGGGCCTATAAATACCCAAAGTTTTCTTATATTCTATACAATAATTTTGGGGATTGCATTCTGTGAAAAAAATTATGTATCAATTGTAAGAAAAAGAAAAGGGGAAGGGAGAGAGCTTAGAGTTAGAAAATTCTTGAAGTGTCCCTTGTAAGCAAGTTATAACGGTTTGGTCTTCACCCAAAGAAGATCGGTAGTAGACACCGGTGTGCCTCAAGGAGGAGGACTCGGGAATAAATGTAGGCCCGTTGGTGTCGAACCACTATAATTGTGAGTATTTGATTCTTGTTATATTTACTAATTATAATTGTCGAGTTCTTAATCACTTTGAACTAAATATCAATAAATGCTTCTGATTTTTACTTACTCTTTGAAAGTGAAGTTTCAAGTCAAACATTTCCCTTCAATGTTGCTTATCTTTCAGGTTTGCTTGTTGTTTCTTAAGTAATTTTTAAGCAAGTAACTTAGTAATCTTCTTTTAATCACTCGCTTTACTTGAATGAAAAGCTTTGGTTCTTTCTATCTTGCTTCAAGTCAAAAGATTTTTGTTAAAATGAGAATTTTAACTTACACTAATTCATATACCAACCCCCCAACCCCACCCCACACCCCACCCTCCCCACCCACCCCTCTCTTCCTTTTAGTGTCAATTGATTCTAACAATTCAATGACGTAGGATTTTTTCCCCCGACGTTAAATCCCAGACCCCCTACCATCTTTGCTGAAGTCTTCCTCGGGCTCACCAATTAGGGACAAGCCCTAGCTGAGATGATCCAGACCATCACCCCTCATATTCCCTAGCTGGTGCAACAAGCAGCTCCCCAGCGATAAGTTTCCCCGATGGCGCAATCAGATTTCCCCACTCCACGGGAAGGGCCTTCGGCACCATGATAACTAGATGACGAGAGCTTGCAACTACCCCCAAAGTTCTGCTCTGGGGCTCCCAGGACCATCAACTAATCGGTCTCTTATTAAAGGACTCCCACTCCTAGCCTTCCTGAGCCAAACACACTCTCCTCCGACTCGGCTGACTCCCTCAAAGCGTAATTACACTAAGTGAATCGTGCTTAGACGAAGTTCAAAAAGAGTTCATCAAATCTAAGGGGGAACTCAGAGAGAGTTCCTTCACCCTAGAGATTCATGACAAACCAATCCCACCTAATTTTTTAGTCCCAATGCTTGAAGCATATGATGGCAGTTCAGATCCACCAGAACACATCGCGATGTTCCGAGCCCAGATGTTGCTCTATGACACCTCAGACATCTTAATGTGTCGGGCTTTCTTGACAACCCTATAGGGGCCCTCTCGAATGTGGTACACATGATTGGGACAATCTTCAATCTCATGCTTTGACTAGCTCACAAAAGAATTCGAGCTAAACTTCTTGATCAGTGATTAACCCAAGCCAACTACAGCATTGCTTCTCAGGTTAAGCCAGAAAGATTATGAGTCCCTAGCCCAATTTATTGCATGTTTTGCAAATGAAATTTGAGGGATACTTGACCTTCAAGGTTATTCTGGTCACTGGTTGAGAGCTCACCTTCGATAGTGCCAGAGATGCTCCAGCAGATGATCCAATACATCACCGACGAAACATTAGTGGCCAAAAAGCATGAGGACCAGAAATAACCTTGCACTGAACAAGCCCGAGGATAGCCCTCGGGACCACTAAGGAGGAGGATGGATAGACATAAACCGTTCCCCCTAAGGCCACCCTTGACCCTACTTAACTTAACTCGGACGAAGATCTTTCTCTGAATATAAGAGAAGGGGCTCCTTGGGGCGCCCAACCTGATGAAGACCCGATGAGAGGAGCGTGATCGGATAAGGTATTGTCACTTCTACCATGACTATGGTCATGACACCGAGGAGTGCCATGACCTCAAAAATCAAATTGAAGACCTCATCAACCGAGGGCATCTCGGTCGCTATGCCAAAAAGCCACGCGAGCCGTTCCCTCACCTGGAAGGCCTGATCGAGAAGCAACGTGATGTCATCATTAGTGGCCCAGCCTCTTAGGGAGATACCTCTTCAGCGTGAAAAGCCTATGCTTGGGCTATGGTGGAGAAGAGACCTAGGTGAGAAAGTGACCCTGAGATCACCTTCCAGTCAGGGGAAGAAGAATATCCCAACCACGACAATGTTTTGGTGCTCTCAGCATGAATTACGAACACTTGAGTTAAAAAGATCATGGTGGACATTGAAAGTTCGATCGACATTTTTTGCTTCGACGCCTTCCAGAAACTCAACTTGATGGAAAAGGAATTGTCCCCATGACTTCCTCTCTGACAGGGTTCACCAAAGATTCCATCTCCCCCCTTGGCACCACCACCCTCCTGATGATCGTCCGGGAGGAGCCAAGGTCAAAGACCCTGATTGTGCCATTCATGGTGGTCGGACTGCTGGTTATATATGCTTTACAAACCAATCATATGAGTGATGGCATGTGTGATATGCTACGTGATCTTTTAGCTTATGATTAATATTAGTATATTCTCACATTATATTATTTATTGTATATATATTATGATGTCCTTGGTTCTATGCAATGAGAATCAAATCGTGATGAGATCATGATAATGAGATTGATTCACCTTTAAACACAGATCCTAAATAATTTTGGTCATAGGTTACTCGAAAGGGACATCGAGATAACCAGACAAACTGGTGTATTATATACCTATCCATATAATGGAGGTAGTTAGTCTCATAGCCACTTGTGTAGAGACACTAAGACTATAGTACAGGTGCTCATTGGAGAATGAATTCACTGATTGATCTGCTTATAGATGCTGTATAGTTAATGATACCTAATGTCAGACAGCGATTCCATAGTCCCAGTTGTGTATATGGTCCTTAGACTTGAGACACCAAAGATGCATTATTTGAGTACTCCTTCCTTTGATGCTAGACTTACAGGTTTGGAAAGTTCCAGATCTCATACAACTGGTTATCATGATTGGTACCTAACCTTACAAAGGTAATTGGGTATTAATAAAGGATCATTCACTCTCAGTATGATGAGAGGAATATCTCGTGTGTACTTGCTCAAACAAATCCTTGGCCGAGGTCATTCGGATTGAGAGAGAAATTCCTCGAGAAAATCTGATTAAAGCAAGTCTCAAATGAATTTCATATATGACCTAACAGTATTATGTCTAATATATGATCTCTAGGATATTAGTTGGATGAGAGATTATAGGTACACGGTAACCGTAGATAGATAGGTCTGATGGATTCGATCCCCCTATACCATTTGAGGACTATGGCGTAGTGGCCTAGTATGTCCATAGTCGATGAGTTAATTGAATTATTATAGAAATAATAATTCACTATATCAGAAGGAATTCTGATGGGAGCGACTCATAGCCAGCTCAATATCGGGCTTAGAGGGTCACACACATATAGTGGATGCTTTAGCGAATAGAGGATTGGATGGAGATCCAATTAGCTCATATTCTCATTATATTAGGAGCTCTAATAGGCTCCTTACTTGAGGCCCAATTAAAAGTCTAAGGAGATTATTAGATAGAGATCCAATAATACATTGTTGGTGGGTAATTGGATAAAGATCCAATACCTACTAAGGTAGGACCCCTAGGGTTCTTGGTGGCTCTCTATAAATAAGAGAGGAGACTTATCGTTGATAGGCTACAACTTTGACCACCCTCTCCTATTCTCCTCCCTCCCTTTGAGCAAGAGTTGCGAGATCAGATTTGAGGAGTTTCACTATGGAGATTCATCGTGTGGATACTGCTAGAGAGGAGGACGCTGAACTTCTTCATCCTCTCTATCTGGATATGGAAAAATAGGGATATATAATCTTCCTAGGTAAAACAATCTCTCACATGATGTAATCTTTTATTTTTTATGACTTTTTCATGACCCAATCTTTTACACGATAATTTAATCTACGTGGGAAACCTGTTTTATTTTAATTTCCACTATGTATGTGATGCTCCTGTTGAGGTTTCCCAACACGGACTGCTTTCTACATATAGTGTAATTCTCGACCGCCCAACCCTCAACAAGTTGAGAGCGACCGTCTTAACATACCACCGCATGATGAAGTTTCCGATCAGGGCAGGAGTAGGGGAGGCAAGAATCCGAGAACACAACAAAGCATCACCATGACTCGAGCCTATGAAGTAGATAGTGGAGGTCCCCCTTGACAAAGAACATCTGGACAAAGTCATAAGGGTCATCTCGGTGCTCCCTGAAGATGAATAAATCCAACTCATCGAATTCCTTGGTCAAAACATTGACGTCGATGCCTAGTCCCCGAGATATGTCAGGGATCCACCTAGAAATAGCAGAACACCATCTCAGCATCTCACCTAAGGCGTAACTAGTAAAGCAGAAGCCTCAAAAATTTGCCCCCAATCGACAAAAGGCCATTGAGGATGAAGTAGGTTGGTTGATGGAGGTAGGTTTCACTACTAAGGTTAAATACCCATCTTGGATATCCAATATAGTACTTGTCAAAAAAGCTAATGGAAGCTAGAGAATGTGTATCAACTACACCGAGCTTACCCGAAAGACTATTATCCCCTTCTAAGGATCAATCAGTTAGTAGATGCCACTACAAGATACGAGCTTCTCGTTTATGGATGCATTCTCGGGCTACAACCAAATCCAAATGGCTCCCGAAGATCAAGAAACACTATTTCATCACACATCGAGGGACTTGTCGAATCTTGAATTTTTATGATAAGATTAATTGATGGGTTTTATGATTTAATTTGTGTGTTAGAGAAAGTGATAAAGGATTAACTACAATGGTGAAAATGCAATATAATCTAATGTTATGTTGGAGTCAAGTTTAGACATCGGGTCGGGGTTCATACGATACAGTCGGAACTTATCAGGAGATCACTAAAAGCTCGCTGAAGGTGATCGGAGGCTTACCGGGAGTTTACTGGGAACTCGCCGAAGGCATTCGGGAGCCTACTGGGAGCTCACCAAAGGTGATCGGGAGCCTGCCAGGAGTTCATTGGAAAATGATCGAGAGACTCATCGAGAGTTCGTCGAAGGATGCTGGGAAGTTCGCCAAGAGTTCAGAAGATCAATTAATGCGTCGAACAACAAGAACGATTGTAATTGTGTCTTAGTATATCGTAGTTAGCATCGTGTATTTTAAGTCCTAATTGAGTTAGATTTAGAGAAATCCAAATTAACTAAATGAGAGACAACCGGATCCACTTTAGGTTAGGATTTAAGCTCAGTATAGGAAAGTATTATTCTCGGGCTACGGGTAGTAGTACTGCCAGTGGGTGGTGATAGTACCGCCCAAGCGATGGTAGTACCATCGCCGTCTAAGTTTTTGGGCGATTGCCAACGGTGGTATCGCTTGTACCAATTTTTTTAGTAAAGATTAAATTTTGGCTCCATATTTTGAAGTCAATTGGGGTCTATAAATACCCCAAGTATTCTTGCATTGGTGACAAAGAAAGTATAGGAAAAGTGGTCATAATCTTAGTTAAAATTTTGTAAGATTTGAGAGCTTCCCTTGAGTACTTCAAAGTGTAAAATGAGTCTAAGGGAAGAGAGAAAAAAAAATTACAAATGTTTCTCTCTTGAGCATGTGAAAAAGAGAAAAGTGTAAGAGATTTTGATATTCACCCATGGAAGAAGATCGTTAGTGGACACTAACGGGTCTCGACGAAGGAGAACTCAGAAAGTGGATGTAGATCAAGCTTTTGGCTGAACATTATAAATTTGTGAGATTTTTTTTACTTATTTTTTATTTTAGCATTCCGTAGCTAAATTGTGATTCTTTATTTGGTCTTAAGTTTAATGGCTCACTTACCTGCTTTTAACGAATTTTAGGAAACGCTTTTGATTTCTTTACTTTAAGCAAATTTTTTAAAATGAGTTATGTTTGCACTTGTACTAATTCACCCCCACCCCACCCCCTCCTTTTAGTGTAACTTAATCCTAACAATTAGTATAAGAGTAGGTTCTACTCAATTATATTAACACCCAAGCGAGTAAATAGCCTCTTTTGGTATTGATGAGGGGCAATGCAATATACATCCTCCTATGTTCAATGGGACAGACTACATCTTTTGGAAAACTAGAATGCTTATCTTTTTTATTTCGTTGGATTTTGATTTATGGAACATTATCAAAAATATATTTCAGAAGTCATTCAATCCTATGCATGATTGAAATAATCATAAAAGACATGTTTTCATTAAATGCCAAAGCTATGAATGCTTTGCTTTATGCTTTAGACAAAAATGAGTTTAATCGGGTTTCTACTTGTGATTCGGCTTTTGATATATGACATACTTTAGAAGTCACAAATGAAAGCACAACTAAATTAAAAGAATCAAAAACAAATAAAATAACTTACAATGATAAACTTGAACACCTTCTAATGAAATCGAAGGACTTGACACTGAGAACAATAGATGATTCCTTTAGTAAAATCTCAAGTGATGAGGACTATAAATTTTAACTTATGACAAAAAAAATCAAATAAATTAATAAAAATAAAAAAATATAAAAAATAAAGTTAAAATGGATAGAATTTCTTGCTATAAATGCAAGAAACTGAGACACTCTGAAGATAAAGAGCACAACCAAGAAGAAGTAGATGACTGTGCACTTATGGCCATCAGTAAGAAACTCACTTGAAGCTTCCTTTACTTTTGATAAATTGTTAAATGTTTTTCATGAACTATTTGATGAATTTAAGAAGCTTAGCAAAACTTATAAATTACTTGCTAGTAAAATTGAAAACATGCATGAAGCATCAACATCATGCATTTCCTATTCTAAATGTGAGTCATTAGAGGCAATTACAAAGGAACATGTTATACTATAACAAATTTTAGAAAAGTTTAAGATACGTAATAAATCTCTAAACATGATCTTTGCTAATAAGAGTCATGTTTATAGGAAAGAAGGTATTGGTTTTGTAGGTAACAATCAACAAAAGCCAACTATCTTCATTAGAGGACCCACATTACATTCTTCACTCGAGAACCAATCTTCGTTAGTAGACACTTTGTCTATAGATACCTATTTAGAAAATATAGTCCATATAAGTTGATTTGGGTTACTAAAGGAACCATAAACAACCAAATGCCTTTAATTAAATTAGGTAGAGCTTTTCATGATGGACCTAAAGTCAAATGGGTACATAAACCAAAACCCCCTCTCTTGTAAGTTTGTCTCCTAACAAAAGCTAGAAGCATTAAATGGTGTCTTGAAAGTGGATGCTCAAAGAACATAACTTAAGATCTAAAACACTTTGTAAACTCACTAGCCTAAACAATGATAATAAAAAATATCAAAATTAAAATTATTAGCAACAAAATTTTGATGGTTCAGTGATATACAATTAATTTTGATTATTTTTCAATGATGCATAGCTATTTTTAATGAAAAATTATCTACATCAAAATTTATGGAAAAAGAATTTTGATAAGATTGAATGTTAGGCTTGTATGTTGGTATTGATTAAGTTTTTATTAGCTTGTAATGGTTGAATGATGATTGACTTTAATGTTACGATGGTTATATGTTGAAATAGGTTGTTTGTTGTGGAATGTTAAATTAACATTAAATTTGAGCTTAAAATAAAATAAAAAGAGAGAAAACTCATGCTTCATTCTCTAGTATTTTTGAAAATTTAAATATTTTAAAATAAGAATAAAAATTGCATGATAACTCATTTCACTGAGCCTAAAGAGTTAGACTCACTTAAGAATGAAAAATCATTAGAATTAAAATAAATCAAAGCTTTTGTTTGAAAATATTTTATTGTAATGATCTCAATGATTTTTTTTGGAAATGATACTTGGTTTTCAGTTTTAAAAAGTTTAAAAATGTTTTACTTATTTGAAAATTTTTTATTATAATGATCATGATGGTTTCTTTTTTAAATAAAACTTAATTTTTGACTTTAAATGACAATGCATATAAAAGATAAAGGCGTACTTGAAATAAATTACATAAATGAAAACAACCAAAAAGAAGAAAGTATTTTCTTGAAAATTTCTTAATCTCTATTTTATTGAGTTTTCAATAAGAGATTAATGAATCTATTCATGATATTTTTATATCTCGATTTTAATGATTTGATGATTTAAACTTGAATTAGTTATTATTCGAATCATGATCTTAATATCTTAAAAATTATAACTTACTATAGAAAAGTTTTTTCATTCTAATCATGGACTTAACTTCTCGATGTTGATAACTTGACTATATTTATGAATGAAGATCCTTCTTATTATTTAATCTCCTAAGATTACTTTTTATGCGGTTCTCAAAGGCTTCAAACTTAGCATTAATAGCCTCTTCATATGCCATAGTATAGACCTCTAGATCCATAATGTCAAGGTCTTTCTTTTATTATCAGGTTAATAGCATGAGAATTTTTTTGGAGAAAAAGGTGACTGCTAGGGTAGGTGGATGGATGGAGATAAAAGCTATAGTTAGGGCTAGTTTTGGAGGTTAATTGGGGTTAGTTTAGGGTACAGTTTGGTAGGATTCTTGGATGATGATGGTAGGGTTTAAAGATGCAAGGAAGTGAGTCTAGAAAACTAAAAAGCACAGCAACCAAATCCGATAGAATTCGATGAAAAAATTACTACATAAGTGCTATCCTATCAGATAAAATTTACGTCGAAGAAACAATGAATTCTCGACGTAAATTCTAGAGGAAAATCTGAGGGAAATATGCAAAAATTTCTCAACAAATCCTCGGTTCAGATGTGGTGAATATCAGCAAATAGGTTCGATAAAATTTCGACAATGTAACGATAGGAAAGTAGGTGAAAAGATGGAAAGCAGATTCTTCATCATAAAATTCCAACAACACATGAAGAGAAATTACAGCCCAAAAAGTCTAATTTCAGAAATGATTTTTTTTCAGAGATCAATATTAGATGAGAGCTAAGATGATTTATAAAATTATGTAAAAGTTTTGGTCAAAATAGATGAGGAATAGTTCAGTTTCAAGAAGCAATAGCCAACTAAAATTTTTCTGCAGTGTTTTCCCTTCGCAACAATGATCACGTTTGCGATGATAGAATTTTACAGCAAAGAAAATATGGAAAAACTTTCTTCAACATGTGAGGCAAAGGGATTGCAGTAGTAAATATGTGTGGATGATGAAATTATACTAGATCTCCAGTTCAAACACAGGGGGCAATAATAGGTTGATTTGATCGGCAGCGTAAGGTGGAAGATGGAGGCACGTGTTGAACAATTATGGGAATTGCTTGGAATGGTGGAGGTGGTAGAGATGGCAGCATGGGTAGCAGGAACACGGCTCTGATACTAGATGATAGAACCTAAGGTAAAGCTCTATAGATTTTGATCTTTGAGGGGGATAAACCCTTAGAACGCTATAGGGGTTCGTCCTTCCTAGGGTCGGCCAACAAGGCTAAAATAGAATAGATTCTTGCTTATTAAAAGAGGATGAGGCTACAAGCTTATATAGGGCTTAAAACCTAACCCTAGGGGGGTTCTGCCTAAGTAAAATTATCCCCTTGCCCCTCCTATGGTTGCCCTACCTTATTAGGGATGGGCGATGACTATGATAGCCCCAAGGCCTCCTATGCCTGTTAGAAACTCTATCCGACCAACCCAGTAAAAGGGACGACAACCATTAAACCCTAAGGTCCCAAATAATCCCTAGCCACCCTTCTTTATAGGATAGAAGTGATTAGGTGGAGTTTATTACAATCTCTTAGAGTTCTTATTAATTATTTCTAGAATAATTAGGACTCAAACTTACTAGAGTCTTATGAGGGAAATCTTTGGATTACTATTATTTAGTATTAGAGCAGTAAAAGAATCTATTATCAGGGAAACTTTTGGGTTAATCTAAAATTAGAGCAGCAAAAGAATCTTACATATTACTATCAAATATTTAATACTTTATATAATTATTTAATTTTAATTAAAATATTACTAACTATTATTTTATATATTAAATTTTATTAAGAGAGCAAGGATGAAATAGAATATCACTGTATGTATCAGAGCAAACTAAAAATCCAATTCATCTACGGGATCGTTGATGCAGGATGAGTAACAATAATTTTTAGAGATAAAACAATTAGATGATTATCAAACTCATTCTGACCGAAAGAGCAAACTCTTGAGATGAAGATTTTCCACTTTCACATATCTCACACGTGAATGATAAAATCGTATCATCAAAAATATAATTATGATTTCATATCACTACACACAAGATAAGAAAATAAAATGATTCATTTCCGATGTACTATAATGTTCTAACTTATTCTATAGGATAAAAAATTTATATAAATAAAAAATTATAATCATGTCAAGGCAAAAAAAATAAAGCCCCTCTTTAGACGTTTAAGCCAAGGTAACTTTGATTATGGTAATTTGTACATTCAGGTAATTAGAAGGTTATTATAATTCATTTTTGTCTCACTTATGCTACGGATAATAATGTAAACAAGGTGTTCGATGAAATGCTCGTGTTCGTCCGTGTCCTTCGGTTTAGGTACATATCTTGTACCGTAAGAAGCGGGCTTGTAGTAGGCTTAGCAGCCCTAGTTTGATTTGCTTTATGGCCAAGTTTGGTTTATAAATACAAGTGAGTCCTATAAGCCCTTGTGGGGACTTCGGTCTGTAATGGACCATTATCCTTTGTGTGCAACCTCTCTGAGTTTGTAATGTCCATGGGTGTAATTTGTATTTAGCTTTATAAAGTGTTTTCTTGAGCAGTTGCTTGTGGATCCCGTGGGAATTGCTTCTTCTGGCCCGTTTTCTCTTTTATAAGTCTAAGGGACTCTTGGAGATCTCGGGGAGGGTTGACCTTTGCGGACGGACACGCATTGGTGCTACACAGCTTAGGCAAAATCAGTTAAGCCCGTGACAATGTGGTATCAGAGCGGGACAAGCACACGTAGAAATACTTGTCGTACAAACATGGGGGACCTAGTTGGGCTATGTGGAGGACAGCCAGCACGTGCAACCGTTTAGGGGAAAACGGACATTGAGATGTAGGGAAAGGAGTCGCTCAGAGGAGCGGGCATCCAGGTTTGGCATTTAGAAGAATGGCCAACCCCTTTGCGCGTGAGGCACCACGAGGACAAGCAAGCAAAGAAGAATACGTAGCATACAAAGATTGGGATGGTTGAGTTCGAGCTATAGCTCGACGTTGGCAACCAAACTTGACGGTGCTCAAGGCAAAGCAGGTCGCTTAGTGAAAGATGAGACCGTGCAAGGTGGGAGGTGTTGTGTAACGATCGAAAGAGTTGTGCAAAGCTCACAGAGGTGAGGGGAATTGCTAACTCGAAGGATTCAGAACTCATGCAAGGGCTTGTACATGGACGATCAAAACTCGGCGTCATGGAGCATCAGAACTTTCTCTTCGACATGGAAAGGATATGTCCGTAGGTGGCTGAAATATGCAACAAGTTCAGCATGTTGCTAGACCTTGAAGGGTGCAGTGGAGACTGCATTAGCAAAGGGTCGCAATCTAGTAACTACATTTGCGGGGGCAGAATAAGGCACAAGTTCAGTAAGATGGAGTAGTCCAAAGGTGATGGTGGACTCTGAAACTTCTAGTGGGAAGTATGTAAAGAGAAAAGTTGCTCCAGCATGACAGATATCCATGAGGGATAAGTCCTAGTTCTCTAATGGGAGAATCATGTGCAACAGACTACACATATTGAGGAAGAGTTCCTCAAGGCTATATCTCCACAAAGCTTAACGGACTGAGTGAGCGACGAAGAGTCGTCGCATGATCTCGAATGAGGTAATGCATTGGTGGATGCATTTCAAAATCAAGTGGGGGAGCAATCCAACGCATCATCATATGAAGGCACACTTAGAGTCGATACAAAAATCGAACTCAATGGAGGGCTGACCCGTAGAATGGTAGATGCGAGGGCCACTATCAACTCAATGCAAATCGAGGAGCAGAGCGACTTGGGTGGAACTTGGTGAAGTATCCAAGCTGCATGAAGGGAGTTGACATAGAAGATGGAACATGGAGCAAAGGCACAGAGCTTTCCTTGGACAGAGGTCAAGGGCATGAACTCTTGTAGAGGCAAGAGTGGGATCATGTCGTTCCATGGGTTCTTCATTCTGATGGGACAGACTTATTTTACATGGTGCCAAAGATGAAGGGAGCTTCAAGGCACATGCAAGCCACCTCAGAGATGCATTTGACGGAGTAACTAAGGTGATTCAACTTGCGGAGGCAGAGTTGGGATCAGGAGACCTTAGCACGGGGCAAGAGGATACATAGGTAGATACTCTTGAAGAATATGCCACAGTGATGCCATTCGAGTTGTCGGGAACAAGTGGTACATAGCAAGATTGTGCTGGTAGGGGATAGAGGCCCAAGATCCAGACAATGGTGCATCAACTCTAGCGAAGTTAGGAGACTTCACGAGCTACTAGGCGACGGACTGTCCTAGAGCTATGCTTCGTCCAGGTGTGACCCAAGAGTGGGTGGACGAAGGTGAATTGCTAAGGGAGTGAACTAAAAATCAGAGATGGCGGAGGCCCTACGATGTGTTGGCAGAGGCCACACGTGGAGAAGTGGTAGTCCGAGTTCATCACACGAGAATCTGTATGTAGTGGAGATGTCATCAGGAGGCAACATGGTGCAGCGGATCGTAGTGAAATAGTTCATGGCAATGCAATATAGGCAATCTTGTCCCGTGAGGGATAAGATCACGCGGAGGTATGATCAGGAGTTACTAGGAGCTCCACTTTGGTGTATGACACAAAAAGAAGAAGGGCTATGGATTCGAGGAGTGAATACCATAGTACTGCAGAGGTGGGTCTTCGTGTGTACATCGAAGCTTGCATTGGATGAAAGTCTTAGTCATCAACGTACGGGAGCTGTATACCACCGAGGAAGAAGTCCGAGTGTAAGTACCAATGAGTCCCATGGAGAGGGACGTGATCATGTGAATGATCAGGAGCTATTGGGAGCTCCACTTCGGTGAATAATGCAACGGCAAGAAGGGCTGTGGATTCAAGGAGTGAATGTCACAGTACCGCAGAGGTGGGTCTTCCGTGTGTATGCATCGAAGCTTGCATCAGATGAAAGCCTTGGTCGTCAGCATATGTGTACCACCGAGGGAGTAGTCAGATTGCAAGTACCAGTGAGTCCCATAGAGGGGACTTGATTATACTAAGGTATAATCGGAGCAGCTAGAGAGTTGGACTGCTTCAGTACTCACATTCGCTTAAGGGAGCCCGCCAAGTCACATGACAAAGCCGAGTAAGCGAACGTTGCTACCGAGGAAGCTAAGGAGAATAGAATCGACATAAGCCCTGCAACAAGATGGCGGAGGCCATGCATGAGAGTTGTAGTCTGTCTTTCCATCGACCAAGGAGAACTGCTAGGAGGACACAGTGGTGTCGAAGCAAGTGGTCGAAAGGGGCGAGGAAGCAATGACGAGTCCGGTGGGGCTCAACTATCCAAAAGCAAAGCGTCGGTTAGAAAGGTGGACTCGGAGGAGCACCATAGTGCCGCAGAGGTAGATCTACCGATCACGAAGGAAGGGATGAAGATGCAAGATAATGGATAGTAGTGCTATGGGCTTGGCAGCGCCATGGTACCGCAGATGCGGGACTTCCGTGGAGTCATCGATCCCTTGCTCTCATAGAGGGAGAGCATTGGTCGTAAAAGGGGCCGAGGAGGTGGAGAATGCAAAGGCAAACTCTAAGTACCAAGACAGGGCAGAAGGGCAGAGGCCAAGAAACTTCATAAGACCGATGTCAATGGGCTTCTCATCAAGATAGCCGAAATTGAGGGACTCCGGGTTGATGTAGGAGTGCTCGACCAAAGAACGAAGTAGGCAGTACACGGTATTGTACCTTTCTACTTAGAGGAGTAGGCGACAAAGGTGATGGAGAAGACGGTACAATCCTAGAGGCGACTAAATCTATCAAAGGCTTACTCCAAGTGGATCCCGTGGGAATTACTTCTTTTGGCCCGTTTTCTCTTTTGTAAGTCTAAGGGACTCTCGGAGATTTCGAGGAGGGCTGACCTTTGTGGAAGGACACGCATTGATACTGTACGACTTAGGCAAAATCAGCTAAGCCTGTAACACTTAGCCAAATAGACTAATCAAAACCGAAAAGATGTTGTGTAAGTTGAAAGGATAAGATAAATATTAATTAGTTTCTTTATGATAGTACATAAGTGATTAAGATTATCCGCTTACATATAATACTTGATACTTGACTTTTCCTCCATGAAGTAGATTATATTTTTTTATTATATTCCTTTCATACTCAGTGCACTAGAACAAGTAATAGCTCAATAAGTAAGCAAGCAAGAGCAAATCCTTTCATAGATGAATATTTAAGATCTCCAATTAAAATTTACAATCTTCAATAAATTCATGACAACTTATGACAAATGTAAAATATCTCAAAGCTAATAAAATTTATTTAAATAACATATAAAATAGATTACTCCTACATCAATCGCCAACCCAAACCCTATTACATTTGATATCTCTTGTAAACTGAACTAATCAGTTTGCAACAGGATTTCCTTCCAAAAAACTTTTAAAGAGATATATAATATTTTTCTAATAAGATTAAGAACCTTTCAAGGAAGGTTATTCCTTTCAAGTAGCGAATCAATAAGTTGATGAATCAGTTTCAACATGCAACTTTTGAATCCTTGATACAAAGCAAAAGTAACTCCTTTCATGCTTACAACAACGTCACAGAATTGTCCTTTTTCTCACATTACACTTATGACCATAACTAGAAGTGATTAATAGGAATTTTCTCAATATATTTTAAGATAATGGCAGTGACCGGTCTACTTTATTACGAGAAAAATGTTTGCGTAGATCATTTTAAACAATATCCAATTAGTAAGATAAAGATATATACTTTTTATCATTTTATTGCTTGTGGATTCCCTAAAAGAGAGAGCATAAGACAATAAAAGATTGGAAGACTCAATTATATCTCTTTAAAACATCTGATATTATATTATAGCATGATGTTATAGCATGATGATGTCTGGGAAGTCTTTAGTTCCATTTTCCATTATTTTAATACAAAGGATAATATTTGGTATCTTCCATCTTAATATATATATATATATATATATATATATATATAATCTAATTTTGAAAATAAAAATAGGTAAATTAATTTGAAACCTCATCTAATATATTTTTATATTTAAAACATCGATATGATAATGATATATTAGACTCATTAATAAAAAAATATCTAGAATATGAAAGCATAATAATTTAATAAATTTAAAATTTAAGATAAAACATTAAAAGCATATTAGGTATAATTCTTTAAATATCTTTATACATTATTAGTCCATTCTCACTCTATAATATGTATACCAAACATGATTTGTTCTTTTTTGTATCAGTTCACTGGGCCAAAGCAGCTATCAAACAATTACATGGCTTCTTAATGGGCCAATGGTTGTAGCTTTTGACTAAGTGGGATTTTGCTTAGAAAGCTTCACGCACGTGCCCACACACGTGCATGTGTATATATATATATATATATATATATATATGGAAAAGGATGTTATATCTAAACTTTGAAAGGAGAGATACGAAACTCCCTAAACATAAAAGTGTTTACTTTCATAACTAGCTTATATCTTCAAAAAATATTTATAGAATAAAATTTGGAGTGAGTTAAGTACACCACCAATACATTAATATCTTAGATATAAAGTTTATAATATCAATCCTCAATCTTTAATCATATAAAAGCACACCACCAACAAGAGATTAGATAAGTTTTCATATTAATTATAATTATATAAGACACTGAGAAGTGGTCAAAAAGACATCCACCTATTTTCCTTTGTGTTTACTTATAATTAGAGTAATTTTTCCATATGAATGGTGTTGGAACCACTTTCTATTGTCATTTACAAGTTCATAAAATTTATATCTCTATAATTGTGTAATCTTTCCTAGTGACATGGCCTATCTAATAAATAAGAAGTATGCAATAAAATAATATACAGTTCTAAATTATTAAATTTTATTCTAGACAAATATAAACGGAGATACCTGCATCAATTGCATGATGTGGATCATCAAAATTACTGATACAATGAGAGATAAAGATTTTTATTTTTTATTTTGGCTCTTAGCATGACTAGCCTTATGGATAGATTGAGAGTTAATTATACAAAATCCATAATAATTAGCCTTATTGTTTGATATCACTTTAGTATTCATCAAAGACACTATTCTTCAAAAAAAAAAAAAAAAAAGGTTAGATAATCATGCATCATTCTTAAACAGTCTATGACAGCTCAATTTTCATATAGATTAGTGATTCAAATTAAACTGTTTGTTGTAGAACGACTTCCTATTCCTTGTTAATGATATATTGTTCAAGTGCTCCAGCAAATGTCAATGTCCTCATCTCTCTTTCACAATCTTATTGTCTCATTAACCATCATGCTACCATGGTACATCTGATGCCACTGGTCTTTCTGTTTACACCTCAATGTGAGCCGACAGCCTCATCCCTCTTCTACAATGAATGAATGAAGACCCCAATACCAAACGTCAATCAATCAATATATTTATGTATAAGAATATTCATTTGGTTTCAGAGAATCCAACATTAGAAGAATTTCCTTTTTTTTTTTTTTAGCTTTCTCCCGAGAATCAAGAAGATAGAATGCTAACTTTAATTTTTTCCCTAGTAATTAAATTACACTAAGTTTTTCTGATAGTACTGAGTCCAATCAATCGACTCTTAAGCTAGAAAGTGATGTCAATTTTGATCTTTATTGTTGTATCACAATGTGAGCTATTTAACTAATAAAGCTGGTTAGAAAACACATGCTGTGTTCTCTTTAAACACATGCTGGGAATCAAAATGCTGCTGTTCATACTTTAAACATCCTTGTTATGATGCAATGCACCGACAACTTCTCTCTTGGAAGACAAAGACACGATCCTACCTTACTCACATTCGCAAGAATGATGAAGAATTAACAAAGAATAGGACTGCATATGAGTTTGGTATTTTTCAATTTAATTTGATTTAATGAGAGAATACGATTGAAAATTGAGAAAAAAGAGAGAGAGAGAGAGAGAGAGAGAGAGAGAGAGAGAGAGAGAGAGAGATTAAAAATATCAACCAACTTAGTTGGTATAGATCTTCATTACTGATACAGTAAGATCCAATGTAGAGTCTTTTTTCCACTAATTACGTTTGTGTACCCAAACCCAGTTTGAAGTTTTATCCTATAAATTTTATCAAGATATCAGCTAGTTTAACTTAGTCTGGTCCCATTATAGAACAATTTTATCTTCACAATCAAATTTCTCGAATCAAGGTTCTATTATCCTTTTGTCATATGATAACAAGTTGATTTCAGAATAAGATGGGTATCTATCCAAGAGATAATCCAATTATTATTCATCGTGAATTTTGTGATTCAAAAATAGAGTAATATCTATCTATCTATCTGTTTATCTAATGTAGAAAAAAATCAACATATATTGATGGTGAACATTTGAATCGAATAAATGGATCTCAACGAATATCCTTGCTTTGGAATGATTGTACTCAAAGACAATAAAAATTTAGGAGCCATCATTTTTTTTTTAACTACCATAATCATGTATATAATCAATTGCACAAAATCCATATAAATTGTTCAGAGTTCTCTACCCCAAGTTTTATCTCTATATGACCTTTTAGAGAGAAATAGGGAGTAGCGTTATTCCTCGTTAAATATTGAAATGTTGTTTTATTTTATAATCTGATTTATTTTATTTTTCCTTTCCATTAGGGCGCAATTGAAACCATGCTTCTTGTCTCTACATGTCTCAATGATGTATTAATACCTAGGAAGTGCCCGTTTCATGCCTATCGATCAGAGAAAAAATTTCAAAAAAAAAAAAAAATGAAGAGGTTGCTTCGGCCAATGTTTTCTATCATCCAATTTTTAAATAGAAAAATTTCCATGAAAATAAATGAAGCATGCTTTATGCGGTATTATCATAATCGGGAAAATACATAGATAAATATCAATATTTTGTCTGAATTCACAACCAAAAAAAAAAAGGGGAGTTATAATTAGCTTCTCGATTAAAATATTAATGTGATTATTTTGTAGTTCAAAAATCAAATAATATAAATAATAAACAAGGAAAATATCTACCTTCATAAGTGGTTAGGGATCAAGAATGAACGACCTTTCATTATGCATCCATTGTCACTATCAACTCAAAATCTTATCAAAAAATCATTGCTTGAAGCACAATTATAAACCGAGAAACATATATAACATGATAATTATTATCCTAATGTTTTTTTAGGCTTGTTGACGATGATGATGGTGATATATTTATAATCTATCAATAATGAGAACTTGTTAGCTACCCCACATGCACAATATACAAACTATTACATTACAGGTGAAATGTCTCAATCATGTTCTCCCCCGAATAATTTGTACTAGATCATGTGCATCAAATTTCATATGAGCTCCGATCCTTATTCTTGACATGGACAAAAGAACACATCCGTTGTTAGGTTAGAAGCAACTTAAACTGTACTTATCCCCTCCGAAATTATTGTTTGTTCTACTTGCAGCCCTTCTATATCTAATCCACTATTAATATAAATAGAGAAATTTATTAGATTGAGGATTATATATATATATATATATATATATAATTAAAAGTCTAAAATAATTGGGGATATTACCATTTTAATCCCAACCCTTTGACTAGCGAAGAGAGATGCCATGGCTTAGGTAGAGAGATGCAAATCCCTAAAGTAAGTAGTGTTGGAATTCTCCGCATGAAATCGAAGTTGTATGCGAAATTACTTGTATTTCTACGAGGCCTGAATAGGAACAAGATTGTAGTGGAGATGGCAAAGGAGCGGCTCCTGATTGAATCGGAACAGGGTTGGAGATTGTGAACAAGAATGTCGCCCACATTGCCATCCCCGGGTCACATTGTCTCGTGTCCCATCCAAATCATGGGACAAGTGTGAATCACGAAACATGGCCAACACCGCGTGATGCATGCACGCATCTTGGCGTGCCTAACTGGTGCGGCAGCATTATTCTTAGGACCCACGTGAGACCAGCCCCACGTTGGTGGCAAACCTGCCCGGCCCGGGTCCGCCCAATACTTTCCTCCGGGTCGTAGTAGTCTTGCGCACACGCTGCCTTACCTGTGGTGTCGTTCGTAGGACGAGATTTGGGTCCACTACTTCACCCCGTCACCAGGAGCGTAGGTGGAGATATTATTAGAGGTGGGCAGCGGGGAAAAAGTCGGAACTTTTTTTTTTTTGGCCCATCGAAAAAAAAAAGGGAGAAAATTTTCGCGACGTTCCCCCCACTCCCAACCCCCGGTCGGTCTCATCGAGTCAAATCGGGGCCGTCCACATCGGTCGCAGTTTCACGGCGGCGTCAAGCGATGACCTGTCTACGTTGGCTGGTGAGGCGGGGCCCGCGGATCCGACGGCTTCGATCTTCGCATCACTGGAGCGGTTCATCCTGTCGACGACACCAAACAGCTTCTCTCACTTGGTCTCCGTAGATATCGCATGAGCCAATCACGTAAACGTGAGCAGTGAAGAAATGGCTGTGCTCTGTTCTATAGTGTAACAGATCTTGACCCTGGTAATGACCCTACACGGAAGCACAACAGCCTAGTCTCAGATCTAAATTGTACACGGCGAACCGTGAAATATCTATGTTACCCCTATATATTGGCAGAATTAGCCGTGCGAGACGCGCACGTCTGTGAAGCCCCCACATGTCTTGCCTATTTACGGGTTAGGGGCTCCTTCTTCCTTTAGCGCTGTGATTGTACCGGCGATGGGGCGCACCTGTGGATGCATCGCTTCCCTCAATCAGAGACCGGTTAAGGTGATCGGTGCACGCGCGAGGAGGAGCGGAGTTTTGGACCTCACTCGATTTCCAACCGATAACGGAATCGAATAACACGTAACGTATCGGCTCGACACGTATCGTATCGGTGCAGGCGCCGCGACCCGGCGCTTTTAATTCCGGAAAAGTGCCACAAAAGGCGAGGTCGTATGAAAGGACGGAAACAGCCTCTACATCTGGGGGACTGAGGGTATTTTGGAGATTCAAGAGAAACAATGATCGTTATTTTTTATGCGTAGCCAGCTTTACCCTTTTACCGCATCTATGATTACTTTTGACGGCCCGGATTCCAAGCCACACTTACCGCAGCGCCAGGCCTTTTGTTGTTTGCATAGATAAAGAAGACGAGGAACAAAATATTACATGAATTTAATGGGAGGGAAACTGCACGATGGCAGAAGCCTGGACATGAACATTTTATAGCGAATAGAGAGAGAGAGAGAGAGAGAGAGAGAGAGAGACAGAGAGAGAGAGAGAGAGACAGAGGGGACAACAAAAGATACAGATAATTTTGGAGGGAGAAAGAGAGAGGTGGTGGTGGGGGCTCACTTCGATCACTTCTTTTTTATGTTACACGCATCCATGGCAGAATAGCCAAAGAAGAAGAGGAAAGAGAGAGAGAGAGAGAGAGAGAGAGAGAGAGAGAGAAAAGAGTTTGAGAATAGTACAGGCTGCTAGTGCTGCTTCCCCAGCTTCTCCCTCTCTCACACAACCCAGCCCGACGCACACAGCGCATTACCAGAGAAGAGAGAAGATAGAGAGAGATTAAAAGAGGTGAAAGCAGACGAATGAGTAAGCTTAGCTTGCAGGTGTAGGTAGTCGCACTTGTAGACGTATACTGAGGTGAGGAGGCAGAACAAAGTAGAGATCTCTCCTTTGTCCAGCTTCTACTGTTGCGGCGCTCAAAATCTTTGTTTTCTATTCCCTCCCTCTCTCTCTTGAAGCGAAGCAAGTAGAGACTTTGATCTGGCTTCTTGCATTAGATGAGGGGTTTGCCCTTTCATGACCAGGGGAAGAGGGGTTTAGAGGCAGTGAAGACCATATTAGAAGGGAACCAAACTCTGTTCTGGGTGAATAAGAGGCCAAAGTTGGTAATCCAAGAGGTAGT
The DNA here is from genome assembly GCA_021527575.1 of Ensete glaucum. Classification (NCBI taxonomy): domain Eukaryota; kingdom Viridiplantae; phylum Streptophyta; class Magnoliopsida; order Zingiberales; family Musaceae; genus Ensete; species Ensete glaucum. The sequence continues at coordinate 36,005,599 of CM038555.1, forward strand.
GGAGCCAAGATCGGTACTTGATCACAGGAGCCCGAGTTCTCCCACCTCCACAGCCACACTGTCTTCATCTCTAGGAAGCGGCAGCTCCCGCGACACCGCCGGAGTGGCGGCGGTCTCCGGCAACTCCGCCAACAAATGCTCCCTCTCCGACTCTGGCAGAGGTGCGGTCGGGAAGGAGGAGTGGGCGGCTGAGCTGCCGCCGGTACCAGCCGGTCTGGACATGGGCTTCGTGGCAGGAGGTGAAAGGTGCGGACTTGGGGTCGAGGACTGGGAGGTGATGCTCTCGGAGACTTCGGCGGCGTCGCATAGCCGGGAGCAGACCTTTCTCCGTTGGATCATGGGCGATGTCGAAGACCCCTCCGCGGCCGGGCTTAAGCAGCAGCAGCTGCAACTGCTCCTCTCCCAGGGGCCAGTGGATTTCCCTGGCAACAATGGCAACTTGGGGTTTGGGATTCTCGACCAGTGCATTGGGCTCGAACCCATTGGAAGGATCGTGGATGATCCCTCCGTCTCGGCGTCCACGGGTAGTTCTTCCCCTTTAGCTTCTAATGTTACTACTGGTGGCGGCTTTTCGCTAGGCAGCAGTGACAGTTGGGTGTCTCCGCCCTTGGCGAGCACCGGCGTCAAAGGGGCCATCTCCGGCGACCAAGCCGGTAGTCAGCTCTTCTCTCCTCAGCCACCGGCAGGCAGCAGCTTGTCGCCGATGCTCTCTCTACCGCCAGGTATGTGCTTCCCGGACGCCATGGAGGACAAGCCGCAGTTCTTTGGTCCAGAGCTTCTCCTGAACCAGCCATTAGCCAACCCGAGCCCTCCTTTCTTGCTCAGTGTGGGACAGGTGGAGCACCAGCGGCTGTCGCACCTCCTCGCCAACCAACCGAAGCGCCATCGTCCGCTCGTCGACCATGTTCCGCCAAAACTTCCCTTTCTGGAAACTGGCGGGAGCTGGGACCTCTTCCTCCGGCAACAGCAGTCATACCCGCAGCAGCAGCAGAGCCCGAGCTTTCTTCAGCAACGGTCGGTGAGTCCGAAGGTAGCGGCTCTCGGGGATGATGCGACGGCAGCTATGGCCACACCGCCGCCGCCACAGCAGCAGCTACAAAAGTCGGTTGTTGACCTGCTTTTCGAGGCTGCAAAGATGGTCGAGGCCTGCAATTTCGTTGGCGCGCACGGGATATTGGCGCGGCTCAATCAACAACTCTCCTCTCCCCTGGGGAAGCCCCTTATCCGCTCTGCTTTTTACTTCAAGGAGGCACTGCAGCTGATAATCTCGAACATGTCGAACCCTGTCCTCCTTTCCACTCTGACAGCCCACCATCAGCAGAGCCAGATCTCGACTGCTCCCCTGGCGACTCAATGGGACGTCGTGCAAAAAATCAGTGCATACAAGGTCTTCTCTGAGGTCTCCCCCATCATCCAATTCTTGAGTTTTACCTGCACTCAAGCCCTCCTAGAGGAGCTCGGTGGCTCTGACCGCATTCATATCATCGACTTCGACATTGGTTTTGGTGGCCAATGGTCCTCCTTCATGCAGGAGCTAGCCCAGAGGCGCTGCTCAGCGGCAGGTCCAGTGTGGTTGCTCAAAATTACAGCTTTTGTGCCTTGTCGCTCCCAGAACAACCTTGATATCTGCCTCGTCCGGGATAACCTCTCCCATTTTGCAAGCAACATTAACATCCCCCTTGAGTTTAGCGTCCATAGCCTTGATTCTATTGACCCCTTGAAGCTCCTTGGTGCTGGAGGTGAAGCCATCGCTGTAAACCTCCCTGTAGGTTCTGCGGACCTTTCGTTGACAGCTCTACTCCGTGTTGTAAGGCAGCTGTCCCCAAGGATCGTGGTCTCAGTTGACCAAGGTTGCAATCGGAGTGACCTACCATTCTTGCATCACTTCATCCATGCTTTTCAGTCCTCCATGGCACTTATGGAGTCTATTGATGCGTGTGGGATCAACCAAGATACAGCTAGCAAGATCGAGAGATTTCTGCTACAACCAAGAATTGAGAGTTCTGTTCTTGGGCGGCACCGCGCAGCTGACAAGATGCTTCCCTGGCGAATGCACTATACAACAACAGGATTTGTCCCCATGCGGTTCAGCGATTTTACAGAGACTCAGGCAGAATGCCTTCTCAAGAAGGTGCAGGTCAGAGGATTTCATGTGGAGAAGTGCCAAGCGTCGCTTTGTCTTTACTGGCAGCACAAGGAGCTTGTCTCTGTATCAGCTTGGAGGTGCTGAAGAACTACCCTCTTACAGGCATGTCATCCTTGTACCTTCATCTTGCAAAGTTGTAGCAGAGGTTGGCACATAGGTACTCACACTTTGTTTGGTCTAGATGTTGTCATAATGTAATTTTCTATAGTAATTACCACTTCTGGTGCCCTAATGTTGCCTCTCTACTGATCTCATCGCTTGATTCATTTGGTTCTGGAGGAATTTGCCCCCTGGTAAATTGGCACATTGGACATCAGTTGGAGTTCTTATGTATCTGTTTCTGTTCATGTATGTTCATGCTGATAATTATGGCCTAATCATTTGCCAAGTTATTGTTGTTTAGTTAAGATATTAAATGTGTTGAGATACATGCATTTATGAACTTTACAAGTTTGAGGGCATCATGAACTTTTGGTAGATATAAGATATCATGAGAACTCTCGATTTGATTGCTGATATTGAGCATCATAAGCAAAAATGAGAACCACATCACTAAATCTGAAAGAATCAACACATAGTTATTGCTGATTTACCCAAGTTTCATAATGATCATCTTCTTAGATGATGCACAGATACAGGTAGAATTAGGGCAAAACATAGGATCTGTATCAATTCTTAGGACGTGTCAAATAAAAAATTTAGAAGAACAGAGAGGAAAATGTTCAAGCCACATCATAACAGGAAGATGTTCATATAAGACATCAAAATATAGGAATGTGAATGTCATCTGTCTAGATCACATGGAGAGAGTAGTGCCTGTTATAACTAGTGGTTGACAATAGAGTATCAAATTTTTTTTTTTGTAATTGTTTGTGTAAAACTGTGATAAAATTAGAGATTATTATTCTGCAGGTGGTCTAAAATGTCTAGGGTATCATGCTATATCTTTTTATTAACTCATGTTCAATTATGCGTAAGTTCATTTCTGCTTCTTTAAATTTTTGTTTCATGGTCTTTTTACTTTATAATCTTGATTGCAATATAGGGTCCTTTGGTGCAAATTTTCTTATTTGGACTGATCCCTCATGGAATCACATTGGGGAGAAATTAGCTAAAGTTAATGACCCATCCTGATCAGTTTGCATGAGGCAGCTGGTCCTTTTTAGCTATAGTTCCAAATAAAATGATGCATCTGAAAAGTAAATTATATTATCCTTTGTAGTTCGGTTTGTGTCCCCTTGAGTTGTTTCAGTGCCATAAAGCCATGACTCCTGGAATGAAATAATTTATCAATGCATTCTCTGAACCTTAATGATCTTACTTGAAAGATTTGTTCTTTATGAGGTCCTTGGATTCTAATTTAGTCTCTCATTACTAGTTTATTTCATTGAACTATAAATTACTAGCTGATATATTCTTATGCATAAACACCAAGTAGAAACACTAAATATCTACTAAATATAAAATCCAAGTCAAAATTACCCTGAAGTTCAGATTATTTTAGAATATATGTCGTGCATACGTGTATCGTTCCTGTCTTGTAAATGTTATTAGACCCCACTCCAGTTGATTGTCTTCAGGTCAGTCGCCTGAAACATGAAAACTTTTTTCTGCCAAAATTTGTGTCTCAAATTGAGTTGATTTGTAAATCTAATTGATGTCGAAATCACTCCTACATAAGTAGTTTGGGGTGCAAAAGTATCATAAATGAGGATGAAGAATCCTGATCATGGTTCCAAAAGTTTGATGGAACCTGGTAACTTCCGCATCACATATTACGAGCAAAGTAATATCTTCCTAATTGACTGGAATTGTCAAAGTCTATGTGGTCAGTCGCCTGGACTGTTGTCTTCATAAGTGTGATCTTTTTTCCTGGTGAAAGTTTCAGGCATATGTTAAGATGTTTCAACAAGTGACTAGCATATTGACTTTCATGCTTGTCAAAAATGCAATCTTGTTTAGAAGTCTCGGTCTAGAAGCGCTATTCTAGTTCTATTTGTCATTCTTGCATATGTGGTCATGTTTGCATTTGTTTGTACAGTTTGATATTTGTATATTCTCATTGTTGGCATGCTGGTCTTCTTGTACACTGAATTTTGTTGGATCTGAACAGGAAGCGACATCCATGCTTGAACGCTTTGCACATGGTGAATGAGGTCCAGTAGATGACAGTGGCTGCTGGGTGGTGACCTGCCACTCACTGATGTGGGTCCAAAGCCCATGTTTCGATGCATGAATGGCAGGTACAATCTTGCTCTTGATGTAATGATTCATTGCATGAAGGTCTAACACCAGACAAAATCGTCTAATCAGGGTTCATCAGATTAAACTAATGCTTTCCTTGTTGATCCATCACATGGTCACTGTATCCTTCCACATGACACTCAAGGTACAGCTGCTTTTTTTTTTTTATTGTGAACTCCTGTCCTTCAGCTATGCCCTTCATCTCTTTTGTTTATTTCCTCAGTTACTCCGTTTGTTGAAAAACAGGTTTACTTTCGGTTTATGTGGACCAGAGTATGTCTTTCCTTCTGCGATATAAACTATGCATGTTGTAACATAAATTCATCCTTTTTGGATTAGGCTAAGCTCCTCCTTTACAGCCACCCAGGACTACCACAAGTGATGGCCTCTATTAATCTGGTTTACTTGAAATAATTGTGTTTGTTGTCATCCTTTGTTTGATGTTTCAGTGCAACACTTCCACTTTTTATTTCTCTTTCAACATCCATTGCAAGTCTAAGCTTTCACAGTGGTAGACAAATTGGTCAGAGCAAGGAATACAGCCAGGGAGTTCCATTGGCACAACAGTGTTGACAACTTGTTACATTGTTACATACTACCAACTGATCCACTGACTGGGGCCAGGTTGTGTTTTTGGATGGTGACGATGCCATTGCTGCTGCACCAAACTGATCAGTCTTTTTCAGGAAAGACGAGGGCAGACGACCATTCTGTCATGCACAGCATATCTATTCATTCCAGTGCAAAAAAGAGATGTGGTCGTGGGATTAGACCTTCCCAATGACTCTTTTGAATGCATTGTGGGTGAGGGATTCTGGTGGTCCTCTCTGCATTTGCAGAGCTAAAATACCGGGGTAGGATTTGGATCAAGGTTTGGGACAGAAAATAAAGTTCATCAAGAAATGCTACCTTGTGTCGCAACTCACCATGAGTTGATGCGCATCAAATGTTGGGTAACCCACAGAAAGGGCACATCTCCGATGTACCACTCGCAAGGATCATGCAGAGGGTGATTTGATTGTTTTAGGTTGCAGCCCATCTTTCATTCTTTTTCTCCTCCGGCACATCACTTTCTATACTTGAAAGCCTGCGTACAACCAACGCTTATCCCTTCTTTTCCACACCTTTACATGAACTAACACCGTAAAAAGAGGTTGCACTCGCGATATATACCGAGTCTTCTCCTTGCACATTTGAGTATATAATGCTAGGAGTAGAAGTTGCGGGTGAGAAGTTGACCCCACAAGTGTGGAAAATATCGACTCGACTTTGGTGGCTTCCAAAGCTTTATTTCCCTCTTCACTACACCTTCGCAGCTATTTATTCTTTTTCTTTCCCAAGCTTCTAGTTAAAAGAGAAAATAGGGGCAACTCTAACCATGCATGTCTCTTTCATGGGCTTCTCACTGGTTCTTTCTTTGAGCTTGATCATGTCTGTTTCACCATTGCAGATCTTTTATTAGGCTTTATGGCTTAAGATGGAGATTGGAAGGATGGATCCAAGTGTTAACGAAGAGCTCCATTTTGGAGCCCCGCTCTCCCGTTATCTTCGTTTCTAGATAAGGATGGGAGGGTGATAGACTTTTCTTAAAGGTTGTGACACTAAGGTGGGCCACCCTACTGGGTCCCTTGTAACCTTGCACATATTGCACTATATGACAAAGTTGAGTTTATGTCAATAACTCATTGTATTTATTTCTTTTATAAGTAGGTTGCACGAGAAAAAAAATTCTTTTGGGGATCGGACTCATAATTCTTTATGGACGTAATTTCTTGTTATAAATCTAATAATAGTATTAGATAGTTGGCCAACATATATATATATATATATATATATATATATATATATATATATATATATATATATATATATATATATATATATAAGCTTTCAAATTTTATAACTTTTTAACTGAATTTTATTCTATTTTTTCGTTGACCACCTTTACTTCTCCAAGCGAAAAAACTTGAGGTATTTATAGACCCCAATTGACTTTAGATTGGAGCCAAAATTCAAAGTTTTCCTTAAAATCGGGATACATGCGATACTACTACTGAAAGTACCATAAAAACAAGGTGATGATGGTACAATTGTTGACTTGGGTAATACAATTATCGCCTAAGCAGTACTACCATCGCCCACCGTTGGTACTACCATCGAGAATCCTGTAAAAACTATTTTTTTTTGTACTTTTGCATACACGACTCATACCTCATGTTAATTCCGTTTCAGTTTAACTAAATGAGCTCAACCTGAGCTCAAATCCAACTCAAAGTGGATCCGATTGACTCACATTAAGTTAATTTAGATTCTTTCCAAATCTAACTCAATTTGGACTCTAAACCAAACTGATGTTAACCATGACATACTAAGACATATAAATATAATCAATTTGACCAACTTGCCAAGTGACCTTCCAATTCCCAACAATCTTCCTAGTAACCTCTAGCAAACTACTAGTGAGTCTCAGTCATCTTCTAGCGAACCTTCGGTGCATTTCGGCAAGCTTCCGATCACCTACCGCGAACTCCCAATAAGCTCTCGAGCTTCTAGCAAGCTGTCAGCAAGCCCCCGATTACCCTCAGCGAGCTCCCGGCGAACTCCCAACAAACCCTCAATACCTTCGACGAGCTTTTGGTGAACTCCTGGCAAGCTTTCGACAATCTCTCGATGAGTTCCCACTGTATCGTCCAAACCCAGCCCGATGCCCAAAAATACTAAGGCATACAAATATAATTAATTTGACCAACTTGTCAAGTGACCTTCTAATTCCCGATGATTTTTCCGGTAACCTCTAGTGAATTCCCGGCGAGTTTCAGTCATCTTCTGGCGAACCCTTGGTGCATTTTTGCAAGCTCCCTATCACCTTCTGCAAACTCCCGGTAAGCTCTTGAGCTTCTAGCAAGCTGTTAGGAAGCCCCCGATTACCCTCGATGAGCTCTCGGCGAACTCCCAACAAGCCCCCCGATACTTTCGACGAGCTTATAGCGAACTCTCGGCAAACTCTAGATACTTTCGGCGAGCTTCCGACTATCTCTCGGCGAGTTCCCACTGTATCATCCGAACCCTGGCCTGATGCCCAAACTTGACTCCAATCGAACATATGATTGTATTGCCTTGTCATAGTTAATCTTGTATCATTCATCTTTAACACACATGTTAGATAATGAAGCTTATCAATTGATTTCATCATTAAAATTCAAGATTCAATAATCTCCCCCTTTTGATGATGACAACCAATTGATGATGGAAGTTAACCTTAACTCCCTCTATATATATGCCATAATCTAAATAAACTAAACTTCAATTCAAGAGAACGAAACACTCTTGAATTCAAGTATCATGATATAACATTTTAAACAATTTTCATCAATACATCCAGGATTACAACATTACATTCATTAATCAATTCTATAAATGATACAACATCAATTTCAAATATTTTAATCATTTCTCCACTTAAATCATAATATAACATTTCAAATCATGATATATTATTTTTATCATTCAAGAGAAACAAACACTCTTGAATTTAAGTATCATGATACAACATTTGAAATAATTTTCATCAATACATCAAGGATTGCAACATTATATTCATTCATTAATTTTAGAAATGATATAATATCAATTTCAAACATATTAATTATTTATTCCTCTTAAATCATCAATCATTTCTCCCAATTTGTCATCTACAAATAAAGGAGAAATACTCAATTTAATATTTCTCATTAATATTTAATATTTGTCATTAATATACCATTCCTCCCCCTTTATCATCAATAAAAATGTGAAATATTTAATATACAATTTCTAAGCAAATATTCAAGATAAATGTTCATCACATTTCAAATTTCTCCCCCTTTGTTATCAATAAAACAAAAAAAGAGAAATATTGGTTACATTTTTAAACATTAAATATTTAACACAAACATTTAGTACATGATGAATATATTTCATTGCTCCCCATTAGTAAAATAAGATGAAGGATAGAATTTTCTAATCAAAATTTCTCTCTCCTTTGTAAATAGAATAGAAGAAGAAAAAAAAGAGAGGGTGTGAAGTCAAAGATCCAAGCATTTAGTGTCCCAAATATATTAAGTGGGGGAAATACTCAAAATATTTATAAAGAATCATAAAAATCTCATCACAAAGAAGAGCTTTGAATGTCAATCTTATAAATATTAATTTCAAAAAAAATTATGTCAAGGTGATCTAAAAAACTTAAGAAATCCAAGAGTCAACACAAGTAGCAAATCAGAAATCCGAAAATAGTAAAACATGCATTTGAATTGATTAACATTCCTAGCTTTATTCTAATAAAGTCAAATTATTCTTTCATTTAATGGCTTGTTTGTTAAGATATCAATTTTCTTTTACTTTTTGATTGTTAAAAAGGAATATGATGACGTAATTTTTCTTTTTACATCTATAACCTAATTATCATGTTATTAAGAATGAAAGATTAAATTTTAAGTATTAAAAGACATGATTTTTTTAAAGAAATCTCTCCCTATTTTTCTTTGTAAATAATGAAAATGAGTCTTATGGGATTAAAGAATCTCAATTCATTCAAGATAAATCTTAAGACACCTAATTCATTTAGATAAATATTTTTAATAAAATAAAAATGATCTTAATAAAAAATCTCAAATATCATTGTTAATATTATAAATATTCTTTTTATTGAAAAGAAGAAATCATAGAGATTAAACATGATTCTCAGAAAGGATAAGTCAAGTGAAGAAATCAAGGGAATGTTCATGATAAAACAAATCTCATTTAATTTTTTAACTTATCACAAATTTAAAAATTATTAATTTGATCATGAAGTATATCGTTCATGAAAGGAAGTCATAAATAAATCATGTCATAAAAGATATTAATATTAAATCATGAATGTCAAAAAACATGATTTAATTTTAACAAATCTCCTTTTAGATGTCAAAAAAGAATTTTATGAGATCAATTAATAAAGAGGATTTAACTCATATCAAGTTATAGATATCGAGAAAACAAGATCATGGTTGGAACTCTTTTATGATAAGTTGCATAGGAGAAAAGATAAAAAGATCTTGATTCATGTATAGAAAATTTTAAATTATCAAGATCATGATTCATAAAAAAGTTATAATTCTAAAAAAATTAAAAAGATAAATCATGATTCATTTATATAATTTTTTTAATAAAACATAAGAATCATTATAAATGATCTTGATTTATATGAAGATCTCAAGTTGTAATTTTCAAGATATCAATATCATGATTTGGATAATAAAATTTTCAAGTTTAAATAATTAAATAATTTTTGTAGTTTAAGATATTCAATGATAATGATATCACTTTATCTCTATTGAAGACTTAATAGGATAAAGATATTCTCAAGAGGAATTTTCTTCCTTTTTAGTTATTTCATGTGATCTGTATGTAAGATTATGTGGCCTTTTATTAATTGAATAATATATTAGATTATTTAGATTCTGATAAAAGATATTAGCTAATATTAAATAAAGTTAATATATTGGAATATTTTAGGGGATGTCCTTGATGGAAGGAATTCTCCTAATAACTTACATAGACCCTCTGCTCTCGCCTATAAATAGACAAGACCTACTCTAAACCCAATGCACGACACGACACTGCACGACACGGTATGAAAAAGGTACGGTATGGGGGTGAATAGATCAAGAGATTATAGTTATCCTCTTGATCTAGATCAAGAGATTACGGTCATCCTCTTAATCTCCCAAAACCGTCAATTAAGGTGGTCCTGTGAAAGGATAGGAAGAGAGGAGAAGGGGTCTAGATCTATTCTAGTTCCTCTTGCAGATCGATACCTCGGCGTTATTCAGATCCGACGGGCGGTGCTCTTGAAGATCTAATTGAATCTCAATCAAATGACATCTAAAGGTACACATTGTAAATAGATCTAGTATTATTTGATTTCAATCTTGGCATAATAATTTTTTTCTGCATAATAGTTTATATGGTTATATTATTTATGCCAACAATTGGTATCAGAGCCTAGGTTTTGAGATAAAAAATATTAGATCTATTATTTTTATTTACGATGTATTGATCTGAATATCTTATTGATCTATTTTCCTTTATGTTAAATTTTAATCATTTGCTTGCGAACGATTCCTGATGGTTGTACATTGTGAAATAGACGCAGTAATATTAGCGCGGCTGGCTAACATGTGCGCGACTGGAATCGCCGCCTGCCGCTGAGGCAGGCCGCATGCGCAGGCGGCACGCAAGACGCCAAGAGGGCGGCGGCCGATGCTGGCCGCCACAACCACGCCGGCCGGCGCGGCGCCAAGAAGTGCATAATCAAGACCGGCACAATGACGACGGCAAACGAGGAGGCTAGGGTTTTACTTTACAAAATTACAATTTTGCCATTGAATCAGAAAATTACAGTTTTTCCATTCTGCTCAAATTATAGTTTTGTCATTCACCAAAATTACAGTTTTACCTTTGGTTGAATATGATTATTTATTTTTTTACCCTTGTGATTTATTACTTCTATAATTTTTTAAAGAAATCTATAATTCTTTTATATATATTTTTTAAATTACAATTCTATCATTATAAAATTGAGAAATTTTGGTTATTTTCTCAATTATAAAAATTGATCAATATATAATCTAATAAGATTTAATTATGATTATATTTTTTATTATTCAATTATTATATTTTATTTTTGATCAATTTATTTAATTGGACTTATGGGCTTCTCCAATTAAATAAAATTAATCAATTAAAAGAATAAATTATTATTTCTTTATAGTTTTCTCATATGAATTATTAATTATATGTGTTAAATCTAATTATTGGTTTTTGGATATTTATTCAGTTATTTACGTATAAATATTAGTAATTAAAAAATAATATTTATTTTTACATAAATGCATGATTTATGTATTATCATGATTACAGTTATCATATGAGTTCTTTTTTGCAGATTAAGTATTCAATAATTATTATGGTTGTTATTCTATTATTGAACTGTCTCAGCATAAATTAGTTTAAATAAATTTGATGAATATTATTTGTAGTTCATCTCCTTAAGTTATACCTGACCGGTAGTTGCCAAAGTAGCCTGGGATGGTAGGCTTATAGGATATGAAATACAATTAAAGTCTTGTCATTCATAGGATAATTTAATTTATATTTTATATTACCGCATTAGTCTTGTAGTCACCAAAGTGGCATAGATCAATAATTTATAAAATTACATTAAGGAACAAGTCCCCAATGATATTAAAGAAATAATATTCAAAATTACATGCATAATTAGGAGATTTAGATAATCTCAAAGGATAATTTATTTTAAATAATTATGTGATGAGGTAGGATGATACTGTTTTGGATATCCTTGTAGTTTAGAATTGTATACTCAAATGTAGCAAAACTATTACACAAAGATGATATCAGTCCTCCATAAATGATCTTGTATGAACACTAGATATGTCAATATTTTTACCCAAAGGTTAAATATTGATGATATCAATAGTTCATCATATTTTGGTAAAACTCAAAGCATTAATGTTATTTTATATTCTGTAGTGGTATTCCCGTCCATACATTCTCATGCTTCTAGTGTTCCTGTACTCTCTGGATCAGTTTATTCAGAATGGTTAGAGCATATGCAATTTACATTAGGCGTACTAGATCTTAATTTGACATTGCTTGTTGAAAAGCCTGCAAAATTAACTGATAAAAAGTACTGTGGAACAAGTCAATGAAATAAAGGCTTGGGAAAGATCTGATAGACTCGGTTTAATGTTCATATGGATGACAATTGCAAATAATATAAAGACTTCATTACTGGTTGCATCTAGCACATGTGAATATTTAAAAGTTATTAAAGATAGATTTAAATCTGTTGATAAGTCATTGACTAACACATTAATGAAATAACTGACTACAGCTCAGTATGATGGTACTCGAGGAATTCAGGATCACATCCTCAATATAGCTGACAAAGCTGCAAAACTTAAGACGTTGGGAATGAATGTTGATGAATATTTCCTTGTGCAGTTCATTCTTAATTCTCTTACTTTTCAGTTTGGCCCATTCAAGATTCACTATAATACAAATAAGGATAAGTGGGACTTGAATGAGTTAACTAGTATGTATGTTCAGGAAGAATTAAGATTAAAGCAGAAAAGTTCATATAATATACTAACAACTACTCAAGGAGTTAGTAACAAGAAAAAAAAAATTGAAGCATCATCCATCGAAGAAATTTGCCAGGTCTGGAAGTGTTAGATAAACTATTGAAAAGAAAACTATTATAGTAAAATGCTTCTTTTATGGCAAGAAAGGACATGTAAAGAAGGATTGCATTAAATGTAGGATGTTGTTCGAAAAGAAAGGTATAAACTCAACCTTTGTATGTTTTGAATAAAACATTACAGAAGTTCCTTCTAAGACATGGTGGATTGATTCTGGTGCTTCAACTTGTGTTACTAATAATATACATGGATTCCTTTCAATCTGGAAACCAAAAGAACATGAAAGATTCATATTATGAGAAATCGTCTCAAAGCAAAAGTGGTATCAGTAGGGACTTATCACTTACGCCTAGAGACGGGTCATCTGATGGATCAAAAAGACACATGTTTTGTTCCTATAATTTTTATAAATTTAATTTCTCTGTCTAGAATTGATGAGTTAGGATACTGTGTTTCTTTTGGTAATGGTAAACTCAGCATATTTTATGATTCAATAAAAGTTGGTTCTGAAATTCTTTGTGATGGTTTATACATAATTAATTTGAATCTTGAGTTTGCGAATACATTATTGACCCTGCAATCAAGTATTAGAATGAAATGTAATTCCAATAATGAAAGATCTTCTATATTATGGCATAGACGTTTGGGGCATATCTCAAAGGAAAGAATTGAAAGATTAGTGAAGAATAATATTTTGAAAAATTTAGACTTCACTTATTTTGATGTTTGCATAGATTGCATTAAAGGAAAGCAAACTAAGTATATAAAGAAAAATGTCATAAGAAGTAAAGAACTTCTTGAAATTATTCATACTGATATCTGCATACCACTCCATATTCCCTGTTTTAGTGGAGAAAGATATTTCATCACATTTATAGATGACCTATCCAGATATGACTATGTTTATCTAATACATGAAAGTCTCAAGCCATTGACATTCTTGAAGTGTACATAAATGAGATCAAGAGACAATTAGATAGAAAAGTTAAAATTATCAGATCTGATAGGGGTGGTGAATTTTATGGCAGATATGATGAATCAGATCAGAATATTGGTTCTTTTGCTAGATTCTTATAACAACGGGGTATTTGTGCTCGGTATGCATTACCAGATGAGTTATTTCTCTGTACCTGAGTCAATGTGGGGTGATGCTCTTAGGACAACTATATATATCCTGAACATGGTTCTTAGTAAGTCAGTTCCATCAACTCCATTTGAGTTATGAACTGGTAGGAAATCTAGTTTGAGATATTTACATATTTGGGGGTGTCCTGCAGAGATAAGAGTATTCAATCCACATGAAAATAAATTAGATTCAAAAATAATTTTTGGAGTTTTATTGGTTACACATGAAAATAAAGGGATACAGATTTTATTACCATAATCATAATATGAGGATAATAGAATCTGGTAATGCAAAATTTTTAGAAAATGGTGAAATCAGTGGGAGTCAAAAGTCTCAAAGGATTAATTTTGATATTGAGGAGATTCAAGCTTCTTCTCCTATATTATCCCCTATTCGAGAAATTGTTGTTCCCTAAATCAATGTGAGAATTGATAAGGGTGAACAACAAAATAACATTGATGAATTCTCACATGATGTTGATGTCGTCGCTGATAGTCTTGTAATCATAATTGGCAGATCTGAGAAGATCTCAAAGAAAAAGAAAATATATTATTTCTGATGATTATGTGGTATATCTACAAGAATCAGATTTTGATATAAGAATGAAAAAAGATCCCTTATCATTTTCACAAGCCATAGAAAGTAATGATTCTGAAAAATGATATGATGTAATGAAAGATGAGTTAAAATCAATGGACCAGAGTTAAAATCAATAGATCCCCAATAATTATAAAAGAGTCGGTTGTAAATGGGTCTTTAAGACTAAATGTGACTCGGTGGGCAATATCGAACGATATAAAGCTAGACTTGTGGCCAAAGATTTTTCTTAGAAAAAGGGCATTGACTACTATTAGACCTTCTCTCTAGTTTTTCGAAAGGACTCATTAAGAATCATCATGGCATTAGTAGCTCATTATGATCTTGAGTTACATCAGATGGATGTGAAAACAACATTTTTGAATGGGGATCTAGATGAGGAAATCTATATGGAACAACCTGAAAGATTCACAGAAAAGGGAAAGGAAAGTTGGGCTTGCAAACTTAAGAAATCTATTTATGGCCTTAAACAAGCTTCCAGACAATGGTATATAAAGTTTCATGATACCGTTAATTCCTTCGGATTTAAAAAAAATACTGTTGATCAGTGTATATATCTGAAGGTTAGTATGAGTAATTTTATTATATTGGTCTTATATGTGGATGATATATTGCTTGTCAGTAGTGATCTTGGTTTGTTGCATGAAATCAAGATATTTCTCAACAAGAATTTTAAGATGGTTGATATGAATGAGGCATCCTATGTTGTTGGCATTGAGATATTCAGGGACAGATCTCAAAGTTTGTTAGGATTGTCTCAGAAAGGTTATATTAATCGTATCTTAGAAAGTTTAATATGCAGCTTTGTAAAGCCAATGATACACCTATTACTAGAGGTGAAAAATTCAGCCAAAACCAGTGCCTAAAGAATGACTTAGAAATGGATCCAATGAAGAATATTCCTTATGGGTGCGTAATTCGAAGTCTATTATATGCTCAAACCTATACAAGGCTATATATCAGTTTTGCAATGGCAATGCTGGGTAGATACCAGAGTAACCCAAGAATAGAATATTGGAAAGCCACAAAGAAAGTAATGAGATATCTACAAGGGACAAAAGATTATATACTCACATATAGGAAATCAGATCAGCTTGAAGTAACAGGATATTTAGATGTTGATTTTACAAATTACCTCGATAATAGAAAATCCACTTCAGGATTTGTGTTCATGCTGGCTGGTGGGGGCAATTTCTTGGAAAAGTGTAAAACAATCACTTATTGCATCATCTATGATGGAAGCTGAATTTGTAGCATGCTTTGAGGCCACAAATCAAGCTTTATGGCTGCGAAATTTTATCTCAGGACTTGGTGTGGTCGACTCAATTGCCAAACCGTTGAAGATATTTTTGTGATAATACTACAACAGTTTTCTTCTCTAAGAATGATAAGTACTCTAGTGGTTCAAAGCACATTGAGATAAAGTACTTGGTGGTTAGAGAAAGAGTCCAGAAACAACAAGTGTCAATTGAAAATTTGAGCACCACTATGATGATTGTTGATCCATTTACTAAAGCTTTGTAGTGTAAAATATTTAAAGAACATGTTCTTAGAATGAGGTTTGTGAGCAAGCCATAAAGGATATGGTGATGCATGTTTAAGTGGATGCTATTATTGACATTTCCTTTTGCATAATTAAAGTTATTTGTTTCTACTATCCTGTTTGTGTTTATGTTTATGCATATTATGGTTGAATGCAAGAAATAGGATTGTCTTGACAAGACAAATTACATGGGTTATTATAGACTATATAAGGAAAGACTAACATTATTATAGTACATAGAAGGAAGTGTGGCATTGATAACATACAACCGCTATGACTCACATTGATAGTTGGACTATATAGTATTATTATACTTACTGGACTTATTGGCTTATTTTTAAAATCATGGCCATGTATAAAATGCTTTTCAAAATTTTCAAAATCTAATTATATTTTTAAAATTTTCAGAATCTAATTATATAAAAATATTTTTAAATAAATTTTGTTTTGTTTATTTTGATTTTGGATATCTTTTATATCTTATTAATTAATGGGCCAAGTGGGAGAAAGTAAGATTATGTGACCCTTTATTAATTGAATAAGATATATTATGGATTATTTGGATTTTGATAAAATATATTAACTAATATTAAATAAAGTCCATATTATATTGGGATATTCTAGGGGATGCCCTTGATGGAAGAAACTCTTCTAATAACTTACCCTAGACCCTCTGCTCTCACCTATAAATAGACAGGACCTACTCTAAACCCAATGCACGGCATGACACGTTACGACACAGCATGAAAAAGGCACAGCACGGGGGTGAATAGATCAAGATATTACAGTTATCCTCTTGATCTAAATCAAGATATTACGATTATCCTCTTGATCTCCCAAAATCATCAATTAAGGTGGTCATGTGAAAGGATAGGAAGAGAGAAGGGGTCTAGATCTATTCTAGTTCCTGTTGCAGATTGATAACTCGACGTTATTCAGATCCGACTCTTGAAGATCTAATTGGATCTCAATCAAATGATATCTATAAGTACGCATCATAAATAGATCTAGTATTATTTGATTTTAATCCTGGCATAATAATTTTTTTTCGCATAATAGTTTGCATAATAATAGTATTTATGCCAACAAAGAATACTTTACAAATCAATGCATTATATTTAAGACCGAAAATCAAGTATTATTTCGAAAGAAATCAACCGGATCATTAATATAATATATTAAAATAATAAAATATCTTCCAACAACAAAAAATCTGATTTACTTTAATCTAACATTTAAGTGGGTCTAATCATTTATACTTAGTATAAGGAGTTGTCATGCTCATTTTTTAATTTTTATTTATTCTAAGTTTAAATTCAAAAGTAATCTATCATTCAATTATACAACCTACTTTAGGTCAACATATAACCTTTCCAATATTTTCATGATTCACACTAATAATTTTTAACCTATCATCAAAATCTTTTTTTTCATAAATTTTAACTTAGATAATTTTACATTAAAAATAACTAAAGTTTCTTTGTTCTAATTTGAGCATGCTCTAGTTACGCAAAAGTCATGCATTATTGAAGGTAATCAAGATTACCTTTATAATCATAAATCATCCAAAGATTTATTACTAATATTTTTATTTTCAAAAATTTTTTTTGTTATTACTTAGGCTAGTGAGCATGAAATAGTGTTAGATCTCAAGTCATGTGCCTTGAGAATCCACTTTCAAAATATTACATAGTGCTCCTAGCCTTTTTAGGAGGTAACTTTATAATATGAGAGATTTTGATTTAGGTATCTATTTAAGTTTAAGTCTCTTATAAAATGTTCTTTCCATTTTCTCTAATTGCTTTAGGTCGTTTATGGTTCCTTTAGGAATCTAAATTAATTTATATGGACTATATTTTCTAAATAAATATTTTTAAGCAAAGTATCCACATCTACTATAAAGATTACATATATTTTCGAGTAAAGAGTGTAATGTGAGTCTTCTAATAAGGGTAGTTGACTTTTATTGAGTGTAACTTATAAAGCTAATCCTTTATTTGCAAGGATTATGTTTAAGAATTTATTTCCTATTTTAAAATTTTCTAACATTTGTTGTAATATAATATTTTTATTTCTAAGTTCCTCTAAAATTTCACATTTGGTGCATGAATTATGTGATAGTGCTACTTCATGCATTTCTTCAAGTTTACTAACTAGTGATGCATGTTCCTCCTTAAGTAGTTTATAGGATTTACTAATCTTTCTAAAATTATCATAAAACTCATGAAAAAAATTTAATAACTCATTAAAAGTAAAAGAATTTTCAGGTGGGTTACTTACCTCATCGTGGTGAGCCAGCGTGAGATTTTTTACTTATTGGTTGTGCTCCTCATCTTTTAAGTATCTTGGCTTCTTGCATTCATAGCTAAAGATTTTATCCAATTTAAGTTCATTTTTATGATTTTTATATATTAATTTTTTCGATTCATTTATAAAAAATTCAAAGTTCTCATCGCTTGAGATTTTACTTGAGGAGTCATTTATTGTTCTCAGTTCTAGTTACTTCGTATCCTTTGGAAGGTGATGTTATTTTATTCTTAGTTCAATATCTTTCATGTTCTTTGGAAGGTTTTATTCTTTTGTTTTCAAAGTAATTTCCATCTTATTCTTTGGAAGGTATTCTTTAAATTTATTTGTTAAAATATTTTTATTTAATGATTCATTTAGTTTAATCGTGCTTTTATATGTCATTTCTAATTTATGCCAAATCTCAAAAGTCAAATCACATGTAGAAATCCGATAAAACTCATCTTTATTTAAAGCATAAAATAAAGTATTTATAACTTTGGCATTTAAAGAAATAATATATTTTTCATAATCATTCTAATCATTTATTTGATTGGATGACTTTCGAAAACTATTTTAGATAATACACCATAAATCAAAATATAGCAAAATCAAGAAAATATACATTCAATTTTTCTAATAGGTGTAGCCGTCCCATTGAATATAGGAGGACTTGTGATGCATTGACCCTAGTTAATGACATAATAAGCCAAATAATTCATTTATTCACTTAGTTGTTAATCCAATTAAGTATAACTTGCTCTAATACCATATGTTAGGATCAAGTTGGCACTAAGAAGGAGGAGTGGGTGAATTAGTGCAACCGGTGATATCCTGATTTAAAGTAAATTTTGTTAGAAGTAAAACTGAAATTAGAAGTATTTCTTGGACTTCATTGAAAGCGAATAAGTGAGCGATTTAAAATAAAGTCGAAAAGTGATCCTCGTGCCTTTCTTTGAACTAATTAAAAATAATTAAATTCAAATGCAAATAGAAAGGCAAGAGTAGAGGTGCTCATAGATTTTATAGTGGTTCTACCAAAACTTAACCTACATCTACTTTCAAGAGTCCTCCTTCGTTGAAGCCTACCAAAGTCTACTAAACGATCTTCTTGCATAGGTGAAGACTAAACCTCTTACACTTCTCTTTTTCAAAAGTTCAAGTGAGGAATCTTTTACAAGAGTTTCTCACTTTCCTTAAACTCACTTTACACTTTGAAGCACTCAAGAGAAGCTCTCAAATTTTACAACTCTTTAACATAATTTTATCCCATTTTTTTGTTCACCACCTTTGCTTCTCAAAGTAAGAAAACTTAGGATATTTGTAGACCCTAACTAGCTTAAAAAATAGAGCCAAAATTTAAATCTTTCCATAAATTCTGCGTACGGGCGATACTACTATCGAAAGTACCATAAAAACAGGGTGGCCGTGGTTCTACCGCTAACCTGGACGGTACAACCATCGCTTGTGCGGTACTATCGCTGCTCACCAGTGGTACTACCATTGGGAATCCTGCAAAAGTCACTTTTTTCATATTTTTGCATATCCAACTCGTACCTCTTATTGACCCCTTTCCATGTCAATGAAATGAGCTAAACTTTAGCTCAAATCCAACCCAAAGTAGATCTGGTTGCCTCAAGTTGATTAATTTGGATGCATTCAAAATCTAACTCAATATGGACTCTAAACCAAACTAATGCTAACTATGACATACTAAGGTATACAAATATAATCAATTTGACCAATATATCAAGTTACCTTCTCAAATCCTGTTGATCTTCCCGGTAACCTCTGCGAACTCCCAGCGAGTCTCGATCATTTTCTAGCGAACCCTCGACGCATTTCGACAAGCTCCCAAGCTCCAAACATGCCTCGATTATCCTCGGTGAGCTCTTAGCGAACTCCCAACAAGCTCTCGATATCTTCGACGAGCTTTTGACATATATATATATATATATATATATATATATATATATATATATATATATATATATATATATATATATATATATATATATATATATATATATATATATAGATGATAGGATGAAATTTTGAAGGAAGTTTGAATTTTAATCAAACACTGAATACATATAAATTTTAATTATTTAATTTAAATTATACTCCTAATTATATTAGGAGTTTATTTTCTCACATTTAAGAATCAACTCCGTTCTTGTTCACCAATATCGAAGCATGTGAGGTAGATTCTCTAACAATTTTTTAAAATCATTATATTAATATTATATTTAAGAATTTAGAAGACATATCATCATCTGATTTAGATTACTGTAATTTTTAAAAATTAGATTTTTAATTATTATTTTTAGATTGAATGTATATTAAATATATGGTTTGTTAAATGTTTAAAAATACAGATTTAAGTTAAGATTCAGATGCTGTATAAAAATTTATTCGTATGAATTCGTCTGAAATCATCGTGATTTATTAAAATATTAAATTCTGAAATACTAATTCAGTAATATTTTACTTAATGAAAAATAGTTTTGATTAGTATCAATAATTATATGTCAGTTATGGATTAATTCATGTATTCCAAAAATGTTACATGTTATTATTGAATTTTTTTTTTATAGTCAAAATCATTATTCTGGAATTATAAAAGTTTCTGAAAATAAAACCAATCAATATGAATTCGGGTCCGAACCGAGTCAGCCCGAGGTCGGATCAAAATAACCCAGGCCGAATCAGACTGGACCGAGGCGCGACTTGGGTTCGGCTTGGATTCTGGCCTGTAGCACTGCAGCTCAGCCCGTGACGCCTCCGCTATGAGCACGTGCGTCGAAGTGCAACCAGTTTCAGCTTATCATGGGCTGAGCCAGAGGAGGTCCAGAACAGTAAGCCTGTGAGGACAAATGAGCCCAATTCACCCCTAATGTTGCGTAAATAAGTACGACTATTGTTCGGTTCAAATCTATTTAATCTAACTTAGATCTAATTAAATCTAAATTTTATTAATTTAGGCTGCTTCCAAACTAGTTCTTTAAGAATTTCAAATTGGCTCGACTAGAGTTTGGGTTGATCGAGTTTTAACTAGGGATGATCTTCTCATGTTATTCCATTCAACATTATGGGT
Source organism: Ensete glaucum (assembly GCA_021527575.1). Classification (NCBI taxonomy): domain Eukaryota; kingdom Viridiplantae; phylum Streptophyta; class Magnoliopsida; order Zingiberales; family Musaceae; genus Ensete; species Ensete glaucum. The sequence goes on from CM038555.1 coordinate 36,026,881, forward strand.
TTTATGAGTCCACATGGTAGAATTGTATCTAAAATTAACATATATGAATTTCGATAATCTAATTAGCATTGTATCTACAATTTTTATATTTATGAGTCAAATGTGAAAATTAGATGATTCCTCTATCATTATTAGGAACATATCTCCACTCTAATAATTAATGAACACTATTTTATTTATTGTTGGACATGCAATATAAGTTTTCTGTAACCACCATTGGGACAAATTGTCTTCATCAAAACATTGTCATCCGTGGGAGAGTTCTCCCAGATTAGTAACAATGTCAGAAATAAGGTGGAAAGCTGTCATAATAATGGGTGAAACCACCGGATATATTCTATTCTATATTATTCTAAAAATGAATGAAGAAAATTAATATCACACTCCTAATAATAAATTGAGTGGCATCTTTCATCCCCCAAACGACGGAAGACACATTCTCCTTGTTAATAGAGGATGGAACCATCTATTAAATAAACTATTAATTCTTCTTCCATGTAAATTACCCTACTTGAATAGTCGCTTTCCCACCCATGTTATGATCTGTAACTATCATCGTGTTATATCATATTCATATATCATTTCATAAAATACAATACTAGAATGAATTGACGCAAATCAAATTCATTTATCATGAATAACGAAGTAATCCTCTAATAAACCTTTACCTGACGTGAACTCTAGTTGAACCACCCTGAAATCATATATACAATCACTGTAAACTGCTGTAATTTGAACTGAATTGGATCTGATATGGGTCAAACCAACTTAACTGGTCAGAATCGATCCGGAACCGAGCAAACCAGTTTCGTTTGATCTAAATTTTTGGCCCAGCCTATAGTGGGGTGAAACAAATGGCACTTGCGATGCATGTGCTTAGACGGAGGGGAAGGGTGTGGCAGTAGTGGGTGTTTCCTTTTATAGGTTGGCAATCTCTCTCTAGCAGGAAACGATGTTATGATTTATAGCGAATCTGGAAGGCAAGTAGTGAGTGGTGTTTCCTTCTTCCACAAGTTCTCTCCCAGTAATCAACAACTTTAACGATCACCGAGCCCACGACCACTTATTGAAACTCTCAATGGTGCTTCCCTTCCTCTTCGACAGTTGTGTCCTATCTCCGATAACCTTAGGTGGTGGCATATTGTTGGGTTTAGATTACTTGTCTAGGTTTCCACAATATAAACATCTTCTTTGGATACATAACAACTTTGGGATGAAACATATCCTAAGTTAATTTATCATTCTTCCTGTGGCATGTTCTTCGGTTTACATCGTAGTGTGCTAAGATGACATGAGAACATATCCAAACTTCTAGATCTATCACATATACTTCATCCAAACGACATGAGAACAATTTACACTAGATGCTATGAATAATGGATCAAACCCCACTCGAATTCACTCCCACGCTTTATATATATAGTTTTCCATTGATCAGAGCTTGGTACTTTGTCCCTCTACTTTATTGCTAATATATGATCTCAATGATAGTACTTTTCAGTGATAAACTGTACATGTTTTGAGTCATTTTTCTTATATTATGTATTGTCGACAAATGGATAAAACCTTTTAAAGATCATTTTCTTGTATTTTATCCTATCATCTGTAGAATAAATGGATAATTTTTTGTTTTAATTTGTTCTAGATAAGAGTTTAATTTCTTACCTAATCATTTTGCTTGGTTGGAATATAAGGGTGCTGAACTCACATGTCTTATGTACTAACATATTCACGTTGAATTCCTCTTTCTTTTTTTTTTTTTAAATCTTGGATATGATATCTTTAATATATTGACCATGACATTTCTTCTTCAAGACTTATAAATTTATCTAATTATTTTTCCCACTTTATTAGTACTTTTTTATTTTTTCATATAAAAATACTTACAATATTTATAAATCCTAGTTAGCTTCAAAAAAATGGAACTAAGCAATCAAACACTTGAAATTTCAAGGTAATAGCGATCCCACCATCATCATCGACAGTAACATTATCGAACAAAGCTCAAGTTTCTAAGCGACAATGGTATTTCCACTCGGAAAAGGCGGTACTACAATCGACTGGTGGTACTACCGTCGACAGGTGGTAGTGCCACCACTCAAGTCACTTCCAGAACAATGAATTAGCCTTTCATCAGGTCCAACTTAGCCCTAGTTTAGGCTCAATAGGTGCCAAATCAAGTTGGCATGGTTTCAACCCAATACTAGCTTAATTTGACTCTAAACTACTTTGATCTAGATAAATTATTACAAAGCATGAATCACATATTATTTGACATGTCATTGGTTCATCTGGTGCTTCATCCGATCCTTTAGCACAGTGTCCTCTTTTACGATGTATTGCTCAATTGGCATATTGACCTTCGTAACATTTGATCTCCTTGGCATAATATCTGATCCTTCTGGCCCGATGCTTGAACTTATAGCACGAAGCCTTTTGCTGACACGTCGACCAATCTTTTGACACATTTCACTTTGGCCCAATAGTTGATTCTTCTTGCTTTAGTTAATTTGCCTCTTTCTGATCTAAGCGAGTCCTATGCCACTCAAATATACATTTGATCATAAATCTATCAATTGATTTCATCATCAAAATTCTAGTTTAACAAGTCCTACCATCATACATACTTTGAGGAGAGTTTCTTCTGAATTTAGAAGTAACTTAATATGATATTATCCATTCTTAGCATAAATCATATTGCAAGAAGAAAGTACCACCATACTCATAGACAATGAGCCACCACTGTCATCTCCTTCTCATGCATTGGATGTTGTTGCATGATCTCGTTAAACTTGTAACTCTCATAAGCCATTGGGTTACCCTCCTATATTAGTACCCTCCCAACAGCAAAGTTCAAAGTATTCGTGTGGACTTCGAAAGGATTCTTATAGTTTGGTAATTTAAGCATCGGTTCTTTTAACATAGCAAACTTCAGGTTTTGGAATGCATCTTTGCATTGGATTAACTATCACTAACGTTGCTCCTTTTTTAGCAACTCCATTAATGGAGTTGTTCACTTCAAGTACTTAGATATAAAAAACTGATAATAGTTGACAAAATCAAGAAAATATCTTGAGTTCAGTACCTTCTTTGGTATTTGATTTCTACCAGAGCTTGCACCTTCAATTTATCAATCCAAATTAATCTTTTGCCTCTTTAATCATAACATTGGTATCAAAACTATGTTTATCTCTATTTGGCTTAAAATCCTAGAGAGATAACTTTTGTTGGTAATTAAGAGGGACTTTCTATCACTCATCCTCTCATGTTCAATGGGACGGATTACACGTATTGAAAAACTCAAATGAGAATTTTTCTACTTTCTATGGATTTTAAATTATAATATATTGTTGAAAGTGATTTTAAAAAGTCTTCCAAACCAATGAATGAATGGAATGATTCAGAAAAGAATACTTTATCTTTGAATGCTAAAGTAATGAATGCTTTATTTTGTGCTCTTGATAAAAATGAATTTAATCGAGTTTCTATATGCGAACCTACGCACGAGATTTGACATACACTTGAAGTCATATACGAAGGCACTAGTTGAGTCAAAGAGTTAAAAATTAATCTTTTGGTGCATAACTATGAGTTGTTTCATATGAAACCAAGTGAGACCATTGGAGACATATACACTCATTTTACGGATATCGTCAATGGTCTAAAAGTGCTTGGTAAAAGTTTTTCTAATTTTGAACTTGTTAACAAAATATTAAGATCTCTTCCAAAAAGTTAGGATCCTAAAGTAACGGTAATACAAGAAGCAAAAGACCTAAATAATTTTTCACTTAAAGAACTAATCTGATCTTTGATGGCCTATGAAATGATGTGTATAATATATGATAGAATCTAGAATAACCTTCCAAAGAACAAAAAGGATATGATACTTAGAACCAAGGAAGACTACTTAGGAGAAAACTCAAGTGACGATGATGATGATAAGGACTTGACACTTCTTACAAGAAAATTTAAGAAATTATTAAAAATGACCAAAATAAAACAAGATGCTAAGAACAAAAATAAACTAAAAAAAACTCAATAATATGTTATGAATGCAAGAAGCCAGGACACTTCAAAAATGAATGCCCCCGAGTGAAAAAGAGGCAACCAAAGAAGAAGAAGATGCTCAAAGCTACTTGGGATGACTCAAGTTCATCCGAAGACGAGGAGCCAACCAACAAGGAATACATTGCAAATTACACTTTAATGGTATTTGGCAATGAGATAAGTAACCAAACACCAAACGAGTATTCATTATCTTATGATGAGTTATTTAATATATTTAATGACTTTTTAATGATTTTAAATTAGTTAGTAAAAAGTATGAATTGTTAAATAAGGATCATGCTTGACTTGCTAGTGAATTTAAAAATTTTAAAAAAGGAGTATGATGAATATAGGGTAGCTCCTTGCACTAAATATGAAGAATTGATACACTTAAGAAAGAATATGTTTTATTACAAGAAATTTTAGAAAAATTTAAAATAGGTAATAAATCATTAAACATGATCTTTGCTAATAAGAGACATATTCATAGAAAATAAATAATTGGCTTTGTGAGTAACACTCAAGAAAAGCTAACCATCTTTGTTAAAGGACCTACATTATATATTTCACCGAGAAACAAATATAACTTTTATGATAGACTTGGACACTATGCCTATAAATGTTTATTTAAAAAGTATAGTCCGCATAAATTAATTTGGGTTCCTAAAGGAACCATAAACAACTCGATGCTATTAGTAAAATTAGGTAGAGTTTTTCATGAGGAACCTAAAGTCAAATGAGTACCTAAACCAAAACCCATTTCTTGTAGGTATGTCTCCAAACAAAGGCTAGAAGCACAAAATGGTATCTTGATAGTGGATGCTAAGGCACATGTCTGGAGATCCAACTCATTTCTCTAAGCTTACTAGCCTAAATAAAAGATTTATCACCTTCGGAGACAATAACAAGGGAAAAATAATTGGAAAAGGAACCATATGTAACAAATCAAACTTCTTGATGGAAGATATGTTATTAATTGATGGTTTGAAATATAATCTACTAAGTATTAGCCAATTGTGTGGTAAAGAATATATTATCAAATTTGAATCTAATGCTTGCATAATAGAAATACCACACAAAAATAGTTCTATGATTGCCTTAAGAAGCAATAATATGTAAACTATTGGCATTGATAATTTTTACAATAAAAAATAGTTTTTAGCCTTAAATGATGATGTATTGATTTGGCATAGGAGACTAGGACATGTTAACATGAAACTATTAAATCAAATCTCAACTAAAAATCTAGTAAGAGGAATGCTTGGCATCAAGTTTGTAAAAGATAAAGTTTGTGATGCATGCCAACTAGGGAAACAAATAAAAAGTAGTTTCAAATAAAAAAAATCAAATAAGCACCTCTAGGCCACTACAATGATCTATATTGATTTATTTGGACCAATTGATATTACAAGTATAAGAGGTAGCAAATATGCATTTGTTATTGTAGACAATTATAGTAGATACACTTGTATTTATTTCTTAACACACAAAGGTGATTCTTTTAAATATTTTTCAAAATTTTGTAAACTTATTCGAAACAAAAAGGGTTTTATGATTTCATCTATATGTAGTGATCATGGAGGTGAGTTTCAAAATTATAATTTTCACACTTTTTGTGAGTCCAATGGATACAACCACAATTTCTTTATTCATAGAAATTCACAACAAAATGGAGTCATAGAAAGAAAAAATAGGAGCTTATAAGAAATGACTAAAACCATATTAAACAAACATAGCCTACCCAAATATTTTTTGATTAAAATCATTAATAAACATGCTATGTCATGAACAGGGTTCTCGTAAATCCATTACTTTCCAAAACTCCTTATAAATTGTGAAACAATAAAAAATCTAATATTTTATATATCAAAGTGTTTGGTTGTAAATGGTTTATTTTGAATGAAAAAGATATCTTAGGAAAATTCGATGCAAAATTTAATGAAGGCATATTTCTTGGTTATTCCTTAATTTTAAAAGCTTATCGTGTTTTTAATAAAAGAACTCTAATAATTGAGGAATCCATCCATATTATTTTTAATGAGGTTCCCGAATTGAAGAAAATTGATTTTGATGATGATTTTGATTTTGATACATTAAATTTGAATGATAAATCTCCTCTCTAAAATAACTTAGATGCATATACTTCCAAGGAATCTTTACCTAAGGAATGAAAGTATGTAGATGCTCATCCTAAGGAGCTAATAATAGGAGATACATCAAAGGATGTTCAAACTTATTCATCATTTAAAACTTTTTGTGCTAACGCCATATTTTTCTCTCAAATTAAACCAAAATATATTGAGAAAGCCTTAAAAGATGATTCTTCGATTATTATAATGTATAAAGAGTTAAACTAATTTGATAGAAATGAGGTGAGAGAGCTTGTTTTTACACCCAGTGGTCATTTAGTGATTAGTACTAAATGAGTATTTAGAAACAAGTAAGATGAAAATGATATTATGGTTAGAAACAAGGCTACATTAGTGGCCAAGGGTTTTAACTAGGAAGAAAAGATCGATTATGAAGATATCTTCGCTCCTATGGCCAGACTTGAAGCCATAAGGATGCTCCTTACCTTTACCTCTTTAAAGCATTTTAAGTTATTTCAAATGGATGTCAAAAATATTTTTTTAATGGTTTCAATTTTGAAGAAGTTTATATTAAGCAACCCCCTAGTTTTAAAAATGATCTTTTTTGAATCATATTTTCAATTAATCTAAGGCTCTTTATGGGTTAAAACAAGCCCCTAGGGCTTGGTATGAAAGAGTTAGCTCTTTCTTTATTTCAAATAATTTTTTGAAAGGTAAGGTTAATACCATATTATTTTTTAAATATTTTTAAAAAAGATTTTCTTGTTATTTAAATTTATGTTGATGATATTATTTTTGGTTCAATAAATGAATTCTTATGTGAATCTTTTGTTAAGAGAATGAGCCAAGAATTTGAAATGAGCCTAATGGGTGAATTAACTATTTTCTTAGGATTACAAATAGAATAATTAAATGATGATATCTTTATTAGTCAAACCAAGTATACCTTAGATTTGTTAAAATGATTTAATATAGATAGTGCTAAAGCTATAAATACACTTATGAGCACCACTATAAAATTAGATTTAGATAATGAAGGTGAAGACTTTGATAAAAAAACTTATAAAGAAATGATAGGTAGTTTGCTATATCTAATTATATCTAGACTAGATATTATATTTAATATTGCCCTATATGCAAAATTTTGGTCCAATCCTAAATAACCTCATTGCAAAGTAGTTAAAAGAATACTTAAATACTTAAAAGGAACTCCAAATCTAGGATTATGGTATCTTAAATATGAAAATTTTGATTTAATTGCTTATACTAATGCCAACTTTGGAGGATATATGATAGATAGAAAAGTACCTTCGGTACTTGTCGATTTCTAGGTCATGCACTAGTCCCTTGATCTTCTAAGAAGCAAAACACCATCACATTATCAACAGTGGAAGCTTAATATATTACAACAGGTGCATGTTATGCACAAATAATATGGATGAAAAAATACTTTACAAGATTATGAACTTTATTTTAAAGACATCCCTATAAAGTGTGACAACACAAGTGCAATATGTTTATCAAAAAATCCTATTCAACATTCATGAAACAAGTATATTGATATTAGGCATCATTTTATTATAGATTACATCAATAATCATGATATATCTTTAGAATTTATTGGTACAAAATATCAATTAGTTGATATCTTTACAAAGCCATTGAATGAAGGATAATTTGATTTTATTAGGAGATGGATAGGCATGTTGAATCTACTAAATTCATGAACTATTTATATATATGTTTTGATCATTATCATGGTTTCTCGGTTTTCATGACAAGTTTTTTTCTTTTAAATCAAGATCGTTTCTTATGATTTCTCCTCCTGATATTTACGAAAAGGAAAATTTATCAAAATGATTCATGTTTTTCATATGATGACAAATTTTTACATCATTGAATCCTTCCCTTATTTGTCTTTTTGGCAATTACAAAGGGGGAGAAAAACTTACAAAATTGCGCATCCTAAAAGAAGAGAAAACTTGTATATTACACTTTTCTCTTTTTTGTTGATGACAAAGGGGGAGAAGTTATGATGATTTAATCATGCATGTCTGATATACTTAAAAGGGGAAATGTTATGATGATAATTTAAAGCTTGAATCATGCATGATATGATGTAATTTGATGATTTGAAATTATGCATGAAATACTTATAATTTTATGATGTATGCAATGATATTTCAACTATGATTCAGATTGTTTCGACTTAAATTCAAGGCTCATTACTCTTTTTGAATTCAAGTTTTCTTTATTACAATATGACATATAGATAGGGGAGTTTAGTTAAACTCCATCGATTAGTTGTCATCATAAAAAAGAGAGCGATTGTTGAATATCATATTTTAATAATGAAATCAACTGACAAAGTTATAATCTAATCTGTATTCAAGAAAGTAATATGGGACAATCTTCGATCATGAAAAGGTAAAACAATTGAAGTAGGATTTATCAAACATTGGACCGGAGTCAAAGAATGTGCATCAGGCCAAAAGTCAGATATTACATCAAGATCAGATATTGTGGGAATCAACATGCTGATGGATCGAGCAATACACCGAAGAAGAGCATGATTGCGCCAAGGGTCCGGATAAACAAATGACATGCCAGACAATACGATTAACACTTCATAATAATTTATCTTGATCAAAGTAGTTTAGAGTTCAAACTGAGTTGGCTTTGAATGTTACATAACCAACTCAATTAAGAGGCCATTAAGCCTTAATTGGGGCTAATATGGACTTATTAGAAAGGTCATTTCAGTAATCTAAGGTTAGATAAGACATGATCTTCGAAGACATGATATCCAAGATGACACAGTCTTTGAAATTATGTCAGGTGGTGGTACCACCCAGATTGGGCGGTGGTACTATATAAGCTGGCAATACTATCGCTAAAACACAGTCTCCAAGGGAAGATGCTGTCAACACTTCAAAAAATCTAAAAAAATTTAAAATTTGGCTCCACTTTTAAAACCATTTAGGGTCTATAAATACCCCACCCATTCTTGTTTGAGTATGCAATGATGAAGAGCAAAAAACTTATGAAAACACTAATGTAATTCTTGAGAGCTCCCCCTCATTTCTTCTTGTGTAGTTTTTATTTAAGGGAGATCTTAGAGAATTGTAAAGGTTATCAATTGAACTTGTAAAAGGAGAATAGAGTTGTAAGAGAGTAGTTGAACTTCACCTGTTAAAGGAAGAACAATAGTGGAAGCCTGTGACCTCAATAGACGAGGAATCGAGAGTGGACATAGGTCAGGATACCGAACTACTATAAATTAGTGTGCCTTCTCTTCTTCTCTTTATTATTTGCTTGCCTTTGGATATTGCTTTACTTAATCATTGTCGTCTTACAAATGCTTTAAAGTTTAAACGCTTTTCAGATTCAAGCTTTATTGAACGAATACTCAAATCGATAAAAATTTTTCATTTGTACTAATTCACCCCACCCCCACCTCCCCTCCTTTATTGCTGCTTTGATCCTAACAGGATAGAACAATATGCAGTATACATATCCATATATTGGAGGCGGCTAGTCTCATAGCTACTTGTATGGAGATACTAAGGATATAGTACAGGTGCTCATTGGAGAATGAGTTCACTAATTGATCCACTTATAGAATGTTGTATGGTTAATGATACCTGATGTCAAACAATGATTGTGTAATCTCAGTTTTGTAACTGGTCCTTAAACTTGAGACATCATAGATGTCTTATTTAAGTACTCCTCTCTTTGACACTAGACTTACATATTTTAAAAGTTTTATATATGGTACAATCGATTATCGGGATTGATAACTAACCTACGAAGGCTATTAAGTATTAATAGAGGATTATCCACTCTCGATATTATGAGAGGAATATCCCATATGCTCTTGCTCAAGTAAATCCTTAATCAGGTTAGTCAGATTGAGAGAGGAGTTCTCTAGGAGAATCAAACTAGAGTGAGACTTAGATGGATTCCATATGTGGCTTGATAGTACCATGTCCGATATACAATCTTTGAGATATTAGATAAATAAGAGATTATATATATATGATAATTGAGGACAGACAGGTCCAATGGATAAGATCTTCTGTACCGTTTGGGGATTATGACGTAGTGACCTAGTACATCTGTAGTCAATGAGTTGAGTGAATTATTATAAGATAATAATTCATTGAGTTAGTAAAAGTTCTTATATGTACTACTCACGACCAGTTTGGTGTCGAGCCTAGAGAGTCATACACATATGGTGGATGTTTCAGTGAATAGAGGATTTGATATGAGTTATTTAATTAGCACTTGTTCTCATTAGACAAGACCCTACATTAATGGGCTCCTTGTATAAGACTCAATTAAAGGCTAAAGAAGATTATGAATAGAGATCCAATATTCCAAGATTAGTGGATAATTGGTTGAAGATCCAATTCCCACTAAGGTAGAACCCTTAGGATTTTTGGTGGCTCTCTATAAATAGGAGGCAGGGGTGGCACATAGATGACATACTACACCTTTGGCCACCCCCTTCTATTCTCCTATCTCCCTCTACGCAAAAGTTACAAGATTTGTGGCTGCGAATAGAGGAGTATCATTGCATCGATCCATCATGTGGATACTACTAGAGAGGACCCCCTTCATCCTCTCCATCTCAATTTGGAAAAATAGGGATATATGATCTCCCTACGTAAATAATCTCTCACATGATGTAATTTTTTGATTTTGCTATTTTTTCTCGCACCAATCTTTACACGAATATTTTGAACTACATGGGAAACTAGTTTTGTTTTGATCTTTCGTTATGTATGTGATGCTCTCACTGAGGTTACCCAACGTGATGTATGATGTAGACGGATGATCATGGACCATGTATTGTGATGTGTGTATATATGATTATTATTATTATTATTATTAGGGCTTGCAAGCCTCCATTTTCTCATTTATTATCGGGCCTGCGTGCCTGTGAGTTTTATATAACTATACAAGAAGGCACGGTAGGAGTGTGGAGGTGTCAACAAGACCCATAATGTCGTGTGGGCGATTGTGATACATGGTGATGCACCGAGAATCCAATGGAATCGATGATGACGAGATGGACGATCATAAGGCATGAAGATGCATCAATACACACATAGATCCTATTGTGAGTGATTAAGCCCATTGTCTTGGGCTTGATCATGTTAGGTGACGGTTTAAGATCATACAGTGTGGTATGCGTATGTGATATGTAATGATACACGTATTAGATACACACCTAATATATATATATATATATATATATATATATATATATATATATATATATATATATATATATATATATATATATATATATATATGTCTATGACATGACATATTAGGACACTGAAATGAAACAAAACTCTCTCTTATGATAATATTAACTCAGAAAACATGAGGTAATAAAATTGACTCATGTGGCCTTCCATCGTTATAGGAAGAAATTGAATCCCGACATAACTTGAGTTGGTCGAGTCGCTCAAGGCTCACATATTTTCACGATTCGAGAATTTATCTACAACAGAGAGATGTTATCAATGACCTCAGAACATGATATACTTAGTTGAGTCCCTCGAGGGCATATCATCAAATCAGACTCATTTTATAACGATGGTGATAACTTAACTAAATATCATGGTTGATCGAATCGCTCGAGACCATGATGGTTCAGAGGTTGAATAGGATGAGAATCATAATGAGTTATGATTGGCAAGAGTTGAATACCTTTTTAGGCTTAGTGTGATTGGTTGAGTCTCTCGAGATTACACTAAGATATCGATTGGATCCCGATCCCCACTAGAAGTCTATCAAAGACTTTCGTTTCATATATTGAGGGTATTACATGATTCACTAAAAAATTAGTGGGAGTTAATTAAGATAAAACTCCCTATCTTAATTAATTTTCTACAAAATCTACATGTTATTCATTTACGCTACATCTTGTTGGTAGAAACATGTCGCTTGCAAACCCCTTACGTGACATACTTGATGTCAATCACCTTACTTGTCTAAATTATACAGATTGGTTCCATAATTTAATAATTGTTCTCACGGTGGAGAAAATCGAGTATGTCTTTGACACGATTCAGCCCATGCTAGTGGAATGGGCAAGTGAGAATGAGATTGCTCGCTATGTTAAGTATATAGATGATTTCACCTTGACAAAGTGATATATATTAGCCTCCATGACTCATGAGTTACAAAGGCAAGATGAGAGCATGTATATTATGGATTCATTGCAGGCTCTAGCAAGGCTGAAGTGATGACATGAGGTGAGATGGACCTCAAGATGGGCAATGGAGCAAGAGTTACTACAATTAGTGGATATAAATTAGTTTTTAAGAATAATAGTTGTTCATTAATTTTGGATGATAACATCATCAGTAGAGGAATATTGATTAATGGCTTATATGTGCTAGGCATTTCTCTACACGTCATGAATGTAAGTACGTCTAAAAGAAAATGAGATGAGGTGAATAGTGCATACCTATGACATTGTAGGTGTTGAATCTTAGATTTTGATGATGAAATCAATTGATGGGTTATTAATCTAACAAGGTTGTTAGAGTTGATTGATGTAGGATTAACTATGATAGATTGAAATCAAAGGATTGGCCAAAGTCAAGTCTAAGCATCGGGCTAGAGTGAGGATGATGTGGTTGTGAACTTGCCTCGAGTGCGTCGGGAGCTCACCGAGGGTATTGGGAGTTTGCCAGGATGGCACAGAGGAGTTCATCGGAAGAAGGCCGAGGCTCGTCGAAAGATTATCGGGGTAACTGAAAAGCTTATCGGGAGTTAAGAAAGTTTTCAAGTGGATTTATGAATTATAATTATAATTAATTAAGTCATAGTTAACATCATTAAGGTTTAACCATGAAGGTGAAAAGGAGTTACAAATCAGACATGGACCCAAGATCAAGCTTAGGCATCAAGCCAAGGTTTGGACGATGCGGTGGGAGCTCGTCGGGAGTTCGCTAGGACTTCATCGAAGGTATCGGGAAGATCACTAAGAACACGCTGGGAGGAAGACCGTGAGACTCACCGCATGGAATATCGGAGATTACCGATTATGGGTGTGAGGTTGTTAATTAAGCTTGGTGGTCATGTATGGTTGTAATCTTTAAGTCGTAGGTTAAGTTTGAGTTTGAATTGAGTGTGATTTAGAAGGAATTCAAATGAACTCAAAGAGGCAGCCAAGTCCATTAAAGGGGATTGATTGAGCTCAGATTAACTCAATTAGTTAACCAGAGGATTGGTCAACTTAAGGGTCAAGTCGGGATTAGAAAAGTTAAGGGAATCACTTTTTTGGGATTCTCGACGGCTGAACCGTCAGTGAGCGACGGTTGTACCACCACCACCCAGGTTTTTGGGCGACTGACGACAGCTGAACCACCTAGGTCGACAGCTGAACCACACATACCCTATTTTTAGGGTGCTTTCGGCAGCTGCACTGCTGGCGCCAGTGTCGGCGGGTGAGTCACCCATACTCGGCTTTTTCTGATACATTTAAATTTTGGTTCTAAATTCTGAAGCCATTTGGGGCCTTAAATATCCCAAGTTTTCTTACATTTGATACAATAATTTTGGGCTAGACTGTGATAAATTATGTGTAAAAATTATATAAAAAAAAGGTAAGAGAGTGATCCAAGTATTGTAATCTTATCTTCTTTGTAAGTTGAAAGATTGTAAGGGTTTGGTTTTCACCCAAAGAAGATCGGTAGTAGATGCTGATGGGTCTTGTAGAAGAGGACTCGAGGAGTGGATGTAGGTCGATTACGGCCGAACCACTATAACTGTGAGTGTGCTTTAATTGCTTTCATTTTACTCTTAATTTCTCTTAAACACTTGATAATTGGATTCAAAGTTTTAATCTCTCAACTTCCTTAAATCAGTTTCCAATCGGTTTTATTAAGAGAAGCTTTCATTGTTTACTCTTTAATTTACAAAAATAAAGGTTTTTAATCGAGCACTTTCATTCTCGCACTAATTAACCCACTTAGTGCCAATTGAGCCTAACAATTAGTATCAGAGCAAAGTCTTACTTTTTAGATTAAACACTCACTTGAGTAAATGACTTTGCTTGGCATGAATGAGGGATATTCTATTTCACATCCTTTCATATTCAATGGGATAGATTACATATATTAGAAAATAAGGATGCATATTTTTCTTATTTCTTTGGACCTTGATTTATGGAACATTGTAGAGAATAGATTTGAAAAATCTTCCAAATCAATGAATGATTGAAATTATTTGGAAAGGAAGAATTTTTCTTTGAATATGAAGGCTATGAATGTGTTGTTTTGTGCTCTTGACAAAGATGAGTTTAATCATGATTCCGTCTATGAATCGGCTTTCAATATTTAGTACACACTAGAAATTACACATGAGGGGACTAGTAGAGTAAAAGAATCTAAAATTAACATTTTAGTTCATAATTATAAGTTATTCTGAATGAAACCAAATGAGTCTATTGGAGATATATATACCCATTTCATGGATGTCGTTAATGGACTTAAAGCTCTTGAAAAATATTTTTCTAATTTTAAATTTGTTAGCAAAATTTTAAGATATCTTCCTAAAAATTGGGATCCTAAAGTAACTGTTATATAAAAGGCTAAATATTTAAATAACTTACCTCTTAAAGGGCTCATTAGATCATTAATGACTTGTGAACTAAATTATAAAGCTCATGAAGAGCTTGATGAACCCTTTCTAAAGAACAGGAAGCATGTAGCACTTCGAATGATAAATAACTCCTCAAGTGAAATCTCGAGTGATGAGGACCATGATATTACACTATTATTTAGAAAGTTTAAAAAATTTATGAAAAAGAACAAGAACTATAAAAACAAAAATGAACTGAATAAGGATAATATGCTATTAATATAAAAAATAGGGACATTTAAAAAATGAATGTCCTCAATTGAAGAAGAAGGCATCACATAAGAAAAAAGCACTTTCGACAACTTGGGATGACTTAAGCTCATCGGATGAAGAAGACCAATTCAAAGAAGAAGTTGCTAACTATGGTCTAATGGTGATATAAGATGAGGTTAGTAATTCTTTAAGTATTTCTATTTCAGAATTATCAAATATATTTCATGAATTGGTTGATGAGTTTATAAAAATTAACAAATCTTATAAGATGCTTAAAAATGAATATGATTTGTTAGTTGGTAGATTTAATGAAATGCATGATTCATTAGTAGTACATAGCTATAAATGTGAAATGGTAGATAATGTTAAAAAAAAATCATACCTAAGACAATATTAAAAAAATTTAAAATTAGGAAATCCCTAAATATGATTCTTGCCAACAAGGGTCATATTAATAGAAGAAATGACATAGGCTTTGTTAGTAATATTTAACAAAAGCCAACTATTTTTGTTAAAGGACCTACCTTAAATTTACCACTGAAAATCAAATATAATTTTTATGCAAAATTAGAAGATAAGCAAACAAATATCTATTTAGAAAATATAGTCTACACCAATTAGTTTGGGTTCCCAGGAACTTCATACAATAAAAAAAATTAAGAAAGAAAGATAAAGTTCTTTATAAATGACCTAATGTAAAATGGGTACCTAAATCAAAAATATTTTTCCTATAGGTTTGTCTCTAAACTAAAGCTAGGAGCCCTGAAGATATATAACTTGAGATCTAATAATCTTTCAAATTCACTAGCCTAAATACTAACAAGATTATTTATTAAAAATAAAAATAAATCTTTATTATATTTAATCTTGATGATACATGATTGTTGCATACTATAATTAGAACAAAGAAAGTTTAGTTGTCTTGAATAAAAGTCATGCATATGAAAGGAAGATTTTGATGATGATTATTGTATTGATTTGTATGATTGTGTTGAATTTGTTGATGATTTGTATTGATTTTGTATCTAAAAATCATATATGAAATCATATTTCTTTAAAATAAAATTTTCTTGATAACATGATAGAATTATTCAATATAGAAAAATCATTGGATTTTGTTTGAAAAATATTTTGTTGTGATGACTTCTGTAAAAATATATTTCTCATTTAATTATCTTATTACAATAACCATGATTGATGATGCATTATTGAACCTTATGAAAAATCACTAAAATTTTAAAAGAACTTTGATGATCAATGTCAAGTTAAATGCATTGATTAATCTAAGCTATTTATTGCACATATATATTTCTTTAGTTAAAATTAAAATGGAGAAAGAAAGAGGGAAAATATGTACCAACGGTGGAATCGCTTGTTCAACGGTTGAGCCACCAAACCCTGCTCGGCTGAACCACTCAGTGTGTAGTTCAAACGATCGAAACCCAGATTACAAAAAGCCACTTAGGGTCGATAGTGAAACTGACCCTAAGCACCTCCACTCCTCTCTGAAGCCTCTTCCACTCCTTTCTTCACCTCTAAAACGCTAAAGAAGGCTCCTTACTCTTCAAAACTAAGGATTTCTACCTATCTCCAGAAGATCTAACTAAAGGTAACTCTCCAAAAACTTATCTCTCAAGCTATTAAGTTGCTCTTACCTTTATTCTTGCAAATCTATGTAGAATGGCCCCTATAAGATCCTCAAGGGACAAGGGAAAGAGGAGATTAAAAGAAACCTATGACACTACACTTTTTGATTCTCATGAACATACTATGAAATTTCCAATCTTTGAATTTAGAAGTATCCATAAAGGAAAATATATTGATCTAGATGACCTAACAAACATAGAGCAATCCAATGGTTTGCAAATCTAGATGGCCTACCTATTCTTCAAGTAAATAAACCTATCTGCCTGAGATTAGTGAGATTATTTTATAATAACACGCATATAGATGACAATGAAATAGCTTCTACATATCTTTCGGGACACCACATAGATATTACAGATAATCTAATTTACAACCTTATAGGCATCTCCCAAAAAAGAAATGGTTGTTATCTTAAAGGACAATGAGATATGGACTCTATAGGTGTAATATACTCTGAAGCCTTAGGAACTATTTTTGGAATCCTAATCGTACTGAAAAGTTGTGAACACATGCTATCTTTTAATATAAAAGTGCTTCATCATATAATAATTAGTATCCTACTTCTAAAATAATTCCACTATGATGAACTGAATCAAATGGAACTAGGCACCATGTACTGGATAATGAAGGAACAAGATTATTGCTTTGGGTATCTCATAAGGCAGAACATGATTGATCTTGCAACCAAGGACATGATGCTACCTTATGGTGGATTGATCACTAGACTATTACATGCTCATGACATAGTCATTCCACCAGATGAAGAAATAATTAAAACAGATAGGTACAATATAATCAATAGGAATCTTTTAAGGATATTTAGGTGTGTTGAAAGATATGATATATGGATTAGATTGCATAGAAGGACTGATTCTCCCCCACTTGAACCTAAACCTAAGACACATATCCCTAGGAGAATCCTATCTCCTCCTACCAGTCCTCTTGAGGCACTGCCTATGATGCAGCCATGACCTTTCTTTTCTGACGAGTCTATTGTGAACCGACTGAAACGAATTGAGCTACGCTAAGATAAATTAATGACTAAGATGGAGCAGATCGAAAGACAGCTCTACGCTTTATCTAAGCATTTTGTATTACCACCATTTGAGTTATTTTGTATTACCACTCATGATGTACTCTTTTTTTATTTACACCTTATTGTGGCATGAACTTACTTATTTATAAACTCTTGCTACCTAGAAGTATCTTCTAATGTTTTACGTTACAAACTTATTGATATTGGAATTTATTGACACTAAGCATCAATTAATGGATATTTTTACAAAACCTTTAAATGAAGAACAATTCAATTTTCTTAGAAGAGAACTTAGAATGTTAAATCATGAAAATATATGAATTGCTAATCTAGATTTTATGAGATTAAGTTTTTTTATGATAATATTTTTTAGAAAAACTCTCTCCAGTTTTTATCTTATAGAGGGAGAAAAATTGTATGAAGATAATGAATTTCTATATTTAAAATTTACAAGAGATGATTTTTGGTATCAAGAGATGATTTTTGCTATATTTAGAACACATAAGTAGTCTTTAAATCTCTTAGACTCATCTTAATATTCTTTTGCTATGTTTCCTTGAAATTTACATGAGATGATACATGTGGAGCTTTTAAACTTTTAAATCTTCTTATATTTCTTAGATTTTTTATTGGAAAACCTCAGCAGGTGTATCATAAGCACAATGAAAATCAAAACAAAAAATGAGTTTCCCACGTAGATCAAATCGTCATGCAAAAAGATTGGGATCGTAAGAAAAACTGTAAAAACTGAAAAACCACGATATATGAGAGATTGATTTTACCTAGGGAGATCGTATATCCCTATATTTCAAATCCGTATAGAGAAGATGAAGGAGGTCAAGCGTCCTCCTCTTTAGCGGTATCCACATGATGGATCTTTGTAGTGAAACTCCTCTAATCTAATATCACAACTCTTGCACAGAGGGAGGGAGGAGAATAGGCAGTGGTGGCTAAAGCTGTAGCCTATCAACTATGAGTCTCCCCTCCTATTTATAGAGAGCCACCAAAAAACCTTAGGGCTCCTTCCTTAGTGGGTATTGGATTTTCATCAAATTATCCACTAACCTTGTATTATTGGATCTCTATCTAATAATCTCCTTAGGCCTCTAATTGGGCCTTAATCAAGGAGCTCATCAGCATAAGATCTCATCTAATGAGAACAGGGGCTAATTGGATCTCCATCCAATCCTTTATTCACTGAAGCATCCACCATATGTGTGTCACCTCTAGGCTCGATACTAAGCTAGCCGTGAGTCACTCCCATAAGAACGTCTTCTGATATAGTGAATTATTATCCCCATAATAATTCACTCAACTCATCGACTATGGACGTACCAGGCCACTACACCATAGTCCCCAAACGGTATAGGGGGATCGAATCCATCGGACCTGTCTGTCCATAATTATCGTGTATCTATAATCCCTCATCCGACTAATATCTCATAGACCGTATATTGGATATGGTACTGTTACGTCACATACGAAATCCGTCATAGTCTCGCTCTAATCAGATTCTCGTGGAGAACTCTCTCTCAATCTAAATGACCTTGGCTAGGGATTTATCTGAGCAAGCATATATGAGATATTCCTCTTATGATACCGAGAGTGGATGATCCTCTATTGACACTCAATTACCTTCGTAAGGTTGGCTACCAATCCTGATAACCAATTATACTAGATCTGGAACTTTTCAAACTTGTAAGTCTAACGTCAAAGAAAGGAGTACTCATATAATGCATCCTTGGTGTCTCAAGTCTAAGGACTAGATATATAACTGGGACTATAAAATCACTATCTGACATTAGGTATCATTAACCATACAACATTCTAAAAGCGGATCAATTAGTGAACTCATTCTCCAATGAGCACCTATACTATACCCTTAGTATTTCCACACAAGTGGCTATGAGACTAGCCACCTCCATCATATGGACGGGTATGTAGTACATCGATTTATCTGATTATCTCGATATCCCTCTCGAGTAACCTATGACCGAGATTATTTAGGATCTGTATTTAAAGATGAATCGATCTCATTATCATGATCTCATCATGATCCGATTCCCATTGCACATAACCAAGGATATCATAGTATATATGCTACAAATAATATAATGTGAGAATATATAAATATTAATCATAAGCAAAAAGATCACACAGCGTGTCACACGTGCCATCACTCACGTGATTGGCTTGTAGGGCACTTGTAACTAGCAATCTCTCACTTGACCAAAAGTCAATCACTTATGTGTCTGATCCCCATCAGACCCCTGTGATGCTCAAATACAATCTGAGCCAATGACTTCGTTAGTGGATCTGTAATATTATCTTCAGATGGAATTCTTTCCATTGCTATATCTTTTCGGGTCATGATCGCTCTAATCATATGGAACCTCCTTAGAACAATTCTAGTGAGACCTGAGTTTCCTTATTAGAGTTATCGCCCTATCGCTATCACAATATATGGGAGTCAGCTTCACGCTGCTTGGTATGACTCCCAAATCATTGATGAACTCCTTTATCCACACCTCTTCCTTTGCGACTTTTGCTACAACAATGCATTTAGCAGTAGTATCTTGCTTGGAACTCTTCCACCTTACTGCTCCTCCATTTAGGATGAAAATATACCCTGAATTTGACTTGTTATCATTAATGTCGGACTGAAAACTTGAGTCCGTGTAGCCCTTAACCTGGAGGCTACCTCCTCTATATATTAGTAAAAGATCCTTAGTCCTTCTCAAGTACTTAAGGGTACACTTTACTGTCTTCCAATGTTCTAAACCTGGATATGCCTGATACCTACTCGTGACACTCAGAGTATGTGCTATATCAGGCTTGGTACATAGCATCGCATATATGATAGACCTTATTATTGAGGCATAAAGTATCTTATCCATATCTGTCCTTTCTGTAGGAGTCTTTGGGGACATACTCCTAGAAAGTGATATTACATATCTCATCGGTATGAGACCTATCTTGGAATTCTCCATGCCAAACCTTTTGACAATGGAGTCTATGTATCTGGACTGGGACAAGCTAAGCATCCTCTTGCACCATTCTATCATTGATTCTAACTTATCGGGGTTGTGTCTTCTAACATGGGTAAGACAACCCCAAATCTTAATAATCTTAAGATCGAGCTTCTTTCCTCTCTATATCTCATATGGTGTAGATGCTACCGACTTTGATGGAATTCTGTTTAGAAGGTAAGTTGTGGTCTTTAGGGCGTACCCCGAGAAACGAAATTCATCATGAACCACACCATGTTTAATAGCATGTGATTCCTCCTTTCTGACACACCATTGAGCTGAGGTGTATAAGGAGGTGTCCATTGGGATAGAATCCCATTGTCCCTGAGGAAATGAGTTTCGTACTCTTTCCAATTTGATTTTCTACCTCATTCTTATATTCCTTGAATTTCTCAAAGGCCTCAGATTTGTACTTCATTAAGTACACGTGTCCATACTTAGAGAAATCATCAGTGAATGTAATGAAGTATGAGTAATCACCTATAACCTGAGTTGACATGGAACCACATATATCACTATGTATGAGTTCCAATAACTCAGTGGCTCTCTTTCCAGTTCCACTAAAAGGAGAGTTGGTCATCTTCCCACGAAGGCAAGGTTCGCAAGATGCATATAACTCATAGTCAAATGGATCTAAGTATCCATCTTTCAGCAACTTTTGAATCCTTCCCTCATATATATGATCTAGCCTATAATGCCATAGGTATGCATTATTCACCTTATCTATTTTCCACTTAGACATATTTATATTCATGATATATGGAGAAGTGTCTAACACATACAAGCTATTTATAAGGGTTCCTCTAGTGATGATCTCATAATCCATAATTATTGAATAACTATTATTCTCAAAAACTAATTTATATCCATTAATTATCAAACAAGAGATAAAATAATATTTTTGATAATAGAGGGAACAGAGTAGCATGCATTTAGTGTAATAATAGCTCCACTAGGCAGATGTAGGATGATCTCTCCAACAATAACTATAGCAACTCTTGCTTTATTGCCCATCTTAAGGTCCATCTCGCCTCTAGTCGATTTTCTAGGTCTTGCCAGAACCTACAATGAATTGCAGATATAATAAACACTCCCGGTATCAAATCTCATATGTTATTATAAAAATCTGACAAGTGGAGACTGATCATGAATATACCTGAAGCTTCTCCAAGCTTCTATTTCGCCTTATCTGCAAGGTAGTCCTTACAATTCCTCTTCCAATGCCCATCTTGGCGATAGTGGAAGCACTATCCTTTGTCCTTTGCAGGGTCTCTCTTGGCAACCTTTGCCTTACCTGGTCTTTTTTTGCCCTTGCCCTTCTTAAGGGTCCTGCTGGCCTTCTTTTTCTTTTTGGTCTCACCAATATAGAGAACTAGCTTCTCTTTCTTGACGATGCTCTCAGCTTCCCTCAACATATCAAGGAGCTCAGATAGAGTCACCTAAAGCTTGTTTATATTAAAAATAATAAACTATGAAAAGGAATCTGGTAGGGACTGAAGTATAAGATCAACACACAGGTTATCCTCTAGGACTATCTATATACTTCACAAAGCAAGCGATTTCATCCTCGCTTGTCCTTTCCTCTAGTGTGGGCACAATCATGTTAAGAATATATACGATTTTCTTCTCTATGAGAATAATTCTTAAATTATGGAGCCTTTGTATAGTTTGGACCAATGAGGCAGTTAGCATCAAGTATGCCACGTAGGGGGTTTATGAGTGATATGTTTCTAACAAAATAAGATATAGTGAAAATAAATAACATTTAGCTTTTATAGAAAATACTAATTAAAATATGGACTTTTATCTTAATATACTCCTACTATTTTTTTAGTGAATCACGCGACACCCTCGACACGTGAGACGAAAGTCTCCAGCAGACTCCTAGTGGGGATCGAGATCCAATTAGCATCTTATTGCAACCTCGATGGATTTAACCAATTACATTAAGCCCAAAAGGTAGGCAACCCTTGCCAATCACAACTCCTTATGATTCTCGTCACGTTCGCCCTCTGAATCATCATGGTCTTAAGGGACTCGACCAACTATGATATTCAATTAAGTCATCACCATCGTTACAAGATGAGTCTGATTTGATGATATGCCCTCGAGAGACTCTACCAAGCATACCAAGTCCTCAAGTCACCGGTGACATCTCTATGTCATAGACAAGAACTTGATCACATAAATAGGTGAGCCTCGAGGGACTCGACCAACTCAACCTTTGTCGTGATTCAATTTCTTCATATAACAATGGAAGGCTACGTGGGTTAATATTATTGCCTCACGCTTACCAACTTAATATTATCGTAGGAGGGGTTTTTGTTTCATATCGGTCTCCTAATATGTCGTGTCACACACATACATATTTAATATATATCTACATCGCATGTATAAATATATATATATATATATATATATATATATATATATATATATATATATATATATATATATATATATATATATAGTATGTGTATAACACATCACATATGTAAGCCACACCGGATGATCATGAGCCGTCACCTAATATGATTAAGCCTGAGCCAATGGGCCTAATCACTCACAATAGGATCTATGTGTGCATCGACGCATCTCCATGCCTTGTGATTGTTGATCTCGTCCTCATCGGTTCCGTCGGATCGTCGTATCACCATGTGGTGTGATCTCCCACCATGGCCTCGTGGGTCCCACTATCACCTCCACACTCCCGTCATGTCCCTCCATGTAGTTACAGATAATCACAAGCACGCAGGCCTAACAATAAATGAGAAAAATGAAGGCTCGCAAGCTCCAATAATAATTATTATTGTAATTACACATATCACAATACATGTCTCATGATCATTCATCTACATCATACATCATATGTACATCACATCATATGTAGGATTACTAGATATATATAATAATTAATTAAACTATTTAATTAATTATTTTTCTAGAAATCAAGACATGCTCAAAATTTTTAGAATTGTCAAAGGCATTTTTATAATTCTAGATGAGAGGACATTCCTCAAAATTTTTATAATTGTTGAGTGTATTTTGAAAATTATGTACACGAGGACAGTTCTCAGAATTTTCTAAATTCAGAGGGGCAAAATAATCCTTTTCTCAAAAGGAATGCCCTAGGTCCTCCTCTTCCCTCTCTACACCGCCACCACCGCTGCCCCTACGTAGGCGACGGGCACATCCATCGCGCGGGAGCTACCGTGGTCTCGCCACGGCCCAACCCTTCCGGGGCGAGCACTACCCGGCGTCACGGGCAAGTAGCCCTCACGGCACCGCCTCACGGCCGCCTCACGGGCCACACTATAAGCGGTCATGCCCGCAAGCGCCTACCGCCCCTACGAGTGGCCGCAATCGACCGCCCCCTATGCAGGGGGCCTTGGCTGTAGCTAGTCACCCCTTTGTAGGGGCCTTGGCCACAGTCAGTCACCCCCCTGCAAGTGGTCAGGCCATGGCCGACCACCCCTGCAGGAGGCCTAGTCGTGGCTGGCCGCCCATCCTTCTCCTCATTGCGTTTGTTGAAAACATATAGCAAGAATGCGTAGAACGATTCTACGCGATTCAATCTCATCATATGTAGTTTAAAACTAATCTTTTACACAAAAACCTTAGCTCTGATACCACTGTTAGGAAACCTCGACGGGTGCATCATATGCACAACGAAAATCAAAATAAAAACTGATTTTCCATGCAGAT
The DNA here is from genome assembly GCA_021527575.1 of Ensete glaucum. Classification (NCBI taxonomy): domain Eukaryota; kingdom Viridiplantae; phylum Streptophyta; class Magnoliopsida; order Zingiberales; family Musaceae; genus Ensete; species Ensete glaucum. The sequence continues at coordinate 36,051,315 of CM038555.1, forward strand.
CAAATTGTCATGCAAAAAATTGGGGTCGCGAGAAAAATCGTAAACATCAAAAAATCACGATATGTGAGAGATTGATTTTACCTAGGGAGATCGTATATCCCTATATTCTAGATCTGGATGGAGAAGATGAAGGAGGTCAAGTGTCCTCCTCTCTAGCGGTATCCACACGATAGATCTCTGTAGCAAAACTTCTCCAATCTGATATTATAACTCTTACGCAGAGGGAGGAAAGAGAATAGGAGGTGGTGGCTAAAGCTGTAGCCTATTAACCATGAATCTCCCCTCTTATTTATAAAGAGCCACCAAAAAACCCTAGGGCTCCTTCCTTAGTGGGTATTGGATCTCCATCCAATTACCTACTAACTTTGCATTATTGGATCTCTATCTAATAATCTCCTTAGACCTCTAATTGGGCCTTAATTTAGGAGCCCATTAGCATAGAATCTCATCTAATGAGAATATGGGCTAATTGGATATCCATCCAATCCTCTATTCGTTGAAGCATCCACCATATGTGTGTGACCCTCTAGGCCTGATACTGAGCTGGTCGTGAGTCACTCCCATCATAACTCCTTCTAATATAATGAATTATTATTCTCACAATAATTTACTCCACTTATCGACTATGGATATATTAGGCCATTACACCATAGTCCCCAAACGGTACAGGGGGATCGAATCCATCGGATCTGTCTGTCCACAGTTATCGTGTACCTATAATCCCTCATCCAACTAATATTCTAGAGACTGTATATTGGATATGATACTATCAGGTCACATACAGAATCCGTCATAGCCTCGCTCTAATCGGATTCTCCTAGAGAACTCTTTCTCTCTCAATCCGAATGACCTTGACCAGGGATTTATCTGAGCAAGTATATATGAGATATTTCTCTCATGATTCCAAGAGTGGATGATCCTTTATTGATACTCAATTACCTTCGTAAGGTTGGCTACCAATTCTGATAACCAATTGTACTAGATCTGAAACTTTCCAAACCTGTAAGTATGACGCCAAAGAAAGGAGTACTTATACAAGGCATCCTCGTATCTCAAGTCTAAGGATCAGATACACAACTGGGACTATGGAATCACTGTCTGACATTAGGTATCATTAACCATACAACATTCCATAAGCGGATCAATCAGTGAACTTATTCTTTAATGAGCACCTGTACTATATCCTTAGTGTCTCCACATAAGTAGCTATGAGACCAGTTGCCTCCATCATATAGATGAGTATATAGTACACCGGTTTGTCCGGTTATCTCGATGTCCCTCTTAAGTAACATATGACCAGGATTATTTAGGATCTGCGTTTAAAGGTGAATCGATCTCATTATTGTGATCTCATCATGATCCGATTCCCATTACACAGAACTAAGGAAATCACAATATATATGCTACAGATAATATAATGTAAGAATATACCAATATTAATCACAAGCAAAAAGATCACACAGCGTGTTACATGTGCCATCACTCACATGATTGGCTTGTAGGGCACTTGTAATCAGCATTTTTGAGCTTATATTCGAAATTTTTTAAATTCACTTCTACAAGATTGAGATATCTTCTTAATGATGTAATGCTTTCACAACTCCTCCCTTATTTTCCTGTCCTCATAATTCATAAAGGAGAAGAAAATTTTATAATACATATTCTATTTTACTAAGGGGGAGTAATGTCATCATGTGCTTTGAAATCTTTAGCTATATATTTCACAATTTTGTTGATGATAAAATGGGAGAAATGGACATTGATGATACATGGATATTGATACATAATTTTTTGAAAATACATGCTTTGATGACTTGATGCAAATTTTGATTTGCTTGAAATATTGATTGCCTCAATATACTTGAATTCAAGGGTGTATGATTATCTTGAATTTAAGTTTTTTTTATTGTGGTATAGATTTAGGAGGAGTAAGATTTAACTCCTGTCATCAATTGATTGTCATCATAAAAAGAGAGAGAGATTATTGAATCTTGGATTTTGATGATGAAATCAATTGATGGTTATTGATCTAACAAGGTTGTTAGAGTTGATTGATGCATGATTAACTATGACAGATTACAATCAGAGGATTAACCAAAGTCAAGTCCAAGCATTGGGCCAGAGTGAGTATAATACGGTTGGGAACTTGCTTGAAATGTGTCGGGAGCTCACCAAGGGTATCAGGAGTTTGCCAGGATGACACAAGGGAGTTCGCTAGAAGAAGATCGAGACTCGCCGAAAGATTATCGCGAGTAGCTAAAAAGCTTATCAGGGGTTAGGAAAGTTTTTAAGTAGATTTGTTAGTCATGATTATAATTAATTAAGTCATAGTTAGCATCATTAAGGTTTAACCATGATAGTGAAAAAGAGTTATAGACCAGACATGGACCCAGGATCAAGCTTATGTATCGGGCCAAGGTTTAGATGATACGGTGGGAGCTCACCAAGAGTTTACTAAGATTTCGCAGAAGGTATCGGGAAGATCACTAGGAACACACCGAGAGATCGTCACAGGAAGACCATGAGACTCACCATAAGGAATATCAGAGATTGCTGGATTGCGGGAGTGAGGTCGTTAATTAAGCTTGGTGGTCATGTATGGTTGTAATTCTTAAGTCATAGGTTAAGCTTGAGTTCGGATTGAGTGTGATTTGGAAGGAATCCAAATCAACTCAAAGAGTCAACCGGGTCCACTAAAAGGGATTGATTGACCTCAGGTTGAGCTTGATTGATTGACTAGAAGATTGGCCAACATAAGGGTTAAGTCGAGATTGAAAAAGTGAAGGGAATCAATTTTTTGGGATTCATGACAGTTGAACCACAGCTAACAATGGCTGAACCACTTGTACCCTATTTTCAGGGTGCTTTCGACGATTGCATCATCAGCACTGACAGGTGAATTGCCCGTACCTAGATTTTTTAGATATATTTGAATTCTGGCTCCAAATTCTAAAGTCATTTGGGGCCTATAAATACTCTAAGTTTTCTTGCATTTGATACAATAATTTTGGGCTAGAAATTCTATGATAGATTATGTGAAAATTATAATAAAAGGAAAAGGGGTAAGGGAGTGATCTAAGTGTTGTAATCTTATCTCCCTTGTAAGTTGAAAGGTTGTAAGGGTTTGGTCTTTACCCAAAGAAGATCGATAGTGGACGCCGATGGGCCTCGGAGAAGATGACTCAAGGAGTGGATGTAGGCCGGTTAAGGCTAAACCAGTATAATTGTGAGTGTGCTCTAATTATTTTTATTTTACTCTTAATTTTTTATAAACACTTGATAGTTGGATTCGAAGTTTCAATCTCTCAACTTCCTTAAATTAGTTTTATTAAGAGAAGCTTCCATTGTTCACTCTTTAATTTATGAAAATGAAGGTTTTTAATTGAGCACTTTCATTCTCGCACTAATTTAGCCACCCACCCCCCAACACCCCCCCGCCCCACCCTCCTCCTCCTCCTCCTCCTCCTCCTAGTGCTAATTGATCCTAACAGTAGACTAAGTCAAATCCATGAGGGAAGGATTCAAAAGTTGCTGAAAGATAGATACTTAGATTCATTCAACTATCAGTCATATGCAACTTACGAACCTTGCCTTCATTGAAAGTTGACTAACTCTCCTTTTAGTGGAATTGGAGAGAGTCATTGAGTTGTTTGAACTTATACATAGCGATATATATGGTCCCATGTTGACTTAGGCAATAGGTGGTTATTCCTAATTCATTACATTTACTAATAATTTCTCTAGGTTTGGACATGTGTACTTGATGAAGTACTAGTTCGAGGCCTTCGAGAAATTTAGAGAATATAAAATTGAAGTGGAGAACCAGACTAGAAAGAGTATTAAGACTCTTCGATCTGATCGAGGAGGAGAGTACTTGAGTAAAAAGTTCACCCATTTCCTCAAGGACTATAGGATTCTGCCTAGTGGATACCTCCGTATACACCTCAGCTCAATGATATATCAAAAAGGAAGAATCACATACTATTAGACATGATGCTATCTATGATGAGTTTTGTTGACCTACATATCTCATTTCGAGGATATACCCTAGAGACCGCAGCTTATCTACTGAACAGAGTTCTATATAGGTTGGTAGTATCTACACCATTTGAGGTATGAAAAGGAAAGAAGCATGATCTTAAGGTTGTTAAGATTTGAGGCTGCCCTTGTCACGTTAGAATATACAACCCCAATAAGTTGAAATTAAAGATGAAATGATGCAAGTTCGTAGGATACCCAAAAGAAACATGTGGTTAATTTTTCTATCATCTTGAGGACTAGAAGGTCTTTATTGCCAAAGGGTTATGTTCCTTGAGAAGGAATATATTTTTAGTGGAAATAGTGGGAGTGTGATAGACTTAAGTGAGGTTGGAGAAACTAGCTTAAGCATCATTTCAGAGTCGGAGTGTATTCAAGTACCTAGCACACAAGTTTCTTTATGTAAGTCTAACGGAGTGTCTCACTATTTTAAAGATATGTGAGATATATCAGTGGAGACGACACTCAATATGCTAATCCTCAGACCTACGAGAAGGCTATTATAAGTATAGACTCTGGGAAGTGATAAGAAATCATAAATTTTGAGATGGACTCCATGTACTCCAATAAGATTTAGAACCTTTTGGATGCACCTGAGGGTATCGTACCCATCGGCTGTAAATGATCTTCAAGAAGAAGATAGGAGCAGATGAAAATGTGGAGACTTATAAGATAAGGCTGGTGGCCAAAGGATATCATCAAAGACAAGGAGTTGAGTATGATGAAACCTTCGCACCTATAGCCATATTGAAATCTATCAGAATTATTTTTGCCATTGCAGCACACTATGACTATGAGATCTGACAGATGGATGTTAAAACTGTATTCCTTAATAGCAACCTCGAGGAGGAGGTGCATATAATACAGCAGAGGGATTCATATCTAAAGAAAGTCCATATAATATATGCAGGTTGCTCAGGTCCATGTATGGATTAAAGCAAGCTTCCCGAAGTGAGTATAAGATTTGATGAGGTGATCAGATCTTATGACTTTGTTAAAAACAAAGATGAGACTTGTGTTTACAGGAAGGTCAATTGGAGCGTTATCACCTTTTTGGTATTGTATGTGGATGACATCCTAATCATTGAGAATGATATAGGAATGCTCTTTACAGTTAAGTTTGTTATTCATAAACTTCTCTCTAAAGGACATAGGGGAAGCATCCTATATTTTAGAGATTCAGATCTATAGAGGTAAATCTAAGATGATGCTTGACTTATCCTAGTCAAAGCATATAAACTTTATTATAAAAAATGTTTGGCATGAAAAATTTTAAAAGAGGTCTCACACTAATGAGACATGGAATATCACTTTTTAGGATTATATCCACAAAGACTCTTGTGGAAAGGGCAGACATGAATAAGATACTCTATGTCTCAGTGATAGGGTCTATCATATATGCTATGCTATGTATTAGGCTTGATATAATGCATGCTCTATGTGTCACGAGCAGATATCAAGTAGATCCAGATTTGAAACACTAGAAGGTAGTAAAGTGCATCCTTAAGTACTTGAGAAAGACTAAGATTCTTTTATAGGTATATTAGAGGAGGTAGCTTCCGAGTTGAGGGCTACACAGACTCAAATTTTCAGTCTGATATCGATGATAACAAATCAAACTTAAGGTATGTGTTTACCCTGAATGGAAGAGCAGTAAGCTGAAAGAGTTCCAAGTAAGATACTACTACTAACTTAACCACAGATACGAAGTATATTGATGCAACAGAAGCAACAAAAGGGGTGTGGATGAAGAAGTTTATTGGGGATTTGGAGTCGTGCCTAGTACCAAAGAACTGATTCTCATATATTGTGAACAATGATGTGATAGCTCTAGCTAAGAAGCCCATGTCTCATCAGAATTATTCTGAGGAGGTTCCACCTGATTAGAGAGATCATAGCATGTAAAGATGTAGCCACTAACAAATCCACTGGCTTAAGTATCTTTGAGCATTATAGGGGTCCGATGAGGATCAAACACATAGGTGACTAACTTTAGGTCAAGTGAAAGATTGCTGGTTATAGGTGCCCTATAAGCCAATCACGTGAGTGATGGCACATATGACACGTAGCATAATTTTTTATTATTACTATTATTAATTATTTTTGTATTATATTCTCTGTTACATATATATTGTGATGTCATTGGTTCTATGCAATGGGAATCAGATCGTGATGAGATCACGATAATGAGACTGATTCGCCTTTAAACATAGATCCTAAATAATCATGGTCATAGGTTACTTGAAAGGGATATTGAGATAAACATATTGATCGATGTACTATATTTTCATCCATGTGATGGAGGTGGCTGGACTTATAATTGCTCGTGTGGGGACACTAAGGATATAATATAGTTGTTCATTGAAGAATGAGTTCACTAATTGATCGACTTACGAAATATTATATGGTTAATAATATCCAACGTTAGATAGTGATTCTATAGTCCCAATTGTGTATCTGGTCCTTAGACTTGAGACATAAAGGATGTCTTATTTGAGTACTCCTTTCTTTGACACCGGATATGCAGTTTTGGAGGTTCCAAATCTAATACAACCGGTTATCGAGATTGATAGCTAACCTTACGAAGGTTAGAAGATCATCCACTCTCGGTATCATGAGAGGAATATCCTATATTTTCTTGCTCGGACAAATCCCTAGCTAAGATTGTTCGGATTGAGAGAGAAGTTCTTTAGGAGAATCCAATTAAAGTAAGACTCAGATAGATTTCGTATGTGGCCTAATAGTACTATGCATAATATACGATCTTTGAGATATTAGATGGATGAGAAACTATAGAATACACAGTAACTAAGGACATATAGGTCCAATGGATTAGATCCCCTATACTGTCCTGAGACTATGGTGCAGTGGCTACGTTAATAATCAATGAGTTGAGTAAATTGTTATGGAATAATAATTCACTGAATCAGAAGGAGTTCTGACAGGTGAAGCTCACAACCAGCTCGGTATTGGACCTAGAGGTATCGAGAAGAGGATTATATATGAGTTATCCAATTAACCCAAATTCTCCTTGGATGAGACCCAACATTAATGATCCCCTTGCATGAGGCCCAATTAGAGGCCAATTGAGATTATTAGATAGAGATCTAATAATCCAAAAAGTGAGAGTAATTGAATGAAGATATAATACCCACTAAAGCATGATCCATTAGGGTTTTGGTGGCTCTATATAAATAGGAAGCAGGGGTGGCCAACAAGGTGATAGGCTGCATCTTTGGTTACCCTCTCTTGTATTCCTCTCTCTCTCGTCTTCTCTGCCGACCACCCTCTCCCTATTGCGAGAGGGCAATTAAGAAGATAGGAGATCTTATTCCAAGTTTTCTACAAGAAGGTATGAAAAAATTGTGGGGTTCTGGCTGTGATTAGAGGAGCATCAGTACAATAATTTATCATGTGGATAACGCTAAAGATGAGTAAATTTGATCTCCTTCATCTTCTTTAATTGGATCTAAAATTTTTAGGGATATGATCTCCCCAAGTATTCAATCTCACACTAGTTGTAATTTTTAATTCTTTTAATTTTTATAATTTTTTATGCACTAATCTTTGCACGATGACGTGATAAATGTGAAAAGTGAGTTTTGTTTTATTTTGTCAAAACTACTCCATTTTGGAGTAATTTTACCTATTCTAGTGAGTGGTCACTCTTTAGCTCACCAAATTATTTTTGCTTATTTTTCTATTGAATCTCATATTTTGATGATGAAATCAATTAATGAGTTTTATAATCAAACTTGTGTGTTAGAGAAAGTGATGCAGGATTAACTATGACATTGAAAAGGCAATATCATTTGATGTTAGGCCAGAGTCAAATTCGAGCATCGTGCCGGTGTTCGGACAATGCAGTGGGAGCTTGCCAGGAGTTCATTGAAGGTGATCGGGAGCTCATTGGGAGCATGCTGTGATTTCACTAGAAGATAATCTAGAGACTCACCGGGAGTTCAGCGGAGGATGCCAGGAAGTTCGATAGGAATTTGAAAGATTGAGTGACGTGTCGAACATCAAGAACGATTGTAATTGTTTCTTTGTATATCATAGTTAGCATCGTGTGTTTTGAGTCCTAATTGAGTTAGATTTAGTGAAATTCAAATTAACTCAATAAGAGTCAATTGAGTCCACTTTGGGTTAGGATTTGAGCTCTGGTTGAGCTCCTTTGTTGACCTAGAAAGGGGTCAACATGAGGTACAGGTCGGGTATAAAACTATACAAAAAATATAATTTCCAAGATTCCCGATGGTAGTACCTTGTCGCCCCTATTTTCGGGGCACTTTTGGCAGTAGACCATCGGTGCCGGTAGTAGTATCACTTGTACCCGATTTTTTTCAAAAAAGATTAAACTTTAGCTCCATTTTTTGAAGCCAATTGGGGTCTATAATTGCCCAAAATATTCTTGTATTAAAGAGCAAGAAAGTTCAAGAAAAGTGATTATAATCTTGGTTAAAATTTTATAAAATTTGAGAGCTTCCTTGAGCGCTTCAAAGTGTAAAGTGAGTCTAAGGGAAGAGAGAGAAAAAATATAAATGTTCTTCTTTTGAACCTAGGAAACAAAGAAATGTGTAAAGGGTTTTGATCTTCACCCTAGAAGAAGATCATTAATGGACATCGATAGGCCTCGATAAAGGAGGACTCAGGAAGTGGATGCAGGTCAAGTTGGTGATCGAACTACTATAAACTCTGTGAGCCTTCTTTACTTGCTTTTTATTTTAGCATTCCGTAGCTAAATCGAGATTCTTCATTCGGTCTTAAATTTAATCACCCTCTAACTTGATCTTGATAAAAAAGATACTTTTAGTTTTGATTTTTACCTTAAGCATATTTTTAAAACCGAATAGTCCTTGCTCCTAACAATTGGTATCAAAGTAGGTAATACTCAATTGGATTAAAACTCAAATGAGTAAATGACTTCATTTGACATTAATAAGGGATACTCTATCATATGTCATTCTATGTTCAATGGGACAAATTATACATATTGAAAAACTAGAATGCATATTTTTTTAATTTTGATGGATTTAGAACTATAGAATATTATCAAAAATTATTTTCAGAAGTCATCCAATTCGATAAATGATTGGAACGATTATGAAAAAAAAGATATTCTCATTAAATGTCAAAACTATAGAATACATTGTTTTACCTAATTTTATGCTTTAGATAAAAATGAGTTTAATCTATTAGGATCAAGTTAGCACTAAGAGGGGGGTGGGTGGGCATGGGTGAATTAGTGCAAGTGTTAAGTAAAACTTGATTTGAAATATTTTCTAAAAGTAAGAACTAAAATTAGAAGCGTTTCTTTTGGAATTAGTTGAAATCAAATACTCGAGCGATTTAAACTTAAGATTGAAAAAAAAATCTCGATTTAACATATGAATGGTGAAATAAAGAATAAGGAAAGATGGCTCATAATTTATAGTGGTTCGACCAAAACCTTGACCCTATGTCCACTTTTGGAGTCCTCCTTCGTCGAGGCCCGCTAGTGTCTACTAATGATCTTCTTTCACGGGTGAAAATCAAACCCATTATACTTTTCTCCTATTCATAAGCTTAGGAGAAGAACATTTACACTCCTCATTTCTTAGAGGAACCTTTACACTTCTTTTTCAGCCCAACCCTTACATAATTCACTCTTTACAAGAGGGAGGGATATCACAATCAATTCCAGCATAATTTTATCAATTTTTCCTTCATATTCTGCTATCCAATGTAAAAATACTTGGAGTATTTATAGACCTTAATTGGCTTCAAAAAATGGAGCCAAAATTCACCCTTTTTTTGGAAAAATCGACCACAGGTGGTACCATCGTTGGTGGCCACCCGAAAAACTAGGCGATGGTGGTACTACCGTCACTTGGGCAGTACTACCATTGGGAATCCCAGAGCAATACTTCTCCTATACTATTTTGTACCTGACTTATACCTTATGTTGTCACATTCAAAGTCAACAAAATGAGCTTAACCTGAGCACAAATCTAACCCAAAGTGAACCTCATTGCCTCTTATTGAGTTCATTTGGATTATTCAAATCTAACTCAATTAGTACTCTAAACAATTGATAGTAACTACAATACACTAAGGTACATAAATACAATCATCCTTGTTGTTTGGCACGTCAATTGATCTTCCAAACTTTTTGGCATCCTCCGGCGAGCTCTTGATCATCTTCCGGCAAACTCCCAACGTACTCTCAGCAAGCTCTCGATCATCTTTGGTGCACTCCCGGTGAGCTCCTGGCGAACTCCTAGTAGGCCCCTGATCACCTTCGATGAGCTTCTAGTGATCTATCTACGAGTTTTCATTGCATCGTCTGAATCCCGGCACAATTGGGTCCAGCTCAAGATTAGATTATATTATCTTTTAACCGTCATAGTTAATTCTGCATCATTCATCTTTAACACACAGGTTAGATCATAAAACCTATCAATTAATTTTATTATCAAAATTTGAGATTTAACAATCTCTCTCTTTTTGATGATGACAAATAATTGATGACAGAGTTAACCTTAACTCCCCCTATATATATGTCATAGAACAAACTTGAATTCAAAAGAACCCATCACTTTTGAATTCAAGCATTTTAACAATATTAAAATTTTGACAATTTAACCATATATCATACCATATATGAAAAAATATTCAACGCATTCATCTTCTTGGTTTCATATAAAAATTTTAAGTATTACAACATTCATTTGAAAGATCTAACATATCATTTGACATTTTATTTCTCCCCCTTTATCATCAACAAAAAGGAGGGATGCTCAATTTTATTTGAATATTTTTAAAATATTTAACATTTAGCATATAAAGAGAATAAGTTAGTTCATTACTCCCCCTTAGTAAAATAAGAAGAAGAATAAAAATATATACATTACAAATGTCACATCAATAAAAAAGATATAAGAAGAAGAGGGGAAGGGAGGGGTGGTGGTGGTGGTGATGGTGGGCGGGTGGGTTGGGTTCAAGACGAGGGGATACATTTGAGAATATTCATGAAACCAAGAATCAAAATATTGAAAGAGAGCTCAAGAGTTTTATTATAAGAAAATTTTGAATTATATTTTTTCTTTTATAAATGTCAAGAAGAAAGAATCAAGTGAAATCCAAGAACAAATATAAGAGATACTCATTTTATTTAAAAGATCAATCTCATATAAATATCAAGAAGAAGAAGCTCAATAAATTTAAATAATATGATAGCAAATCATGCATTTAGATGATTATCTCACATAGATTTTAATAATAAGCTCAATTTACAAATTATGCATTTCTCATGCAATTAAAGAATATAAAATTCCTAATTTTCTTCTAAGCAAATTGTTCCTTATTTAATGTTATAAGATTTATCATATCCAATTTTCTTCTAACCAAATTAATAATCTTATCTCCCCCTTTGGTCATTGTCAAAAAAGGAATGTAATGATATAATTTTTCTTTTTACATCCATGTTCTAATTGCACCTATAAGTACAAAGGGATCATGTCATTAAAGATGAAAGATCAAATTGTAAGTACCAAAAGATATTATTTATTTTAATAAATCTTTCCCTTTTATGTAAACACTGAAAATGAGTCTTAGGAGAGTAAATAATCTTGATTCATCTAAGATAAATTCTAAGATATCTAATCCATTTAGATAAATTTTCTTAATAAATAGAAGAACGATCTTGATTAAAAATCTCAAATTATAATTATTAAGATCATAAATCTTATTTTATTAAAAAGAAGAAATGATAGAGATTAGAAGTGATTTATGATAAAATATGAAGAAAATATTCATGATAAAATATTTTTTTAATTTTTAATTCATCTCAAATTTAAGAAATATTAATTTGGTGATAAGGTATACCATTCATTAGTTATAAGAAAGTCATAAATAAATCATGTCATGAAGAGTATTAATATCAATTCATAAAAACTAAAAGACATGATTTAATTTTGACAAATATCCTCTTAGATGACAAAAAGAATCTTAGGATATCAAATAATAATGAGGATCTTGATTCATATAAAAATTTTAAAAGTCAAGGTTATGATTATGATGAAAACTTTTATTTCCTAAGTTGCAAAAAGAGACAGAAGAATGAAAGATATCAATTCATGTATAAGAGTTTTCAAATTATTAAGATCATGATTCATAAAAAATCAAGTTATAATTCTGAAAAGATAAATTATGATTCATTTAGATAATTCTCTTTAATAAAAGGAAGGGATTATAGTGAATGATCTTGATTTATATGAAGATTTCAAATTATAATATTCAATTATCAATGTCATGATTTGAACAATATTTTTTTAAGATTAAATCATCGAATTATTTTTGAAGGCTTGATAGGATATGAATATTTTCAAGAAGAATTTTTTCCTTTTTAGTTATTTTAATTATTATGATTTGTTTCAAGAATGACTTCCAAATCCATACATGGTCATTTGAAACCAAGAACTGAGTTATAAAAAAAATCTCCAAAATTATTACAATAAAATATTTTCAAACAAGTAAAATATTTTTAAATATTTTAAATTGAAAACTAAGTATCATTTCTAATGTAAATCATTAAGATCATTATAATAAAGTATTTTCAAACAAAAGCCTTGATTTATTTTAATTCTAATAATTTCCCTTCTTTAGACTTAGTTTAATACAATTTTCATGCTCTTTCAAACAAAATTAATTTTCAAAAACACTCAAAAGAGAAGCATGATAATTCTTTTTAAAAAAATTATTTTAATTCAGTCAATAGCAAACAACCGATTTCAATATACAACTATTCAACTATTTAAATTAATCATTCAACAATAACATTTACAAGCCAACTTAGTCATACCAACATACAAGCTAATAATTTTAACATATCATCAAAATCCCTTTTTTGATACTTTGATATTAAAAATAGCTAAGGTTTCTTTATTCTAATTCATTTTTGTACTAACATGCTTTAGTTTTTCATACAAAATCCTTTTATCATTGAAAATCAATCAAGATTAATTATATAACCATGAATCATCAAAAGATTTATTGTCAATAATTTTAATTTTAATAATTTTTCTTATTATTGTTATTTAGGCTAGTGAGCTTAAAAGGAGGTTTAGATCTCTAGTTATATACCTTGAGCATCCTTTATCAAAATACCATTTTATGCTCCTAGCCTTGGTTTGGAGACAAATCTATAATAAATGAGGTTTTGGTTTAGGTACTAATTTAACTTTGGGTATCTCATGAAAAGTTATACTCATTTTTATTAATATATTTTGGTTGTTTATAGTTTTTTTAGGAACATAAATCAATTTGTATGGACTATACTTTCTAAATGAACACTTATAGGTAAAATGTCCTAGTCTACCATAAAAATTATATTTAATTTTAGGTAAAGGGTTTAATGTAGGTTCTTTAATGAAGATAGTTGGCTTTTGTTGAGGGTTGCCAATAAAGCCAATACCTTCTTTCCTATGAACATGACCCTTACTTGCAAGGATCATATTTCAGGATTTATTCTTAATTTTAAATTTTTCTAAAGTTTGTTGTAATATGATATTTTTCTTTTTGAGTTCCTCTAATGTTTCACATTTAGTGCAAGAATTATGTGATACTGATGCTTTATATATTTTTTCAAGTTTACTAACTAGTGATGCATGTTTCTTCTTAAGTAGTTTATAAAAATCATTTAGTAATTCATCAAATGTAAATAAGACATCGGAAGATTCAGTTACCTCGTCATAGATGGCCATGAGTATGAGATTCCACTTCTTCTTAGTTATGCTCTTTATCTTCGGAGTGCCTTGGCTTCCAGCATTCATAGCAAGAAATTTTATCTAATTTAAGTACATTTTATATTTTATATTTATTTTTATTAATTTATTTGGTTTTTTTGTCATAAGTTCAAATTCATTATTCTCATCACTCAAGGTTTTACTTGAGGAGTCATATGTTATTCTCAGTTCAATTTCGTTCTTGTTCTTTGGAAGATATTGTTATTGTATTCTCAGTTCAGTATCCTTCCTGTTCTTTAGAAGGTGTTCTTGGGTTTTTAGTGTCAAATCCTTCTTGTTCTTTGGAATGTGTTATTCTTGTTCATGTTTCTAAGTTATTTTATTTATTGATTCATTTAATTTAATTATGCTTTCATGTTGATTTCTAATATGTACCATATATCAAAAGCCGAATTACAAGTAGAAACCTAATTAGATTCATTTTTATTTAAAGCAAAAAATAAAGAGTTCATCGCTTTAGTATTCAAAAAGAAAGTCTTCTTTTCTAAATCATTCCATTTGTTTATTAATTTAGAATACTTTTCAAAATCATTTTCAACAATGTATCATAAATCAAAATTCATATAAATAAAAAGATATACATTCTAGTTTTCTAATAAGTATGATTCGTCCCATTGAACATGGGAGGGCGTATGATAGAATGTCCCTCGTTAATGTCAAATGAAGCTATTTACTCACTTGAGTGTTAATCCAATTGAGTATAACCTCGCTCTGACACTAATTGTTAGGATCAAATTGTATTTCATGTTGACCCTTTTCTAGGTCAACAAAATAAGCTCAACCTAAGCTCAAATCTAATCGAAAGTAAACTCGATTGTCTCTCATTGAGTTAATTTGGATTTCTCTAAATCTAACTCAATTAGGACTCTAAACAATTGATGCTAACTAAGACATACTAAGGCACATAAATACAAACATCCTTATTGTTCGGCACGTTAATTAATCATTCGTCCCAATCACGTTCGACGACCTCCTAGCGAGTTCCCACTATATCATCCGAACCCTGATTTGATGCCCGAACTTGACTTCAACACAACATTAGATTATATTGCCTTTACACTATCGTAGTTAATCTTGCATCACTCATCTCTAACATATAGGTTAGATCATAAAACTTATCAATTGATTTTATAATCAAAATCTGAGATTTAACATAACCGGGTTTCTACTTGTGATTTGACTTATGATATTTGTCATACTTTAGAAGTCACACACGAAGCCACAAGTAGGGTAAAGAATCAAAAATAAATCTTCTTGTACATAACTATGAATTATTTAAAATGAGACCAAGTGAGACTATTCGTGACATGTATACGCGCTTTACAGATGTCATTAATAGTTTAAAATCTTTTGGTAAAGTTTATTATAATCTTGAACTTGTTAATAAAATCTTGAGATATACCTAAAGGTTGAGACCCGAAAGTAACTGCTATACGAGAGGCCAAAGACATAAACAACTTACCTCTTGAAGAACTAATTGGGTCTCTGATAACTTATGAAATAAGCTGCAAAGCTCATGATGAACTTGAAGAACATCTTCTAAATAATAGGAAGTGTTAGGATCAATTGACACTATGAAATTAAGATTGGGGTGAATTAGTGCAAGTGAAATAGTGACCGATTTAAAAACCTTCCTTTCATAAAGTAAAGAGTGAACAACGGAAGCTTCTTTTGATATTTCGATAAAACCGATGAAGACCTAATTTGAAAGAAGTAGAGAGATTGAAGCTCGGCTTTAACTATAAGCAAATTGAGAGCAATAGAGAGTAATAAGCAAGGATAGCAAAAACACACATAATTATAGTGGTTTGGCCTCAACCTAACCTACTTTCACTTCCGATTCCTCTTCTTCAAGGCCCACCGACGTCCACTATCAACCTTTTTTAGCTGAAGATCAAACTCTTACACCTTTCACTCTTCTTGTCAAAAGCTTACGATATTAACCTTACAAACTCTCAAGGGAGATTTACAAGTTTTACAATCCTTTCCCTCACTCTCTTTCCTCTTTTCTTTTTCTTATAAGTTTAGCACACAATTTTCTCATAGAATTTCTAGCCCAAGATTGTTGTATGAAATATAAAAAAACTTAAGGTATTTATAGGCCCCAATTGGCTTTAGAATTTGAAGCCAAAATTTCAAACATACTCGAAAAAGTCGAGTATGGGTAGTACCACCGCCAGCGCCAACGACGCCATCACTGAAAGTAGCCCAGAAAATAGGGCAATGGTGGTACAACCATCAACCTGGGTGGTTCAACTGTCGGGAATCTCTTGTTTCAAGTAAAAGTCTAGTTATTTATGGTTCAACCTTTCTAGTAGTAGGGAGATTCTTATTAGTTGTCTTGCTTACTAAGTTTCGTTCTTATTAGTAGAAGTAAAAGCCTTTATATCAGTGTCCAAGTCCAACCATGTGCGGTGTTCAATTCCCTAAGTAAGGAGCCTGTTAAGCCTGATAGTTAGTAGTAGTATAGGCTTCAAAGTTTTACCCACTAAGAAAAACTCTCCTCTACTAGCTAACCTAACCCAATAAAAGAGAGAAGAGGACATACGTAAGTGCTTATGGGTTGGATCTAGGGCACTTTTTAAGGAAATCCAATACAGATAGTAGGGGAAATAATAGGCTGACTTCCTTCCAACTAAACGCTTTCACTAAATAAACTTGTAGCCCTACTTTATGGGAGAGGTTAGGTTCATTATTTCTATACTTTTGTGTAGCGCTGAATTATCTTCTTTCTCTTTGGGGCACTCCATTCACAATCAGTAAGTAATAAGTTTGGTTAGGTTATAGACGAAAAGTGATTCCCTCCACTTTTCTAATCTCGTATTATACCTTCAGTTGACCACTTCCTTAGTCAACTAATTGAGCTCTACCTGAGCTCAATCGACTCCTTAAAATAAACCCGGTTTGCCTCACTTGAGTTGATTTAGATCTCTTTCAATTCTAACTTAAGTAGGACTCAACCTTAACTAATATTAACTATGACTTAATTAATTACAATCACTATAGCCAATAAATCTAATTCAAGACCTTCCCAACTCTTTGCAAGCTTTTTTGCTACCCCCGACAATCTTTCGGTGAGTCTCGGTCTTCTTTGACGAACCCCCTTGCCGCATCCTAGTAAGCTTCTGATACCCTCGATGAGCTCCCAACGCACTCCAGGCGAGTTCCCAACAACATCGTCCTCACTCTGACCCGATGCTTGAACTTGGCTTTGGCCAAACCTCTGATTGTAATTTTCTCTCTATCGTAGTTAATCTTATATCAATCTACTCTAACAACCTTATTAGATCAATAACTCATCAATTGATTTCATCATCAAAATCCAAGATTCAACAATCTTCTCATTTTTATGACAATTAAACCTTACTCCCCATAAATCGATGCTATAATTCAAATAAGGAAAAATTAAATTCAAGTGAACCAGGTACCCTTGAATTCAAGTATCATATCATCTATTCAAATCTTGAAATAACATACCATTAATTTTAAAATCATCAAATCATACATGATACATGATATTCATTTCAACTGATCATGAATCATCAAAATTTCAAAAATATTCTAAGAATTTCATAAAAAAAATTCTTCTTTCAAAAATCATCATGATATTAATCTTAACCAACAAATAGTAAATCATTAAATTTTCAAGGATATTTCAAAAATCTTAAAAATCATTAAATTTCTTTTTTAAGAGAAGGCTAATTCTTTCCCTTTATCTTATATGTGTTATTTCTACTTCTTTGTCATAGGTGCTATTTCTTCCCCATTGACATGTATGTATCTTTTTTGTGTCATTAATTTGTAATTTATCTCTTTTTGTCATCATCAAAAAGAGGTGAAATAATAAGTAAATAATTTTATAATACATAAGGTCATCGTGTGTCAAAGTTTTCATATTTTTACAAAATAAATTTTGAATTGCTCCCCCTTAGTATAGTGGGATAAAAACCTAATCTTCTTATGAAAATTGTTCTCCCTTTTTATAAATTAGAAACTAGTAGAAACAATGGAGGAGAATTAAAATATCATCATAAAAATACTCAATTTTATAGATGAAATCCAAGAAAAAAATCGAGAGCTACCCATGCAATTTAATTCATCTTTGCAAATTTCAACCAAGGTAGCAAATCATGCATTTTGCATATAAATTTTGATAAAAAGTGTAATTTATAAAGGCCAAGAAATTCAAAGAAAATATGATGGTAAATCAAGCTTAATTAATTAAGTATTTTGCATGTGTTTTAAAATTCTAAATTTTCTTCTTAGCAAATTTTCCTCATTCAATGCTATAAGATTCATCATATCATTTTTTTTCAAATCATATTAATAATTCTATCTAACCCTTTGTTATTGTTAAAAAGATTACGATGATATGTTTTCTTTATGACCATAAGTACAAAGGGATTATGTCATAAAAGATCAAATTTTTAAGTGCTAAAAGACATGATTATGAGATTTAAATAATCTTGATCTTAAATTATAATTATCAAAATCATAGATCTCATTTTTATCAAAACAAATAAATCATACATGTTCAAAAATTTGATTTTCATTGAGGATATAATAAGTCTAGAAATCAAGAGAAATGTTCATGATAAAACAAATCTCAGTTAATTTTTAACTTATCGTAATAATGATAAGTTATACTAAGAAGGAAGTCATAAGTAGTCATGTCATGAAGGATATTATTATCAAATCATGAATGCTAAAGGACATGATTTATTTTGATAAATCTCTTCCTAGATAAGATTCAAATCTTTAGAAAACTTAAAATATCAAATAAGAAGAATATTCATTCATACCAAATTATAAAGATCAAGATCATGAATAAATTATAAAGAAGAAAAGATAGAAGATTTTGATTTATATATATGAAACTTCAAGTTGTCAAAAATATGGTTCATAGGAAGATTTTCAAATCATAGTTCCGATGAGACAAATTATGATTTATTTATATAATCTTCTTGAGTTTGATTTATATAAGAATTTCAAGTTTTAATTTCTCAAGATGTCAATATCATGATAATAACTTATTCAAGTTTAAATCATCAAAATCGATTTTATAATTTAAGAGATTCAATAATAAATATATCATTTTATCTGAATGATTGATAAGATAAGAATATTTTCAAGAATAATTATCCTCTTTTTAGTTGTTTCATGTAATTTGTTTCAAGAATAACTTTATGTATTGTCATTAAAAACTAAGTTTCGTTTATAAAAGAAAACATCAAAATCATAATAAAATATTTTCAACCAAGTAAAAAACTTTCAAATATTTTAAAACTGAAAAACTATGTATTCTTTCCAAAATCACTACAATAGAATATTTTAAAGCAAGAGCTTCGATTCATTTTAATTCCAATAATTTTTTTTCTTAAGTGAGTCTAATTCTTTAGAGTTAGTGAAATGAGTTACAATACTCATTTCATTCTTATTTCAAAAATATTTTTATTTATTAAAAATACTAAAAAATAAAGCATGATTTTTCTCTCCCCTTTTTTATTTTATTTTTTTGCTCAAATTTTAATATTCAATATCAACCATTTAATCATATTTCAAGTTACTTCCTCAACACTAACATTAACATAATATTATCAAGATCATTACAAAATAAAATTTCCAAATGAGTAAAACATTTTAAAACGAAATTATTTTGATTATTGTAATAAAATATTTTCAAACAAAATATTTTGGTTTATTTTCAATCCAACAATTTTTCTAGTATGTTACTAAGAAATATTCCTTCTCATTTGAAATTTTTATTTTTAATTTATCAACCATATTAGAAAATAAAGCATTATTTCATATATATAATTATTTTAATTTCAAATTTAGCATTTAAGTATTTCATTCATTTTATCTCAAGATACACTCATTTAACCATTATAAGTCAATACAAGCATATAAGCATAATCAAAATCTCTTTTTCATATATTTCAACTTAGATAATTTTGCACTAAACTTTCTTTGTTCTAATTTTACCATACTCTAGCTACGCAAAAAATCATGCATCGTCAAGAGTAATCAAGATTAATGAATGATCCAAAGATTTATTACCAATAATTTTATTTTCAATAATTTTTTTTGTTATTACTTAGGCTAGTGAGCTTGAAAGAGTGTTAGATCTCAAGTCATGTGCCTTCAGCATCCATTTTCAAAATATTACTTAGTGCTTCTAGACTTTTATGAGGCAACTTTATAATATGAGAGGTTTTGGTTTAGGTACATTTTTGAGTTTGGGTCCCTTATAAAATGTTCTTTCCATTTTTTTCTAATGGCTTGAGGTTGTTTATGGTTCATTTAGGAACCCAAATTAATTTATGTGGACTATATTTCCTAAATGAACACCTATAGGTAAAGCGTCCATATCTATCACAAAAATTATATTTATTTTTGGGCAAAAAGTGTAATGTGGGTCTTTTGACGAAGATAGTTCTTATACCTTCTTTCCTATGGGCATGTACCTTATTTGCAATGATTATATTTAGGGATTTATTCCCTATTTTATATTTTTCTAATGTTTGTTTTAATATAAGATTTTCTTTTCTAAGTTCATCTAAGTTTTCACATTCAGTGCATGAAACATTTGATGATGGTGCTACATGTATTTGTTCAAATCTACTAACCAGATAATCATACTCTTTCTTAAGTAACTTATAGGACTTACTAATTTTTCTAAGCTCATCATAAAGTTCATGAAAATAAAGTAATAACTCATTATAAGTAAAAGAGCTTTCAGGTGGGCTACTTACCTCATCGTGGCTAGACACAAGCACGAAATTCTTCACTTCTTGGTTGTGCACTTCATCTTCGGAGCACCTTAGGTTCTTGCATTTATAGTAAGACGTTTGTCCAATTTAAATTTATTTATATAATTTTTATTCATTAATTTATCTGGTTCATTTATCAAGAGTTCAAGTTCAAGGTTCTCATCACTCGAGGTTTCACTAGAGGAGTCATATATCATTCTCAGTTCATAATCCTTCCTATTCTTTGGAAGGTGTTCTTCAATTTCATTTTTATGGATCATTTCATTTAATGATTCATTTATTTTAGTTGTGCTTTCATATGTATTTTTTATTTATGTCATATATCGAAAGCCGAATCATAAGAAGAAACCCGATCAAACTTGTTTTTATTTAAAGTACAAAATAAAACATTCATAGCTTTGGCATTTAAAGAAAACATATATTTTTCATGATCATTCCAATCATTTATTTGATTGGATGACTTCTGAAAACTTTTCTCAACAATATACCATAAATCAAAATCTATCAAAATAAAATAGATACGCATTCAAATTTTTTAAAATGTGTAGTCCGTCCTATTGAACTTAGAAGAACTTGTGATGCATTGACCATTATTCATGCCAAACAAAGTCATTTACTCAAATGGGTGTTAGTCTAATGAGTAGGGCTTTTCTCTAATACCAATTGTTAGAATCAATTGGTGGGGCTGGTGGTTTGGGGAATTAGTGCAAGCGAAATAGTGATATATTTAAAATCCTTGCTTTCATAAAGTAAAGAGTGAACAATAGAAGCTTCTTTTAATATTTCAATAAAATCGATTAATAACCGATTTGAAAGAAGTAGAGAGATTGAAGCTCAATTTTAACTATAAGTAAATTGAGTGTAATAGAGAGTAATAAGCAAAAAAAGTAAAGACACTCACAATTATAGTGGTTTACCCTCAACCTGGCCTACGTCCACTCCCGAGTCATCTTCTATAAGGCCCACCGACATCCACTATCAACCTTCTTTAGGTAAAGATTAAACCGTTACACCTTTCACTCTCCTTTTCATAGGCTTGGGAGATGAACCTTACAAACTCTCAAGAGATATTTATAAGTTTTACAATCATTTCCCTCACTCCTTTACCCCTTTTCTTTTTCTTACAAGTTTAGTACATAATTTTTCATAGAATTTCTAGCTCAAAATTGTTATGTGAAATGTAATAAAACTTAGGATATTTATAGGCCCCAATTGGCTTCAGAATTTGGAGCCAAAATTTCAAATACTCGCGAAAAAGCTTGGTACGGGAGGTACCACCAACGGTGCCAATGGTGCTACCGTCGAAAGTAGCCTGGAAAACAGGGCGACGATGGTACAATCGTCGACCTGGGCAGTTCAACCATCGGGAATCCCGAAAAAGTGATTCCCTTCACTTTTCCAATACCATCTTATACCTTCAGTTGACCACTTCCCTAGTCAACTAATTGAGCTCGACCTAAGCTCAATCCACTCTCTAAAATGGACTCGATTTACCTTACTTGAGTTAATTTGAATTCCTTCCAAATCTAACTCAAGTAGGACTCAATCTTAATCGATGCTAACTATAACTTAATTAATTATAATCATCATGGCCAATAAATCAAATTCAAGACCTTTTCAACTCTTGACAAGCTTTTTGGCTACCCTCGATAATCTTCCAACGAGTCTTAATCTTCTTTCGACGAACTCCCATGTGCCATCCTAGCAAGCTCCTGCTACTCTCGGTGAGCTCCCGATGCACTCCAAGAGAGTTTCCAACTACATCATCCTCACGTCGATCCGATGCCTGGACTTGACTTTGGCTAAACCTTTTATTGTAATTTTCTCTCTGCCATAGTTAATCTCGCATCAATTAATTCTAATAACATTGTTAGATCAATAACCCATCAATTGATTTCATTATCAAAATTCAGGATTCAACAAGAAGGATTTACCTTGAGAATCAAAGATGAACACCTTCCAAAGAATAAGGACTTGGCACTAAAAATAGCATATGACTCCTCGAGTGATGAGGATAATGATCTTGCACTGCTAACAAGAAAACTTAAAAAAATTCATGAAAAAGAATAAAAATCATAAAAATAAAATTAGATGAAAAAAGATAATATAATTTATTTTGAATGCAAGAAGCTAGAGCATTTCAAAAGTGAATGCCCATAGTTGAAGAAATAGATGCCAAACAAGAAGAAGGTCTTCTCAACAACATAGGATAATTCAAGCTCATGGGCATCCATGACAAGGTAAGTAAATATTCAGAAGACTCCTTTACTTTTGATGAATTGTTAAATGCATTTCATGAACTAATTGATGATATTATATTGGATTGATTTAAATATAAATGCTAATAATTGAATGATTAACTTGAAATATGATTGAATGTTATATGATTGAATATTAGATCATTCTTGAATTAGAGCTTGAAATAATGTAAAAAAGTACTTTTAAATTAGCATGATAACTCATTTCACTAAGTCTAAAGAGTTAGTCTCACTTAAGAAAGAAAAATTACTGGAATTAAACTAAGTCGAAGTTTTTGTTTGAAAATATTTTATTGTAATAATCTTGATGATTATTTTGAAAATGTTACTTAGTTTTCAGTTTTAAAATATTTAAAAATGTTTTACTTGGTTGAACATATTTTATTGCAATGATCTTGATGCTTTTTTTTAAAACTCATTTTTTGATTTTAAATGATAATACTTGAATTGGGGATAAAAGATAAAAGAATTTTGTATAAAAAAATCACATAAATTGAAAAAAAAATCTTTTTGAAAATACCTATATTCTATCAAGCTTTCACAAAAATATAAAGTAATATCATTATTGTTGAATCTCTTAAACTATAAAGATGATCTTGATGAGTTGGAATGAGATTATTTTCATGAATTTTTTATTGAATTCTTCACTTGACTTATCATTTATAGGAATCGTTTTTAATCTCTATAATTTCTTCTTTTTAATAAAAAAGAGATTTATGATCTTAACAATTATAATTTGATATTTTTAATCAGTATCATTCTTCTATTTAAAAAATTATCTAACTAAATTATATGTCTTAAAATTTATCTTGAATGAATCAAGATTATGTACTTTCCTAAGATTGATTTTCGTTATTTATATAAAGAGGGAGAGATTTATTAAAATAAATTATATCTTTTAGTACTTATGAATTGATCTTTCATATTATATTCTTAATGATATGATTTTCATTATATAACCCCTTTATATATATTTATCAATGACTTGAAAATTAATTTCTATACTATTATATTCCTCCCTTCTTTTTGATAATGATCAAGGAGATTAAATTGCTATCTTAACAACAAAGCCTTTAAATAAAGAATAATTTGATTTTATAAGAAAAAAATTGATATGATAAATCTTTTAACATTAAATGAGTAACAATTAAATTAGATATGATAAACAAAGAAAAGAATTAGATATGATAAAATTATTATCCTACAACAAAATTAAATGAGGAACAATTTGCTTAGAAGAAAATTAGAAATTTTAAATTTTCTAAATGAATGAGAAATGCATATTTGTAAATTGAGCTTGATTTGCTATTATTTTTTAATTCTTAATTTTTACAAATTGAGCTTCTTATTAAGTCCAAATACATGATTTTCAGTCATATTATTTTTTAGATTTCTTGAGCTTCTTCTTGATATTTACATGAGATGTTCTTTTAAAATGCAATAAGTAGCTCTTATATTCCTCTCTCATTCCTTGACTTTTTGAGCTCTCTTTCAATATTTTGATTCTTGGATTCATGATTATGTATCTTCACTCTTAAGTTTATCATGTATGGTATAATAAATGGTTAAATTATGAAAATTTTAATATTATCAAAATGCTATGCTTGAATTAAAAAGTGATGGGTTCTTTTGAATTCAAGTTTGCTTTATGTATCCTATGACATATACATAGGGGGAGCTAAGGTTAACTCCAATCATTAATTGATTATCATCATCAAAAAGGGGAAGATTATTGAATCTTATATTTTGAT
Organism: Ensete glaucum; assembly: GCA_021527575.1. NCBI lineage: Eukaryota > Viridiplantae > Streptophyta > Magnoliopsida > Zingiberales > Musaceae > Ensete > Ensete glaucum. Next base: position 36,075,920 of record CM038555.1, read on the forward strand.
GATGAAATCAATCTAACTTGTGTATTAGAGAAAGTAATACAAGATTAACTATGAGGTATAAAGGTGATATAATCTAATGTTGGGTTGGAATCAAGTTCGAGTATTAGGCTGGGGTTCAGACGATGTAGTGGGAACTCGTCGGGATTTCACCGAAGGTAATCAAGAGTTCGTTGGGAGTATACCGAGAATTCACTGAAGGATGATCAAGAGACTCACTAGGACTTCGCCGAAGGATGTCGGGAAGTTAGATCGGAGTTCTAAAAATCGATTGACGTGCCAAACAATAATAACGATTATAATTATATTTTAGTATATCGCCATAATTGAGTTAGATTTGAAGAAATCTAAATTAACTCAATGAGAGTCAACCGGGTCCACTTTGGGTTAGGATTTAAGCTCACGTTGAACTCATTTCATTGACTTAAAAAGGGGTTAACAGGAGATACAAGTCGGGTATAAAACTATATAAAAAGTATAATTTTTGAGATTCCTGGTGGTAGTATCACGCAACGGTAGTAGTATTATCACTAGCCTTATTTTCGGGGCACTTTCGACGATAGTACCAATGGTGTCGACAGTAGTACCACACCTACCTAATTTTTTTAAAAAAGTTAAATTTTGGCTTTGTTTTCTAAAGCTAATTTGAGTCTATAATTACCCTAAGTATTCTTGCATTGGAGAGCAAGAGAGTATAAGAAAAGTGGTCGTAATCTTGGTTAAAATTTTATAAAATTTGAGAGCTTTCCTTGAGTGCTTCAAAGTGTAAAGTGAGTCTAATGGAAGAGAGAAAAACAAAAATATAAAGGTTCTCCTATTGAGCCTAGGAAAAGAAAATGTATAAAAGATTTTGATCTTTACTAGTGGAAGAAGATCTTTAGTGAAGACCGACGAGCCTCGATGAAGGAGAACTCGGGAAGTGGACATAGGTCAAGTTGATGATCGACTATCAACTCTGTGAGCTTTCTTTACTTATTTTTTATTTTAGCATTCCGTAGCTAAATCGAGATTCTTCATTCGATCTTAAGTTTAATCGCTCTCTAACTTGATGTTAACAAATAATGTTTTTAGTTTAGATTTACTTCCTACACTTGCACTAATTCAAACCCTACAAGCCCCCCTCCTTCCTTAGTGCCAACTTGATCCTAATATTTGTAAGTAAATATATATATAAAAATAAGATAAAACACACTATCAAATTAAAATGTTTGTTACACAAGAGGAAGGAGGATGTCGACAATGGTGATGGTGGGGATGGTGATGACAACCAATGGGAAGGAGGAGGTTGGTGATGATAATGGGTTGAAACTTTCCTGTTCCATTTGTGGTAACGTTGGATAATTTGAGGGAAATGAATGGATAATCTAAGCTCAAATGAACCAAATCAAATAGTTAGGTTTTAGTGGAATGAGCCAGATTCGATTCATCTAAAAAGATTCTGTTTAAGCCTTAAAAAATTAAGTTAAACTAAGTCAAAAGATATTTATTATATTTTATGATTTTATTGATGATATTTTGATCAAAAATTTTTTTAAAAAAAACCCTAAGTAAAAAACCAAATATGGCGGCACCATCCTGTAAAATCCATTACTAGGGATTTATTTATCCGATAATTTTTTTTTTCAATACATGTGGCTGTGGCTGTCTTGGTAAAATTAATAAGCACAAATATGCAATTATCAAACTTGGCAAGTATAGATATGTAAGAACAACATCCATAAAATTGTCATTCGCGAGCCAGCACGCAGCAACAAAGTCCACGGTTTAATTGAACCCTTCATTTTTGAGACGGCCCAAATGTTTGGGCCGTGCCGCAATTTTGGGCTGCTCTCCGTTGCGGCTCTGCCCCTCCATAATACCGAAAGAGACCGTGAACCGGACGTGTTTGTTCCCAAATGGAAGAAGCATCGAAGGCGGACGAAGGCCGTGGCAGACCGATGCCCGAGTACGAGCGGCAAAGGTTCTCCAGGATACGAGAAAACCGATCGAGGCTCGAAGCTCTCGGCATCCCGGGCCTCGCTTCCTTCCTCCTCGGCCCTACTCCTCCTCCCTCGAAGCGCCAGGAAACGAGGGAGAAGGCGAAGAAAAGAGCAGGCCGGGGAAGAGCTGTGGGCGACGAGGGTGACGACGATTACCTACCCTCTGATTCTGATCAAGACGATGGAGGAGAAGGCGATCGGGAGAGTTCTTCCTTGGGCAAAGAGGAGGAGGACGAACAAGCGGAAAAGAAGCCTTCTTCTGTCTCGCGGGGAATGGTGCACCCTTGATCTGTTATGCTTGATGTTAGCTTTTCTGGTATTCCTATTAATGCGATCTTTGTGAACGTCTAATCCACTTGTTTAAATCTTATTTTGTCAGTACTTTCTATCTACTTGATAGTGTGGTTCACTTGCTTATAGTTTCTCTTATCACAAAAAGTGGTGATAAGAGAAATTATTTAGTGGCTTTCTTGTGATATTGATTGTTGGGCCTAGGATTTCAATTAGAAAAGCAAAGCAGAAGAGAACCTTTGACATAGAAAAATATTTGTATTAACCTATTAAGCACAAATTATGATATAGAATAATAGTTCTGAAATTGTTGAAACTTCTTGCTGTTATACACCACTCATGATTTAGCAAATTGCACATCCTGAAATCACGAACCAACTAATCCTACTACCACATATATGAACCAACTAAAGTTACATACCCCAACGTTGCTTCCATATTGAGGATCTGAAATGCTCAATGTTCTTAGTAGCCATGCTTCCACTGGTAGCTGTGGTTGATATACTGGCTCATGGCTTCGACCCTTCAGTTATTAGTTGTCTGCGTTGTGCATCGACAAATGTTTCTCTACTGTTTACTATGACTTTCAACAGTGTGTAGAAAAAAGTGAAGTGCTTCTTGTTTACTATGACTTTCAACACTGTGTAGGAAAAAGTGAAGTGCTTCTTTTTCCCGCGCATATTCTCTGTAGTAAGTTGTTTGTCATGTAGCTTTATGGAATTTGGTTATCTCTATCATTGTTGTTTTTTATTTTAGGGAAATAAAAGGGGTTCTTCAAAAGCAGCAAAAGTTATGAAAAAAGGAAAAACAGAACCTAACGATTTGACTGACAATGATACAGCCTTAAAGCAGGTATATGTTGAGAAAAATTTTATATATGCCATTCATTAGTTGTATATAACTAATAAATTTGAGGTAAGATTTGTTGCAAAAGCTTTATTAGATTTCCATATGCAGGCAATTGCTCTTTCACTGGGAGAACACATGGATCCAAATGATGCTGTTGGTGGGATTCCTCAAAATTGTGGTAGTAGTGTAGCTGATTTTGGTCCTTATAGGAAAGATAAATCCAGTGCACATGGACCTGCCGGGAGAAGAAAGAGCAAGATTGTGGTAGGTTATTCTGCATATACTGACAAACATTCTGGTAGCTCGAGTATCTTTATGATGCTATCTATATTTCCTTGTGTTGCAGAACAAGAGCAGAGTGCAACTAACTGAAGATGAAGTGGATGCTTACTTCTTTTCATTTGATGGTAGGTATTCTTCCATGATATGTTGCATGTTTGTGAATAAGGTTTTTGGTATTCATTAACATCCATCTGAAGGTTGCTTAAACTGGTCATATATTTTTCTGACTCTTCTTTCTGTGGTGAGAATGTTGTATTAGGTCATGCTTGCTCATAATGCTTGTTGTTTCTGTTGGTGCATCTATATTTGTTAGTACTCAGGCTTTATAAAAAATAGCTGTACTTTACATGACTGATTTTAGAATATAATCTTATACCTGTTGTGGCTTCTGAATTTTATATATGAGCTTGATTTTTTTTTATTGAGTGAATTCCCTAGAAAAGCCCCACTTTTCCTGATAATACTAAATTCTCCATGATTCCCTGCCACCATCTTACTGACATTATTTGGTTTTGCGTATTGTTATGTGTATTGGTTCTAGAATGGTTGGTTTAAATCAGTTTAACCAGGTTCACTTCAGAACACCATTCTGGTTTAGTCTGTCTCAGCTTCCCAAAGCCTTCATATCGAACTTTAATCCCCACGGAGCCACGGACCCTAAACATCATGCATCATTCTTTTCTTTGAACCTTAACCCTCCTTTGCTGAAAAATAAAAGCCAAAGTTCTTGAGACATAGAAAGAGAAGAAATGACAATTTTAAAGAATTATGCCTAGTTAATTTCTTGTTTACTTTGTTATTAAAATAACTTCTTGATATATCTTTTTGACTAATTTTGAAACACATGTTTGCGATTCCAGCTACTGATAAATTTGAATCATTTGCTAAATTTGAATCATTACAATTTGATAACTATTTCAATAAAAAAGGCTATCCAAATTGGATTGTAATCAATCGTCGGTTTATCGATCATTTCAGACACATCTTTCCAATGCCAATTAGATGCAGTAGAGATCAGATGATTTCTATATTCCTGAGATCATGCCCTTTGGAGATTCTGCGACAGACTTTTGTTGAACATTTTATCAAGATTCTTGATATCATAGCTTCCTGGGAAGTTCTACCATGAGTGATGGGATGAAAGTTATAACTCTATAATCGATGGGGCTTAATTTATTTTCCTCAATTAGTGATGTTTTTCTTTTTAACAAACAAAGTATATCAAATTGATTTAAAAACGAAGACATCCAGGTATCTTTTTGGTAAGCATTTCTCAATGAAAGCATCAACTTGAATTCAATTGGAAGAGCTGATGATGTCATTGCACTCGGTTGATCAAGATACAGTTGAGGAGGATTTTTCCCGAATGTATATATTATACATTTTTGCTTTTATTTTATTTTGTCCGAGTAATTTTTGGTTACTAGTATCGTTATTGTTATTAGTTGTTCGTCTTTTGACTTTGACTAACTACAACTGGTGGAATTGCCTCATTCCTTCATTTTAGAGAAAATTTAATAATTAGAGATAGAATTCAATGAGTGAAGAGTGAAGAGTGTGATGGTTATCTGAACAGTGCTTAACCTTATTGGCAGTAAGTTGGTTAACTATAGTTTCATTTAATTATAATTTTTAATTTTCTGTTAGTATCATTACTATTAATCTTAATTTGTTCTTTGATAAGGTTGGTTATGTGAGAAAGTAACCCACTTTAAGTCGGTAGGGAATGTAAAAACTGCACGCTTATTGAAATGGTTGACTCTTGCATGACATTGGAAAACAATTAAATATAGTTGTTGAAGATCTCATCAGAAGATGCAAGTATTTGTGCCATTAAATTTAATTAATGGATGACTTGCTTATGGTATGAACTATTGAATATTATACTTTTAAATCATTTAAGAGACATGTCCTCTACCATTTGAGGTTTCATTATTGGTAGATTTAGATCATTCAAGAGAACCACATTTAAATGAGGTTACTTGTGTTGTCAGCAAGGTTCACCGTATCAATCCGTACTGGCATACCGGTATCTGATTGGTACGGTACCTGGTATTGAGCAGCACACAATGCATACCGCTTGGTACATTAAAATATAATATAATATTAAATATAATATAATAATATATATATACATAATAAAACAAAACGAGGCATAGCCTCGCCTCGCGGGAGAAACGAGGCGGCACTTCATCCCCGCGGGAAGACGAGGCGTCGCCTCATTTTTTTTCCTAATTTTTAATTGATATTATATTATATTATATCTGTATTGCTCGGTACAGGGCGATCCGCATACTGGTACCCTGTCAGACTGGGCGGTACAGCAAACCTTGGTTGTCGGTAAAATCATTATACTTAAAATCAGTGTAACTTGAAACCAATGGTAAGATCTTTGCCCTATTAATTATTGAATATTGTTCTTTTAGATCATTTAAGAGATATGTCCTCTACCATTTGAGGTTTCATTATTGGCAGATTTAGATCATTCAGGAGAACCACATTTAAATGAGGTTGCTTGTGTGGTCAGTAAATCGGTGTACTTAAAATCAGTGTAACTTAGAACCAAAGGTAAGATCTTTACCCAAGAGGCTTCCACACCTCTCTATAAGGATATTGACAAGTATTTTAATGGAATGAGGGCAAAGCCAGAAAAAGGGATGTATTTGGTAAAGGAAATGAAAAATTGGCATAGTAGGACTTTAGTAAAACCAATTTATAGGAGTTCTAGATTAATTAAAAAGCGGTTTAGTAGGACTTTAGTAAAACTTATAAGAGTTCTAGATCAATTAAGAGTGGTTTAATAGGGCTTTAGTTACCTATTCTTTAATGATGTTACATTGATCTTGTGCACTGAGCAAAATCAGTGTAATCTAGTTGGAAGATTAGTGTAACAATCTACAAAACCATATCTAACCCTTTAGTTAAACCAGTCTGGACTTCTTAAATCGGTTTTGAGAACTCTTTTCAAACTAGTCGCGAACTGGCTTCAGCAAGGAAAATTGAAGGGTACAGTACACGGGCATTTATTTAAAGGGGCAAAAGGTCAGGCGCTTTGTGGAAATTTTAGAATGGGAAGTGCTCTCTGGAAAAACTGGAAAGTTGGGGCTTTTAGGGAATTTACCTTGTTTTTCATCTGTATCCATGATTTGATGACCAACATGTGTAACTAAGAGTTTGGTACTCCTTTTTCTTGCTGTAAGTTTACATGTTTTTATGTTTTAACATGCAGAAGTTGGTAAAGGCTACATCACGCAACAAGATCTACAGAAAATGGCCATTTCTCATGATTTTAGTTGGACAAAGAGTGAGATTTTCAATATGATCCATTGCTTTGACAGTGATGGAAATGGAAAGGTACTATTCGAATTAATTGTCAACTAGACCATCTACATGATGACGCATAAATCACTTGATTTTTTAAGCTTTTGGATGAAATGAGGAAACATGGAACTGATAATGTCATTGATTGATCACCAACGTGCACTTAATCATTTGGGTTTGTCATCTATGAAAAATTGAAGAGCATCTGATTAAAATGTTGTAGGAGAGGGGCTTGCCGCTGGATATAGGCTTGATTTGATGAAATACTAAATGAAGGAACAGGGATTCTGTGTAGCAAAATTTCTCCAAGTTGTTTTGTTTTATCACCACATTTGTCGTGATTTGGGTGACAATGGGCTACGCTGGTGTGCTAGCTTGACGGGCCTAGCCTGTCCTAAGAAAGGATTCGGTTGACTGCCATAGCTCAGTTGACATTATTTAAGATTCACAGGCCATTTATCGTCTCGACCTTGACCCTGCCTTGGGGGCATATAGCATTTCAGCTTGTGTATTGATGACTTTATTTCTTTGAGAATGTTATGAAGTCACTATGATTCTAGATATAAATGTCAGGATTTTGTAGATTTAATTGCTGTTATGCAACAAGATGGACAAGTTATTGTTGGTGAAAACTAAATTCTATATGCCTTTCGGTTCATAAAAATTTTATCAAATGAAAACCTTTTCTTCATATGCTTGAATACTTGTTGCTAAGGCACTTGGATTCCTGATCAAGTGACAATATAAAAGCTTACTCAGAATGCTCCATAAGCTGAACAAATTTTATGATGGAAGTCTTATTGTTTCTGACATTTATAACAATTGCCTCTGGGGTGGAATGCTGATGATTCAATTTGTGGAATTTGCAGCTAAGTCTGAAGGACTTCCGATCCATTGTATGTCGATGCAAGATGATTAAAGATGCTGCACAACATTGTCTTTGACCGACACTTGTAATTTAGCTTGACTAAGTAATTTATCACATATATCCGACTCAAGGATAATTACTTTGCCAGGTCTTTTTTTTGTGTCCAACACTTTTCTTTCTTCTAACTCGTTAAAAATGTGCATTTGTGCAAAGTGGTGGATAGAAGAAAATGGAAGAAGGGAACGATTTTGGCCTTCCCTATTCTTTCAGTATCTTGAGAGATCCTGTATGGCAAGTTGGAATCATCAGACGGCTGAAATGACATCTAATCTACTTACACACGCACTCTCTCTCTCTCGTGACTTAAGAGAATACAAGAAGGGAATATGAAAAATACAAAAAAACTCGATCAAAATGTTGTTGTTGTTGTTGTTGTTATTGTTGTATTTAATAATAATAATAATGATAATAATAATAATAAATCATCTAAAATATTGATTCATCTATATGTTTTTGTGTGATGATGAAAACCTAAATTGTTAGAGACCTATGTGGCTTTCTGTTGAGCACTGATGCATGCTGCTTCATCACACCCACTTATCCGCCTCCACCTCGTTTTACCGGCTATTCATTTGAACATTCACAAGAGGATGACTCGTCCATCGATTGTATTGAGGTATTTAACGATTGTATCAAGATTAATGCTTAATCGAGATTTTATTTTTTGTTCCTACCAATGCAGCATATTAACCATATACTCGTTTCTATTGTTCAACCCAAGAAAAAAAAAATTAAAGAGTATAAGGAAAAGGTTCAGTAATTACAGTTCCTTTTAAATAAATACCCAGGCACTTTATCAGCCCAACTCCAGTAGAGTTCCACAAAATCTTTTTGAGCATATGTTTCTTTGATTTAATTTCACAGCGAAAGTAAACAAACAGATTTGAATCGATCCAATTTCACATCCTTAGTGATTAGTATTCGATCAAGTATTTTTGGTCGATAGCGATTCATATTCAACCACATAAATCAATGACACATGTATTCAACCACTTGTTATTGTCACATAAGTCTGATTTAAACGTTGAAGTTTCACAAAAAAAAAAACAAAAAAAAAAAAGATGAGAAGCAACATCCACGTTGCTTCTCACAACAAAGATTCAAAGTACAACACAAAAGAAAAAACGCAAAGTACTGGAATCACGCGCTCACAATTATATATAGATGTTACACCAACTAAGATGCGGATGATGAACAGTCATAGAACCCATCAGTTTCTTATGCGAGCTAGCTCTATGATAACTGATCCTAACATGAATCTACCAGTCAAATCGAAGTGAGTGCCCGACTGAGGCTATGGCTGATTGTTACTTCTTCAGCATGCACCCCAGAAAAATTCCAAGCAAGGCAATGATCACCACAAACAAGAATGAGAACCCTCCTTGCTGCTTGCTGACTTCTCGCCTCACCAGTTCCTGCATGCAACGGCATCGAAGAATTGTTGTTTTAGAAAAATCTGCATAGTACTTGGATTTTATTTACCCACCCCTCCATTCTAAAAGTGACTCGTTATACAATTCCCACATTCTGAAACATAGGAGGTAGATGACAATGCAGTTTCCCCGAGTGTTGGATGTCTAAGTTGTTTATGCTCATAAGTTTTCCAGGAAGAACATTTCATTCAGATGATACTAATATATGATGATAATAAATGAGGTCATAAATCTAAACTTACAAGTTACTATAATCACAAACAAATGAAAAGAACCTCTTTGTATACTCCTATAAATTCAGGATAGCCAGATGTTTTGTCAAATGTGTATGCTTGTTATAGTTAACTTTGGCTGTTACCAAGCAAAACAAACAGAATATGTTACACCATTTGCTCTGCTTTATAACTAAAAAGGGGCTTACACCAATTAGTTAATTATCTTAACCATTCAGATATTAGAAACATAGTTGTGGCAAAATCTGATTACGGTCATAGGCAGAAAGAGAGCAAAGATAGCTCCGGCCATTCATTCGGAGTGAGGTCAGGACAAGGGATCGACTTTGTGGCAATACTACAGAATGACGTTAGGTAATACTTAAAAATTAAATATCCACTTCTGATTGCATTTCTTTTTTTTTTTTTTTTACAAAACGAGAATATTAACTTTTATTAAGAAAAAAGTGCAGACACCCATCTATCTCCTATCAGAGGAGATCAAAACCTCCAAGTCTTAAGGAAAAACATCATACCAAAGTTCATTACAATGGTTCAACCTTCCAAAATTTGCTAACCATGCACAACACAATTAGCTTCTTGTTAGAACCCCATAGGATTCTAAGTTTGGGTTGACTGCTGTAGGGGATCGGCCCTCCTTGGAACTCTATAGGGGCTCCTCCCTCCTTGGTAGTCAGCCACAATGGCTGAAAAAGATGTATTGATTGCCTACTGAAAAGGGGTGGCTACAAGTGTTTATATAGGGTTCCCAAACCCTAATTCTAATAAGACTCCTACTTCTAGTAAACTTCTTCTTAATAAGACTCCAACTCCTAATCAAACTCTTACTCCAAAACCCTAGCCGACTTCCACAAATAGGGTGGCCGATGGCTAAAAGATTCCTACTCCATGAAGACTCCTTTCTAACCCTAGCCGGCCTCTTCAATCAAGGGGGGTGTCAGCTGATTTAGGGTTTATTACACGACTTAGGTTTTTATTTACTCCCATGACTCTATGAATTTAGGATCCGACCCAGCTAGGGTCCTAACAGACCCGAAAATCTGATCTTCAAATCTTCATAGGGCTCTCATGTGGCATCTTCTACAGGTAAATTTGTCCACTGCACCAGCACCTTAGTAGTAGGATGTTGACAGTGCATCATGATTCGGCGGTCAATGATTGCCTTCGGCTGGATCTGGATCGCTCCATGGGCGGTAGTGGCCGACATATGTCTCTGAGCCATCTCGTACTCTCCAAGCTTGGGCTTTAGACATGATACATGGAAGACTGGATGGATCTTGAAATTTGCAGGTAGGTCCAGCCTGTATGCCACTGCTCCAATGTGTTCTGTAATATGGTAGGGCCCATAAAAACGGGATGAAAACTTCATGGATGCTCTAGTGTGGACGGATATCTGCTTGTAGGACTGGAGCCGAAGGAAGACACAATCTCCCACGGAGAACTCTCTTTCACTTTTGTGCATGTCATACTACTGTTTCATCCTTGCTTGGGCTACCGAGAGATTATCCTTTAACAATTTCAAAATTTTGTCCTTGTCCATGAGTTCACTGTCTACCTGATCTACTTTGGATGAGCCAATTACATATTTTGGGATTACAAGGAGTGGTCGACCATACATGACTTCAAAAGGAGTACATTTTGTCGAGGAATGATAAGTCATGTTATACCACCACTCGGCCCACGGGAGCTACTTCGTCCACTCTTTTGGCCAGTCGCTGGTAAAGCATCTGAGATATGTCTCCAAGCACTTGTTCACCACTTTAGTCTGGTCGTCAGTCTGTGGATGGTACGTCGTGTTCATCTTCAGTTTGGTGCCCTGCAACTAGAATAGTTCTGTACAAAATTTGTTGGTGAATACCTTGTCACGATCACTCACAATAGATCTAGGCATCTCATGCAATTTTACAATATTGTCCATGAAGATCCGAGCAATGCTAGTGGCGGTGTAAGGGTTGTGAACGGCGCAAAAAGTGAGCATATTTGGTGAGACGATCGACCACAACAAGGATTGTACATTTTCCTTAGGATGGGGGGCAGCCCTTCGATGAAGTCCATCAAGATATCAGTCCATACTAACTCTGGGATGGGTAGAGGTTGCAGCTTCCTAGGGCTTGCCATTGTTTCGCTTTTATGTCGTTGACATATGCCGCACCACGCTACAAATTCAGCAATGGAGTTCTTCATCCCTTTTCAATAGAAATTTTGTTTGATCCTCTTGTAGGTTCAAAGGAATCTGGAGTGCCCAACCGCTGGTGAGGAATGCATCTCCTGTAGGATGGTATTTATGTAGGGAGAATTCAGCGCTAGCATTATACGTCCTTTATACCATAAGTCCTTCAAATCCCTACTGTAATGCGCCAGGGAGCCTGATTCTTCCTCCAATTTTTTTATGGTCTCTTGAATCTTTGGATCATCTCATCATTCTTTTCTGATGTCTTTAACGAAGTCGCTGATTAGAAGAGAGATGACCGAAAATTCAGCTTGCTTGGGTAGTCGGGAGAGCGCATTTGTAACCACATTCTCTTTCCCCTTTTTGTAAGTTATTTCATAATCATATCCAAAAAGCTTTGTTACCCATTTTTGTTGCTCGGGAGATGATATCTTCTACTCCAAAAAATATTTGAGGCTCTTGTGGTTGGTCTTTATCTGAAAGCGTCGGCCGATCAGGTAAGATGTCCACTTTGTCACCGCGTGCATAATCGCAAACATCTCCTTGTCATAGATGAACATCTTCAAGTGTGAAGGAGATAAGACTTTGCTGATGTAGGCGAGGGATCGGCCTTCTTGCATAAGGACGACGTTGATCCCCACTCCCGATGCGTCATCATCTTCAATCACAAACGTTTTGTCGAAGTCGAGTAGCGCCACCACGGGTGTAGATGACATTGCAATCTTGAGAGTGTCGAAGGTTACGGAGGCTGTGTCCGACCATAGGAAGGCGTCCTTCTGCAAGGATGTGAGGGGGCCGTTGATCTTTCCATAATCTTTGACAAATTTGCCGTAGTAGTCAGTTAGTATGAGGAATCCCAGCAACGCCTTTATGTTCTTGGGCGTCGACTAGCCTTGCATTACCTCGATCTTTGAAGGATCTATTGCCACGCCCTTCTCCGAGATTATATGCCCAAGATACTCCACCTTATTCTGTAAAAAGTTGCATTTCGACTATTTGACAAAAAGAGTATACTCTCAAAGAATCGTCAAAACAAGTCGTAAGTGAGAAAGACGACTTTCAAGCAAAGACCAGCACAAACTTACGAAGATAACTCCGAAAAATATCATTCATGAGTCTCTGAAAAGTGGAGGGAGCATTGTAAGGCCAAAGGGCATTATCGAAAATTCGTGGTGGTCGTCGTGCGTCAGAAAAGCAATCTTCGGTATGTCTTCCTCGTGTACTCAACGGTAATATCCGATCACAGATCTAACCCAGAAGACTCATGCTCCCTTCAATACATCAAGTAGCTCATCCACCACCGGAATAGGATATTTATCTTTGACCGTAATGTTGTTGAGAGCTCGATAGTCCACGCCAAGATTTTACATACCGATCCGTACCGGTGTACCAACATATTGTCGGTACCACACAGTGCATACCGCCCAATATATTAAAATAAAATATAATATAATATAATATTAAATATAATATTAAATATAATATTAAATATTAAAATATATTTAAAAAAGAAAAAAAAGGGGCGACGTTGCCTCGATCTTTCTCCCCGCGCGAGAGAAAAATCGCGAGCGAGGGCGGTGACGACTCGTGAGCAACCCGCGAGCGAGGGCGACGGCAGCAGCGAGGACGGCACAAGGTATTCTTTCTTCTTTCCTCTTTCTTCTTTCTTCTTTCCTCTTTCTTCTTTCTTCTTTCTTCTTTTCCTCTTCTTCTTCTTCCCTTTTTCTCCCTCAATCGACCACCAACTGTCGACCGCCGATGGTTGATTTCTCCTTCAATCGACAGCCGATGACCTAAAATCGATCATTGACAATTTTGGCGATATCAGTGTAGCGGTCCGTGTCGATAACTGGACGATATATACCACCGTCGAGCGATACAGATCAGTATGGGAAACCTTGGTCCACGCACATCGCCATGTCCCATCTTTCTTGCGTACAAGGAACACTAGTAAAGAGTAAGGGCTGCAACTTGGCAGAATAGTCCATATCTCAAGCATCTCCTGCACAATCTTCTCAATTTCAGCCTTCTGAAGATGAGGATAGTGGTACGGCCGAATATTGGCTGGTGGTTTGCCCGACAGAATTAGTATTTGGTGGTCGTGCAATCGGGTAGGAGGTAGGCTACAATGTTGGACAAAGACGTCTGAAAATTCAGCAAGCAATTGGAGAAGGTTCGGATCTTCAATCTTCGTCAGCTCCTTCATATGTAGCTGTTGAAATTGTATTAGGAAGCCGCTGTGCACTTTCTGTAGGACCTTCTCCATACGCTGCGTCGAAACTGTCGTCACGTCGCTCCCACGTTTCCCGCGCAGGATCACCTGTTTCCCTTTGCTAAAAAATTTCATAATTAATTTCGAAAAATTCCAGGAAGCATCACCTAGCGTGGACAGTCATTCTATGTCGAGCACTGCTTCATAATCATCGTGTGGGAGGCAAAAGAAGTCAGCAACAGCACCAATCTCACCCACGAGCACTTTCGGTCGCACTTCTAGACGTGGCCATCAACCACCTTTACGTCAAACCTGCTGCAATCCTCAATCTGAAGCGTCATCCGAGCAACAACCTTGTTGTCCATGAAGTTATCGATGCTCCGGTGTCGATGAGGATGGTGATGAGCTGCTGCTTAAGGAAACCTCCAATCTTCATCGTTTGTGGGTTCGTGTAGCCGACACGAGCACGAACCATACAATTCGACCGGTTGTAGATCTTCCTCCGTGTTCTCCTCGTGCTCGAGGTCCTCCTCTTCCTATTTAAATTCATCAGTGGGTTCAATCAGGAAAAGTCATCCCTTCTTGCATCAGTGGTCACGGTTCCACGGTACGTCGCAATGCCAACGTAACCCCTTCACGGATCTGTCGCGAAACTCTTCTCTCGTAAATTTCTTCGGCTAAGGATTCGACTAGAAGTGGATGGGCTGGAGGTTTGTATGTTGCTGGTCATAGTATGGGTCTCGTCCTCCAAACATCTTGATTAAGTTGCTCCTCTTGAAGTTATGCGAAGGATATCGCTGCCGTCAATGTATAAGGCTGCCACGCCTTAACTTCTCGTATTTCCGACTTTAATCCTTCGACAAAGGTCCCTAGCAATTATTTTTCAGACCAATCACGGGCTTGATTAAATAATCTTTTGAACCTGGTTTGGTATTCTTGGATCGTAGAGGTTTGTCAGATCTTCGCAAGTTGTCTGTCGATGTTTTCGTACTCGGACGATCCAAAGCGGATCAGCAGACCGCTTTTGAATCGCCTCCACGTCGGGACTCCTTGAATGTGTTCAAACCAATTATACCACTATATGGCATCTCCTTCAAGGTGGATGGCAGCAATGTCCACCATGGAAGCCTCCGAAGTCCGGTGATAACGGAAGTAGCACTCCACGTGCGAAAGCTATCCCGTCGAGTCTCCATCTTTCCATCGAGGGAAGTCCACCCTCATGCGTGTAGATGTTGGATTCGTCACGTGTTCTTCTTTCTCTGGAGGGTTCTTTACGATCTGGACTATCACCTTACTGCGATCTTGTTGGGCTCAGTGATCATCCTAATCTGAATTCTACGAAGAGAACACACAATTTGTTCTCCACGCATGTCTCCAAAATCTCCAACTTGGCATCGATCAAATCCTCTGATGCCATGGCGTATGTCTCCATATCTGAGATATTACAATCCTTATGCTGTTAATGGGTTAAGGGCATAAGTCGGGTAGAAAGATTAGTGGCCGTGGAAGATAAGGATCGGTGGTGCAAGGTTGCGGCTACGGTCTGCTGCTGCTTGGGCTGCAATTTATGTTGTTGTTTGGGCCGGCTATAAAAATTGAAAGTAGGCTACGACGACTGCATCTTAAGGCTAGAAGGGTACCTTAAGGATGATGTGGGTGGCAACAACAAATTCGATAAGATTTGGTGGTGTATGTGGTGGGGAATAATGAAAAGATGCATCGGCAGAATTTTACGTTGAAGAACAACAATTTGTCGAAAAGTTTTCAACGGTTACGTCAAAGATTTAAAGAAGAATTCGGTGAGAATTCATTGGTCAGGAAAGCCAAGCCGACGTAAAATATGAAGATGAATATGGCAACAAGATATCAACAGAAAGATCAGAGATATGATAGTAAATATACGGCTGGAATTTTGCAACGGAACTTTCATCGTAAAGATGATAACTTTAAGACGATAAGTTTTTTGCAACAAGATAGATGTAATATTTTTTTTGGTTTTTAGATAAGTAAATTGCAACAACAGTAAGGTAGATACTAGAACCTGATGCAATTTTGGTAGAGGCTGCAGATGATGTTTCTGCAATAGTGGTGATGAGAGCGGAGTCGGCGATGATCACAGTAATTGTGGGAATTACTTGGGAGGTGGTAGATGGCTGGATGAAGGTAGCGATGACTGTGGAAGGGCAGCAAGGTGCCAAGAACGCTGCTCTGATACCAAGTGTTAGAACCTTGCAGGATTCTAAGCTTGGGTTGACCTCTGTAGGGGATCGACCCTCCTTGGAACTCTATAGAGATTCCTCCCTCCTTGGTAGTCGGCCACAATGGCTGAAAAAGATGTATTGATTGCCTGCTGAAAAGGAGTGGCTACAAGTGTTTATATAGGGTTCTCAAACCCTAATTCTATTTGGACTCCAACTTCTAATAAACTTCTTAATAAGACTCCAACTCCTAATCAAACTCCTACTCTGAAACCCTAGCCGACTTCCCAAAATAGGGTGGCCAATAGCTAGAAGACTCCTACTCCATGAAGACTCCTTCCTAACCCTAGCCGACCTCTTCAATCAAGGGGGGTGGCGACTGATTTAGGGTTTATTACACGACTCAGGTTTTTATTGACTCCATGACTCAGTGAATTTAGGACCCGACCTAGCTAGGGTCCTAACATTTCTCTAAAAGTGTGTGTTATCCTATATTCAGTGAAATGTTGCAGTAATCCAAAAATACCTGTTATCCATGTTATTCAACATAAACATGTGAAATGGAGGACATCAAGAACCTGTAACTTGAATTCTTTGTAATAGCCACTAGCCTTTGCAACTGGAATCAGTCAGCTGAAAGATTTTTGCTGTGCATAAGGTGACAAACTATGCAACTATAAATAATGGGATGAGTGGCATATTACAGCAGCAACTAAGGGTGACAAGATCTCGAGTTTGTAAAACTTATAAGTACCAAGCAAAATGGGTATTGTATAAACAGGAAGTAAAACATGAAGGTGCACAGAAAAGTTCAGAATGTTCCATCTTAATATTGTACAAACTTCTTAAAAGAGCCCAAGTAGCCAAAATCATTTTTTATCATTACTAACTCACACCATAATATATGTAGCATGCTACAAGTTCATTTAACAGTATGAGAACTAGTCCTGTCACATCATTAGCCAGGCTAATGCTTACCAATTCTTGTCTAAGCTTGTTGTTCTGCTGAATGGCAGCATTCTTCTCCTCAGTCAACCTTGAAATCAGAGTCAAATTCTGGAGGAGAAAAGGTCAAGTAAATTATTCTGTGAAATAGACAGATGTCCGAAATTTCTTGTCAAACATAAAAGCTGGGTGTTTAAATGCATGACCACAGACAAGCATCAGATGCGGACAGCAAACTGTAAAGCACAAACTTGAATCTGGCTGTGCATAAAGAAGAAATACTTTCAAAGAAATATTACAACAGTAGAGAGTAGAAAGGCAATGGCCAACATTTATGCATTCAGATGAAATGTACAATTAGAAAAAGTACCACAGTCGGAGCTTCTCAGATTGGTTTGTCAGAAAAACCAAAAGACAAACTAACTTGTTTAAGTTAAGATAACTTGCTCAAGTGGTAGGGCCACTGTTGCAACTTACGCATAAATTGAAGTTGGGGTCACTTTATTAATTAGAACAAATTAGTCTATGAAAAAAAAAATGATCTATGCAGATTTCAATCATGCATGACTCCATGATGTTTTCGCAGATTAGGATGTTGGCACACAACTTCTACCAAAGATGCCTTTAAGTAGAAGACTATATCTGCCCTGGGAACATTTGCTTGACTATGTGAAACTAGAATCAAGTTAATAGTATATTTCAACTTGACATGACATGACATGACATGACTGCATAAACTCAATTAGAATTTGTTGGTTAACCAAAATTTCAAGTTATATAGAAACTGAAAGCAATCTCCTCCAAGAAAATCATTATCTTCCATTTTTTTATCAGCTGTTTTGACTGATACGACCTGAGGAGACTCATCTGTTTCCCTGCATCTGACACGTGGTATTTAGGACTGGCTCATTAGCATTTCTGTGCTCAAAGTTAACTCTCCAAAATTGATCATTTCCATGGAAAACATCAGTATGATGATGCTCTCATATACTCTTTAGGAAGAAGATTGAGAAATAAGTACATATATCAAATGTTATTGGATTTATGATTGACGAGACAAATCTCAACTGGTTGGCAAACATTTTTTCAGTGCCCAGATCAATGGAGGGATTAGGTTTGCATTGACTCAGAGACCTAAATAATGCATTCCAAGGAAAATTTTCCTCTGCGATTGTTGAAACCATGATAGACAACTCTTGCAGATAGGAACATGCCTTTCATGTTTTGCTTGTTTGGTTGCAAAATATAAAATATAATATCATGTAATATAATCTAAATATTACATGATAACCTATACAATAACATAATACAAAAGGAAGGAACAAGGGTATACCACGAGACAGTATGAAATAACTAATAGAAGCTGTAAAATACACCATATCATAAGATCAAATAAAAAAGTGAACCTCAGCATCAAAGTAAGGTTGCTCCATGGCAATCTAGGTAACTGGGGAACAAGTCGCAGAAAATATCTTTTGCTTGCAAGGATAAGGTTGCTTAAATTGACCATCCCTAGACAACTTATAGATGGAAATCATGTGCATTAGATCATCCTTTTTAATAAGATCATAATATAGCAAATATATGGATTTAAAAGATTTATGTAGTAGTCATGAATGTTGTTAAAAACGCAAAGTGCTCAAAGACGCCAAGGTTCAAAAATGCCCAATTCGCTAGGCAATCACTGAAACAAAGATTCTAAAAAATATATTTACTCACTGATGAGAAAACTGCATCCTCAAGCAGCATCCCCAAGTTGCTTGATCGAATGTCGTATCTATGACAAGCATAGGAGATGGAGATTAACTTCAAATGGAATAATGGATGCAGTTGGATCGTACTCATAGGAGAACAGGGAATCAAAGATGGAATTAGGCAACATCACGACCATCGAAGAAGAGGTCGAAAGTCATCCAAGGTAAACTCAAAGTAGGGTTTCGAAGACTAATATGATCACCTGGGTCTCTTCGGGTTTTTGCTTAGTGGGAGTTTATACCTAACTGATGAGACTGAACCATGATTGGATGTGTCAACCGACACAGACAGTACCCTAGTAGGGGTAGCACGCCTCTTGTATTGCCTTACCGACCAATATGAATCAATAATGGTCAGGTTTCAACCGTATCGATCTTCTCTTTGGTCAAACTAGGTCAAAACAATCAAATTGACCTTTGGGCCCTGTTTGGCCCTTTAAATCCTCATTGACTGCACCTCTTTCACTCTCATTCTCACTCTTATTCAGTTTGTTATCCAAATAATCAAGAATTTATAGTCATTTATGACATATATATTTCGTTCTTATCTAAATATAATTTATATACCAACAAATTATGAGAAAAAAATCGTAAAATGTTTTTCAAATTTTGACCCATTTTCTATTTTTCAGCCTTTTTCCAGAACACCTATACACCCAGAGGTACCAATAAACAATATGCCAATATGACCGAAACAATTGGTCGACATGACACAATGTTCCTTGGATTGAACCACTTCATTTTGATTTGGATCAATCTCAAGTCTTGGCCCAATCAAATCAACTAATGCGTCTAGCATGAGCCTAGGTTAGCCTGAGATATATCGTTGCTTGGGCTAGGCTAGGCAAGCATATGGATCGCCCACGCCAAACTTAGGCACTAGCTAGGTGACGTTAAGGTTTAGGTGATGGCTGGACAGGCACTCATCAAATGGCAACTTGCCAAGTCTGTTCAAGGTGCTCAAGGCTCGCCATGTTTGGCTCGATTGTCTGCACTAGGAGCCAAGTTCACGGTGACTTCAATGGTAATCACATCATGAAAATTTCCATAATAACCATTAAAAACTTAAATGCTAGCTCTTCAAATCGAAACTTGCAACTAAACTGTACTCAATAACTTGAAAAGTTAGAAAACCCTAAACCTGATTCTTTGATTAGTATCGTCAAATTCGATCAATATGATCTTAAAATATTTTGATGACTTATCCCTTTTTCCATCCTTAATTTTGGAACACGGTTTCATTTGGGTTAAATTACATGCCTTTTGGAACATGGTTCATCATCTCAGAAAAATAAAATGGCAAATGATCTAAAACATGGATGCATGAGTCATGGATGTCACATTGTTGGAACTTTAGCAGTAGAGCTTCAACTGTATTACATGTGTTCCACATGTCTAATATTACATACGGATTTGATACCCAAATGCGTGATAGAACCTCACAGAATTCTAACGCTGGTTAATCTCCGTAGGAGATCAGTCCTCCTTGGAACTCTATAGGGATTCCACCCTCCTTGGTAGTCAGCCACAAAGGTTGAAGAAAAGATGTATTGTTTGATGAAGTGGTGGCTACATGCTTTATATAGGGTTCCCAAACCCTAAACCTAGTAGGACTCCTACTCCAAGTTAAAATATTTCCTAGTGAGAGACTCCAACTCATAATCAAACTCCTACTCTCACAACCCTAGCCGACTCCCATAAGCAAGGTAGGCGACGGCTAGATAGGGTTTGGATACATGCTTTAGGGTTTTATTACAATCACAACTCGGTTGACCCTAATCCAACTCCGACTCCTAATCAGATTCTGATTCAGCCAAATCCTAATCCTACTAGGATTTCGGCTGATTTATTACAATTGACTCAAATCACCTCCTAGCCGACCTAACGTCAGGTCTAGGCCGACCAACAAGAATCAATCTAATGACTCGACTCAATCAACTAGGACCCGACTCAGCTGGGGTCCTATCAGACCCGCCCTCTTCAAATTAGCCTTGTCCTCAAGGCTGAGGCTCCATGAAGTATGGGACCTGGTCTGCAAATCTTCAAAAAGCTTCCTCGTGGCATCTACAGTAGGTAAATTAGTAGAGGTGTTCATGGCGCATCATGATCCTGCGATCCCATGTGATTATCGGCTAAACCTGGGCCTCCTCATCAGCTGAGTTATCAGGTGGATGGGTTTAAGCTGAGTCATTCTCTCTAACCTTCCATTTGTGGCAGGGCATATAGAGGATTTGGTGTACTTTTGAGTCAACGCACAGATCCAATCCGTAAGGCACAGCTCTTATGTGTTCTCCAATTTTGTAGGGTCCAAAGAAACGGGAAGACCACTTCCTTGAGGCTTGAGTCTTCATGGATTTTTTGCTGGTAAGGCTGGAAACAAAGAGAGACTTGATTTTCAATAACAAACTTCCTTCTCCCCCAGTGTTTGTTAGGTGGCTGTTTTGTTCTTGTGTGGGCTATCGTACTGTTGTCCTTCAATAGAAGTGAAATTTTCCTCTGGCTTATTTTCGTCTCTCCTTTGTATCGTTAACCGATAACATACTAAGCCACAAATTCAATAATTTTAGTCAGTATCTCCTCGTTGTAGATTGAAAGCTTCGAGTGAGGTAGAGAGAGGGCCTTGCTGATGTAGGCTAGGAGTCGACTATTCTGTATGACGACAGCATCAATTCCAGCTCTCAATGCGTCTGCTTCGATTACGAACACCTTGACAAAATCGGGTAACGCTATTGCCGGTGTAGATAGCATCGCGACCGTAAGAGCATCGAAGATTGCTGTAGTTTCCCTTAGCCAAAGGAGGGCATCTTTTTTCAGCATCATCGTGATAGGAGTGCTGATCTTGTCATCGTCCTTCATACACTTGCGATGATCATGCAGTTAGGTAGGGGATAAACCTTTCGATTTGGCGAAGACGTCTGAAAATTCAACAAGTAGTGGAGGAAGGTTTGGGTCTTCAATCTCCTTCAGCTCCATCATCTGTAGTCCTTGAATTTGGATTAGGAAGCCGCTGTGAACTTTATGCAGAACCTTCTTTGTGGGCTGTGTGGAAACCATCGTTGCTTCGCTCCTACGTTTTCCTCGTAGGATCACCTGTTTCCCTTTGCTGAAAAATTTCATGATTAGCTACGAAAAATTCCAGGAAACATCACCTAATGTGGACAACCATTCGATGTTAAGCCCAGCTTTATAATTTTCAAGTGGTAGAAGGAAAAAATCAACAATGATCTCTTAGCCCTGCAAAACTAGTCTCACCCGTAGGCACTTCCTGTTTCAATTCAGGATTCGACCATCAACAACTTTGACGTCGAACCTGCTGCAATCTTTGATTTGAAGTGTTAACCGGGCAGCAACCTTGTTGTCCACAAAGTTGTTGGTGCTCCCAGTGTCGATGAGGACGGTGACAGGTTGGTGCTTGAGGAACCCTTCAATTTTCATCATTTGCAGGTTCGTGTGGCAGGCTAAAGCATGAACTATGCCAACGGCCAGTTGCGGGTCCTCCGTGTCCTCCTCCTCGAACTCATAATCTACGTCCTCGAGTTTAGATTCTTCAATGGGCTCGATCATCAGAAGCCTCCCTTTTCTGCAATGGTGATCGCGGCTCTAAGGCTCATCATAATGCCAACACAATCCCTTCACGATTCTATCACAAAGTTCTTCTCACGTCAACTTCTTGGGCTGAGAAGGTCGGCTAGTAGTGGGGGGGCCAAAGGCTCGGGTGCTGCTGGTCGAGTGGTGACTTTAGCCCTCCGAGCATCTTGGTTCAGTCGCTCTTCTTGTAGTCACGCGAAGGAAATAGCCGCCATCAACATGTAGGGTTGCCGCGCCTTGACTTCTCATATCTCCGGCTTTAACACGTCAATGAAAGTCCCTAACAACTATTTTTCAAACCAGTCTCTTGCTTGGTTACAAAGTCTTTCAAACTTGGTATGGTATTCTTGAACTATGGAGGTATGGCGGATCTTTGCAAGTTGATCGTCGATGTTTTCATACTCGAACGATCCGAAGCAGAGTAAATAGCCAGCTTTTGAATTATCACCATGTCAGGACTCCGTGGGTGTGCTTGAACCAATCATACCACTAGACCGCATCACCTTCTAGATGGATGGCAGCAATATCGGCCATGGAAGCATCCGAGGTTTTGTGATGACGGAAGTATTGCTCCGCACACAAAATCCACCCGGTCGGGTCTCCGTCTTCCCATGGAGGGAAGTCCATCCTCATGCGTGGGCATGATGAGTCTATTGCTCGTTTTTTTTTCTCTGGTGGGTTCTCCTTGCGATCTGAACTCTCGCCACGCTGTGATCTCCTTAGGCTCAATGATCGACCCAGTCTAAACTCCACAAAGAAAGCGCGCAGTATGTCCTCCATACATGTCTCGAGCGCCTCCAACTTAGCATCAATTATATCTTTCGATGCTATAGCGTATGTCTACAGATCTAAAATATAGCGATCCTTCTTTTGTTGTCGGGTTAAGGGCATGGACCGGTTGGATGGATTGGTGGCCAAAAGAGATGGATCAAAGGTAGAGTTGTTTGGGGTGCTATTGGGCTACGGTTTGGGGCTGTTGTAGAGGTCGTATGGGGCTACGATGGCAATGGCTTAAGGTTAGGGAGATGGCTTAGGGTTGCTGTTGATGACAACAACAAGTTTGGTAAGGATCGGGTATGGATGCAGCAAGTAATACCGAGGTAGTGCAGCAGAACTTTTCGTCAAAGGGGGTGCTATTGATGCTGCTTTTTGGGGCTGTTGTAGAAGCTATAAGGGGGCTTCGGTGGCAATGGCTTAAGGCTAGGGAGATGGTGTAGGGTTGTTATTGATGACAGTAACATAGTTGGCAAGGATCGAGTAGGGGTGCAGCATAAGGTACCAAAAGTAGTGTTGCAGAATTCTTCGTCAAGAGACAGCAGTTTTACAATGACAAAATTCAAGCAATATGCCAATAGTTTGTGGATGGTTTTGACAGCAAGAAATAGGTGATCATGATAGCAAAGTCCATGAGAATATAGATAGCAATTTGATAGTAAAATCGACAGAGTTTGGTTAGGTATGCAGAAAGAAACACGGACAAACTTTGGCAGCAGAATTCTCATCGAAAAGACAACAGTTTTAGGACGAAAAATTTCAGCAGTGTGTCAATAATATATGGATGATTTCAACAACAAGGAATCAGTGATAACGATAGCAAAGCCGATGCAAATATTGAAAGGAATATGGCAGCAAGATATGGCAGCAAAATCGACAATAGGATGACAACAATGTAGTATGCGGCAGATGGTATGCGGCAGATGCAAAAAGATTGTGTCAACGACGAAAGATCGTTGCAGCAATTTTTACGACAAAGATAAGGATGATACAATGAATTATAGCAAAGGTAGATGTAGCAATTTTTTGTGTTTTTGATAAGTAATTGCAGCAACAGTAGGGTTTGTGAGATGGAGCAATACCGGATCCTGACTGCCAGGGATTTACAAAGGCGCTCGGGCAAGGCGAGGTGAGGACCGAGCACCTCGCTCAATCTCCAGGCGGCACGCTTCAAAGAGGTGCCGCTTGGGAGCTAAACCGAACCCAGGCGTCGGCCGAGCACCCGAGTGAATCCAAGCGACCGAACCAGGCTTTTAGCTCCGGTTCGGTCATTCACATTAGTTGGTTCAATCAAACTAACTAACGTAATAATATATATTTCATTAGTCAACCCTAATCCTCATCTCGAATCAGGATTATGTCGTTGACATCTCGCTGCTCTCGCTACCTCATTCGCTACCACCGTCGTTGTTGTTGTCTTCGCCGTCGTCGCTGCTCTTCGCCACCATCACTGCTCTTCGCCACTATCGCTGCTATCGCTTCTTCGCCACCGCAGCTAGTTCGCCCGCCATCGCAGCCATCGCCGCTGCCGCCATCGCCGCATCGCCGCCGCCGCCTCCTTCGCTAGGTCACCACCGCTTTCCACTTAAGATATCGTATATTAAAACTTAACACTACAGTATACTGTTAAGTTAACTAATTATTAACAATATACTATACCCTTATACTGTTAATATATTGTTAACACTTAACAGTATATTGTATAATGCAATGATTGACATATCGTCTGCAGTGCCGACATTTTGTTTGCCAGACGGGCAATAAAGGTATATCGCCCAGTATATTAAATATATTATAATATTTTTATAATATAATATTATATAATATAATATTAAAATATATTTTAAAAATAGGGGCGACATCGCCTCAAGCTCTCTCCCGCGTGGGGAGAAAAATCACCCACGAGTGGCGACATGGGCAACCCAGGGCGACGACGCCGAGGCGACCCAGTGAGTCGCCGCTAGGGCGCGAGGTACTTCTCCTCCTCCTCTTCTTCTTCTTCTTCTTCTTTTCCTCTTCTTCTTCTTTCCTTTTTCTTCCTCAATCGACCGTCGATGGTCGATTTCTCCTTAAATCGACAGCAAACGGCGAAAATCAACCAATGATGACGGAATCGATCCGACGACGAAATCCCTGCACTCACCACGGACCAATATGTCTCAAGACGGTCTTACCGCTCGATAAGGAAAACTTTGGTATAATGTATATTAAGTATTAACAGTCTATTGTTAATGGACTGTTAATAGTACTTTTAACAGTATACTATTAATTTATTGTTAACAGTATACTATTAAATAATATACTAGTAACAATATATTTTATTTATTAGATTAATAATATATTATATCGATTTTAAATTTTAATAATACTAATCCTTATTTATTTGAAATTATTGCTAGGGTTCCAAGATAAATAGCAAGTGTACAAAGCAACTCAATAGATTCTCCAGTGACATCAAAAAAGGATCCAGCATTGAAGTGCAATTATCTAAAGGATCCTAAAGATCCTAATGCAGTTACTTGCTTATTCTGTGATAAGACTACTAGAGGTGGGATTTTTCGTGCAAAGCAACATCTAGTAGGAAATTTCAGAAATGCAACAACTTGTAAGAAGTGTCCACTTGAAGTAAAAGAAAAGTTGTTGGCTTATATAAATGAGAAAAAAATGCAAAAGAATGAATCTTATGAAAATTTACCAGAGGATAATGTTAAACATATCAAGAATGATGATGAAGATTATTTCATAAGTGTCAACCCAAATGGAAAAAATATACACAACAGAAGAGAAAAAAAAAAGCTATGAGCACTACTACCAAGAAGCGTAAAAAAGGACCGATGAATCTATATATGTTTCAAGGATCATAGAAGCAACAAGGGTAAGCAGGAAGTTCAAAATTAAGATAAACAAATATAACTGATGCTTGTGATAAGGAAATAAGAGGAAGAACAATTCAATGCATTGCTCGCTTCTTCTATCAGGCTGGTCTTCCACTTAGTACCACTCATCTAGACAATTTTAAGGAGATGATTGAAGCTATTGGAAGTTATGGTATAGGATTAAAATCTCTAAGTTATTATGAGATGTGAATTTCACTGTTGAAAAAAGAATTGGTGTATACAAATGATTTATTGAAGAACCATAAAAAATCATGGGTAACACATGTGGTTGTTTTATTATGTCAGATGTTTGTATTGACAGAAGACGCAAGAGTATAATTAATTTTATAGTTAATTGTTCTATAGGAATCATGTTTGTAAAGTCAATAGATGTTTCATCTTTTGTGTAATCTGGAAACAAGATATATGATTTGTTTGACAAGTTTGTAGCAAAAATTGGAGAAAAAAATGTCGTCCAAGTCTTAACCGATAATAGAAGCAACTATCTATTAGTTGGTAATATTCATTTTTTAAAATATTTTTAATATTTTAATTATTTTATTTTCAATTAAATCTTATTAATTTTTTATCTTTTATCTCAGGTAAGTTACTTGAATAAAAGAGACAACACTTATATTAGACTCCATGTACAGCACACTGTATCGATTTAATGCTGGAGGATATTGAAAAGATCCCGAATATCAAGAAAACATTAGAAAGGGCAATCTTTGCTGTTGATTTTCTTTATAATCATATTAAAATTTTGAACATGATGAGAGAATTCATAGACAATAAAAAATTGGTGAGATATAGTGTTGCCCGACTTACTACATCATTTTTGACATTACAGAGCGTGTATCGTCAAAAACATAATCTGATAAACATGTTTACTTCTGATAAATGGGTGATAAGTAAATGGGCAAAAAAAATAAAAGGTAAGAGAGCCACTAATATCATCTTAATGTCATCCTTTTGGAATCATGTGGTTTATATATTAAAGGTAATGAGCCCTTATGTTCGTGTTCTTCGATTGGTGGATAATGAAATTAAGCCTGCAATGAGATATATTTACGAGGCTATGGATAGAGCAAAAGAGATGATTAAAAGGTCTTTTAATGAAAATGAAGAAAAATATGAAAAAAAATTATAATCATTGATGAAAGATGGAATTGTCAGCTTCATCATCCCTTACATGCAGTAGGATATTATTTGAATTAAATTTTTTTATAAGATTAAATCTACTGGGTTTAATGCAGAAGTTCTAGATGGGTTATATCAGTGCGTTGTAAGATTAGTTCTAGACCTTGAAGTGCAAGATAAGGTTATTCATAAATTATATCTATATAAAAATGTCAAAGTCTTTTTTGAATTTCAATAGCAGTTTGATATAGGACAACTACATCCCCAGATACTAACAATTTGATATAAATAATTTCATCTGTAGTATGTTATTATGTTATTACTAATAATAACATAAATTTTACAACTGAATGGTGGAATCTATTTAGAAATTTCACTTCGAACTTGCAACAATTTGTTATCAAAATACTCAGTTTGATATGTAATACTTCAGGTTGTGAGCGAAACTAAAACGTCTTTAAGTATGTATCACTAAATATTTTTATTTCAATTAATTTATTTAGTTAGATATATTGATTCATACATTTTTAAATTATATGACATGACAGATTCACTCGAAGAGAAGAAATCGATTGGAACATCAACGATTACACGATCTTGTTTACGAAAAGTATAATCAAGCTTTGAGACTCGTTATGAAGTACGAAATAGAATTGATCCAATCTTAGTACAAGATATTGATGATTCAAATGAGTGGCTGGTGGGAGAAATTGGTGTCAACTTACAAGATGCCGAAGACGAGCTTGTATTTGAGGATGATAGACTGACATGGGGAGATGTGGCAAGAGCCTCGGGTGCTGAACAATTACAAACATATACAAGGCAGAAGACGAAAAGAAAATTGAGTGCAGCAGCATCAAGCTCAGCTCCTATTATTGTTGAAAATACAGGGAATAAAACATATTTTGATGAAGATGAAGGACAAGAGGGAGAGGACGACCTCAATGAAGATGATTTGTATGAAAATGACGATAATAATGATTATGATGAGTGATTTTAATGTAAAATCTTATTGTTTTGAATTTTGAGACTTGTTAATTTGACATTGTGACTTTGTAGTTTATATTTTAGATTTGCTTAATTAAATATCATATTTTTATTTAAATAATTATATTTATTAATTATATTATTTATTTATTTATATTTTGGCACCTCGGCGAGTGCCTGGCGCCTCGAGCGTTTTGGGACGCTGGCGCCTAGTGCTTTTTAAATCACTGCTGACTGCAATTATTGCAATGGCAGCAGATGTGGGACCTGCGGCAAAAGATGATGACGGTGGAGTCGACAACGAGATCAGCAGTTGTGGGAATTGCTATGAATGATGGTGGGGTGATTGAAGGCAGCAGCGAAAGTAGAAGAGCAGTGAGACGTCAAGAACGCCGCTCTGATATCAGATGATAGAATTTCGTACAGAGATCAACCCTCCTTGGAACTAACTCTATAAGGGTTCCTCCCTCATTGGTAGTCGGCCACAAAAGCTGAAGAAAAGATGTATTGCTTGATGAAGAAGTGGTGGCTACATGCTTTATATAGGGTTCCCAAACCCTAACTTTAGTAGGACTCCTACTCCAAGTAAAATACTTCCAAGTGAGAGACTCCAACTCCTAATCAAACTCCTACTCTCTCAATCCTAGTCGACTCCCATAAGCAAGGTGGGCAACGGCTAGATAGGGTTTGGATACATGCTTTAGGGTTTTATTACAATTATAACTCGGTTGACCCTAATCCAACTCTGACTCCTAATCAGACTCTCATTCAGCCAAATCTTAATCCTACTAGGATTTGAGCTAATTTATTATAATTGACTCAAATCACCTCCTAGCCAACTTAATGTCAGGTTTAGGCTGGCCAACAAGGCCCGATATAAGGACGCGACTCAATCAACTAGGACCCGACTCGGCTGGGGTCCTATCAACACGTCACATGTGATAACCAACAATGGATCACATGAAAGGTATGCCACTCCTTCATGGATTGATAAATTGTTTATACACGAGGGACGACACAATATTATGTGCAATACAAACATAAGCTTGATAAAAAGAATATATTTGTTACATTTATTTAGTTTTAGTATATTTTTTCTACACGAGTCTTTCTCAACTTTAAAGTATTACCAACTTTGGATTGTTTGCATATCATACCAAGTATTTAATCTCGGTCTGATAATGGTTTATGTAACCTACCAAACTGATAAGGTACTAGTATATTTGAGTGGTATATCAACCTTGTAATTGGTATCATTAATAAAATAACAAAATAATAAAAAAATAAATTCTAGTGTAGCAACATTATACTATATGTTTTGACACCAATTTGACTGGCAAATACTATTTTGTATGACTGGTATGGTCAAGATTTGAAACCTCGTACCATATTTATATAGAGTTACATACTTTTCTTGCCTTGCTTGCCTAAACCTATCTTCTTATGCATCCTGCAACAATACCACCAGCTACAGATACGGATCTTGTCCCTATGCTTTCTTCTTTACCTGCTCTTGATATAGATATAGCATCTCAACGCCAACATCCAAACCCATGCCTTCTTTGCACAGATGATTCTCTCTCTCCTTAACTTTAAGACGAAAACAGTAAAACAAGAAACTTAATTCTTAAAAGGAAAGAGAACTAGGGTTGGGTAGTTACTTCTTTCTTCTATTAGACCCCTCCGACTAACTTGAATTTTTACTTTTGAGTAAAATTCTTGTACTTATCTGTTGACTTCTTCCTTTTGTTTTGAGAGCGCATGGTTAGTTACCTTCTTTCAAGGAAGGGCACATGGTTTGTTACCTTGTTCTATTAGACCTAGCTCGATCCCTTGTTTCTTAAGTTTAAGTTCCATTATATATTTTGGGAAAGAGCACTAGTACTAGGGTAGTTACCCATCCGCTTCTTTTCTTGTGCTTGCTCTTCCTCAAGTCCAGCCTTGCTTGAAAGAGAAAAGGTAAGACCCAAGCCCTGTTCAAGGAAACTAAATTTGGAAAAAACCTCCTATCTACCATATAGATCCCAATTCATATTTTGATTTGGATGTCTCAGTGCCCGCCTCTTGACTACTTATACTATTTAGATGAAGCCTCTTCAAATCGACTTAACTTAGCTAAGGGTCTTAGAGGAAAGAATGCACTGAGAGGTAAAAGACTCACTATCTGTTGTTTACGTCCTGTACAAAGATCGCCTCTCGTATACATTCGCGTTCCTGTGCAGTTATCAAAGGCATTCGTGTTTTTTTTGGGGCTTTCCATAAATAAGGTAGGAGGTTTGAGTGCCTGGTTTGGTAGGAAGAAAAAAGTACCAGAAATAATTTTGGCATACTTATATTAGAAGATATGGGGATGCATATAGAAAAAGTAAATTATATTAACTTATCTTAGAATGTGAACTGTTAGATGTTAAAATTAACAATCCACAAAGTTAAAATTACTAATCCGGCATTGGAATAAGGGTTGGTTCTCTTATTCATCTTGAAGAGGTTTAGTTTGTAAATGCTACAGCACATGTATAATTTTTTTAAAAAAAAGCTGCATAAAATTAAAAGTTTGACTTTTCCTACTAAAATTTATATCAAAGTTCTTAATAAGTATCAGACTTCCAGAAAGATATCTGACATACCAGTACATATTTAATTATATCTGTTGGGATAGATTCAAAGATTGTGTATATTGTTTGGCTATTCCCTAACAGCTTAAGCTTTCGAGAGAGGTGATTGCCCAACTCATTATTTGATGAGGGTATCAGAATAAGACAGGAGTCAAATCCTATTGATTTTTCTAAATTTAATCTTTCACTTAGTTGTTTTATCCATTAATTGATGGGGTTTTGAGCAAAGCATGTCAGCTTACACCAACATATAGCACTTGGGTCCATGTATCAGGTCCATTGATCTTTCCCAGTCTCGCATGTGAGTGTAGACGGGTGTAAATATAGTAGTGTGTCCTTCCCTAACAACTTAAGCTTTTCAAAATGCTTGCTCAAATGATTATTTTGTTAGGAAAGTCTAGGTAACACTACTAGCAAAAGCATAAAAACCATCTTTCAAGATGAAAGGTCCAACATCACATTATCCATTGCTTTAATTGTAAGTTCATCAAAACTCCAAAAAGAAAATAGCAAACCCACCTCAGAAGATTTTCCTTGCTGAATATCTTCAGCATATGCTCTTGTCGCCTACGTCCATATTACAATCAAAATCCTCCATGTCAAAAGAGCATGCTAAAAGTAATCTGTGCATAAATAAATCATGTAAAATACTAACAGCAAGTAGCTCCGAGGCATTCGAATTTCCATTATCTGAAACAGAAGGTCTGGGTGATGAGTCCTCCTCAGATCCCTCAGGAACTGGTGAGGGTGGTTGAGGTGGTGACACATAGAGAACTCGCAACTTCACCTCATCCACCACATTCCCAGACTCCTTTGAAAACTAGAATAACATTGAATATATTTATCAATTTGCAAACGGATTTGTATATAACACGTAACCACATGGAAAAGTTCGATATCAGATTACTGGAGACAAGAAGTACCATTTCCTGCATGATGTCTTTCACTGTAACACCTTGGTTGACCACGACACTTTGGAGAAGAAACTTGTCTTTGCATTGCATGTCCGGCGGAGCTTCACGCTGTGCTTGCATTGTGACTGAAGCAAATTGTTGCCTTTTCAGATGCCAATTTTATGTCAGATTACCTGAATCTACGGCAGAGACAAGATTAGCATACCAATAACATCGCATGTGGATCGGGGCTGAACGATCCCAGCATTGGGCCTGACGCAGTACTTCTTCGGGCTCGTCGTCTTGACCTATCACACCAATCGAATTCTACAAATCAACGGTTCAAACTTGACACGAAAAAATCCACTTCAATATTCTAGGGTTTCACAAAATGCAGGATGACAAATGAGAAAGAGAAAGAGGGAAGACCTAAATCGATTACCTTGAACGCAACGTAATCATCGGACTTGTTGGTCAGCTGAATCGAGCACGAGATCTGCCTCTTCAGTTCGACTTCACCCATCAAATCACAAAAATTCAAGGATCAGAAAAAGAAACGCAACAATTTCTATAGGGAAGGGGGGAATCGGGCTTACAAGGGAATTTGAGCTCCAGGGGATCGATCTCGAGCAACTCTCGGGGACTCATCTCGAAATCGCCTTCTCGCCCACTAGTGGCCCCAAAGAGGGAAGAGGAAAAGAGGAAGAAAGGAAGAGGGGGAAGGATAATAGGAAAAGAAAGGCAAAGGGCGTAAAAGGAAGTCGAGATCTTCCGCGGTCGTGGATGCGGAGTTGCCGACGAAGGCAAGGCGAACGTGGAAATACGTAAAGGTGGGTTTCCATTTTTAACTCAAGACGGTACAAGGCACGTCTAATTTTAATATAATTGAGCGCCTTATTTTATGTTATTTGTTTTTTAAAATTAAATGCAGAAGAATTTCTAGCGGAAGATTAAAAAAAATATTAATAAACGAATTCCTAGAAAAAATTTTGAACTTTGGTTTTTTTTTCTTTTTCTAGAACGTTTTTATTTTAAAAATTATCCAAATAACATCCCTTGACAAGCTATTTTATTCATTTATCCTTGCAAAGCTAAATCACTATTTTTCCACCCAAGAAAATGGCTTTTGGACCATCGATTTAATAACGCTTTACTGACTAATTCGGATTGAGATAGTTCACTACTGTTTTAACATTTTAACTCCGTTTAGGAGAGCTATAAAATGATTGATATAATATACAGTAAACTGTTGTCGTACTACGAAGCAAAAAACTTCTCTGTTGTCATTTTTTTTCTTATTTATCTCCTTTTTTGTCTTCTTTCTTCTTTCTATATGTGGTTGCCGCTGTTTTTTTTCGTTCATTTCTTTATTCTTTGTCATTCTTGAATCAATATAAAAACATCATGCAAGTATATTGATGTTTTTTGAAAAAAATATTTATTTCATATTGTACATTCATAAAATCAATGTTTTATAACTCATTTTACTATTATATTGGTTCATTGATTCCAAAAAATGAGGATATGTATGATAATGTTGAATAAGTATTTGTTGAATATAGTTGGAACCAAAATGATGATGTGATGTTCCTTTTGCTGAAGATGATAACTGTTTATATAATGATCTATTTGTTAGTGATATTTAAATAATATTAAAATTATTTTATTTTATATATTTTTTTATTTTATAACCAAAATAATATCTTTGTATGGTTAAGATTAAATATGTTAATCGATGAAAATTAATAAACTATGTCATTCGCTGAAAATTTAAGATTACATATGTTACAACCATAAGTTATAAGATAAAAATAAAATGTAAAGTTTTCGATTGTCAATGGATGATAGTAGCTCGTGGTGGAATAGATAATTTACAAATTACCAAGTTTCACAAATAGTATGATTGTAATTTTCTAGGATTGAATAAGGATAATAAGGAATGCAGAAATTCTTTCATTGCAGATCAAATCAAGTATTAAGTCATGACAAATGCTGATTATACTTCAAAAATTATTATTATTGATATTCAAAAAGATTTGGGGAGTTAAAATTGCATACTAGAAGGTTTATCTTGGATGCAAGATTATACTTAATTATGTTTGTTGTAATTTTGACCAGTTATATATTGATATATTTTTTGAAGGGAGTTAAAATTGCATGACTATGAGACTTATGTTTAAACGATAGTTTCATTATAAAATTATTTTCAATAATATTTTGAGCTTTCGAAGCTTGTCTTAGAAGTTTCAAGTTATATATGCAACTTTTTTTGGTATCAATGTTGTACATCTATAAAGCAAATACCTTGATGTTTTGATGATAGCTATAGCTATTGATAGTTGTAATAGATTATTTCTAATTGTATTTGTTACGACAAAAATAGAATATATATTATGAGATTGAAAAAAGTAACTATTATCAATGACTAAAACTAGTGATTCTTTCAGTTGTGAAAGATATCTTCCTAATAGAATAATATAGTTGTTCCATGATTTATTTAAAAATTCTATTGGACCCTAATGGGCATATGTCATTAGTTTTCTATTTTAGAAAATTTATTCTATATTTTTATGAATTATTCAACTTAAGAAATTTTTATTTTTGACTTTTTTTCTGTTTCTATAGAAATATCATGGATCTACGTATTTTTTGTTGACATTTGAGCTTCTAAATTGATCTAAAATACCTGGTAATTTGGGTTAGAGAAAAGTTTTCCTAGTATGTGATAGTGCATGTTGAAGGACTTGACCAAATAACCTTAATTTTTAGGGAAGATTTGAATTGGTGATGTAGAATTTTTATGTGATATTTAAAAATTCTATTAGTGATGTATATTGGACCAATCCTTTTGTGTGATACATTATTTTTAGATTTTGAGCAAAAATAATACATTATATATTAAGAAATATTTTTTGACTCAACTTTTTATCATATATTTTGGACCAATTTAAAAGCTCAAATGTTAAAAAATTTACATGATATCAATGAGAAAAAATTGACCAAAAATATAAAATACCAAAAAGTTCATAAGAAAATAATTTATAAAATATAAAACATTTCTTAAAATAGAAAATAATGACTTATGTCAGCCGGGTTCAATTGAAGTATTTCCTAAAAAATTTAGATCTATTAGTAATTCTATGCATTACACTAATTTTTTTATTTTGAGCAAAAATACTGCATCATAAATTATAAAATTTTTTTTAACCCAAATCTTTATCAAGTATTTTAGACCAATTTAGAAGCTCAAAGGTCAACAAATTATTGCATGGATCATGATGGAAATGGAAAGAAGTGGTCAAAAACAGAAAATGACACAATTCACAAGTTAAATAATTTATTAAAAATATTTAAAAAATCTCTAAAATGTGAAATCAATTACATATGTCCATCTGATTCTAATTCAAACATTTTCTAAAAATTTTAGATTATTTAGACTAATTCTTTAAAACAATGCACTCTTTTTATATTTTAGACAAAAATAGTGTATTATCTTAGAAAATATTTTATCAGACCCAATTTTTTTTAGGTGTTTTGGACCAATTTAGAATCTCAAATGTTAAAAAACATAGTATAAATCAATGATATTTCTATAAAAATAAAAATAGTAATAAATAAATAAAGACACATAATTCATAAGCAAAATAATTCATAACAATAAAAAATAAAAATAGAAAACTAGTGACGTATATCTATCTAAGTCTAATTTAAACCTTTTTAACATTTTAAAATCATTTGGACCAGTCCTTCAATTCAATACATTCCTTTTTAAGACTTTGAGCAAAAATATATTATATATTAGAAAATATATTCTCTAGTCCAAACTTTTACTAAGTGTTTTGGACTAATTCAAAAGCTCAAATGATAAAAAATATTTTTTGGATCCAAGGTATTTCTATGGAAATTGGAAAAGTTACTCAAAAATATAAAAATGACATAAAGTTTACATGTTAAATAATTTATAAAAATATAAAAAATTAAAATGGAAAATCTTTTATACCCATTTGAGTCTAATACAAATTATTCTTAAAATTTTTAGATCATTTAGTTTGGTCCTTCCATATGATACACTATCTTTTAGATTTTAGACAAAAGTTACACATTATATATTAATAAATATTTTTTATCTAAATTTTTAGTAAGTGTTTTAAATCAATTTAGAAGCTCAAATATCAAAAAATATTATATGGATCCAAGATATTATGTGAAAATTATTAGGATCAATTGGCACTAAGAGAGGGGGGGAGGGGGGTTGAATTAGTGCGTAAATTTTTCGTTTAAACAAAAACGTTTCAGTTTAAGCACGATATGAAGATCCAAAGTTTGTTGTTCAAATAAAGTAATTAAATGATAAGAAGATTGCTAAGTTACTTGCTTACTAATTACTTAAGAAATACGACGGAAATCCGAAACATAAGAAAAATGTTTGCTTTCAAAGAGTAAACAAGATCAGAAGCGTTAATAAGGAAAGCAATGTAAGATTATGTGGTCCTTTATTAATTAAATAAGATATATTATGGATTATTTGGATTCTGATAAAAGATATTAACCGATATTAAATAAAGTCCATATTATATTGGGATATTTTAAGGGATGCCCTTGATGGAAGAAACTCTCCTAATAACTTATCCTAGATCCTCTGCTCTCGCCTATAAATAGACAGGACCTACTCTAAACCCAGGGAATGACACGACACTAGATCAAGAGATTATAGTTATCCTCTTGATCTAGATCAAGAGATTACGGTTATCCTCTTGATCTCCCAAAACCATCAATTAAGGTGGTCCTGTGAAAAGATAGGAAGAGAGGAGAAGGGGTCTAGATCTATTCTAGTTCCTCTTGCAGATCGATATTCGGCGTCATTCAGATCTGTGGGGCGGTGCTCTTAAAGATCTAATTGGATCTCACACAGATGACATCTAAAGGTACGTATCGTAAACAGATCTAGTATTATTTGATTTCAATCCTGGCATAAAAGTTTTTTCGCATAATAGATTGCATAATTATAGTTTTTATGCCAACAATTCTAGGTTTGAGATAAAAAATATTAGATCTATTATTTTTGTTTACAATGCATTAATTTGAATATTTTATTGATCTGTTTTCCTATCTGTTAATTTTAATCGTTTGCTTGCGAACGATTCTTGATTGTTGTTGTATATTAAAGACGCAGTATTCTTGCCATGTTTTTGTTCGGATCGCTTGCAGTAACGGCGTGTGCGCACAGGGTTGAATCTGCCTGTGGTCGTTGCTTGAGCAAGGGTCGCAGGCAGTCGCGTGCAGAGGTCGCGCAAGCAGCGGCCTCACACGCAAGCAACGGCCACGACACGCAAGCGTTGGCGCGCCGCAGCCGACGCGGCGACCACGCAGCCACAATCGTGTGTTGGCCGCCACACAGTGGCGGCGGGGCCGCGCTAGCGCTGGCCTCACCACTAGCGACGCAGCAGCCATGCGGCGAAGAGAGGAGGCTAGGGTTTTTCCTTGAGAAAATTACAATTTTGCCATTCATCGAAATTACAATTTTACCCTTCGGCTGAGTAAGTTTATTTATATTTTTACCCTTATGATTTATTAATCCTATAATTAAAATCTGTAATTCTTTTATATATATATATTTTTTAGAATTACAGTTTTATCATTATAAAATTGAGAAATTTTGGTTATTTTCTTAATTATAAAATTAATTAATATTTAATCTAATAAATTTAATTATGATTATATTTTTGATTATTCAATGATTATATTTTATTTTTGATCAATTTATTTAATTGGACTTATGGGCTTCTCCAATTAAATAAAATTAATCAGAAAAAAATTATAAATTATTGTTTCTTTATATTTTTCTTATATGAATTATTAATTGCATGTGTTAAATCCAATTATTGGTTTTTGGATATTAATTCAGTTATTTACATGCAAACATTAGTAATTATGAAATAATATTTATTTTTCACATAAATGCATGATTTATGTATTATCATCATTACAGTTATCATATGAGTTTTTTAATGCTGATTAAGTGTTCAATAATTATTATGGTTGTTATCCTATTATTGAATTGTCTCAGCATGAATTAGTTTAAATGAACTTGATGAACATTATTTGTAGTTCATCTCCTTTTATATCTGACCGGTAGCTGCCAAAGTAGCCTGGGATGGTACACTTATAGAATATGAAATACAATTAAAGTCTTGTCATTTATAGGATAATTTAATTTATGTTTTATATTACTGTATTGGTCTTGTAGTCACCAAAGTGGCCTAGATCAATAATTTATAAAATTACATTAAGGAACAAGCCTTCAATGACATTAAAGAAATAATATTCAAAATTACATGCATAATTAGGAGATTTAGATAATCCCAAATGATAATCTATTTCAAATAATTATGTGATGGGGTAGGATGATACTGTTTTGGATATCCTTACAATTTGGATACCCAAAGGTAGCAAAACTATTCCACAAGGATGATATAAATCCTCCATAAATGATCTTGTATAAACACTAGATACGTCAATATGTTTACCCAAAGGTTAAATATTGATGATATCAATAGTTCATCATATTTTGGTAAAACTCAAAGCATTAATGTTATTTTATATTCTGCAGTGGTATTCCCGTCCATACATTCTCATGCTTCTAGTATCCATGTACACTCTGGATGAAATTATTCAGAATGGTTAAAGTATGTGCAATTTACATTGGGCATACTAGATCTTGATTTGACATTGCTTGTTGAGAAGCCCGTAGAATTAACTGATAAAAGTACTGTGGAACAAGTCAATGAAATGAAGGCTTGGGAGAGATCTGATAGGCTCAGTTTAATGTTCATAAGGATGACAATTGTAAATAATATAAAGACTTCATTACCGATTGCATCTAGCGCACGTGAATATTTAAAGGTTATTGAGCATAGATTTAAATATGCTGATAAGTCATTGGCTGGCACATTAATAAAAAAACTGACTACAACTTAGTATGATGGTACTCGAGGAATTCAGGATCACATCCTCAATATGGCTAACAAACCTGCAAAACTTAAGACGTTGGGAATAAATGTTGATGAATCTTTCCTTGTATAGTTCATTCTTAATTCTCTTCCTTCTCAGTTTGACCAATTCAAGATTCACTACAATACAAATAAGGATAAGTGGGACTTGAATGAGTTAACTAGTATGTGTGTTCAGGAAGAATTAAGATTAAAGCAAGAAAGTTCATATAATGTACTAACAACTACTCAAGGAGTTAATAACAAGAAAAGAAAAAAATCGAAGCGTCATCCATCGAAGAAATTTGCCGGGTTTGGAAGTATTAGACAAACTATTGAAAAGAAAGGTATTACAGTAAAGTACTTCTTTTGTGGCAAGAAAGGACATGTAAAGAAGGATTGCATTAAACGTAGAACTTGGTTCGAAAAGAAAGTTATAAACTCAACCTTTATATGTTTTGAATCAAATATTGCAGAAGTTCCTTCTAATACATGGTGGATTGATTCTGGCGCTTCAACTCATGTTACTAATAATATGCAGGGATTTCTTTCAATCCGGAAACCAAAAGAAAATAAAAGATTCATAATTATAGTAAATCGTCTCAAAGCAAAAGTGATATCAGTAGGGACTTATCGCTTATGCCTAGAGACAGGTCATCTAATGGATCTGAAAGACACATATTTTGTTCCTATCATTTCTCTATCTAGAATTGATGAATTAGGATATTGTATTTCTTTTGGTAATGGTAAACTCAGCATATTTTATGATTCAATAAAAATTGGTTCTGGAATTCTGTACGAGTTTGCGAATACATTATTGACCCTGCAATCAAGTATTGGAATGAAACGTAATTCCAATAATGAAATATCTTCTATATTGTGGCATAGACGTTTAGGGCATATCTCCAAGGAAAGAATTGAAAGATTAGTGAAGGATAATATTTTAAAAAATTTAGACTTCAATGATTTTGATGTTTGCATAGATTGCATTAAAGGAAAGCAAACTAAGCATACAAAGAAAAATGCCACAAGAAGTAAAGAACTTCTTGAAATTATTCATACTGATATCTGCGGACCACTCCATATTCCTTGTTTTAGTGGGAAAGATATTTCATCACATTTATAGATGATCTGTCCAGATATGGCTATGCTTATCTAATACATGAAAAATCTCAGGCCATTGATATTCTTGAAGTGTACATAAATGAGGTCGAGAGACAATTAGATAGAAAAGTTAAAATTGTCAGATCTGATAGGGGTGGTGAATTTTATGGCAGATATGATGAATCCGGTCAGAATATTGGTCCTTTTGCTAGATTTCTAGAACAGCGGGGTATTTATGCTCAGTATGCATTACCAGATGTGCCACAGTAGAACGGTGTTGCTGAAAGGCAAAATCGTACTCTTATGGATATGGTTAGGAGCATGATGAGTTATTCTTCTATACCTGAGTTATTCTTAGGACAACTATGCATATCTTGAACAGGGTTCCTAGTAAATCAGTTTCATCAACTCCATTTGAGTTATGGACTGGTAGGAAACCCAGTTTGAGACATTTACATATTTAGGGGTGTCCTGCAGAGATAAAAGTATTCAATCCCCATGAAAAGAAGTTGGATCCAAGAACAATTTCTGCATATTTTATTGGTTACCCAGAAAGATCCAAGGGATACATATTTTATTACCCTAATCATAATATGAGGATAGTAGAATCTGGTAATACAAAATTCCTAGAAAATGGTGAAATCAGTGGGAGTCAAAAATCTCGAAGGATTAATTTTGATATTGAGGAGATTCATGCTTCTTCTCCTATATTATCCCCTAATCGAGAAATTATTGTTCCTCAAATCAATGATAAAATTGATGAGGGTGAACAACAAAATAACATTGATGAATTCTCACATGATGTTGATGTTGCTGCTAATAGCCTTGTAGAACAATCACAATTGGCAATTTTGAGAAGATCTCAAAGAAAAAGGAAACATGCAATTTCTGATGATTATGTGGTATATCTACAAGAATCAGATTTTGATATAGGAATGAAAAGAGACCCCTTATCGTTTTCACAAGCTATAGAAAGTAATGATTCTGAAAAATGATATGATGCAATAAAAGATGAGTTAAAATCAATGGACCAGAATGATGTCTGGGAACTTGTTGAATTGC
Organism: Ensete glaucum; assembly: GCA_021527575.1. NCBI lineage: Eukaryota > Viridiplantae > Streptophyta > Magnoliopsida > Zingiberales > Musaceae > Ensete > Ensete glaucum. The sequence goes on from CM038555.1 coordinate 36,116,540, forward strand.
CCAATAATTGTAAAAGAGTCGGTTGTAAATGGTCTTTAAGACTAAACGTGACTCGGTGGGCAATATCGAACGATATAAACCCAGACTTGTGGCCAAAGGTTTTTCCTAGAAAGAGGGCATTGACTATCATGAGACCTTCTCTCCAGTTTCTCGAAAGGACTCATTGAGAATCATCATGGCATTAGTAGCTCATTATGATCTTGAGTTACATCAGATGGATATGAAAACAATATTTCTGAATGGAGATCTAGATGAGGAAATTTATATGGATCAACCTGAAGGATTCATAGAAAAGGGAAAGGAAAGTTGGGCTTGCAAACTTAGAAAATCCATTTATGGCCTTAAACAAGCTTCCGGACAATGGTATATAAAATTTCATGATACCATTACTTCCTTCGGATTTAAGGAAAATACTATTGATCAGTGTATATATCTAAAGGTTAGTGGGAGTAAGTTTATTATATTGATCTTATATGTGAATGATATATTGCTTGCTAGTAGTGATCTTGGTTTGTTACATGAAACCAAGATATTTCTCAACAAAAACTTTAAGATGGTTGATATGAATGAGGCATCCTATGTTATTGGCATTGAGATATTCAGGGACAGATCTCAAGGTTTGTTAGGATTGTCTCAGAAAGGTTATATTAATCGTATCTTAGAAAGATTTAATATGCAGCTTTGTAAAGCCAATGATACACCTATTACTAGAGGTGAAAAATTCAGCCAAAACTAGTGCCCGAAGAATGATTTAGAAATGAATCAAATGAAGAATATTCCTTATGGGTGCGCAATTGGAAGTCTATTATATGCTCAAACCTGTACAAGGTCAGATATCAGTTTTGCAGTGGCAATGCTGGGTAGATACCAGAATAACCCAGGAATGGAACATTAAAAGCTGCAAAGAAAATAATGAGATATCTGCAAGGGACAAAAGATTATATGCTCACATATAGGAAGTCAGATCAACTTGAAGTAACGGGATATTCAGATGTTGATTTTGTAAATTGTCTCGATAGCAGGAAATCCACTTCAGGATTTGTGTTCATGTTGGATGGTGGGGCAATTTCTTGGAAGAGTGTAAAACAATCACTTATTGCATCATCCACGATGGAAGCTGAATTTGTGACATGCTTTGAGGCTACAAATCAAGCTTTATAGCTGCGGAATTTTATCTCAGGACTTGGTGTGGTCGACTCAATTGCCAAGCCGCTGAAGATATTTTGTGATAATACTGTAGCAGCTTTCTTCTCTAAGAATGGGAAGTACTCTAGTGGTTCCAAGCACATTGAGATAAAGTACTTGGTGGTTAGAGAAAGAGAAACAACAAGTGTCAATTGAAAATTTAAGCACCACTATGATGATTGTTGATCCATTTACTAAAGCTTTGCAATGTAAAATATTTAAAGAACATGTTCTTAGAATGAGGCTTGTGAGCAAGCCATAAAGGATATGATGATGCATGTTTAAGTGGATGTTATTATTAACATTTTCTTTTGCATAATTAAAGTTATTTATTTCTGCTATCCTGTTTGTGTTTATGTTTATGCATATTATGGTTGAATGCAAGAAACAGGATTGTCTTGACAAGACAAATTATATGGGTCATTATAGACTATATAAGGAAAGACTAACAGTATTGTAATACATAGAAGGAAGTGTGGCATTGATGACAAACAACCGCTATGACTTACATTGATAGTTGGACTGAATATAGTATTATTATGCTTATTGGACTTATTGGCTTATTTTTAAAATCATGGTCATGTATAAAATACTTTTTTCAAAATTTTCAGAATCTAATTATATAAAATTATTTTTAAATAAATTTTATTTTATTTATTTTGATTTTGGATATCTTTTCTATCTTATGAATTAATATGGGAGAATGTAAGATTATGTGGCCCTTTATTAATTGAATAAGATATATTATAGATTATTTGGATTCTGATAAAATATATTAATCGATATTAAATAAAGTCCATATTATATTGGGATATTTTAGGGGATGTCCTTGATGGAAGGAACTCTCCTAATAACTTATCCTAGACCCTCTACTCTCGCCTATAAATAGACAGGACCTACTCTAAACCCAAGGAATGACACGGCACTAGATCAAGAGATTATAGTTATCCTCTTGATCTAGATCAAGAGATTACGGTTATCCTCTTGATCTCCCAAAACCATCGATTAAGGTGGTCCTGTGAAAAGATAGGAAGAGAGGAGAAGGGGTCTAGATCTATTCTAGTTCCTCTTGTAGATCGATATTCGACGTCATTCAGATCTGTCGAGCGGTGCTCTTGAAGATCTAATTGGATCTCACGCAGATGACGTCTAAAGGTACACATCATAAACAGATCTAGTATTATTTGATTTCAATCCTGGCATAAAAGTTTTTCCGCATAATAGATTGCATAATTATAGTTTTTATGCCAACAAGCAAAAGATGAACTTATAATTTTTATAGTGGTTCGACACCAACGACCTATGTCCACTCCTGAGTCCCCCTTAAGGCACACCATCGTCCACTATCGATCTTCTTTGGGTGAACGTTAAACTCTTACAGTTTGCTTACAAATGAGACAAGATTACACTCTTTGATCACTCTCTTACCCCTTTTCTTTTTCTTACAATCCTCACACAATATTTTCTCAGAATATAATCTCCAAAATTATTGTTAAGAATGTAAGAAAACTTTGAGTATTTATAGGCCCTAAATTGGATTCAAAACCAGAGCCAAAATCTAAATGTATCCAAAAAATTCGGTTATGGGAAGGTTCACCCGCCGCCCTGGGCGGGTCAACCACCGAAAGTACCCAGATTCCTAGGTATAGGCGGTTCAACCACCCAGTCTGGACGGGTCAACCGTCATCAGTCGCCCGAAAACCTGGGCGGCGACGGCACACCCGTCAGAATTTTTGCAAAAGTTGTTCCCTCCACTTTTCGAATTTCGGCTTGAACATGATGTTGACCAACCCTTTAGTCAACCAATTGAGCTCAATCAAACCTTAATAGTAGATCTGATTGACTTATTGAGTTAATTTAAATTCTTTCTAAGTCCAACTCAATTTGGACTTAAATCCTGATTATGACTCAATGATTACAACACTAATGACCAATCAAGATAATTAAGACCTAACTCCCGTTAATCCGACAATCTCCGGCATTCTTATTGTGAGCCTTCCGATCTTCTTCCGGTGATCTCCCGGCATGTTCCCAGCAAGCTTCCCGATCCTTTTGACGAATCTCCTAACGAACTTCGACGAGATCCCACTATATTAGCAATTTATATATTTTCATGATTTAACATTTTTAGGTCTCAACCTCAATCTTGTTATATAAATAATTGAATATGAGCTCAATAAATTTTTCTCATGTAAATATAGCAAGAAATTATAGCAAATAAGTTCAAACAATAACAAGTCATTATCTTTATGTATATTTTCAAAATCATCATTACATGCATGATCATTATACATGATTTCACATCATTATACATTCTCCCTCTTTGTCATCAACAAAAGGAGAAGTGTAATTTGCAAGTTTTTGATATATGAAAATTTAGCAATTTAATAAAATTTTCATTACTTTAGAATATGCAAACTAGTGAATTCATTCTTCTCTTTTGAAAAGTGCAAGCTAGCAAATATTTACTTCCTTTGAATTGTTCAAACTAGCAATTTTATAAGCTAACAAGTTTTGCTCCCCCTTTGTCATTGTCAAAAAGAAGTGATGGTTAGAATAGTACAAAACTTTTCTCATTACATTATTTTTCAAGAAATAAATCAAGAAATATACCAATCATCACATGAAATATATCAAGAAAAATTAACATGATAATGAGATATTCAATTTATGAAAATAAATTATGAATATCATGAGACGAGTCATAGGAGAAACAAATAAAATCTCTTGATTTATCCATAAAAAATCTGAAGTTGTAAAGTTCATAATTTGTATAAAAATCTAATTTTAAATAATACGAAAACACATAACAAAAAAATTTATTTCATAAAAGATTTCAAGTTATAATTCCAAGAAATCAAAACCAATAAATTGCTCATTCAATTCCAAAATCATCAAAATCAATTTCAAGAGATTCAAAATATAATTAATACACTTATTAGTCTCTTGAAATACTAGTGATTTACTTTCTCCACATGCGTGAGCAAGAAGGTAGTATCAAGGTAAAGAAATGAAAAATATCATATCACAAAAATACTCAATTTTAGAAATATAAATTTTATATATGTGAATTTAAAATTAAGCTCAAAACTTCAAGATATTCAAGAAAATTCAAAAGTTTAAGAGCTACTCATGCATTTAAAATCATCTCATGTAATTTCAAGTATAGCAAAAAATCATCTATAATAAATTTTGATAAAAATCATCAAAAATTTCATAAGAAGGCATGATACTATATCAAGCTCAAATTGTAAATAAAGTATTTTGTATGTATTTAAAAAATTCTAAATTTTCTTCCAACCAATTGTTCCTCGTTCAATATTATCATATCAAAATTTACTTCTAATTATATTAATAATTTTATTATATCCTTTTTTTTATCATTTTCAAGAAAGAAATATGATAGCATAATTTATTCTTAGCATTCATATTCAAATTACGTGAAAAATTACAAGGAGATCATGTCATTAAAAATAAAATAATTTTTTTTAATATCCAAAGATATAATTTCGTTTAATAAGTTTCTTTCCCCTTTTGTTTTGTGAATAATAAAATGAGTCTTAGGAGATAATCTCAATTCATCCAAGATAAATATTTTTAATAAAAAAATGATCTTGATAATAATTTTAATTAATATTATTAAAATCATAAATCATATTTTTATTTAAAAGAGAAAATTATAGAGATCAATAACATGATTCCCATAACATATAAGTCAAGTTAAGAAATTAAGGGAATATTCATAATAATACAAATCTCTTTTAATTTTTAACTTATCAAAAATTTAAGAAATACTAATTTTGGTGATAAGTTATGTCATTCATGAGTCTTAAAATAAATCATGTCAAGATAAATATTGATATCAAAAGAATATTAAAGATATGATTTACTTTAATAAAACTCTTCTTAGATGATAAAATATAAGATTTTTAAGTTTTATTTTCTAGACTTGCCAAAATCATGATAATAATTTATTAAATTCAAATCATCAAATCGTCAAAATCATTTTCATAGTTCAAGAAAGTCAGAAAAATAACATAATCAATTCATTAATCTCTTTTTACAATAAAATCATTTGAAAACTTATCCAAAATCATCATCAAAATTCGCTTTTCAAAAAATTCAATGAAAGCATCATAGATTATTTTTCAATAGCTAAGATTCTCTAATCCATTTTTGTAGTTTAATAGTATTATTTTGTCTCTTGTTGAAGGATTAATAGAATAAAAATTATCAAGAATAATTATCTTCTTTTGAAATTTATTTAAAGAATACAATGTATTTTAAAGTCCAAAACACAATTTCATCAACATCATTACAATAAAATATTTTCAAATGAAAACTTTGATTTATTTCAATGTCAATGATTTTTGGACGTAGTGTAGTGAGTTACCATGCTCATTTCATTCTCATTAAATATATTTTTAATTTACAAAAATACTAGACAATAAAGCATGATTTTTCTCTCACTTTTCTATATTTTTCTATGCTAAAATTATATCATTCAACACAATCATTCAATCATAACATTTCAATCATTTCGTAGACTTTGTCAATATTTGAATAATTTAACAATAGTCTTTATATTTAAACAGGCTAATGATTTTAGCATTCACTCAAAATATGTTCTTCAATAACTAAAGTTATTTGGTTCTAATTCATTTTCATACTTGTATACTCTAGCTATACATCATCAATATTAATTATATAATGATGAACTATTAAAAGATTCATCATCAATAATTTTAATTCCAATAATTTTCTTATTGCTACTTAGGCTAGTAAGCTTGAAGGAGTGTTAGATCTCAAGTAATATGACTTGAGCATCTACTTTCAAAATATTTTTATTGCTCCTAGCCTTGTTAGAAATAAATTTATATTATGGGTGGTTTTGATTTAGGTACTCATTTAACATTAGATCATTCATAACATGTTCTTCCCATTTTCTCTAATGGCATAAGATTGTTTATGGTTACTTTAGGGATCTAAACTAACTTATGAGTACTATAGTTTTTGAATGGACATTTGTAAGTCATATGTCGTAAATTACCATAAAAATTACACTTAATTCTTGGTGGCACATTTAAGGTTGGTCCTTTAACAAAAATAATTGGTTTTGTTGGGTATTGCTCATAAAGCCTATTTCATTTATTATATTAATATGATCCTTATTGGCAAGGATCATATTCAAGAATTTATTACCAATTTTAAAATTTTCTAACATTGTCATAAACATGATATTTTCTTCTTTAATGTTATCTAGCATTTCATATTTAGAACTAGGATTGTGTGATGCTAATAACTCATGCATTTCATCAACTTTACCAACTAATAAATCATGTTCATGTTTAAGCAACTTAAAAGATTTATTAAGTTTTTTAAATTCATCAAACAAATCATGAAACATATTTAATAATTCTTAAAAAAATTACTTAATAAATCACTAACCTCATTGTCGATGGCCATAAGAGCAAGGTTTTCCACTTCTTGGTTGTGTATTTAATCTTTGGAGCTCCTTAGCTTCTTACATTCATAGCAAGAGGTTTTGTCCATCTTTAGATCATTTTTAAGGTTCATGTTCATTAATTTATCCGATTCATTTGTCAATGGTTCAAGGTCCTCATCACTCGAGATTTCACTCGGGAAGTCATATGTTCTCAGTTCAAGTTCCTTCTTGTTCTTTGAAAAGTGTTCTTCTTGTTCATTTTTATAAGACATTTCGTTTAACGATTCATTTAGATTTAGTGTGATTTTATATGTTATTTCTAATGCATGTCATATATCAAAAGTCGAATCAAAACAAGAAATTTCATCAAATTCATTTTTATCTAAGGCGCAAAATAAGGCATTAATAGCCTTGGCATTTAAAGAGAGTCTTATTCTCAAAATTATTCCAATTATTCATTAGAAGAGAAGACCTTTCAAATCTATTTTCAATAATAGTCTATAAATCAAGGTCTAAAGAGATAAGAAAAATTTACATCCGAGTTTTCCAATATGTGTAATCTGTCTCAGTGAATATGGGAGAACGAATGATAGAAAAGCCCTCTTGAAAGCCAACAAGAGCCATTTCTCTTAGGTGTTAAACCAAATAAGAAAAAATCAAGGCTCTGATACCAATTGTTATGATCAAGTAGTACTAAGTGGGAGGGAGGGAGAATTAGTGCAAGTGTAAATTTTTTATTTTAAATAAAAATATTTCGATTTAAGTACGATAGGAAAATCCAAAGCTTGTTGGTCAAATAAAGCAAGTGAATGATAAGAAGATTGCTAAGTTAATTGCTTACTAATTATTTAAGAAAGAGCAAGGAAATTCGAAAGATAAGAAATATCGTAAATGAAATGTTTATTTTCAAAGAGTAAATAAGATCAGAAGTCTTAATAAGGAAAGCAAAAGATGAGCTCACAATTTTTATAGTGGTTCGACACGAACGGCCTACGTCCACTCCCGAGTCCTCCTTCTCGCGGCACACCGGCATCCACTACCGATCTTCTTTGGGTGAAGACCAAACCCTTACACTTTGTTTACAAGGGAGACAAGATTACACTCTCTGATCACTCCCTTACCCATTTTCTTTTTCTTATAATTCTCACACAATATTTTCTTATAATATAATCCCAAAGATTATTGTCAAGAATGTAATAAAACTTGGGATATTTATAGGCCCCAAATTGGCTTCAAAACCAGAGCCAAAATCCAAAAAATTCGGGTACAAGTGGTTCACCCGTCGAAAATACCCAAATTCATGGATACGAGCGATTCAACCACCCAGTCTAGACGGGTCAACCGTCGTCGACCGCCCAAAAACCTGGGTGGTGGAGCTACACACGTCGTTCACCAGCGATTTACTCGTCAGAAATTTCGTAAAAGTGATTCCCTTCACTTTTCGAATTTCGGCTTGAACTTAATATTGACCAACCTTCTGGTCAACCAATTGAGCTTAATCAAACCCCAATAGTGGGCCCGATTATCTTATCGAGTTGATTTGGATTCCTTCCAAATCCAACTCAATTTGGACTCAAACCCTAACTATGACTTAATGATTACAACACTTAATGACCAATCAAGATAATCAAGACTTAACTCCCGCTAATCCGGCAACCTCCGACATTTTTGCGGTGAATCTTCCGGTCTTCTTACAGCGATCTCTCGGCATATTCCCAGCGAGCTTCCTGATCCCTTCGACGAATCTCCTAGTGAACTTCAGTGAGATCTCATTATATCGTCCGAACCTGGCCTGATACTAAAGCTTGATCTTGGCCCATCATCTGGTTGTAACTCCATTGCTCTTGTCATAGTTAGTCCTACATTATACTAATTACGACTTAATTAAAGACAATCACAATTGTCAAACATCCATTATAAAACCATCCTAACTCCCGGCAAGCTTTTCAACTACCTCCGATAATCTTTTGGCGAGTTTCGATCTTCTTCTGATGAACTCCCTTGCACCATCCTGACAAACTCGTGATACCCTCGGCGAGCTCCCAACGCACTCCTGACGAGTTTCAAATCGCATCGACCCGATGCATGGACTTGACCTTGGCCAATCCTGATTGTAATAATCATTCTGTTATAATTAATCCTGCATTGATCAATTTTTAACAATTCATGCTAGATCAATAACCTATCAATTGATTTCATCATCAAGATATGATATTCAAAATAAATGAGATAAAATTATCAAAAATAAAAAATAACACATAGCTCACAAACTAAATAATTTATAAAAATATCAAATAAATTTCTTAAAATAGAAAACTAATGACATGTTCATTTGTATCCCGCCTTTCCTAAATTTTTTAGGTCTATTAGGCCAGTCCTATTTTTGAATTTTGGGTAAAAATAATGCATCTCATATTAAGAAATATTTTCTTTGATGCAAATATTTTGAACCAGTTTAGATACTTAAATATAAAAAAATTATATAGATCCATGATACTATATAAAAATAACTAAAAATTAAAAAATTGACACAATGAATAATTCATAAAAATATAAAAAAATTAAAATAAAAAATCAGTGATATATGTCCATTTGGGTCTAATTGAAGCATATCCTAAAATTTTCAAGTCTATAGGATCAGTCTTTTTAGCATTCCATAACTTTTGATAAAAATAGTGCATTATATATTAGAAAATATTTTCTCCAACCGAAATTTTTATATGATATTTTGGAGCAATTTAGAAACTAAAATGTCAAAAAAATATTACATGGATCCATGATATTATGTGAAAATAGAAAAAAAATTGGACAAACATAACATACAGGTCACTAAGCCGAATAATTCATTAAGAATATCAAAACATATTTAAAATATAAAAAAATAGTGTGATGCATTATTTTTTAAATTTGGGTAAAAATAATGCATATTATTGAATATTAGATTTTGATGATGAAATCAATTGATGGGTTTTATTATCTAACATGTGTGTTAGAGATGAATGATGCAAAATTAATTATGACAAGATAATACAATCATATATTGGGCTGGAGTCAAGTTCGAGCATTGGGTCAGGGTTCGAAAGATGCGGTGGAAACTTGTTGGAAGATCGTCGAAAACTCGTCAAAGATATTGTGAGCTTGTTGAGAGTTCGTCAGAAGCTTGCCGAATGTATCAGGAGCTTGTCGGGAGTTCGTCGGAAGCTCGCCGAAGGTATCGGGAGCTTGTCGGAAGTTTGCTGAGAACTCACCAAGGTGATCGAGGGCTTGCTGGGAGCTCGTCGATGGTGATCGAGAGTTTGTCAGGAGATTACCAAAGGTGATCGGGAGGTTGCCGAAAATGCATTCAAAGTTACCGGAAGTTAGAAAAATCAATTGACACGTTTGTCAAATTGATTATATTTGTATGTCTTGGTATGTCGTAATTAGCATCGGATTGGTTTGAAGTCCAAATTAAGTTAGATTTGAAAGGAATCCAAATTAATTAATTATATATATATATTAAATTAAAAATTTCTCATATTTGCCGTTCTCGTCCATTCTATCTACATTTATGGTATTTATATTTTTTCTTATTTCTCATATTTACATTTCTTATTCATTCTATCTACTTCTACGGTGCTTATCTTTTTCACTTGTCTAAAATGTATAAATAAATGTACTCAGAAATTTAAAGCAAGCTTCTCTTTCTTTGCTTGAACAAGTAGACTATCTGTAGATGAATCTCTAATCAAATAAAAAATAATAATTCACAATTATTGTTTGATAAACCGAAGTTTACAAACTATGGAAATTGAATTGTACGAATAACTCTAATTTCTAATATCAAAACAAGTAGGCTTTCAGACTGTCTATTCCATGCCCATCATACAGATTGATATCAAGACATTAACAGGGTCACATTCTGAAACTAGCACTCATGATTCCACCTCAAGATACTTAACAGTCCATATCAGAAGCACATAATGGAATTTAAGCAAGTGCAGCATGACGCAGGCCAACCGGCAAGCAAGAAAAGATAGTTATGTTGTTTAGTCAACAACTTGGATACAAACATTCCTAAGTTGGCGGTACTAGAACTGAACAAAATTATAAAATTTACTAGAACCCGAAGTAGTAGATAATCAAATATAACTCAAAGAATTGATTGCATACTGACAGTGAAATGAGAATCCAATACAAATTTAACCAGATAAAATCAATTGCACATTGCAGAGGAATTCAATGCCAAAAATAAAACAAAAGAGAAATAAGTGTAGGAAATAGTCTCCTCTAACATGATTTGATGTCACAACTATGAGGTCACTTGTGAGACTGGCCTTACCTTGTCCAATAATTTCTCAGCCTCTATGAACCCACCGAAAGGACCCAGAGTTGTATATTTCACCTGTCGCCACCTGTTAATGGCAAAAAACTACTACTTGTTAGCACATCGTGAGAAACATTCAGGAAAAGGAAGACTGAAGAAAGTATATTCTGCACTTCTAGTTATACCTTGGTATAAATGGTAGTGCCAGACAGTGAAGATGGAGATGATCAACACTATTAAATGGGGGCTGATGGAAACCATATCTGCATAACAGAACTTCAAATACATGACACACAATATACTTAAAATATGTCAGAAATACAAATCAATGTTCAGTCATAGTAAATCAGCAACATTGTGTTCTCCTTAATTAACATGTACATCATAAAGTAACAACCTTAAAGAAAATGCATCCATCACTTGGCTCGATATTTTGCAAATGCAATATTCAATTACACTCTAGGTTATGTTAATAGGAGGGACATTTATCAAGTCCTTGGACTCAATTGGACCTGTGATCCACAACTACTTTCATTTTTTCTTCTGTGGACATTTATTTTCCAGTTGCCACTTACTGACTCTAGAACTTGAATTTTATCACCTACAAAAGATAACAGAAAGTTAGACAAAGGACAAACCCAATGCACAAGGATTAATGGAAGTACCCGTACCCTTACCTCTATCTGAGAGATGTTATTTCGAGATTGGAACTCTAGTCTCTTAGGTCATTAAGGAACAATCTTACTGTTGTATCAAGCAAGGCTTGACATACTGGTCCGTACTGGCATACCGAGATTATCTCAGTATGGTACGGTATATGGTACCAACGGTATGCACAATACATACCGCATGGTACATTAAAATATATTATAATATTTTATAATATAATATTAATATAATATATTTTAAAAAAAAAAACTGGCAATGTCACCGAAGCAACATCGCCTCAATCTTTCTCCCGCCGCGGGGAGACGTTCCATCTCCACGCGCGGGAGAAGAGTCGCCTGCGGGTGAGGACGACGTGCGAGCAAGGACGGCGCGGGGAAATGAGGTATTCTTCTTTCTTCTTCTCCTCTTCTTCTTCTTCTTTCTTCTTTTCCTCTTCCTCTTCTTCTTCCTTTTTTCTCCCTCAATCGACTGCCGACGGTCGATTTCTCCCTCAATCGACCACCGACAGCCGAAATTGACTGCTGACGGTTGATACAATCGAAATTGCATTCCTTACTATCAAGGCCCACCCTTGAAAGTTAGACAACCTACCTCTACAGCTTAATCCAGTGGATAAATCAGCATCAGCAATGTTCCAAAACAATGCCTTCTCTTGTTAAGTCATTTGAGAAAATGGAAAAATAGTACTGCTAAGATTCTCACCCATTGTCACTACAAGTCTTCATTCAGATTGTTCAGTCAGTTGATTCCTTTATTTGCATCCTTCCATACATGAATCAAAAACTGATTCGAATTCATTGATTTACATATTTATAATTAAAGTAGTCTGGGTATTGGAGGTGGATATTACCATAAATTAATCCTTCTTGATCATGGGAGGCCTAGGATTATATAAAGACAAATATTCTTATATATTAATATCCTATAAAGATATCGACTCTGCCATAACTTTTTCAAATTTAAGCAGGCAAGTACTACTTGTGCAATACATAAATGTACTAAAAATGACAATTGGTTATGTTATCAGCATTTGTGTCCAGTTCTGGTTCTGTTCTCTTTCTTGCACTTTTTTTGCCACAAACCAAAGTGGCAAAAAATTCTGAAAAGAAAAATCTAGCCGAATTGGACATCACAATACCTGTTTTAGAAAAAGGAAGTACTGGAAAATAAAATTAAAATAAAGTACAATGTTTTCAGATGATACCTATAACACATTGATTCAGGTGCATCTCTGGCCAAAAGGGTTTTCCCCACGTTCAACATGTGATTAACTGTATAAAATACAGCAGATTATATGAATTCTGACAACTTTTTGCACCTGAATGTCCCTCATTTAGTATGTTCTTTTGAGCAAAGTCTCCATTGAACATTCTATGCATTATTTAACACTATAAATCAAGAACCTTACCTAAATGATAATCTTCTGTTCTTCTCTGGAGATGTTTGACAGTAGGTATGTGCTCAACAGGTATAACCAGATAATGCCTAGTAAACAACCAACCAGAGTAAAGAGTGATGCATAGATTCAAAGCAAGAGAACAATCATACACATCCATAAAGCTTTATAGATTTCAAGAAATAGCATATTAGGCACGTCCAAGAACATTCTCATAAATGATGGGTCTAAACTTGAAATGGAATCCAGATATGCAACAACCATCAAAAACATATCATAAACACATTTAATAAGTACTAGTCATAGTTGAAAAGTTGGTAAGAAATAAAATAATAATAATAATAGAAGCCGCTAATTATTTCTAGAAATGATTAAATAACCGGAAGTTAACATGGCTAAATTGAAGTTTAATTATATGGAAAGAATTCTTCCAAACTAAGTCCCACTGCTGCTATGAAATTTTCGACAAAATTCATGACACTGCTGATATGGAGACAGAAGACAATATTTAGACTTTGTAGCAATGCATGACAAATTGAAACAGACGATGATACTAGAGACGTGATGCAGAAATATGTATAATATGTGAACTTACAAGAAAAGTCAGAACCTTTTTTTTGTAATTGTAAGTCCAAAACCATGTTATTAGAACTCATAAATGTTGTGTTTTTTTCCCTTTATCCATTAGCTCAGGAGCCTTGCCCAGGTTCAACTCAAATGCATCTAGCTAGGATGCTACTTGTTTAAAAAAAATGAAACAGATGCCCTTTATGTAATAATTAATGAAATTTAAAGTCTAAAATATAACATAAAGTTGACACATAGATTAAGTGTCACATTCCAATCAGTACATGAGGTCGCTAAAAGGCAGCCTTTGACAAGTGTTCAGATTTCAGAACCCATCTTCAACGAGAAAGTATCCTCATATTTGACAAAGGTTCTCCCTGCGTGCGACTTCACCCCCTCTGTTGTTTGTAAACAGCAACTGGTTTGCAAGCTTGTTACATCTCCTATGCACATCTTACAATAATTATCTCCCAATATAACTCCATATATAGCATAAAATCCTTTCTTTTCAGAATATGGTTCTTTATTCTCTCTCATCAGAGATTCTAATATATCAAATGTTTGCTACATTCATGGAGTAAGTTTGAAATCCTGATTCCTATTAGAAGTGGGCTTCACTACTTCAGATTATTTCATTTAGCTAAAATTTAAAAGTCACGGAAGTTTCATTTCAACTTTGGACAACCAAGAGAAATTTATCAACTTTCCACAACAATCACTTCAAGAAGTCTACTTGACACAACCAGACAGCACCTAGATGAACTGCTTCCACTAAATGAAATAAAAGATACTTGTACTGGGAAAATCATGCTTCCTATGCAAAATTTATGTTACACTGACAAATTGGAACATAAACAAAAGAAGATCAACCGAAATATAGTGTTTAATATCTTAAATAGTTATGAAGAAGGGTGAAAAAATTGTACATAAAGGTTTTGTGCTTATCAATAGGAATTGCACTCGAAACGAGGAAGCCAACTCTCACATAGCAAAAAATGGCTCTTTCTCGGCTTGACTAAACCAATCTATCAACTGCCCCGCCCTGCCTACTAAATTTGAGTTTGGATGGTATCCCTAACCAAGAAATTCTGGATTTTCACCTGTGAGCCTGCCTCTCCTGTCTCTTTACTCATAATATCCAATCTGACCCTCTTTCCGAACTATACCTTGAACTATAGAAGCACCGACCTATTACTATCAATCTAGAAGTTCCCTTACACAATATCTTAAACAAGCAAAGCAAGTGCGTTAGTGAGTTCGGGGAAGACGAAGCAGTTTTCAGTATCAGTGAGCTGCTTTCTTGTTAAAGGCTGGATCTAATAATAACTAAGAGAGCATATATACAAAAAGAGTTAAACTATCCTCCAAAAAGTCACAATGTAAACAGATAAAATGTGGTCCATTAATGTTCATTGCACCACATACAAATATATAATAGGTGCATGCCATGACATTAGTAACTTCATAGACAGAAGTTTTTCAGCTAGCAGATGGATCTATGACTATGTACGATGAAAACCTTATCTTGTAGTTATGGTCTTCCAAAATAAACTATCTAAGACCAAGTTAGAAAATAATCTATATACAGTTAATCACATAGTGAAGCACAAGAACCTCTGTGATTACCCCTGCATCTGAATTCATATAATTATAACAATCTAATGAAAAAACTAGTATCAGATAGAAGATGGGGCTGCACAATATTCAAGCATGCATATTCTGATGCAGGATAAGTTTATAAGAAGAGGAATTCTGCAGTCTTTTACTTACACATTCTGTCAGAATGTACAACCTTTATGGGGGAAGACATGCAAGATTAACAGAGGCCCAAAAAAAAGGCAAAAGTGAAGAGCTTCAATGTTTGATCAAATGGTGTCAAAGGAATCACTGATGCCATAATCAATGTCCGCGCTGAAAGTAATCAAGTTGCTTATGCTGTAGCATTTGGCATGTTAACATCATATGCGGTGCCTCCCAGATCTGTAATATGAACTTCTATAGCTGATTATTAAAGACGAGATAACCATGTTCAGTAGCAGATAATCATACCTACCAAATTATATCAAATGCCTAACTAATTATATTTTACATACAGCGCCTCATGACCAAATTAACTCATTTCCATCACCTTGTTCAACTAAAGGAGATAGATTTTATCCGCTTAGTCTTTGTGAATCTATTCTTCATATATAAGGTTATTGTGTGCAAAAATTTCATCTCAGAGAAGGAAAAATCCACGGACAAAAATATCACTTGCAGACGCAAGATGTAAACTGTGCATCAATCAAGAAGCGAAAATTCAAAAGCATTAGATTCTGCCTGCCTGAAAAATGTAGATTGCTCTAAAATCAGTATTCGATTGTTCGAACTCATCACCAGAACCGTCAGTCAAACAAAACTAAAATCTTTCTAAGGAATTGTCAACCACAAACTTCTATTTTTGTGCGGGGAAAGGAAGTCAAGGAGCAATCACCTGAAGGCGGACGGATTGATGTCACGGAATGCGACCACCATCTCATCCTGCACCGATAAAAGGAGGAGAACATTATCCCATAGTGAAACAACAAAAGTAATACAATAACAGACGCGACGAATTAGGATTAGAATGGCATAAAGAGAGATCAGACGGCGTAGTGGAGATCGGTGGAGGTGGAGCCCCGTGCAATCTGACAGAATAAGCACGGCGGCCGCCCTGCAGCCGCCGCCATCTCGCTCCCTCGACGACCGCACCGTCGATGCCTTCTCCACCACTCTGGACCGCTCTCTCGTGAGGCCGCCCCCTTTGTCGAGTCTATCGGGGGGTGACCATCAGGCAGGCGGAGGCCGCACGTGTTTCCATTAATATCCAAAGGGCGTGACTAATAAACAGCGTCATGAGTAAACCCATAAATAAACCGCGTCAATCAAATAATAAATGGTTTATACAAAACACATTATAGCGTGTCATAAGCATAATTGAAATACATTCAGCATGCGATCGGTTTAACTTGTCCGATTAAATCTTGTTACATTGTAAATGCATGAAAGTTTTATCGTCTATACAATCTTAACAAAATAATAATTCAATTTAAAAAACGAGATCAAGTTCGATCATTATGAGGATTTTCCAAAGTATATCAGCATTATAAAAGGGATCTTCTCTTATAAAATAAAAAAAAAAGTTTTATATTTTGTATTTTTTATTTAATATTTCTTATGTTTCTGAGAACATTTAGAGACATATTCTCACAGTAGTATCTCAGTTTTGCCTACTATTCATCTCCGACTGGCTCCTACGAATCGGGCTTCTCGTCGTGATTCGCTGGATTGTTTGTGAGTTGAATTGGGTGGATGGCTATCTCGGAGGTTGAAGGGAGTGAGTGACAAAGGAACTGCTTCTTCATAGTGGTTCCGTGATCAGAGAGGCATGGGGTGAGAAGAATCGTTGTTTCGCTTGTCCTTTTTCCTGATTCAAATCAACTTTTAGACAATGGTCACACAAAACAATGCTTCTCTCTGACGCAAAGACTCTTTTGCGCACACAGCCAATGGCAAACATTAGAACAAAATCCTTCCCTTGTTCGTAACAGTGAATGAATGCCAACACCTATTCATTGATACGTACGTACAAACAACGGAGAGATTTCAAGACAAGAGGCAGCCATTTTCCAAACTTAAGTGAGTAACATTCAAGAGTCAAACGATTAAGAGTACATGGCAAGTGTACATCTCCCTGCCCTAGGTCAACTTAGGCCAACAATATCACCATCAGTCCTTTGCCTCTTCTATATGGTACTAGAAAACAACCATTATATTGTCACACATAGTGATACAAGTGACCCGCAAAATCAAAATCAATGGGATTAGCTAATCTAATCATCTCCATTGAAGCCAGTGGTATGTGCAGATTAATACAGTTTGTTGAACTCGGACAGTTGTGGGGACTCTCCCAGTCTGGGAAAGAAGGCCTCCCTCTCAAGTAGGTTCTGCAAGGAGCCTGTCACTTTCATCAAAGACTCCCATGCAATCGGAGCACAGCTGAAGGCATAAGCAAACACCACCAACGCCCTAATAACTCCATCAGAATACCAAGGAAATGCCATCACAAACAGTGATCCCAAGATTCCCAGCAACACTGTGAGGACCGGTAGAGGTGGCAGAAGGAAGACATTGATAACGATTGAAGAAAGAGAAGCAACTCCAAGCACATAAATGGGCCAACCTAAGAGGGGATGCACCGTTCGTGGGATGAGGAAAAAAGGCACCGTGTACGCAGCGAATATGGACCACAATGCTGCTACCTTGAGCGTGTTATGCAATATTGCGATGATCTTCTCTGGACGCCGGTTATAACACAGCTTTGACAAGCTTGGTCGTGCCAATCGGGTAACTGCTATGATTCCAATATACATTACTGCTTGGATCAGCAATATGGGTAGCTCTGAACCATACCTGCCCGACGTATCATTCCCCAACAGACATTCAGGAACCAAAACAAGATGTTAGATATCATATTTGAAATACGCACGATAATTTCAGGTCACGGTAATGTTGGCCTTTCCACATGGCATATAGAAAATTGCAATTAAATCAATGACATAACAAAAGAACGATTTTGCTTTATCATGATACTTCAATACTATGCTTACGGATTGTAGGTCTGCAAGTTCTTTTTTACTTACCCAAGATTATTTCGACGTCGCTCATGCCATGAAAGGCCCAATGGTAAAACAGGCCAAGACCACCAATACCAAGGTTTTAACCATGGGGCACTTGGGAATGTGATTACACTATTTGGTCCACATGGTATGCTCCACCGGAGCTTTAGATCTGCAATAGAAACAAATGACACAGATGTTGAAAATGGTCATTATTACTTGAGGCACAAAATCATCAAGACCCATACAATATACCAAAACCCCAATGATAGAGAAATCTTAAACCTAAAGGCATTGATTTTCCATAGAAAAAAGTTAGCAGGAAAAGTACATGAAACAGAATGAGCGTAGAAAAAGCACTTCTTGCACTCACAGTAATATGAAGCATCCATCTGGTACCCCAAAGGAAGGCGATAGGTACCATCAAGCTTGGTACCATTGGTAGGTGGATGGAACATTGGCTGATCAAGCAAATCAGGAAAATAGCTTGCCAGGAAGCCTTGATCTGCACCGTCTGGGTTCTCACGTCCAGTTTCTAGCTCATGAAGCATGTTCTTGAAAACATCCATTGAAGGCTGCATGGGAAACAACACAATCAAATTATGCTTTAAAGGAAAAGTTCTAGTTTCCCTTTCATGAGATGGCAGATGAATAAAAATTACTATTCAAACTTAGAATATAAGTATTTGCAAGTGATTTCTAATGGACAAACTCATTGATGGATGGAGCGGAAATATATAAATTTAGATCCTCCAGAGACAAAACCGGCTACCATGATATAAATCATATTGTCCCAATTTTGTTGTGATATTCTTTGCAAAGGTTTGTGGCAATTTAATTTAAAATGCCAATATCTAAAAATGGAAGTTTTTCACTGACTTCTTTTCAAATATAGATGCATACAACAAAGCAGTCATTGCAAAATATCTGATGCAATCTCACTATATTTTACTTCTTAAATATATAAGATCTGATATGCCATTACAACTGGCTGCTAATTAGCAAATATGTGCATCAAATCTTGTTATACCCGTAATCATGATCATTACTCATCAACCAGTCACACACATGAACATGATACATAATCACTAAAGTGCATATGAATTTTGGACTTTAAGGAGACTTGTAAGAGTAAAATTCTTAAAGTTGCTTGTCCAGCATTGACACAACTGCTTGGATACTGCATTCTTAGATCATCATTTAGAGTACCAAACACATTAACAGCTCCAGTTTCTTTTGGCTTATGAATTTTCAGCAAGAGCTGGATATCTCAAGTTACATTATTATTTTATAGCTTTCAGCTGTGGTATTGAACTTAGGTAAACTCCAGCAGATGGCTTGAGCTGCTTCATGTTTATTTACTATGCGATACAGAAGTGTCATACATTGGATAGAATTCCTGAATTCATAATATTCCAGGTCAAATTTTGTCGAAGATTACACAAGAAAACTTAAACAAATTCTGTTATTGACTTATGAGGGTAGTTGAAAAACTAAAGACGATAAAGCCAATAATTTTTAAGACTGTATTGTGTTCTTCTAAATGCAATTTGTAAATCGGTGCGTGATAAATCTTAAAAATGATTAAATGCCTTATTAATTTATCAATTTTTTTTAAAAGGACTGAATAAACCTGAATATTATCAACATATAATCTTATCTTGACCAAGTCTTATGATATATAACATGTACATTTATTGTAGTGTTAAAATGCCTTATGACATGCTAAGTCAATATGAATTTTAGTGTTATAATATGGAAAAATTATGTCCCACCTCTAAGTCATAACTTTTGGGGCTCAAAATAAGTTCCCAACCACGTGCAAAATGCAGACTGTAAACAAGTAATAATCCAAAAAAGTAAGATTTAATTCTGCTGACTTGGAACTGTATGTACTGAACTCAATGGTGTAACTTGTTATCAGGCTCATGATATGGCATGCTCAATTTGCTTGAGATAGTCAGAGACAATGACAATCTGTCCTTTGAAGTCAACCATTTCCATTGTAACTCAAACCTAATCGACTGATTGGCCACCCTTCAAAAGCCTGTGAGGCATAAAGGTTGAAAGCAAATGGAAGGAAATGATGATGCTCATGTATGCACATGGAAGTAACTCTGTTCTTTCGGGATCATCCTAAACATCAGTTTCGATTTGAGTAACTAGTAATAAAACATGAGGCACTCTGTCATTCCAGTAAATTGCTAACAGACAAGGATTTCAGAGTTCATCCTAATTTCCAACAGCTGTATGAATTCTACAATTGACTCTAGGATAACATCAATATCCCACATGTTCAGGAGAGACCATATTCAACAATAAAAAAGAGTTGACACTTAAGAGATTGAGTTTCAAAGCAGTTGTACCTGAAGAACAAAAAGTCCAGTATGAAAGATGCATGGGTTGATGAAAACAGCACAAAATTGGCCGCATTGGAAAAGCTCATCAGTTCGTTGGAGGAAAATGTTATCGGAGTCAAGCATAACAACTCGATCATATGAAATTAGACTCCATGCATAAAGTTTGTTCAATGTCAACTTGAATCTGGTGTTGAAGTTTTGTTGATATTCATACGGGTTCTTCAAGTTCTCAACTCTAACCACCTTCACCCCATCCTCCTCTTGCCTGATCATGCCAATCATCAAATGTGAGGTGCAATTTGCTAGGGAGTACTTGGCCAAACTGAGTCTTTAACTATCAGTTTTGCAGCTTTAACTTTCAAAGTGTGGAATAACAGAATGCTCCAAAGCATGCTACTAATTAAACGGATCAGGCTTAGCACATGATATATTCTTCATTTGAGAAAGAAAAAAAAAACATGCTGACAGGGTTAAGGGCATAAAACACATTCCAAAATTTTCATCTCTGGCTAAATTGAAATTACAAGAAGCTTTAAATTCTTAAAACTCATCCATAAAATATATCTATGATGCAATACGACCTGAAAAAGATCACTTATCTATGCAATTTAAATTCCAGAAGTTCTTTTTTGTCTAACAAAAGAAACTCGAGATTTTTCCCAATTGCACATTCAATATAGTATAAAGTTAAGGAATGTAAACTCTGAGCGTATCAACAATCATGAATTAATTTCAAATTCAGAAAGGGAAACTCCAGATTAAATTGGAACCTCATACATCACCGGTCATGTATTAAATCAATCGAATAAGGCCAACACCAATTTCTAAAGTTCAATAAAGAAATCCCAAACGATAGAAATTTGGCCTCTCTCTGTCTCTTTTTTTTTTTTTCAGTAGATTCAATCGATGAATCCAGATCTGGTATTTCTGCTATTCTTGAGAAGATTAGGGGGGTCAATATCAGGAACAACTCCTTTTCCTAACGAGTCCTTTTGTTCTAAAAGCACTGAAAAGTCAAAGCTTTTGGACACCAATCCTCCCAAGGACATGTCACCAACAAGTGAGAAAAACAGAACGCAATGTAATGAGCAGAATGACCAAAAAACCAACCCTGACTCCTCAAAAATCAAGATTGAAGAGGTCCCCTCAGCAAGAACAATTTTGAAAGAGAAAACACAAATCCATGGCTTCTATTACTACTACTATTCTTCTTCCCTTATGCCTGTTGATTCTATCGTACTCGAGGCTGGAAATTATTGTTTACCAAAGAACATAGACTTAAATTTTTTATCATGTAATATCTATCAACGGAAAAGACATTAGTCTGAATGATTTGAAGGCCTTCAAACCACACAATCTTTTGATGTTATTTCTGAAGAGCCTAATCCTTTTTCTTTTTTGGTAAAAATTCTCACTGTAGGAAAGACCGTCAAATGATGAAAAGATGTCACGAAAGAGAGAACATAAGAAGCGGCGGAGAACGAGTCGTGGAGAGGACGGCGGAGCAATGGAGATCTCACAAGGTTTGGGCCCATCGGACGGGGACGTCGACGGAGGCGATGACGACGAGATCGGCGTCGACATGGAGCATCGCGAGGGACCTCATCATCACCCTCGTCGCCACGAAGAACTCGTAGTCCCTGGGTGTTCCCATGTACATCATCGCCGCGTACGCGTGCCGCCGCCTCTCCATCGTCGCCGCCTCCGACGCAGCCGCTGCCAGCGCCAAAAGCAGCGCCGCAAGTAACCCCAGTTGCCGCTTGATTTCCATGTCGCACGGTTCCAACTTCCAACCCTCCTAAAAACTCGTGAAAACCAAACTGAAACGACGGAAGATCAGATCTTTAATCTACCACAGATCGGATCTCCACCTCCGGCGCCAGTGGCCGTGGCCCATTCTCCAAATCTCAGCAGTTTCCCCCAGGCGCAGCTCCACCGCCGCCCCGGCTCGTCGGACACACCGGGACGGCGTCCAAAGCTGAGGCACGGTCGAGGGCTCGCCGGAAATAGCCGAGGAGAGCTAGCAAAGGCACCCAAGAACGAGGGAAGGTCAAAGAAAGATCTTATGGAGTGGGGGGGGGGGGGGGTTTCTGATGAGACGGGGAAAGTGGCATCGAGGAAGCGCCCAAAGAGAGCATGGAACTAAAACACGAGCATGTAATCTAAGAACACAAATTGCACCCACAACGTTTACCCGACCTCAAGTGATGCAAAAGTCTGATCCCACGTGATGCCTTCCAATGGCCTTACTCACCCGTCAAGCCAGCAAGTAGGAAGAGATGCATAAGATATTGCTTAATAAAGCTAACTTTGAATTACTTAGTGCCACTAAATAAAGTGGTTGGCCATTTTTTTTTTTTTTTTCTGACAGACTATAGGGACTCAGTCGTCAACACCCAGTCAGACATCTTTTATTGCCAGGTAATTGTTTCTTTTTTTTTTTTTTTTTGACTCGGGTTGAACTTATAACTATGGAAAACTCCTGTCGTGACAACAGGGATTTTTCTATTTCATCTAAATTCAAATTTGAATCGGATTACCTATTTAGGTACGTCGATTTGTACTCGAATCAAATGTTTATTTATTTATTTTTATGTTTCAATCTAAATTAGTTCTAAACCCGATTAAATAGTCGTCAAACACAGCAAAAGGTTTTGATTCGATGGAAATACCTAAAAAAAATTTAATCGACTACATCGAGTCTAAAATCGAATCCGGCTAAATTATTTAGGTATCTAAATTCAAACTCAACTCGATAAAAGCAGGTGGAATAGTTCTCAGATCAAATCGTTCAACGTATCCGTGAAACTTTGTGACTGCGGCAACAATGTGATGGAACGCATTACAAATAATGCCCTGAAGAGCTCATGTCAAAGTGCACATAATGCGCATGACAACGGCGTCATGCGCATCAACCTTGTCCTCTCATCTTTGCAATGGGAGTGCAACCATCTCGAAACACGGCTTTCGTGAGTACTCATTGGCAAAGCTAAATGTACCGAGTAAAATTATTATATTTTTATTATAATTATTGTTGGATTAAAATTGATTTTATTAGCTTCGAATGGATGATTCAAGGAAAGACTGATCATGTTTTTTAAACTAATTTTTTCTTTTGATCTTACAGTTGAAACTGGCAACATTAACCTTGACAGTGACACTCAACTAGTACTTTCATCGATATTGTGTGTGATGATATTTATGAATCATTTACCTAACCTGATGTGGTTAATATAAATGTCAGTGTTGACAAATATTTTTGAATTTTTTGAATCATGTTATTTAGAGGATAAGAAATTTAATTATGAAAAGACTTCTATACGAGGAAAGAAAATTTTGAAAATTAAAGCTTGATTGTTCTACAAAAATATTAAATATATTTTTAGGTCTCAAAAGGAGGTTGTAAGCAAATAAATTCCTTTGGATCTTCTCATGATTTCTCCTTTCCAAATATGAAAAGCTTAAGAAAAATTATTGGAGTTTATGCGAGAGAATGTAAAAAGGGAATCTTGGATTTAGTTTTAGGTTAATTCCGGGAAAGATTTTTAATTTAAACTCATGTGGGTAAAAAGTGTCAAACTCCATAAATTTTGTTTTATATATTCGCTATTTTATTATTGATCCTCTGATTTATTCTTTTGGTATGATCAATGTCTTCTTTTCCTCTCACAAGACATAACTCGCAAAAATCTGAAGAAGACAAAAAAAAAAAAAAAACAATAATAGGGCAGGTCATGCGCACATCAAAGTGCCCGTTCACAAAGCCTGGTCTACTATATAACTTGGCATATGCCACAACCGAACTATCATGCCGGCGGCACCCAATTAAACCACTTAAATGAGCAGTGGTCCTTTGGAAGATGAATGCTTGCTTGCTTGCTGAAGCCATCTTCTAAGTTGTTCTGCAAATCTTGGTTGGATATCTGTCATCCACTCGTCTCTCCGATTGCATCGTTCTAATTTGATGGACTGGTGGGTGCACGCATGATCTTCTCGTCTTCCTCCCACTTCTCCCACCGTCACTTCTTTATAATAAGGTCAAGTTGCACTTCTCAAGAAGAGTCCGATACTTTTCTTTGAGCTCACACAAACGTATAAGCCTTTTGTTTGCAAGTGCACCTTGGAAAGCTGAAGGGCCATGCATACAGATTCTTAGCCTTTGTCTACATCCCATTTAAAAGGTCAAACGATTTTGATGCTCTGCACCTCGTAACTTGTCATTTATAATGTCTTGTGTTATCCTGAATGCTCTAAGATTTTTTTTTTTTTCTTTCTTTTTTTGGTTGCTTTGACTTCCGATGAAGAGGGTTTTATTTGATCCAACCATATTACTGTACAATATAACAAATAATAGTACTTCAGGAACTTAAAAATTCGACGATCGTTCGAGTGAGGAACCTGGCCTATAAAATAGATACTCGGAGTGATGTCCCAAAGAACTTGCTTGATTACGATACCCGGTTTATCTGTACATTGGTGGTGCAGAGTTGCTGTGTCTCTTTTGTCGACAAAGAACGCCAAGATCCATCTTGTAGTATCACTGCAGATAATACCTTTTTTAAGAATGCAAACCCAAATGTCTTTATATTTGCCTTACCCGCAAGACTTTGTCGATTGAAATATCTTCCTGAACTCACTTCACTATGTCACACCATCGGTACTTTTCTACACATGTAGTGTCTATAAAGTCTTCGAGTACAAAATTTGTTGCTGCGTGGACTGGGGAAATGGGTGCTGCTGGGAGGTGTGTTTCCCACCTCGTCTCAGATGCACTCAAGGTTACTTGTTCAAGTCTACTTGAAGACTAAATCCATCTACTTGCTCACAGGTCTGTGTTTGGAGACTTGCAGATATTGACTGAAGGGAAGAACAATTAGTTGCAGCTATACTTGCATTTGTTGTTCTGATGGTGTCAGAATAGTTGGTATCAGCTCTTGTTTTAAGCCAACAACCCAAGACAAAATTATTGAGTATTGGGAGACGGGCACCTCTTCCGGTATCTTGCTTGGGACATGCCCGTTTAATCCTCCAGATACAACATTGGTTTATGTTTGAAGCCAAAAGTTAGCATCGGGGTGAATCCAATAGATGTGAAGTATACTTTCTAAGGAGAGGCAAGCTGCAAGTTCCAGTACCATACTCTCCACCATGGGTGGCCAACTTACAACATGTTGCAAGTATATAAATTATTTTTATGTTATTATTATATAATAATATTATTATTAAAATCTAAAATCAAATAATGATATATCTATATTTATGATGTGTATCCCTCGATGTTATTTAAAAAAATTTTATTTGATCGACAAGCATATTATTATCAAATCTGATAACTATAACGATGTTGATTTGAAATGAAAACTACACTCGTCTTCTTTTATTTTTATATTACTCATAATATATATCTCACTAATAGATTAGGGACAGAAGAGATATAAGAAAAATATTTGTAATCTTTTGATGACTGATTTATGTAACTAAGATGAGATAGAGAAGATTTGTAATCTCTTAATAATGTCACATATTCTCATCTCCTCTTATCTATGTATATCAATGTATTATGTTTTTAGCCTATAGGAGATCATGTCTTTTTATAGGTGAGAATAGAGGATATAGAATAAATAGTTATAATAGTCTCTCTCAGCCATTTCCTAACACTACCATAATTGGACTTCTTTTCTATTAACTGATAACTATAATCAGAAATCAATTATATCCATAATATATCTTACTTACTTAGATATGTCATATAATCTTTTTTTTTCACTTGACCTATTAATTGATAAGATATAAAAAAATAGAATCAAAATAAATAAAATAAAAGTTTATTTTAAAATAATTTTATTTAATTAGATTCACTAAATAAAATATTTTTATTTACATAAATAAAAATATTAATTATAATATCGACTTAGATATATATCAATGTATCTTATATGAGTTGCTCATGAACTTAATTATAGAAACATATTTTTTTAAACACTTAGGTTATAAGTCCTAAATGAAATCAACAATTAATATAATAGAACTCAAATTCTTAATTAACATTAATTATTTTTTAACTCTTTTTTAACCATCATATACTTTATACTATAATACATAAAATTGCTATAATACTTATTATTCTTAGAGAAGAAAATAAATGTGATAAAACAAACCTTCAATAACTTAGCAATTGAGTCTGACTACACCAAGTTGTGAGATAAATTTTATAGGTTTAAAGCTTGATAAATGACATCAAAGTATGTAAAAAAATCAATCTCTATTATTCATAATATAATAATATTATATATATTTTAATTTATCCTTTCAATTGATATAGATATACAATATAAAGTGAACTTCTTGTTACGAGATAATTTATAAAATTAATATCTAAAAAATACTATCATTTTAAGTTAATACAATTTCATAAATGTGAGTAAATAATCTTATATCACTTTCAAATATTTTATTTTTTTTATAGTATTTTAGTAGTTTTAGTTTTTAGGTAACTCTAGTATCTACCTAGTATTTTAATTGTAAAATTGATATATGATCCAGCATACGCTTAGCATATTTTTCAACTACGCATATATAAATTTTTTGTCTTCATCTTATTCTTTTTGAGGTCATTTTAAAAATGCTTATTTTGCTTAAAATGTTTACTTTTATTATTTGCTGAACAAGGATATATATTAAATCTCCTTAAGACTTGATCAATATATCATTTCTAAGATAGTCTTAATAATTATTAAGATATATCAATCATCTTAAATTTTTTTGGTTTAGTATAATGAACCAAGATAAGTCAAATATTATCTATATATAAAATTAATATAATATACTTATTTTCATAGATCTTCAAATATAAATAATAATCAATAATAATTTTCTTAAATATGAAGAAAGTAATGACATTTAAATATATACAATTGTTTGAAGACTTATTTAAGGTCATAGATAGATTTTCTAAATTTACTTATCAAATTATATATATTTATTTTCTTTATTAATCATTTAGGTTAATTCATATAAATCTAGACACCCATTTAGATATTTTTTTACATCTATATGAAGTAACTTATAATTATAATAATCCACTAATGTCATGAAGGTTCTTAATAAGTTTATTTAAAAATAAAAGATATTTCATTATGATCAATATCTTCTTTACGAGTAAAACCTTTAATCATAAGTTTGATCATTATATCATTCAATATTATCCTTTAAGTCATGTTTATGTAACAAACCCTTTTACATTTATTAAGCAATTTGATGAGTTCACCATTTTGACTCATTGATTTTAACTCTTCTTTTATTGCATCGTATCATTTTTTTAAATCATTATTATTCATAACTTGTAAAAATAATAAAGGATGCTTTTGATTCCTATAGCATAATCTAATTATTATAGTATACCATATAATTAATAAAAATAGTAGGTCTCCTTTCCCTTGAGATATTCTTAAAAATATTGATTGTGATTATTCTATAAGTTCATCAACAGTAATATTCTTATTATATGAAAGTTATTAATGTTATTTTGTTATTCATCTTTATCAAATCATTTAATGATTTGAGGAACAATAATCTCTTCAATATAAAATGATAAAAGAATATCAATACATATTTTCCCAATATCAATATTAAATTTTGAGATTTTTACTCCCATTAGTTTTCTATTTTCTAGGATTCCTTCACAGTTAACCATTCTTATATTATAATTTGAGCAATAAAATCTGTCTCTTTGAATTTTCTTAGATAACCAATAATCCATAGAAGTCTTTGAACCCAATCTCTTTTCATGTGATTTGCAAATTTTTATCTCTATAGGAGAATCTAAAATATGTAAATATCTCAAGTTATATTTTTTATCAATCTATAACTCAAAAGAGTTAATATAATTGACATACTAGGAATCATATTCATGATATACATAATAATCCTTAGAAATTCTCCTCATATTAATTCAGGTATAAAAAAATAATTTATCAAGCTCCCATAATAGTTTGATTTTACCTTTCAGCAATCTTGTTTTACTAGTGGTACATCTGACAAAACATACTAAGCACAAATACCATTTTTTTTTGAGAATCTAGCAATAAAATAAAAATTATGATCGGTTTCATCATAATTATCATAAAATTTACTACTTGTATCATATTTGATAATTTTTTATTTTCTATCTAATTATCTCTCAATTTCATTTATATACATCTAAATATATCAATAGCTTGAAAGCTTACGTGAATTAGATATATAGTCATATCTCAATAGGTAATAATCTATAAAGGTAATAAAATATTTCTCTCCATTAATACAAGAAATATGAAGTGACTCATAAGTATAAGCATTTTTTAATCTGAAGAAGTTTATGAAACTCTATTTCATTCAAATATTTGATTTAAGATCATTGTAAACTCATATTCATATTAATTTTGTATAGATCATTATACTGAATTCAAAAATTCAATTTTACTGAATCATAAGGGGTTAAGGTCAATTTTAGCCTATGCGATTTTGGTTATAGACCAGTTAAGCCATTATAGCTCACTCATGAATAAAATAACTCTTATATTTTAAAGATTATAATACATAAGCCTATCTTATCAGGTCTGAGTTACTAGACATTAGAGTCTACTTATATGATATCCTGACTCATAATAAATTATTAATATAATAATATATATATTTTAAGTCTTTAAAAATAATCTATTTTAGCCATTATAGTTTTGGTCATATACCGCTTAAGTCTTTATGATTTTACTCATATCTAAAATAACCTTTATATTTTTAAAAATATAACATATAAACCCCTTCTATCAAATCTAAGTTAATAGATATTAAAGTTTGCTTATATGAAATGTTGACTCATAATAAACCATTAATATAATAACACATGAAATTTAAATTAAAAAATTGAGATCACTATCAATGACGGGAGGAGGCGTCATCGTGGAAGCAACCACCAACAACAACACTAAGTCGTTACTGTCTAGTAAGGCATCATACACATGTAGCCTCTCTCATACTAATGACGAACTCATGAGCTTCCAATCCTGCCTCATGTAGATATATATCGTCTAGTCCAATGATAAGCACACAATGGTCTCCTAGTCCATCTTCCTTCTCCTAGGCATCTTCATCCCCATCACCTCTCACTTTGTTCTCTCCTGCACCCCCACCCGCTATGCCTATGACGTGGTGGTCTAGCTCTTTCTTACATTTGCATTCGGCTTCTCCTACCTCTGCTTCTCTGCTTTCGTCCGTTACTATGACCTCAATCGCTTCTTTTTTCTCGACAAGATGAATCTTTTTAAATTTAAATTATATATTATTATATTAATAATTTAGTATGAGTCAACATGCTACCTAAGTAGACATTAACGTCTATTAACTCAGACTTGACAAGAGGGGCTTATATATTATATTTTTTTAAATGTATTAGCTATTTTAGATATGAGCAAAATCATAAGAGCTTAAGTGATCCATGACCAAGACCATAGGGGTTAAAATAATTTTTTTAACTTAAATTACATGTGTCATTATACTAATAATTTATTATAAATCAACATGTCATATAAGCGTACTCTAACATTTATTAAATTATACTTGATGGTAGAGGCTTATATGCTATATTTTTGAAAATATAAGGATTATTTTTGACATGAGTAAATCATAAGGGCTTGAGTGGTCTATTGTCATAGACAAAAATATAAACAAGGTGTTTAAAGTAATGCCCATGTTTGGTCGTGTTATTCATTTTTTATACATGCTTTGTATAGTAAGTAGCAGGCTTGCATTAGACTTGACAGCCCTAGTTTGATTAGCTTTTATGGTCAATTTTAGTTTGTAAATGAGTTATGTCATTGGACACTTGTAATGCATCATAATTCTTTATGTGCAACTGTTCAGAGCTTATAAAGTTCATGAGTATAATTTACATTAGCTATATAAAGTATTTGCTAAAGTGGTTGTTTGTGAATCCCATGGAAAATTTTTTCCTTGACATGTTTTCTCTTTTATAGGTCCTAAGGGAACCAAAGAGGTTTCAGAGAAGCTGATCTTTGTAGATGGACATGCAAGGGTGACACACTACTTGGGCAAAACCAACTAAGTTCATGACAGATGGCATAAACACTTGATATAAACATGGGGGACCTAGTTGGGTTGCGTGGAGGGCAGCCAGAACGGTGATCGTTTGAGGAAAAATAGATATTGATATGTAGGGAAAGGAGTCGCTCATAGGAGCGAACATCCATGATTGGGATTCAAAGGAATGGCCAACCCTTTGCGTGAGAGGCACTACAAGAACAAGCAAGCTAGGAAGAATACGTAGTGCACAAAGGTTGGGATGGCTGAGTTCAAGCTACCGTGCAAAAGTGAGATGTGTTTAAGGGAAGCAGG
Organism: Ensete glaucum; assembly: GCA_021527575.1. NCBI lineage: Eukaryota > Viridiplantae > Streptophyta > Magnoliopsida > Zingiberales > Musaceae > Ensete > Ensete glaucum. The sequence goes on from CM038555.1 coordinate 36,147,495, forward strand.
GCACTCGGTAAAAGATAAGACCGTGCAAAGTGGGATGTGTTGCTCAATGACCGAAAGATTTATGTAAAGCTCACCGAGGTAAGGGGAATTGTCAACTCGAAGAATTTGGTACTCATATAAGGGCTTATATATGAATAATAGAGTGTTCATGACCATCTCAAGGTGACCGAAACTCACATCATGAATCATTAGAACTTTCTCTTGGGCATGAAGATGATACATCCATTAGATACTGAAGTGTGCAACAAGTTCAGCATATTGCTAGGCCTTGAAGGGTGCAGTGGGGGCTGTATTGACAAAGAGTTACAATCTAGCAAGCATATTTGTGGGGATAGATAATGCACAGATTGTTCAGTAAGATAAGTAGTCCAAGGGGATGGTGGTCTCTGAAACTTCCAAAGGAAAAAATGCAAAGAAGAAAGTTGTTGTAATAGAACATATATCCAGGAGGGATAGGTCCTGATTCTCCTGAGGGAGAATCACATGCAACAGACCGCATATGTTGATGAAGAGTACCTCAAGATAATATCTCTATAAAACTCAACGGATCAAGCGAGTAGCAATGAGTCATTGCATTATCTTAAATAGGGTAATGCATTGGTGGATGCATTGCGAGATCAAGTGGGGGAGCGAACATGGCAACATCATACGAAGGTATACTTAGAATCGATGTAGAAATTCGTCTCAATGGAGGGCTAACCCGTGTAATGGTGGGCACGACGGCTATCACCAACTCAATGCAAATCGAGAGGCAGAGCAACTTATGTGGAACTTGGTGAAGTATCCAAGCCGCATAAAGGGAGTCGACGTAGAAGATGAAACATGAAGCGGAAGCATAGAGCTTTCCTTGGACAGAGGTTAAGAACATGAACTCTAGTAAAGGCAAGAGTGAGATTATGTCATTCCATGGGTTCTTCATTCTGATGGAGCGGACTCATCTTACATTGCGCCAAAGACAAAAGGAGTTTTGAGGCACATGCATCTTATCTTAGAGAAACATTTGACAAAAGAACTAAGGTGATCAACTTATGGAGGCGAAGTTGGGATCAGAAGATCTTAGCACGGGGTAAGAGAATGTAGAGGCAGTTACTCCTAAAGAACATGTAATAGTGCTGCTATTTGAGTTGTTATAAAAAAAGTGGTGTGCAGCGGAGATTGTGTTGGTGGGGGATAAAGGCCCAAGATCCAGACAATGGTGCACCAATTTTAGTGAAGTCGGAAGGACTTTGAGAGCTATTTGGCGATGGACTATCCTAGAGCGATGCTTCATCCAGGTGTGACCTAAGAATAGGTAGGCGAAGGCGAATTACTAAAGGAGCGAATACAATCAGAGGCAGCAGAGGTCCTACGATGTACTGGCAGAGGCCACACATGGAGAACTCATAGTCCAAGTTAATCACACAAGAATCTGAATACCGTTGGAGATATCATTAGGAGGTGACATGGTGCGGTGGATCATGATAGAATAGTTCAAGGTAATACAACACACATAGAAGAGGTCCTGTGAGGGACGTGATTATACATAGGTATGATTAGGAGCTACTGGGAGCTCCACTTCGATGAACAATATGTTAGGATCGAGTTGACACTATGAGGAGGAGGGGGAGGGGGTGGGTTGGGTTGGGGTGGTGGTGAATTAGTGTTAAGTGAAAAACTTCAACTTAAAAACTTCTCATTTGAATAAAATCAATATTAAAAGTATTTTAACTTAGAACTAGTTAATAAGTAATTAGATTCAAGAGCAACAGTAATGAAAGGCAAGAAAGAGATGCACACCAATTTTTTATAATGGTTCGATCCCCTTGACCTACGTCCACTCCTAATTCATCTTCACTCAAGGCCACCGGCTTCCACTCCTGATCTTTTTCAATGAGCAAATATCAAACACCCATCTTACAGTTCTATTCTCCTTTTACAAGTTCAGAAGATAACCTTTATAATTCTCTCAGCTCTCCCTTAAACAAAAACTACACAAGAATAAATGAAGGGGAGCTCTCAAGGAATTACAACAATGTTTTCTCAAAATTTTTCACTCTTGATTCTTGCATCCTCAAATAAGAATGGGTTAGGTATTTATAGGCTCAAAATGGCTTTAAGAATGGAGCCAAAATTCTCGAAGATTATGTCTTCTAGAAGACTGTGTTTTCTCGGAGACTATGTCTTCTAGGAAATTATGTCTTCTCGGAGATTGTGTCTTCTTGGAGACTATCTTCTAGGAGATTATATTTTCTCGGAGAGTGTGCCTTACATAACATTGGGTTACTGAAATGACATTTCTAATAAGTTCAAATCAACTTTAATTAAGTCCTAATGACCTCTTAATTAAGTTAGTAAAACTAACCCTTATTATAATGCTAACTATGATATTTAACATAATCTTCATTATCTGATCATCAATTGATCTCTCGGCGAACTCCCGGTGAACTCCTAGCATCCTTTCGGTAAACCACCAGTGAGCTTCCGATTCCCTTCAGCGAACTCTCGACTAACTCCCAACATCCTTCTGGCGAACTCCCGGTGAACTCCTAGCATCCTTTCGGTAAACCACCAGTGAGCTCCCGATTCCCTTCAGCGAACTCTCGACTAACTCCCAACATCCTTCTGGCGAACTCTCGGTGAGCTCCTAACAACCTATTGGCGAATTCCTATCGTACTTCCCGGCAAACCTCTGGTGAGCTATCTGTGAGCTCCCAACAACATCATTTAAACCTCGGTCGACCTTCGGCAAACTCTCGATGAGCTCCTACTACGTCATCCGAAACTTGGCCAAATGTCCGAACTTGACTTCGGCCCAACATTTGATTGTAATACTTTTTTACCATCGTAGTTAATTATGCATCACTTTCTCTAACACACAAGTTTAATTATAAAACCCATCAATTGATTTCATCATCAAAATCTGAGATTCAACAATCTTCCTTTTCTTGATGATGATAATCAATTGATGACGGGAGTTAAACTTAACTCCTCATATATATATGCAATATGATAAATAAAATAAACTGAAATTCAAAAGCATTATCACTTTTAAATTCAAACATTTTGATAATTTTTCATAATTACCATATATGATACCATACATGACAAAATTTTCAAATATTCATCTTCTTGGAATCAAATAAAAAATTTAATCATTATGTTCACAAGATAACTATATCATCAATCATGAGACAACATCCATTTTAACCATTTCAAAGATCTCAAAATATTTCTTATGTCATCAATTATGTTATTTTACCCCCTTTATCATTAACAAAAAGGATAAATACATTCTTAAACATTTATCTCATAATGAAATTGCTTTCTCTCCCTTGGTCATTGTTAAAAATAAGGAAAAAATATTATAGTATAAAATTAATTTTCAAGACATTGATAAATATATATAAAGGGGTTATATAATAAAAATCATATCATTAAGGATATAATATAAAAGATTAATTCGTAAGTACAAAAAGACATGATTTATTTTAATAAATCTTTTTTGTAAATAATAAAAATAAATCTTAGAAGAGTAAATAATCTTGATTCATTCAAGATAGATCTTAAGACATATAATTCATTTAGATTATTCTTCTTAATAAAATGGAAGAATAATCTTGATTAAAAATCTCAAATTATAATTGTTAAAATTATAAATCTCCTTTTTATTTAAAGGAAGAAATATTATAGGTTAAAAATGGTTTCCATAAAGGATAAGTCAAGTGAAGAAGTCAACAAAAAGTTCATGAAAAAAAATTTATTCAATTTTTAACTCATCACAAATTTAAGAAATATTAATTTGATGATAAAGTATATCATTAATGAATATAAGGAAATCATAAATAAATCATGTTATAAAATATATTAATATCAAATCATGAATACCAAAAGACATGATTCAATTTGATAAATTTCTTTTTAAGTCGAAAAGAAATTTTATGAGATCAAATAACAAGAAAGATCTTGTTTTATATAGATAATTTTTCTTTAATAAAATGAAAGAGTCCTAGTGAACGATCTTGATTTATATAAAGATCTCAAATTATGATTTTTAAAATGTCAATATCATGATAAGACCTTTTCTATAATAAGTTGTATAGGAGAAAAGATAAAAGATCATGATTCATATATAGAAAATTTCAAGTTATTAAGATCATAGTTCTTAATGAAAATATCAAGTTATAAGATCATAAGTCTCCTCATTGGTAAAAAGAAAATTATAGAAGTAAAAAATTTGATTCTCATAAAAGATGCCTCTAGTCAAAAAATCATGAGAAAGTTCATGATTTGGTTGGAAAAAAATTTCATTCAAATTTTAATTATCAAAATAATTTTTGTAGTTCAAGAGATTCAACAATAATGGTATCACTTTATCTCTTATTGAAAACTTGATTGAGAAATTTTCAAAGAAAATGTTTTTCTATTTTTAGTTGTTTTAATCCAAGTGATTTGTTTTATATAAAAATTCCTTCAACTTTTATGTCAAATTCATGCATTGATTATCATTTAAAATCCAATTTTATTTTAAAAAAATCATCAAGATTATTATAATAAAATATTTTCAAACAAATAACACATCTTCAAATTTTTAAAATTAAAAACCAAGTTATCATTCCCAAAAGAAATCATAAAATATTTTCAAACAACAGCATTGATTTATTTTAATTCTAATGATTTTTCTTTCTTAAGTGAGTCTAACTCTTTAGACTTAGCGAAATAAGTTATTATGTAATTTTTATTCTTATTTTAAAAATATTTTTAATTTATCAAAAATACTAAAATATGAAGTATGATTTTTCTCTTTTTTATTTTATTTTAAGCTTAAATTCAAGAATAATCTAAAATTTAACAATAAACAACTTATTTCAATATACAACCATCACAACATTAAAATCAATAATCATTTAATCTTTACATGTTAATCATTCAACATTAGCATTTAAATTTAAATCAACCAATATAATATCATCAAGGTCCATTTTCTAAAAAAATTTAATATAGATAATTTTCCATTAAAAATAACTAAGGATCTTTATTGTAGTTTATTTTTATACTAGTATGCTCGAACTATGCATAAGTCATGCATCATCAAAAAATAATCATGAACTATAAAAATATTTACTACTAATAATTTTAATTCCAATAATTTTTTTATTATTGTTGTTTAGGCTAGTGAGCTTTAAAAGTGTTTTAGATCTCAAGTCATGTGCCTTAAGCATCATTATTAAGACACCATTTAGTGCTCCTAGCCTTTGTTAGGAAACAAACCTACAAGAGAGGAGGGTTTTGGTTTAGGTACCCATTTGACTTTGAATCTCTCATAAAAAGTTCTGTCTAATTTAACTAAAGGCATTTTGTTGTTAATGGTTCCTTGAGGAACCAAAATCAATTTATGTGGACTATATTTTATAAATAGGTAACTATAAACAAAGTGTCTACATTTACCACAAAAATTATATTTGTTCTCAGGTGAAGAATATAATATGGGTCCTCTTATGATGATAGTTGGCGTTTGTTGATTGTTACCCACAAAGCGAATACCGTCTTTCCTACAAACATGACCCTTATTGACAAGGATCATATTTAGAGATTTATTACATATTTTAAACTTTTCTAAAGTTTGTTATAGTATAACAATTTTCTTTTTAATTGCCTTTAATAACATACATCTAGAGCAAGAAATGCTTAATGTTGATGTTTCATGCATGTTTTCAATGTTACTAACAAGCAATGCATGTTCCTTCTTAAGTAATTTATAACTTTTGTTAAACTTCTTAAATTCATCAAATAATTCATGAAAGTTATTCAATAACTCATCAAAAGTAAATGAAGCTTCATGTGAGTTACTTACCTCATCGTGGATGGCTATGAGTGCAAGATTCTCCACTTCTTCTTGGTTGTACTCTTCATCTTCAGAGTACCTTGGCTTTTTGTGTTCATAGCAAGAGGTTTTGTCCAATTTAAGTTTATTTTTATATATTTTATATTTATTTTTATTAATTTATTTGGTTCTTTTGTCATATGTTCAAATTTATAGTTATTATCACTCGACGTTTCACTTAAGGAATCATCTATTGTTCTCAATTTAATTTCCTTCATGTAGTTTAGAAGGTATTGTTATTGCATTCTCAATTCAGTATCCTTCCTATTCTTTGGAAGGTGTTCTTGTTCATCTTTATAAGTTATTTCAATTATTTTTATTCCTTTATTTTACTTAGGTTTTCATGTGTGATTTTTAATATGTGTCATATATCAAAAACTGAAACACAAACAGAAATCTGATTAAATTTAATTTTATCTAAAGCGTAAAACAAAGCATTTATAGTTTTGGCATTTAAGGAAAATATTTGTTTTTCATGATCATTCCAATTATTTATTAGATTGGATGACTTCTGAAAATTATTTTCGATAATATGCCATAAATCGAAATCCATAGGAAGTAGAAAAATTCTCATTCGAGTTTTTCAATATGTGTAATTTGTCCCATCAAACATGGGAGGATGTATGACAGAGTATGCCTCATTTATGCCAAAAGAAGCCATTTACTCGTTTTGGTGTTAATTCAATTGAGTAAAATATGCTCTGATACCAATTGTCAGGATCGAGTTGACCTATGTCTACTCTCGATTCCTCTTCATTCGAGGCCACCGGCTTTCACTCCTGATCTTTTTTAACGAGCAAAGATCAAACACCCCTCTTACAGCTCAATTCTCCTTTTATAGGTTTAGGAGATAACCTTTACAATTCTCTCATCTCTCCCTTAAACAAAAATTACACAAGAATAAATTAGGGGGAGCTCTCAAGTAATTACAATAATGTTTTCACAAGTTTTTCACTCTTGCTTGTTGCATCCTTAAATAAAAATGTATGGGCTATTTATAAGCCCCAAATGGCTTCAAGAATGAAGCCAAAATTCTCAAAGATTGTTTCTTTTAGAAAACTGTCTTCTTGGAGACTTTGTTTTCTCAGAGACTGTGTTTTCTAGGAGATTGTGTCTTCTTAGAGACTGTGTCTTCTCAGAGACTGTATCTTCTAAGAAATTATATTTTCTGGGAGACTATATCTACTAGAAGATTATATCTTCTCGAAGACTATGCCTTATATAACCTTGGGTTACTAAAATTGTTAGGATCAATTGACACTAAGAGGGTGGGGGTGAATTAGTAAAAGCTAAGATTTCTTTTCTAAAGCAAAAGCTTTTCAAATAAGATAGAATAGTAAATCTAAAGCTTTTCATTTTTAATAAAACAAGTGAGTGATTAAAAGCAAGAAGCCGAAAGGATAATTATGTTTGAGGAAAAGAACTTATCGTTTTGCTTTCAAGGAGTTTAGTTAAGTTGGAAGCATCAATTCAATAACATTCAAGCAATGCAAGTATGAAACACTTACAATTTTATAGTGGTTCGGCGTTAACGACCTACGTCCATTTTCGAGTCCTCATTCTTGAGGCACACCAGCATCCACTACCAATCTTCTTTGGGTGAAGATCAAACCCTTACACTTGAGCTTACAAGTAAGACTCAAGAAATTACTATCTCTAAGCTCTCTCCCTTCCCTTTTCTTTTTCTTACAAATTACACACACTTTCTTTTTCATAGAATTTAATTACCCAAAAGAGTCATCCTGAATGTAAAAAAACTTACGATATCTATAGGCCCCAAATTGGCTTTAAAACCAGAGTCAAATCTAATCATATTCAGAAAATCCAAGTACGAGCGGTTTACCCACTGAAAGTTGTTGCCCGTCACCCAGATTCTATAGTACGGGTGGTCCAATCGCCACCTCACCAGCGGTTTACCGGTCAAAATTTTCGCAAAAGTGGTTTCCTCCACTTTTCGAATTTCGACTTGACTTTTACATTGACCAACTCTTTGGTCAACTGATTGAGCTCAATCAAACCCAGTAATGGATCCGGTTACCTCATTGAGTTGATTTGGATTCCTTCCAAATCCAACTCAACTAGGACTCTAACTTCTAATTATGACTCAATGATTACATTACTTAATGACCAATTAAGCCTAATTAAGACCTAACACCCGTATATTATGGCAACCTCCAGTAATCTTGCGGTAAGTCCTCCGGTCTTCTTCCTGGTGATCTCCCTTCGCGTTCCCAGCTAGCTTCTCAATTCCTTCTGTGAATCTCCTAGCGAACTTCCGACGAGATCCCATCGTATCGTCTGAACTCGGCTCGATGCCTAGGCTTTATCTTAGCCTATTATCTGGTTGTAACGTCATTGATCCTGCTATAGTTAGACCTGCATGATGCTAATTATAATTTAATTAAATACAATCATAATTGTCAAAATATCCATTACAAGACCATCCCAACTCCCGGCAAGCTTTTCGGTTACCCCTGATAATCTTCTGGTGAGTCTTGGTCTTCTTTTAGTGAACTCCCTTGAGCCATCCTAGCAAACTCCTGATACCCTCGGCGAGCTTCCAACACACTCCTGACAAGTTGCTAAATGCATCAACTCAATACATGGACTTAACCTTAGCCAACCCTGATTGTAATAATCATTCTATCGTAATTAATCCTGCATCAATCAACTCTAATAATCCTATTAGATCAATAATCCATCAATTGATTTCATCATCAAAATATGAGATTCAATAATCTCTCCCTTTTTGATGATGACAATCAATTGATGACATGAGTTAATCCTAACTCCCACTAAAACCATACCACTTAAATTTAAGAGACACACTCACTCTTAAATTCAAGCAATCAACATTCTATGCAAATTTTAACACAAATTTGCATCAAGTCATCAAATCATGAATTGTAAAATATTCAAGTTATACCATCAAGTATTATCAATGAATATTTTTCAATGTTATGTGTCATCAATATATATTTCTCCCCTTTTGTCATGAACAAAAAGGTAAAATATAAAACTAATAATTTCAAAAACACATGATAACATTACTCCCCCTTAGTATATGCATTAATATAGAAGACTTAGATTCAAGAGAGTCATATCCTCTTGAATTCAAGTAAATCAAAACAATAAGCATCTCAAGCATATAACCCTTTAAGTATAACAAACATTTGTTTTTTAAACTTTTCAACTTATCAAGAATTTTCAAGGATTGTCATGAAGTACATATGTGAGAATTTTTCTTTAAATCATAAAACAAAGAAAATTTTCAAATCAATAAGCATAGAAAATTTTCAAGTCATAGAGTATAGAAAATTTTTAAGTTATTGAGCATAGAAAATTTTCAAGTCATGGAAAATTTTAAATCATTAAGCATACCTTTCTTAATAAAATTAATATATTTAAAAATTAATCTCTAGTCATCAACCATACCTTTTATAATTAATAAGGAGAGAAACATGGGAGGTGTTGTTGAATCATTTCATCATGAGAAGAGCTCTTAATAAATTTTAAAAGTAATATTAAGATGAGTTCAAAAGTCCAAGAGATTTAAAGACTACTTATGTATTTCAAATATAGCAAAAGTCATCTCTTGATATATAAAATCATCTTTTGTAAATTTCAAATGTGGGACATTTTCATGCATTTTTTGAAAACAATAAGATACCAAATCGTGAAAAAAATTTTCAAAAATGTTATCACAAAAAGCTTAATCTCATGAAATCTAGATGAACAATTTATATATTTTCATGATTTAGCATTTCTAGGTCTCAACCTCAATCTTGTAGATATATAAAATTCGAATATGAGCTCAACACATTTTTTCATGTAAATTTCAAGAAAATATAATAAATAAATCTAGTAAGTTCTTTCTTCTCTTTTGGGAAGTGCAAGCTAGCAAATTTTTGCTTCCTTTGCATTGTTCAAGCGTGCAATTTAGAAGCTAACAAATTTTGCTCTCCCTTTGTCATTATCAAAAAGAGGGGATGGTTGCAATAGTGTAAAACTTTTTTCATTTTATCATTTTACAATATCATCACATTAAATATATCATGAAAGATTAATATAGTGATGAGATGTACAATTCATTAAGGTAAACCGTGAATATCAAGAGATAAATTTATAGGAGAAATAATTAAAATAAAATCTCTCGATTAATCTATAAAAAATCTTAAGTTGTCAAATTCATGATTTGTATAAGAATCTCCTTTTAAATAATACAAAAACTCATAATAAAATATTTTGATTCATAAAAGATTTCAAGTTATAATTATAAGAAATCAAAATCATGATATCATTTAATTTCAAAATCATCAAAATCACTTTTAAGAGATTCAAAATGTAATTAATAGACTTATTAGTCTCTTAAAATGCTAGTGATTTCTTTTCTCTACTTTGTGTGAATAAGAAGGTAGAATCAAGGTAGAGAAATAAAAAATATCATATTACAAAAATATTCAATTTTAAAGATGTAAATTCTATAGATGTAAATTTCAAAATTAAGCTCAAAACTTCAAGATATTCAAGGAGGTTCAGAAGCTTAAGAGCTACTCATGCATTTAAAATCATTTTATGTAATTTAGATAAAAAGTCTCAAGAATTTCATAAGATGGTATGATGGTAGATCAAGCTCAAATTGTAAATCAAGTATTTTGTATGTATATAGAAAGTTCTAATTTTCTTCTAAGCACTTATTCATCATTCAATGTTTGCTTCTAATCATATTAAAAAATTTATCTCCTATTTTTTATTATTGTCAAGAGAGAAATATGATTACATAATTTCTTTTCATCCATGTTCAATTTATGTCAAAAAATATAAGAGATATCATGTCATTAAAAATTCAAATCTAAAAGACATGATTTCATTTAATAAATTTTCTTTCTCCTCTTCTGTAAATATTACAAATGAGTCTTAGGGGATAATCTTAATTTATTCAAGATAAATCTTTTTAATAGAAAAGAAGAATGATCTTGATAATAATTTTAATTATCATTATTAAGATCATAAATCTTCTTTTTTAAAAAAATCATAGAAATCAATAATGTGATTCCTATAACATATAAGTCAAGTCAAGAAGTTAAGGAAATATTTATGATAATACAAATCCCTTTTAGTTTATAACTTATCACAATGTTAAGAAATTCTAATTTTGGTGATAAGTTATACTAAGAAGAAAGTCATAAATAATCATATCATAAAGAATATTTATTTTGACATATTTATTCGTAGATGAAATTTCAAAGCTTTTGAAATCTTAGGAGACAAAGTAAGAAGGATCTTGATTCTATAGAAATATCAAGTTATAAATATTAAGAAGTCAAGATCATATTTAGGATGAAAGAAATCTTAGTAAATAAAAAAATCTCAAATTATAATTTTTATGATTTTAAGATCATGATTTAAGTTATCAGATAATCAAAAGCAACATATTAATGAAGTTGGATAGATTCAAACATATCGATTCTTTAAAACAAGATCATTTGAAAACATATCAAAAATTATTTTTTAGAAAATTTTAATAAATTCATCATAGATTGTTTTCCAAAAGAAAATAACTAAAAGTTTTATACTTCATTTTTGTAGTTAAAGAGATTCAACAATAATATCATTTTATCTCTTATTGACGGATTCATAGGATAGAAATATTTTTAAGATTAATTATCCTCTTTTGGTTGTTTCATGTGATTTCTTTCAAGAATAATTTTCAAATCAATGATTTTTTTTTAAGACTAAAAACCAAATTTCATTTCAACACTGTCATTACTATAAGATATAAAATATTTTTAAAGCATAAATTTAATCAATCTCAATTTTAATATTTAAATGAGTCTAACTCCTTACACATAGTGCAGAGAGTTGACAAACTCATCTTAAACATGAAGTATATATGTTTTCTATGCTCTAACATTCAGCATAAGCATTCAATCATCATGACATTTCAATCAATGTAATATTTAAATCAATCATTCTACAAACTTAATTAATATTTAAAGTATTTTAATAATAGTCTTTACATTTAAACAAGCTAATGATTTTAACATTCACTCAAAATCTCATTTTGGTAAGTTTCAATATGTTTTTTTAATAACTAAGGTTTTTTTTTGCTCTAATTCATTTTCATACTTGTATACTCTAGCTATGTATCATCAATATTAATTGTATAATAATGAACCATTAAAAGATTTATTATTAATAATTTTAATTCCAATAATTTTCTTATTACTACTTAGGCTAGTAAGCTTGAAGGAGTGTTAGATATCAATTAATATGACTTGAGCATCTACTTTCAAAATATTTTTATTGCTCCTAGCTTTGTTAGGAAATAACTTTATATTATAAGAGTTTTGATTTAGTACCCATTTAATGTTGGGTCCTTCATGAAGATTTTTATTTTTCTTTTCTAACCGATTTTCATTATATAGAGTTCTCTTTGGAACCCATACAACATGATGAGGAGTATATTTTGTAAAAAGGTATTTATTTGCCTTATGTCCTAATTTATCACAAAAGTTACGCTTAATTCTTGGTGGCATATTCAATGTAGGTCCTTTTACAAAGATGGTTGGCTTTTGTTGAATACTTCCTACAAAGCCTATGCCATGTTTATTGTTAATATGACCCTTATTGGCAAGGATCATATTTAGGGATTTATTCTCTATATCAAATTTCTCAAATGTAGTTCTAAGCATGCAATTTTCTTCTTTAACTTTTTCTATTATTTCACATTTCAAGCATGGTTTATGTGATGCTAAGGAGTTATGCATTTCATCAAATCTTTTAATTAACAAATTATGATCAACTTTAAGCATCTTAAAAGATTTGCCAAGTTTATTAAACTCATTGAATAAATCATGAAACATGCTTAATAATTCAGAAAATAAAATATGTAAAGATTCACTAAGGCATAGTTAGCCACCTCTTCTTTGGGTTGGTCTTCTTCCTCCGAGGAACTTGAATCATCCAAAGTGGCCGAGAGTGCTTTCTTTTCTAGCGTCGATTTCCTCTTCAATTGGGGACACTCACTTTTGAAGTGTCCCAGTTTTGTACATTCATAGCAAATAATGTTGTCTTTCTTTGGTTCCTTTTTTTTCTTATAGTTTTTGTTCCTTTTTATAAATTTTTTAATTGACTATTGTTCTTCCTCTGTGACCTCCTCCTCATGCTCCTGGACTTCCTTCTCTAAATCTTCAATGGGTTTAATCAGTAGAACGCATCCCTTTTTACAGCGATGGTCACGACTCCATGATTTATTACAATGCCAATAAAGGCCCTCCACCAATCTGACGTGAAGTTCATCTCTCATCAATTTCATTGGCAGCGAAGGATGGCTGGGAGCATAGGGTGTTGAAGGTTTATATGTTGTTGGTCTAGGAGTGGTCCTCATCCTTCGAGTGTCTTGGTTGAGCTGCTCCTCTTGGGTTCGGGCGAAGGAGATTACGACCATCAAGCTGCGGGACTATCGCACTTTAACTTCTCCTATTATTTTCGGTTTAAGTGCTTCGATGAATGTCCCTAATAATTGTTTGTCAGACCAATCATAAGCAAGGTTAGATAATCTCTCAAACCTGGTATTGTATTCTTGGATCGTGGAGGTTTATCGGATCTTCACAAGTTGTCCATTGATATTCTCGTACTCGGCCGTTCAAAGTAGTTCAGTAGCTCGCTTTTGAATTATCTATATATCAGGACTTCTTGGGTATATTCAAGCCAATTGTACTACTGAATTGCATCTCCTTCGAGGTGGATGACAATGATGTCCACCATGGAAGCCTATGGTGTTTGGTGATAGCGGAAATAGTATTCGACGCGCGAGAGCTATTCTGTCGGTTCTCCTTCTTCCCATCGAGGGAAGTCTACCCTCATGCATGGCTACATCAAATCAATGGCTCTTTTTTTTTTTCTAAAGGCCTCTCTAAACTTCAACCTTGCTACAATTTTGTCGAGCTTGGAGATTTGCCATTTCTAAATTATGCTAAGAGAGTATGTAGTTTGTCCTCCAAACACATCTCAAAAGCCTCCAACTTTGTACTAATCAGATCTACCGATGTCATGGCTTAAGACCCTATATTTGTGGTGTCAAGATACTTCTCTTACTATTGGGTCAATGGTATGAATTGGTTGGATGGATTGGTGATCGAAAGAGGTGGTGGATCAAGGGTAGATAGTTGTAGTTTGGGGCTGAAAGGTTATTATTTTTATTTACTATTGAGCTTGCAGTTTGAGGGTGTTGTGGAGGCTACAAAGGATTTTTATCGTAGTGGTTTGAGATTAGGAAGGAAAGTTTAGGGTTGCTGTTAGGGGTAGTAACCGGTTTGGCAAGGTTCGGGTGTTGGCACAGTAAGATATGCCGAAGTGTAAGGCTATAAGATTTTTCTTCAAGGAACAATAGCTTTACAATAAAAGAATTCTAGCAGGATACCAAGGGTTTTGGGATGGTTGTGAATAGTAAGAAATAGATGATGATTAAGGCTAGATCAATGCAAAGTATTGAAGAGAATATGGTAATAAAATATGGCACCGAGTTCTCGATAAAAACATGGCAGCAAAGTAGTAGGTGACTATTTTGGCTATAGACTTATGCTACTATTTAGGCCAATTGTAAAAATAAAAAAAAGGCTATGACAATTGCATCTTAAGATTAGAGGGGTGCCCTAAAGATGTCATGATTGGTGACTACAAGATTGGTAGGGTTTTGGTGGGTTACGTGAAGGAGAATGATAAAAGGTACAATAGTAGAATTTTTCATCAACAAATTTTTAACATGATAGATGTGTTTTTTTCCAGCAGTTCTTAACAAGGATTCAAGTGAAACTCAATGGGAATCTGCTTGTAAGGGAAAGGTAATTTCAACAAAAAAATTTATAAAAGAATACAACAGTAAGGAATTCGGCTAAATCTAGGAATACGAGAAGGTATTGTGGTAGAATTTTATGTAAAAGGTCTATCAATTTGGGTATAAAAGATTAACAATTTTTATCGATAATTTTTACATAAAATCAAAAGGAAATTTGTTGTTAAGGAGTATCAAAGCTATCGTAATAAACTTGTAGAAGATTGGGCAGAAAAAGTATGACAATAAGATCAAAACAAGCAGTAATATGCGGTTAAATTCTATAGTGTACCTTTTATCGTAAAGATGATAACTTTGTGATGAAGAGTTATGCAACATAATAGATGAATACTTCTTGGGTTTAAGGATAACTAAATTGTAACAGCATTAAGGTAGAATACCAGAATCTCATGCAATTCCTTAGGGAGATCAAAAGGTGATAAACGGTAGTGGAGATGATGACAAAATTTAATGATGATCTAAGTAATTATGGAAATTACTTGCGTGGCTGTGGAAGGATGATGGGCGGCTATGGGAGGGTAGCGAGATACCAAGAACACTGCTCTAATACCAAGTGTTATAACCTTTACAGAATCTAAGCTTGGGTTGATCTCTATAGGAGATCAGCCTCCTTGGAACTCTATAGGGGTTCCTCCCTCCTTGGTTTTCTACACAATGGCTGAAAGTAAATTAATCTATTGATGATGAAAAAAAGGGTGGCTACATGAGTTTATATAGGGACTCAACACCCTAACTCCTAATATGACTCCTTGTTAGAACCCTTACAGATTCTAAGCTTAGGGTGATCTCTATAGGGGATCAACCTCCTTGGAACTCTATAGGGGTTCCTCCCTCCTTGATTTTCTACACAAAGGCTAAAAAGAAATTAATCTATTAATGATGAAAAGTGGTTGACTACATGGTTATTTATAAGGCTTCTAAAATCCTAAATCATGATAGGATTCCTACTCATGACTCCTACTCTTAACAACTCCAACTCTAACCCTAAGAAGCAACTCCTAGTCAGCCCCAACTAGGGGTGACTAATGACTAATACTCCTAATCCTCCTCTACTTTGGCCCTAATCCTCTTCTACTTTAACCCTAACTCTAGTTGGCCCTTTTAACTATAGTAGGGAGTGGCTAACTAGGGTTTGCATAAGCCCAATGCCTAACCGAAGAACCCAACATAGTCGGCCCCTTCATCTATTAATAGGGGCGGCTAGATAGGGTTTTACATGTGTGCTCCCTCAATAAATTTAAAATTAAGACTTTATTAGCTAAAGTCCTAATAGACCTATCCTCTTCAAATCAGCCTTATCCTCAAGGTTGATGCTCCATAAACTTTAAGAATTTGATCTGTAAGTTATCATAATTCTCCCAGGTGGTATCTTCTGCAAGTAGATTTGCCCACTGTACTAGCACCTCAATAGTGGGTCACCGTCGTTGAGTTATGATTCATCGACCAGTGATGGCACTCGGGTGGATCTGGAGTTCTCCTTGGGCTGTAATATCTGGCAGGTGATTTTGGGCCATCTCATTTTGCCCTAACTTGGGTTTCAAGCACGACATATGAAAAACTAGGTGAATCTGAGAACTAGCGGGTAAGTCCAATTTGTATACCACTGCTTCAATGCACTCCATGATCTGGTAGGGTCCATAGAACCATGGTGAAAGCTTTATGAATACTCTGGTCTAGATTGATGTTTGCTTATATGGTTAAAGCCGAAGAAAAACCTAATCTCCTACTGAAAATTCTCTCTTACTTTTGTGTTGATCATACTGATGTTTCATCCTTACTTGGGCTGTAGAGAGATTATCTTTTAGCAACTTTAAAACTTTATCCCTATCCTTAAGCTCTATGTCTACCTATTCTACTTTAGATGTGCCCAATATATATTTTGGGATTACATGGGGTGGTCGGCCATACAAAGCCTCATAAGGAGTATATTTTGTCAATAATGATAAGTCATATTATACTACCACTCAGCCTAGGGAAGTCACTTTGTCCACTCTTTTGGTCAATCACTAGTGAAGCATATGAGGTATGTCTCTAAGCACCTGTTGACTATTTCAGTTTGGTCGTTGGTTTGTGGTTGGTACATTGTGCTCATCTTCAATTTAGTGTCCTACAACTGGAATAATTTTATCCAAATTTTGCTGGTGAAGACCATCTCACAATCACTTCCAATATATTTTGACATCCTATGTAATTTTATAATATTCTCTATAAAGATTCAAGCAATGCTAGAAGTGGTGTAGGGGTTACGGATAGCACAAAAGTGGGCATACTTCATAAGATGATCAACCACAACAAGAATT
This sequence comes from Ensete glaucum, assembly GCA_021527575.1. Classification (NCBI taxonomy): domain Eukaryota; kingdom Viridiplantae; phylum Streptophyta; class Magnoliopsida; order Zingiberales; family Musaceae; genus Ensete; species Ensete glaucum. Next base: position 36,164,512 of record CM038555.1, read on the forward strand.
ATATCTTTTCCTTGTGATGAGGGCAGCCCTTCAATGAAGTCCATTGATATATCTGTTTGTATCGAGTCTGGGATGGGTAGAGGTTGTAGCTTTTCGGGGCTTGCCACTGACTCGCTTTTATATCATTGGCATACATCACATTGCACTACAAATTCAGTGATAATATTTTTCATCCCTATCCAATAAAAAATTTGCTTAATTCTCTTATAGGTTCTAAGGAATCCAAAGTGCCCCACCACTGGTGTGGAATGTATCTCTTGAAGGATAGTCTTTATGCAGGTAGAATTTGGCACAAGCATAATGCATTTCTTATAGTGAAGTTTTTTGAATCCCAATTGTAATGAGCTACGGAGTTTGGTTCTTTCTCTAATTTTTTTATGATCTTACTAGTCTCTAGATTATCTCTCAATTCCCTCCTAATGTCATTGAAAAAGTCACTAGTTGGAAGGGAGATGGTAAAAAATTTAGCTTGCTCAAGTAACCGCGAAAGTGCATCTGCAACAATATTTTCTTTCCCCTTTTTGTAAGTTATCTTGTAATCATACCCAAGAAGCTTTATTACCCATTTTTGCTATTCAGGGGAGGATATCTTCTACTCCAAAAAATATTTAAGGCTCTTATGGTCGGTCTTGATTTAAAAGCACCGCCCGATCAAGTATGGTCTCCACTTTGCCATTGCATGCACAATCGCAAGCATCTCCTTGTCATAAATAGTCATCTTTAGATAGAAGGGAGATAATGCCTTACTAGTGTAAGTGAGGGGGCTGCCATTTTACATGAGAACATCACCAATCTCAACTCCGGAGGCATTGGCTTCAATGACAAAAGTTTTATCAAAGTCGGGTAGCACTGGTACGAGTGTTGTTGTCATAACTACCCTAAGTTCATCGAAGGCAGTGAAGGCTTTGTCCGACCATTGGAAAGCATTTTTTGTTCAGCAAGGATGTGAAGGATGCATTGATCTTTCCATAGTCTTTGACGAATTTGTGGTGGTAGCCTATTAAATTGAGGAAACCGTATAGCGACTTATGTTTTTCAGGATCGACCAGCTTTGCATTGCCTCAATTTTGGAGGGGTCCACAGCCACACCTTCCTATGATATGATGTGCCCAAGATATTCCATCCTTTGTTGAAGAAAGTTGTACTTTATTTTTTTGATAAAACGAACATGCTCTTGAAGAATCGTCAAAACAAATCGTAAGTGCTGAAAATGACTTTCAAGAGAAGGGCTATAAATAAGGATGTCATCGAAGAAAACCAATACGAACTTACAAAGATAACTCTGGAAAATATCATTCATAAGGCTCTGGAAGGTGGAGGGAGCATTGGTAAGACCAAAGGGTATTATAAAAATTCGTAGTGGCCATTATGCATCTGAAAGATAGTTTTTGGTATGTCTTCTTCGCACACCTATATTTGGTGATATCTGGATCAAAGATCCAGCTTCGTGAAGATTTATGCTACCCTTAATTCATCAATTAACTCATCCACTACTAGAATAGGGTATTTATCTTTGACAATTATGTCGTTGAGAGCTCAGTAGTCAACACACATTCGCCACGTTCTGTCCTCCTTTTATATGAGGAGCACCGACGAAGAGTAGGGGCTGCAACTTGGCCGAACAACTCCTATTTCAAGCATCTCCTTTATAATCTTCTCTATTTCATCTTTTTGGAGGTGAGGATAGTGATATGGCTGAGTGTTCGTTGGTGGTTTGCCCGAAAGAATCGAAATATGATAATCATGTCGGTGGGTAGGATGTAGGCTGCGCGGTTCAGTGAATACATCTAAAAATTTAGCAAGCAAGTAGAGTAGGTTTGGGTCTTCAAATTTTGTTGGCTCCCCTATAGATTGTTGCTCAAGTTGCATCAAAAAGTTACTGCATGCTTTGTGCAAAACTTTCTCCATTTGTTGCGTGCAAATTATTGTTATGTCGCTCCCACGTTTCTTACGTAGTATCACCTATTTTCCTTTGCTATAAAATTTTATAATTAATTTTGAAAAATTTTAGGAAACATCACCTAATGTCATCAATCATTTGATGTCAAGCACGGCCTCATAATCATCAAGCGAGAGGAGAAAGAAATCTGTAATTATCTCTTGGTCCTACAGCAACAGTTTCACCCACGGGCACCTACGGTCACACTTCAAAATTCATCAATCGATGACCTTAACGTCAAACCTCATGCAATCCTCAATAGGTAAGGCCATCCAAATAGCAACCCTTGTTGTTCATGAAATTATTAGTGCTCCCGGTTTCAATAAGAATGGTGATCGGTTGCTGTTTTGGAAATCCTTTCACTTTCATCATTTGTGGGTTCACGTAGCCAGCAAGAGCATGCATCGTAAAATCAACCGCCTATCGTTCTTCCTTTGTGACCTCTTCCTCATGCTCCTAGATCTCCTCCTCCATATCTTCAATGGTGGTGATTAGTAGGAGCACCCCTTTTTGCAGCGATGATTGCGGCTTCATGATTCGTCGCAATGCCAACGAAGACCCTTAGCCAATCTATCGCCTAGCTCTTCTCTCATCAATTTTTTTGGCATCAAAGGATGGCTAGGGGCAAAAGGAGGTTTATATGCTGCTGGTCTATGAGTGATTCTCATCCTCTAAGCATATTTGTTAAGTCGTTCCTCTTGGATTTGAGCACAAGAAATTACTGCCATTACGGTGCGGGGCTACCGCGCCTTAACCTCTCATTTAATCTCCAGCTTGAGTCCTTTAATGAACATCCCTAATAATTGCTTGTTAGTCTAGTCATGAGTGAGGTAGGATAACTTCTCAAACCTGATTTGATATTCTTGGATCGTGGAGGTTTGTCGGATCTTTGTGAGTTGGTCGTCGATACTTTCATACTTCGTCGGTCCAAATCAGTTCAGTAGTGTGTTCTTAAATTGTATCCACGTCAGGACCCCGTGGTTGTATTCAAGCTAATTGTACCACTGAATAGCATCTCCTTCAAGGTGGATGACAACAATGTCCACCATAGAATCATCTGACGTTCAGTAGTAGTGGAAGTAACATTCGGTGTGCGAAATCCACCCCGTTGGGTCTCCTTCTTTCCATCAAAGGAAGTCCACCCTCATGTGTAGCTGAATTATGTCTGAGGATTGTCCCTCATTCTCTAGAGGCCTCCCTGAACTCTCTCCTTGCTGAAATTTTGTTGGACTCGGTGGTTGTCCAATTTTGACTTTTCCAAACAAAGCACACAATTTGTCCTCCAAGCATGATTCAAGACATGATTCCAACACCTCAAATTTGACATCAATTGGTTCTTGAGATGCCATTGCATATCCTCTAGATCTGAGATGTTTTTATCTTTTTTCTACTAACGGGTCAAGGGCATGGGTGGTGGAAGGTTCAGAAGATAAGATCGGTGGTGTAAGCTTGTGGCTGTGAGGGTTTACTGTTTTGGGCTACAATTTTGGTGCTATTAGGGTTATAAAAATAGGTTATGTTGATAGCATCTTTAGGCTAGAGGGGTGCCCTAAATATGACGTGGTTAGTGGTAGCAAGATGGTTAGGGTTTGGTGGGTTGAGAGAAGAAGAAAAATAAAACTACATCATTTTCATTAAAAAAATTTTAGTAGCATAGATGTAATTTTTTCCAGCAATTCACAACAAGGATTCAAGTAAAACTCAAAGGGAATCCACTAGTAAGGGAGAGATAATGTCGTCAAAAAGTTCATGGAAGAAAACAATAGTAAAAGATTCGACAAGATCAAAGATCACAGGAAGGTACTACGACAGATGTTTACATCTAAAGTGTAGCAGTTTAGACAAAAAGGATTAGCAGTTTATATTGATAATTTTTTAATAAAACTAAAAGAAAATATACTATTATAGAATGCTAAAGATGACGTAAAAAATTTATGGAAGATTGGATAGAAAATCATAGTAGCAAGATTAAAATAGACAGTGCTATGTGATAGAATTCTACAGCGTAACTTTCGTTGTAAAGATGGAGACTTTGCAAAAAAAAGTTTATGCAGTGAGATAGGAACAATTTTTTTTGGATTTTTGGAATAAGGATAACTAAATTATAGCAGTAGTAAGGTAGAAAACCAGAACCTATTGCAATTCACAGGGAGATCAAAGGATGATCTACGGTAGTGGAGATGATGACAGAATTTGACGATGATCTTAAGCAATTATGGGAATTGCTTGAGCAACTATGGAGGGCTGATGGATGGATGTGGAAGGGTAGTGAGACACTAAGAAAGCTACTCTAATACTAAGTGTTAGAACCGTTGTGAATTCTAAGCTTGGGGTGATCTCTATAGGGGATCAGCCTCCTTCAAACTTTATAGGAGTTCCTCCCTCCTTAGTTTTATGTACAAAGGCTAAAAATAAATTGATCTATTGATGATGAAAAGTGGCTAAATATATGACTATTTATAAGGCTTCTAAACCCTAACTCATAACAGGATTCCTACTTAAGACTTCTACTCCTAACAACTCCAACTCCAACTCTAAGAAGAAACTCCTAGTCGGCCCCAACTAGGGGTGTCGGCGGCTAAGGACTCATAATCCTCCTCTACTTTGGCCCTAATCCTCCTCTACTTTAACCCTAACCCTAGCCAGCCCTTTTAACTATAGTAGGGGGTGGCTAGCTAGGGTTTACATATGCCCAATGCCTAACACAAAACCCTAATATAACTGTCCTCTTTATCTATTAATAAGGGCGGCTAGGTAAGGTTTTACATGTATGCTCCCTTAATAAATTTAAAATTAGAATGTTATTAGCTAGAGTCTTAACACTCCTACTCTTGCAAGACTCACTCTCCTCTCCAACTCCTAAACACTAGCCAAATCCTAACCATGATGTGGTCAACAACTATAGGGATCTCCAACTCTTAATTTGCTTCTTATTCAACCCTAGAGAGAGTCCTAGCTAATTGGATCTCTCCTCTCCTAATCCTAGCCAGCCTCTCCTAAGAGGAGGGAGGCGACTAGAAGACCCCCTCTTCATGATGACTCTTCCCTTAATCTTAACCGACCACTTCTTCAATAGGGGTGGTGGCTAGTTTAGGGTTTATTACATGTATGACTCAGTTGACTCTCATCCGTATCCAACTCTGACTCCTAATCAAACTCCAGTTTAGTCGAATCCTAACCCTACTAGGATTTAGGCTGATTTATTATAATAGACTCAAATCTCCTCCTAGTCAACTTAATATCAGGTCTAGGTTGGCCAATAAAGCCTAATTTAAGGACTCATCTCGACTAGGACTCGACTCAACTAAGGTCCTAACAGGTGGTACCACCCCAGATGATGGTCGTACTACCATGCAACAATGGTACTACCTTAGGCGATGGTAGTATCATCGTACCCTTGTTTTCTAGGTGCTTTTAGCAGTAGTACCTTCAGTACCGGTAGTAGTACCACCCGTACCCTGGTTTTGCGAAAACCTTTAAATTTTGGCTCTAATTTGAAGTTAAAATTAGGGTCTATAAATACCCAAAGTTTTCTTACTTGGAAGAGCAAGAGAAAGAGAAAGAGAGTGGGTAAAAATTCTGTAAAAATTGAAAGCTTCACTTGTGTGCTTCAAGTATAAATTTAGGTTAAGGGAAGAGGCAAATGTTAAAGGTTTCTCTCCTGAACCTATGAAAAGTAGAGTATAAAGTTTTTTCTCCTGAGCCTGGAAAAAGTAGAAAAGTGTAAAAGGTTTGATCTTCACCGGTGGAAGAAGATCATTAGTGGACACCGAAGGGCCTTGACGAAAGAGGACTCCGAAAATGGACATAGGTCAAGCTTTTGGCCAAATCATTATAAACTATAAGCCTTCTTTCCTTATCTTTTACTTTAGAATTTCTCAGCTAGATCAAGATTTTTTTGGTCTTAAGTTTAAATCACTCACATATTTGATTTCAACGAATTCCAAAAGAAACACTTCTGATTTCAATTTTTATTTTGAGCAATAGTTTTTCAAATCAAGTTTATTTAACACTTGCACTAATTCACTCCCTCTAGTGCCAACTTGATCCTAATAGTTAGTATCAGAGTCGGTTACACTCAATTGGTTTAACATTCTAAGCAAATTAAATAGCTTATTTTGGCATTAACGAGGGTCAATGCATCACACATCTTCTTATGGGATGGATTATGCCTTTTGGAAAACTAGGATGCGTATTTTCTGGATTTCAATGGATTTTGATTTGTGGTATATTATTGAAAATATTTTTTAGAATTCATCAAATATGATAAATGATTAGAATGATCATGAAAAATAAATATTTTCCTTAAATACTAAAGCTATGAATACTTTGTTCTGCGCTTTAGATAAAAATAAATTTATTCAAGTTTCTACTTGTAATTTGATATATGGCATAGTTTAGAAGTCACACATAAAAGCACAACTTATTAGGATCAATTGACACTAATGGGGGGTGGGGTGGGGGGGGGTTGAATTTTATCGAAAATTTTTTCGCTTTAAGCAAGATAGACAAATCAAAATTTTTCGTAACAAGTGAATGAGTCATAGAAAATAGCTAATTTACTTGCTTAAAAATGACTTAAGAGGACACCAGCAAATCCTAATAAAAGATAATCAACGTCGAAGGGAAGTGCTCGACTTAAAACTTTATTTTCAAAGAGTAAGTAAAAATCAGAAGCATCTATTCAATTCAAAACAATTAAGAATTTAATAATTATAAGTGATTAATAAATGTAAGAATTAATAAATACTCACAATTATAGTGGTTTGGCACCAACGGGCTTATGTCCACTCCCGAGTTCTCCTTTTTAAGGTACTCTGGCATCCACTACTGATCTTCTTTGGGTGAAGACCAAACTCTTACACTTTGCTTACAATGTAGACTTCAAGAATTTTTTAACTCTAAGCTCTCTCCCTTTCCCTTTTTTTTTCTTACAATTCACACACAATTTTGTTCTCAAAATGTAATTCCCAAAATTATTATATAGAATGCAAGAAAACTTGGGGTATTTATAAACCCCAAATAGCTTCAGAAATTGAGCTAAAAATTTAAACATACTCGTAAAATTTGGGTACGAGTGGTTCAACCATAGGATTGGGCCAGTCAACCACCGAAAGCACCTAGAATCCTAGGTATGGGTGGTTTAGCCGCCCAGCCTGGGTAGTTTACCCACCGTCAACCACCCAGAAACTAGGTACGGGCAGTTTACCCATTGGTCCTAGGCGATTCAGCCACTGACAACCACTGGCAGTTGCCCTATTTCCAGGGTACGGGTGGTCAAATCACCACTTATTGACGGTTTACCCATCGAAATCTTCGAAAAAATGGTTCCCTCCACTTTTTAAATTATGGCTTGAACTTGATATTGATCAATTCTTTGGTTAACTAATTGAGTTCAACCTAAGCTCAACCAAACCCCATAGTAGACCAGGTTGCCTTATTGAGTTGATTTGGATTTTATCCAAATCCAACTCAATTAGGACGTAATCCCTAACTATGACTCAATGATTACAACTCTTAATGACCAATAAGCTAAACCAAGACCTAACTCCCGCTAATCCAGTAGCCTTCGACATTCTTGTGATGAGTCTTTTGATCTTGTTCTGGCGATCTCCCGGTGTGTTCCCAGTGAGCTTCTCGATCCCTTCAGTGAATCTCCTAGCGAACTCTCGACAAGGTCCCACTGCATCATCCAAACCCGACCTGATGCCCAAGTTTGATCTTGGCCCATCATCTGGCTGTAACTCAATTGCTCTTGTTATAGTTAGACCTACAATTTTTCCTCCAACACACATGTTAGAATGAAACACTCATCAATTGATTTCATCATCAAAATTCGAGATTCAACATAACTAAAATAAAAGAATAAAAAATAATTGAAATGACTTGTAAAGTTAAATAAGAAGAACACCTTCTAAAGAATAAAAAGGATACTGAATTGAGAATACAAAAACAACACCTTCTAAAAAACACGAAGGATACTAAACTGAGAACACAAAAATATCACCTTCCAAAGAACAGGAAGAAATTTGAATTGAGAACAACAAATGACTCCTCAAGTGAAACTTTGAGTGATAAGAACTATGGATTTAAACTCATGACAAAAAAAATGAAAAAATTAATTAAAATAAACAAAAAACATAAAAATAAACTTAAAATGGACACAACTTCTTGTTGTGAACACAGGAAGTCGAGGCACTCCAAATTATGAAGAGTACAACCAAGAAAAGTTGGACGACTACGTGCTCATAGCCATCCATAATGAGGTAAGTGATGTCTCCTTTACTTTTGATAAGTTATTAAATGTCTTTCATTAATTATTTGATGAGTATAAAAAACTTAGCAAAACTTATAAATTACTCAAAATAGATCACGCATTACTTTCTTGTAAACTTAAAACTTTGAATGATGTATCAATACCATGTACTTCTTGCTCGAAATGTGATATGCTAAATGAAATTAAAACAAACCTTAGAAAAGTCTAAGATATACAATAAATCTCTAAATATAATCTTTGCTAATAAGGATCATATTTATAAGGAAGGTATTGGCTTTATGGGTAATACTCATCAAAAGTCAACTATCTTTGTTAGAAGACCCACATTGCATTCTTCACCAAAAAAACAAATGTGATTTTTATGATAGATGTGGACAATTTACCTATATATGCTTATTTAGAAAGTATAGTCCACATAAGTTAATTTGGGTTCCTAAATGAACCATAAACGACTAAAAGCCATTAGTAAAAATGGGTAGAACTTTTAATGGGTGATCCAAAGTCAAATGGGTACCTAAACTAAAACCTCCCATATTGTAAATTTGTTACCTAACAAAGGCTAGGGGTACTAAATGGTATCTTGAAAGTGGATACTCAAGGCACATGACTTGAGACTAAAACTCTTATCAAGCTCACTAGCCTAAATAATAATAACAAGAAAATTTATTAGAATTAAAATTATTGGCAATGAATCTTTTGATTGTTTATTGTTATACAATTTAATCTTGGTTATTTTTTAATGATGCATAGCTAGAGCATGCCAGTACAAAAATACATTAGAATAAAGAAACCTTAACTATTTTTAATGCGAAAGTATCGACAAAGGGATTTTAGTGATAGGTTAAAAATTATTGACTAAATTGCTTATAAATGTTACTGAATGATTAATTTAAATGGTTGAATGGTTTTATACTAAAATAGATTATTTATTAGTGAATGAATTAAAATAAAATAAAAAAGGGGAAATTATCATGTTTCTCTTTTGAGTGTTTTTGAAAATTATTATTTTTAAATGAGAATGAAAATTGCATGATAACTTATTGGAGTAAGTCTAAAGAAGGAAAAAATCATTAGAATTAAAACAAATAAAAGCTTTTGTTTGAAAAGACTTTATTGTAATGATCTTAATGATTTACATTGGAAATGATACTTAGTTTTTAGTTTTAAATATTTAAAAATATTTTATTTGTTTGAAAATATTTTATTATAATGATCTCGATGATTTTTTTATAACTTGATTTTTGGTTTCAAATGACCATGCATGGATTTAGAAGTCATTCTTGAAACAAATCACATGAATTGAAACAACTAAAAAGGGGAAAAATTATTCTTAAAAATATTTTTGTCATATCAAGTGTTCAATAAAAGATAAAGTGATACAATTAAGATAAAGTGATACAATTATTATTGAATCTCTTAAACTAAAAAAAAATGATTTTGATGATTGAAATTTGAATGAGATTTTTTTTCCAACCAAATTATGAACTTTTACATAATTTATTGACTTGAGGTATCTTTTATGGGAATCAACTTTTTACTTCTATATATTTCTTTTACCAAAGAGTTGATTTATGATCTTATGACTTGAGATTTTTATTAAGAACTATAATTTTGATAACTTAAAGTTTCATATACACGAATCAAGATATTTTATCTTTTCTCCTTTGCAACTTACTAAAAAAAAGTTTTTATCCTAAACATGATCTTGACTTCTTAATATTTATAACTTGATATTTTTATATGAATCAAGATCCTTTTTATTAATTGATCTCCTAAGATTTTTTTTGTCATCTAAGAGGAGATTTATCAAAATTAAATCATGTATTTTGGTATTCATAATTTATATTAATGTCTTTCATTACATGATTTATTTATTACTTCCTTATAATTCATGAATGATATAACTTATTACCAAATTAATATTTCTTAAAATTATGATATTTTAAAAATTAATTTTTTTTTAACTTTTCCTTGACCTCTTTGCTTAACTTATCCTTTATAGGAATCATTGTTAACCTCTATGATTTTTTCTTTTTAATAAAATGAGATTTATGATCTTAACAATTATAATTTTAGATTTTTAATCATGATCATTCTTTCATTTTATTAAGAAGAATTATCTAAATAAATTATATATTTTAAGATTTATCTTGAGTGAATCAAGATTGTTTACTCTTCTAAGACTCATTTTTATTGTTTACAAAAAATAAAAATTTATTAAAATAAATCATATCTTTTGGTATTTGCGATTTGATCTTTCATCTTTAATGACATATCCCTTTGTACTTATGGTTGTAATTAGAACATGGATGTAAAAAAAATATTATACTATCATTTTCCTTTTTGATAGTGACCAAAGGGGAAGATAAAATTATCAATTTAGTTAAAAGAAAATTAGATATGATGAATCTTATAACATTAAATGAGGAACAATTTACTTAGAACAAAATTAGAAATTTTAAATTTTCTAAATATATAATTAATGAATTGAGCTTCTTATTAAAATCTATGTGAGATGATCATCCATATGCATGATTTGCTATCATGTTATTTGAATTTCTTGAGCTTCTTCTTCTTGATATTTATATAAGATGATCTTTTAAATAAAATGAATAGCTCTTATATTTTTCTTGGATTTCACTTGATTCTTTCTTCTTGATATTTATAAAAGAAAAAATGTGATTCAAAATTTTCTTATGATGGGACTCTTGAGCTCTCTTTCAATATTTTGATTCTTGATTTCATGAATATTCTCAAATATATCCCCCAATTGATATTTGATTTTTATGATATACCTGATTATTGGATCTTTTACCAAACACAACCCCCCCACCCCCCTCCCACTCTTCTTCTTTTATCTCATTTATGCGGCATTTGTGATGCATATATCTTTATTCTTCTTCTTATTTTATAAAAATAATAATAATAAAGATTTAAATATAATAGAGTATTTCTCCTTTTTGTTGATGACAATGGGAGAGAAATGATATAATAGATAACATAAGAGAAATGTTGGTTTTAAAATCTTTGAAATGTTTGAAATTTTATGTGATACCAAGAAGATCAATGTTATTTTAAAAATTTTATCATGTATGATATCATGATTGATGGCATAAAATGAATGTTTGACATATTTATTATGTAAATCATATGATTTAAAATTTTATGTGATACCAAAAAGATAAATGCTTTGAAAATTTTATAATGTATGGAATCATGAATAGTTAATTTGTGAAAAATTTAATATTATCAAAATACTATACTTGAATTCAAAAGTGATGGGTTCTTTTGAATTCAAGTTTGTTCTATGGCATATACATAGGGAGAGTTAAAGTTAACTCTGTCATCAATTAGTTATCATTATCAAAAAGGGGGAGATTATTGAATCTCGAATTTTGATAATGAAATAAATTAATGGGTTTATAATCTAACCTGTGTGTTAGAGATAAGTGATGAAGGATTAACTATGACGGAGAAAAGACAATACAATCTAATGTTGGGCTGAATTCAAGTTTGAGCATCGGGCTGGGGTTTGGACGATACAGTGGGAACTCGTCGAGAGATCACTAGAAGCTCACCGAAGGGGATTGGGGGCTTGCCGGGAGTTCACTAGGAGCTTATTGAAGGTGATTGGGAGCTTATCGAGAGTTCACTAGGAGCTTGCCAAAGGTGATCTAGAGATTTCCAAGAATGCATTGGGAGTTTGTTAGAAGATGATCAAGAGCTTGCCGGGAGTTCGCTAGAGGATGCCAGGAAATTCATAGGGAGTTCGAAAGATCAATTGACATGTCGAACAATAAGAATGATTGTATTTATATGCCTTAGTATGTCGTAGTTAGCATCATGTGTTTTGTGTCCTAATAGAGTTAGATTTAGAAGAAATCAAAATTAACTCAATGTGAGGCAACTGGGTCCACTTTAGGTTGGATTTGAGCTCAGGTTGAGCTCATTTCGTTGACCTAAAAAGGGGTCAACATGAGGCACGAGTCAAGCATAAAAAAGTACTAAAAATAATGCTTTTAGGATTCCCAATGGTAGTACACTGGTGAACGACGGTCATACCAACCAAGTGACGGTAGTACCACCACTACTCTTATTTTTTGGGTGCTTTCAGCAATAGTATCGCCGGTGCCAATGGTAGTATAGCTCGTACCCCATTTTTGCTTAAAACATTAAATTTTGGCTCCAATTTGAAGCCAAAATTAGAGTCTATAAATACCCCAAGTTTTATTACTTGAAGAGCAAAAAAAGAGAAAGAAAGTGGAAAGAAAAGTGGGTAAAAATTTAAAATTACAAGCTTCCCTTGTGCATTTCAAGTGTAAAGTGAGATTAAGGGACGAGTGAAAGGTTATAAAGGTTTCTCTCATGAACATGTGAAAAAGAAAGTGTAAGATGTTTTATCTTTAGGTGGATGAAGAGCATTAGTGGACATCGGTAGGGCTCGATAAAGGAGGACTCCGAAAGTAGATATAGGTCAAGCTTTTGGTTGAACCATTATAAATTGTGAGCCTTCTTTCCTTATTTTTTAGTTTAGCATTCCTTAACTAAATCGAAATTTTTTCGATCTTAAGTTTAAATCGTTCACGTATTTGATTTCAACAAATTCAAAAAGAAATACTTCTGATTTTGATTTTTACTTCGAGCAATAGTTTTTTAATCAAGTTTATTTAACACTTATACTAATTCATCCCCCTCCACCAAACTCAATATATTTATGATTTAATAAAAAAATAACTTTTAAATTTTATATAATGGTTTATGTAGAATTAATACACCTATATATAACTAATTCATGTAAGGTCTCAAGCTGTTAATACCTTTAAATATACATAAATATAATCAAGATATAATTAGATATAAAAGTTAAAAATTATTATATCTGAAGGGGACGATAAATTTTATGGTAGTTATGATGAACCCAATTATAATTTTTGTTATTTTACTAACTCCTATAAAAAGGATATTTATGCTAATATTTTATCAAATAGGTCATAATAGAACAAGATTATTAAAAGATTAAATTGTATTATTGTGAAAGCTTGCCAAGTTATTCTTATGTACCTAAATCAAGATGAGGATAAGCTTTAACGGATGATTATATATATTTTGAACAGACATATATATATATATATATATATATATATATATATATATATATTTGAAATTATCTAAAAAGATAAAGATATTTAAATCATATAAAAAAATTGGGTTTAGGGGCTATTCTAGATATTTTATTAGTTATAAAAAAAATCAATGGGTTATAGATTTTATTGCTCTTATTATAATATGAGGATAGTTGAATATGGTGATGTAGGTTTCCAAAAAAATAATAATAAATCAATGAGAGTGAAAAATATTAAAATTTAATTTTTATATTGAGAAAATATAAGTTGATATTATTTTATTATTTTATATTCAAGATATTGTTATTCTTTGAATCACTAAATAATTTGATAAATGTAAATAATAATATAACATTAGTAAACGCTTACATAATATTGCTATTACTACTGATGAGCTTGTAAAATAATCACAATCAGTAGTTTTGAGAAGATCTCAAAGGGAAAGGAGACCTATTATTTTTTATTCTTATGTGACATATCTATAAGAATTAGGTTATGATATAATAATCTAAAGGATCACTCATTTTTTCATAAGTTATAAAAATTAATGATTCTGAAAAGTAGTACGATACAATAAAAGAAGAGACCAAATCAATGAGCCAAAATAATATAGAAGAATTTATCAAATTATTCAATAACTATAAAAGAGTCAATTACAAAAGCATGACTTAAAGAACAATATCGAATGATATAAAAGTTAGACTTATAGTCAAAGATTTTACTTAAAAAGAATATATCAACTATAATGAGGTATTTTTTAAAAAAATTAAATAAATTTATTAAAAATCATCATAATACTAGTGGCTTATTATGATTTGAGTTACATCATAATATATGAAAACAAATTTTATTAATAAGGATTTAAATTTATATGGTTAACCTAAACATAAACTTTGGTATACAAATTTAGAAAATTTATTTATAATTTTAAACAAGCCTCCAAACAATAATATACAAAGTTTCTTGATATTATTACTTTCTTTATATTTAAGAAAAATATTGTTAATTATTATTTATATCTAAAGATTTGAAGTAAGTTTATTATATTAGTCTTATATATGAATATTATTTTACTTGCTAGTAATGATCTTGGTTTATTATGCTAAATCAATAAATTTCTAAATAAGAATTAAGATGATTGATATTAAGAGGCATCTTAAATTATTAGCAATGTGATATTTAGGAATAGATCTCAATTTGGAGATATTTAGTATATAACTTTGTTCAGTAATTGATAAAAGTAAAAAATTTATATCCAAATAAGTATTTTTAGAATAACTTAAAAAGAATCAGATAAAAAAATATTATTTATATATGCGTAGTTGAAAGTTTATTATATGCTTAAGCCTATACCAGATCAGATATAAGTTCTATAATTAAAATACTATTATAAATATTAGAGTTATCTAGGAATTAAAATACTAAAAGACTACAACGAAAGTAATAAGATTTTTGAAGGGGCGAAAGATTATATGTTATGAAATTAGATCAACTTGAAATGAAAATATTTTTGAAATGGGTGAAAGATTATATGCTATGAAATTAAATCAGCTTGAAATTATAATATTTTTCAAATGTTGATTCTATAAATTACCTTAATACATAAAGTCCATTTTATGATTTATATTTATATCAGTTGAATGGATAATTTATAAGAAAAAATATAAAATAATATATTATTATATTTTTAAATAATAGAAACTGATTTGTTGTATACTTTAAAGTGCACGACATAAGCTCGAAGTATATCTTTTGTTGTATACTTTAATTATTATATTTTTTAATGATTCTTTCTGACTGGCTGTATTGAGGATAAAAAGCGGTATTAAAAACTAACTTTGTCCTTAGTGCCTTATGAAGACTCCTCTAAAATTCTTATGTAAATCTGGAGTCTTTACATGACACAATAGATATGTGCATACTATATAGTCTAATTATCTTTGAATATATAATTAAGCATATTGATTCATCAAATAGTTAGCATGAATTGGATATATAATTAAGTATATTGATTCATAGAATAGTTAGCATGAATAGGAAGATATTGAATTGTCATAGTCAACCTATTAACAAGGACCCAAATTTCATCATGTCCCTTGTTGGTCATAGGTAAACACCTAATAAAATATATGCTACTTTTTTTTATTTTTTGGGGTATTTGTAATAGATTTAAGATACTTGTTGGCATCTGATCAAGAAGATTGTGACTTCCTATTAGCATCATTCATTTTATCTTTATTATTATCTTTTTTATTTATAAAAATATACTTTTAGAGACTCTTGTCATTAGATAAACTAAGGATTCTTGAAAAGTAAGAAGATTTTCTTAACCTAATAAGAATGATTTTAAACCCATCCTTGAATAGATATAATATTAGGAATATATTATTATCAAAGATCATGAATAATATGATATTTTATTCATGCTTCGGATATAGGCTTATTTGAATCTAAGAGTGATATCTCTAAACATAAATTTTTAATCTTAAAAATATTGAAAAATTAAGAGATCACCTTGGATAGTATTTACCAACTCATTCTCTAAATATTGAAGTTAATCTCTAAAGTCAGACCTACAACTAATAATGTATTCATAGAGATCATGAGAGATATATATCTTTAATATAAATTTAGCCTTTGTATTTGATAATTTTCATCTATTCATAGTGTCTCCATCTGTAGTATCTAGTGTCACTGTTATATTACCACAAACCCATAAATCTTCTCCTATTATATAATATGTAATTAGACTAACTGCGAAGTTCAATACTAAATCCATCAACCTGACTGTTGTAATCCATAATCGAAAAGATTATTTCTTTTCTTGGCATAATAAAAAATATTATTTTTTTTTTATCAAGGAGGTCTTAAAATATCAATTACTATCTTCATGGCTCTGATACCACATGAAGAAAGAGAGAATCACATGCAAGGATAATTTTTTCTAAAATAGTAATAATAATGTACTCATAGCCCAAGATGAAAGCAAATAAAAGAAGAAAAATGAAAAGAAAACTATATTAAACTTTTGAAAAGGAAAATAGTTTCAATATCTTCATCTAACCTTAGACTTGAGTCTCATGAGCTTGAATACTTGAGACTTGGGTGGATTTCTAGGTTCTACCTATTTATAGTTGTAGAATACCAATTTAAACTAAGAGAACCTTATTGCATCTCTTATTTTAAATAATTAAAATTTTATCTATTCAACTTATGTAAGAGATGTGAACCTTAAAATCCTCTAAAAATAATACTTCAGCAACTATAACATTTAATTATTGAGCTTTTTAGTCATAAATGTAAGGTGTGTAATTTAGTATTTTCGTACTGAACTTTATCAACGTTACATTTCAAATTCAGGTTATTTGGTCAATTAATTCTAAAGATTTCACAAAATCCTAAGAACTACTTAATATTGATTCACGATCTTATATGATCTAATCATTTTAATAGATATTTTTCCTCTCTCATATTAGACATGGACTTCTTGTGTGCAATCTCTCTTGAGATGTTACTACGCATGCTTGTTACTTGAATTCTTGACCATTTACTTAGTCGTATGATGCACAAAATATAATTTAGATTAAACAACATAGAAAGTCAAATGCATCTTATACGTTATCAATGATTTAAAAGTCAAATTCATGTTAATGATTGCATCTGGTTTCACATCTGAGAACAGAATGCAGAAAAACTTCATGATTATGGAGTTGACTAGATTTAAACATTTGGGAGTTCTCATACTTTATATGTTGGGGAATGTCGAAGTGTTGATGATGAATCACACAACAAAGATCGTTGACTAACAGCAGTTTGCTGAACATATCATGTTGTAATTCGGAAGATGTAATTCACTTTAAGAATAATAACATACATTTTGCAGTTTGATCTAAAATATTTTGTACGATCTTCAAAAACCTTAACAAGTTGTGCAGAAGTGTTGTAGTTGTCATAGCTATCATGGCATCATAATATGCATCTCTTTTCTTGCCTCTTCCTGTAACCATTAAAGCTATGTAATCACTAAACACTTTATGATCGCAGGATGTTATCACCCTTGTATACCTAATACGGATCTTAGCTTTCTTTTCTTTGACTCTTTTAGGTGGACTAGCTTCATTTAGAGAAGGATTAGTGGAGAAAATGAAGCAGGAAGTGCGTCCGACCACCTGCACGTCATGAATCCACTGGTTATAATACAGTAAAAGGAAAGAGATGACTGCGAGAGAGAATAGGTAGAGAATCCAACGAGAAAGGCGCTCATCCCACATGCGCTGCTGCCCAACTGTTTGTGTTTCTGTTCTTTCGTTGTGGTGCATTACAACATCGTAAGCATCCCACATAAGTGTGCTAAAAATACATAAAAGTTTGTGAGCTTGAGATTAAAAGATGGAATACTCGTTATTCATGATAGAAGGACTGGTGCATCTGGAACAGCTTCTGGGAGATCTGCTTCCGACGAGCAAAGTGAATGCTTGCTGAAGTTATAAGATTTCTTAAGACCAGATTCACTGTTGTCTGTTAAGATGTACCTTCCAAAACAAAAGGTCGAAGGAACACCACTACCTACACAAGGAGATACAGGAACCAGAAGGGCCCCGATGGAGGGGGGAATGCGATTGATGTGCATTAGGACTTTGGTTTTACTTAAATATCAGTTCAGTTGAGAGTTAGAAAAAGGTTTGTTAATAGGGACTCTGTAACTGCAACAAGAAGCTCAGTATGACCATTTAAACTGGGATTTCTTTTCCTAGTGAAAGCTGAGGAAACCTTCTATTTGGATTGTGGATGGAGTGTTGGTCACATTTTGATCAGTAGGTGTGCACTTTCCGGTGTACTACCCAACAAGGTGGCCCTGACATCATGACACACAGGGGAGTAAGAAATAGCACTGTGCCATAAGCAATGTTTTGTTTTCAGGGTCAAGAAGCAAAAGAACACAGACTTACAGCAACCAGTAGAAAGTGGCCTTCTTCTCCTGCTTCTCCAGTTGGATCAAAAGCACTCATCTTTATTAGAAAAAAGGAGTTACATGATCTTTGAACAAAAATGAAAATTGACATTGGTATTTGTTCTGGTCCCGAGGGAAAAAAATTGTTCTTGTAACTACAGTCTTGTAATACAACATACAGTGTCAGGTTCTTCCTTCTCTTTTCTGTTTCTGTGAAGTCGGAACAATAACGAAAGACTATCATCACGCCTCACTGCCCTCGTTGCCCGACGAACCAATTCCCACCTGCAACCAAGGAGAGCTCTCCCCTCCCACGTTGATGTCCTTGAGTTCACTCAACTTTGCTAGCTTCACCTTACTGTCCGCTTCGTCATCGACATTGAAGCTAGACATCTCAGTGTTGTTGTCCTTGCTGTGACCGTTTGTGTTCTCATTGTTCTTGTAGCTGCTGCTGGTGGCTCTGTGTTTACTCGTGTTGCCACGATCGATCCATGAGCGTAAGTAGATCGCTGCAGGCATTTCGAGCCGCAGTGAACTCCCAATATCCCTCCTGGTCCTGGCAATGTCGTCGATGGGCGCAGGCATATTGAGATCGAGCGCCTCCGAGCTGGAAGCCTCGAACATTGGCCTAAGCGTTAGCTCGCGATGGAACTTAGTGTGGTCGGGCATGGGGTGGAGCTTCAGACCGGGGTCCGGCGAGTTCGACGTGATCCAGTGGCACCGCTTGTGCCCGCCCAATGCCTGCCCGGACGTGAACACGCGGCGGCATATCGAGCATTCGTGCACCTTGGACTTCTTCTTGAGAGGGGCGACGGCCAAGGGATCAGTCGTGTTCTCAAACGGAACGATCGCCATGGACATCGACGCTGCAGCGACCATTTCGCTGCTGCTCTTATCGTGAGTGATGACCTCTTCGTCGGGCGGGGCCTCGTCGAGGGCGTCGAGCTTGGCAGCGAAACACCCTTTCACCTTCTTGTGGCTGGCCCTGTGGCCACCCAGTGCTTGGTGCGAGCTGAACACCTTCTTACAGGCCTTGCACTCGAACGTTCCCCTGGGAGCGCTCGGCAGAGGTGGTGATGAAAACGCAGGAGCCTTAGCCGTCTCCGTCGCCGCCCCGATCGTGAACGCTTGCTGCCGCCGGTGATCATCCTCCTTGCTCGCGGACGCGCACGACTCCTCGGTCTCGGTGACGGTCACCGGTTCGACCCGTGCGGCGGACAGCATCACCAAGCAGTTCGCGAGGTCTTCGTCTTCGCTCAAGACCACCTTCTTCCGCCGAGACCGCTTACCCTTGGACCAACCGGCGCATCCCTTCTGGCCGACGAGATCGTCCTCCCCCTCGGACCTCGCCGACGAGAGCAGCGACTCGTCGCCGTCCTCCTCGGAGCTGCACTTGCCGTGCTCGAGGAAGGACTTCCACGACAGGAACTCCTTGCCGCAGTTCTCGCAGATGCGGCAGCTCTTGAGGCGGCTGGGGTTGGTGCGGAGCGCATACATCCGCTTGGTACCAGCGTCCGCATAGCCGTTCAACTTTTCGCCCCAATCCGAACCGCCGCAGCCGTCGGCGTCGCCGTTGCCGTTGACCTGGCCGCCCATCGCGTTGTCGATGATCCCATGGGCGCGCATGTGGCCGCCGAGGGCACGACCGCAGCCGAAGCCCTTCTTGCAGATCCGGCAGTAGTGCTTGTAGGTCTGTGGCTGTTGCTGCTGCTGTTCTGGTTGTTGCTGGTCCATCACCATAGCCATTAGGAAAGAGAGAGAGAGAGAGAGAGAGAGAGAGAGGTGGCTATGGAAGGAGGTTTGTAGTGGTTGTGATTGTTGCAGGGGTGGGTTAGTAAAAGTTTGTATGGTGTAAGACTAAGCTCAAAGGGGTCTCTCTCTCTCTCTCTATTTATCTATCTATCTATCTATCTCTTTCTCTTTCTCTTTCTTCTCTTTCTAATACTCATGTGTTGATCTTAGTGGTGTGTGTAATTGAGTTGATCCCTGGTTTATAGTTGAGGTGTTGGTTGGAGGTGGAGGAGGGAGGAGAGTGGAGAGTGGAGCTGGGTTGTAGTCGCTGGTGACAAGTGGGCGTCAGGAATGGGGTTTTGGGTCCGGCCCCGGTGGGGCGGGGCGCCGCTGCGTTGGCGCCTCTGGGTCAAAGCGCCAAAGTGTGCGTGAGGAGGAGGGGTGATGATGTAGGGTTGGCCTTCCATGGTAGACTACAGGATTCACCGCCACCACCATCCATTAACTCTTAATGTGTGGAGCTGTTTTATCCCATATTTTCCTTCTTTCTTAAATTAAAAATACAAAAAAAATCGATCTCAAGTTATTTTACTCGTTTCTTATTTGATCGCGGTGTCTTTGTATAAAATTATAATTGAGATACTAGAGAGAGAGAGAGAGAGATTTAATGAGGATTATCTATATTGCGTCCTTATCATTTAATTTGTATTTAATGAAGATAATAGAACTATTTTTATCCATATTAAGTGGTGCATTATGATTTGTTTGTCAGGTGGATAGATAAAAACTTGATATCAAAAGAATAATTTTTAAAAAAATATAATAAACAAATATATAATATTTAAAATAATGTACATATGATTTTGGTTCAATCGTTCTTACCTATATTGGAAAAGAAAACACTTGTTACTATATAAAAAATCAAATTATATTTTCACATTCTTCTATTATCTAGAATTCATGAAGTGTTTATAGAATAATAGATCCATAATTTTTAGAATCTTTTTCCTTATGTATAAATTTCTACATAGTTGAAATTTTTATATACGAAAGTGTCAAATTTGAAAATTCAAAAATACTTGTCAACTTCAATATATCAATATTCTTATAAAATTTCACAGTAATATATCTTTATTTAATTATGATACGACCAATGATCAATCCTTTTTCGGCTCTTATTTTTATACACATATATATGAATGGATGAATGAAATCTATTAGAATTGGAGGGAAAGGAGAAGTACAAATGAACAGGTGACAAATAGAGTATGGAGGTTGTCAATTGCACTGAATGAGATAGGAAGCTACTTGTTGTTGTTTGGCGGAATACGGAGAAGGAAAAGAAAGGAAGAAAAATTTGGGTCGGTTGGAGAACTAATAAGATAATGTCGGGTGTAGGTTAGGTCAGTTGGTGGAACGCGGGGTCCGTCCCAAATCAACAATAGTAATAGATACAACTGGCTTTGCAGGAATTGTAATTTTAACCAGGACTCGTGGTCTACCGTTTCATCTAACCCGATCGAAAGTTGGTCAACTTTGGTTGGAGTCTAAGATGACGTCGGGATAAATCTTTCAAACATTAATCAGACTGTTAACAGAGATAGGAGATTGTATGAATAATTTAAATATTTAAAAGGATATATATATATATAAGAAATTTAATTATGAGTGGGAAAATAATGTATGTATATGTAATATTAAAATTCAATGGCAAAAAGATGCTATTTTCGAAGTTTGGGAGGATTACATGTAAAAAATCCCCAACCGGAATCTCAACTGATGGCAAGGGAACACACGAAAGCGAAGGGTCGTCTCGAACGTTGGGCGACGACATCGAGGGGGAAGTTAGCGGCGCCATGGCGGCCCCTTGGCTTGGCTCAAAGAACGGCTCATCCGCCTCTTCCCACGGTCACTGACGAAAAGACCCCCGATAGGAGGAAGAAGAAGGAGGAGCCCTCTCCCTCCCGAAATGCTTCCTGCTAGTACGATTT
Source organism: Ensete glaucum (assembly GCA_021527575.1). Taxonomy (NCBI): domain Eukaryota; kingdom Viridiplantae; phylum Streptophyta; class Magnoliopsida; order Zingiberales; family Musaceae; genus Ensete; species Ensete glaucum. Next base: position 36,186,524 of record CM038555.1, read on the forward strand.
TGTCAAGCTTGATTAATCTCACATCGGACCCGACAAAAAGTCAGGAAAGAAAAAGAAAAAGCGACATTTTTGGTGATTTAATTTTTAATTATTGATTCCAGTTTTCTAGAGTTTAATGGTTAATCGATGCCGTCGGCTCGGTGAAAGTATGGCTCCGGGGCAATGCGGCTCACTAATACGTTTTCTCTAAATTTCCTCTTTGCAGGATATTGACCTTCGAAGGTATTCACCCGCTTTCGTTGTTGATCTGGTTCTTTCATGATTTTTAGCGGTCTTTTCACGGTTTTCAGAGTCTGGATCCTTTAATTAGGTTAGAAACAATCGTAAAAATCAAGTTGAGAGTTGGTCCCATTAAAGTTTCAAAACAAAAATCATTCAACTTGTTGGAATCATGTCGTATACCATGTATTTTGTATCTACTAAATGCATAGCTAGAAGATGAATTTTGGTCTTGAAGCCATTTGGTGCTAGGGATTTAATCCTTCCAAGAAGTACCAAAAATTATATATATATATATATATGAGTGTGTATATATTTATGTATGTATGTATGTATCTCTCTCTCTCTCTCTCTCTCTCTCTATATATATATATATATATATATATATATATATATATTAATGTTCCCATTGATAATATTAATGCATTGAAAAATTGTGACATGTGTTGCATAAACATGCCACACTACAAAGAAGCTAAAAAAGACAAGCTTGATTATTAGTTAGAAGCTTGAGCACATAAGCCCAACTGGGATGGTAATGGTGAGAATTATCTCATTGTGCATTTCAGCATGGTAATGCATTAGATGGTTGATTGACTATACCTAGCACATAGAGCACAAATTTGAAAGATATTTTTTCCTCTGCTAAGGTTTTGTGGTTAAATAATGGAGGATACCAGAATAAAAATAGAACTGTAAGAACAATAAGATATAGACCCAGGCTATCTTCCTTTTTCTTCATCTTATTCTCTCTTTTTCCCCTTGTTTTCTTCTTTTTATCATTTCCGTCTTTCTTAGTTGTCATTTCCGTCTTTCTTAGTTGTTCTCTTTTATTGAATTAAATAAATTAGATTATATGGCTGTTTGGTACAGACAATATGGCTTGCAAGGTTTTATCAAACAGTTGCAGAGTGGCATGCATCTGTTTACCCTTGTCAGTAACTTTCAAGCATGATATATGTCAGTCCGCAAGTGCAAGCATTGGTATAGACAGGATTGGCCATTCTGCAACTCTATGAATTTTCATGCAAAATCTTGTGTCTTGTGTGGGGACACAATAACGCTAAATTTCAAATTTATTTTTGTGGTTGAACAAGGTTCAACACTTTGGATACCGGATTCATGCTGGTCCATGACCCGACCAGCATGAATCCATTCCATACGGCATATGGACACAGGGGTAACAAAGAAGGAATCCATAAGACTTGGGATCCAACACCATGATAAAATATTACCCTCATGATTAGACCATATCCCTGAGATTTGATAAAAGAAAGGAGCACTAGCAGTTAATACGTTGTAATTGGATAAGTTATTAGGAATATAACGGAATGAAAGACCAAGGAAAAGAATCAGAATGCCCTAAAATGAAAGTGCTGCACCAAAATCTGGTGTATGTTTCTTGTTGTAAGTGAATGCAATGAAAAGACCTGGAAATAACAAGTAGTGAGAAAATGAATTTGTTGACATTTTGTGCTCATTTCCAAATTTCAGCTTAGTTATTCCCATCATCTAGTAACCACAGGATGATCCCAACCTCCTTTTAGTACAAGAGTAGATGAGCATGGTCGACCCTAGAGAGAGCTGTTGATCGTGCACTCAACAGCTTCCCTGTAGAGAGAATGTGTTGTAAATTTTTTTGTGAGGGTATAAAACATATAAAAAGAGCCAGGTGGTAAGACCTATATTGCATGCAGACCTCCTAAAATTGGGTTGACCTGTCCGGTTTGTAGAACTTTGTGATAGAACACTTTTGAGTGTCAATTCTAGCAAATTAGATGTGACAAAGATAAAAAAGAATAATTTTTGCATGCTGTAGGCTTCTTGTTTAGAAAAGTGGAGACATAAACTACAGATTAAGATTTAGTGTCACAGTAAATTGTCATTATACTGATGATATTAGTAATAGTGTTTTATGTAAATGTTATTTTGCTTTGAACATTTTAAAAATGATTTTTCATTCATGTCATTCTTTATCTTTTCTCTAAGTGTGATAATTAATTGCCTAAGAGCTTCTTCTTCTTTAGACTTCTTATGAACCTTGATTGTCTGGTCATCCCTAAGTTAATGCCAGTCTGCCAGAATTTTCCTTTATGCCAGATGGCTTTTGTTGCTGGATCAAATTTCGTGCTTACAGACATGCAGAGACAAATACTCCTTTAAATATTTGATACTTTGAATCACACAAAAGATGATGGAACATGGATACTATTTCCTGCAGTTGTCAACTGTGACTATGGCGAGGGGAGTATTTTGCAAAATCTGCCATGGTGATACAACTCTAGCACTGAATCCAAAAGTTAAAGCAAGCTTTGGTGATTAAAAACTCCAGCTAACATTGACATTTAAGGGCTTTCTGAATGTCTGTTGCATTTACTGAATCACTTCTATATGAAGTTTAATAAATTCATCAGTCAGATACTGATCTAGCAAAAATGACATGGGCATTTGATGAGTACACATCCTGAGGGTTTGCTTGCCCCTTCTGGTTCATTCAGTTGAAATGTGTCATGCATGGTTTATTTCTTTTGGAACTATTGTTTGTTACTTTAGATGCAGAATTGGCACATGTAATTTCAATAATATTCTCTGCACAAAATTTTTTCATTCTCATGTGCATATTGTCTTTCTTGTAGATGTCTAACTCATCCGAACTTCTGTTGAAGATTAATAAATGCCGCAGGTATGATGTTTCATTTGACTTGCTATTCAAATTCTGCATCCTATTCTACATTCTATGTTATATACTTAATTTGCTGTTTGGTTCTACTGGTTGCACTTTCATGATAAAGAACTTTATGTTTTGTACTGTATGTTAGTCCTTTTGGTCGTAATGTCTTATTTTCATAACAATTGTTAGGCGGAACAGCCTCTAACAAGTAACCACGCTTATAGAATTATGTTAAGAACCAAATCCTAATAGGAGCCATATGCTGAAACTGGTGTCTGAATGTCTGATTGAGAGTTTTTTATGCATGGACCCACTAAAAAAATAACTTGTTAGCTTTTTGGTAGGTTAGGCCATGTAAATAATATCATGGTTCTGCGTTTTGTTCGGACAGGTACATCCCTGTCCCATATCGGATCCTTATCAGTTGGCCAGGGACCAGCATGGGTCTGGTAATCAACACAACAAACCATGATTGCAACTATATAAAGATAGTGTAATTAGGCACTTTTGGAAGTAGTTGATGCTGGTGAATTCTGCATTCTGCTATAACATTGCAGATTTTGGTGTTTCATCGGAATCAAAAGACCTTAGCAGTGACACAAATGGTAAGATAATGTAGAATCCTATATACACCAAAAATGTATTGTGTTTGATGGATTCAACATCCATTCAGTGGGATACTACACATTTCATCACATAAGACTAATTCCTTCTTCAAGAATAGGCTGAAAATATGAAGCTGTTGGGGAAGCTAAAATTTTGCTAGGTAACTGTAGCATCCTGAAAACAGAGAAAATTTAGATCCTCTTTTCCATTAGCTTATGTTATTTCAAAGAGTTATAACTGCCGCTGTGATTTTGTGTAACCAAAGGAATATAACAAAGTTATATCAGCACCTGTGAGTGAATTAGGTTTTCAAAATGAGCACCTGCCCATAAAGAGTCGGGGAATGGCTCAAGTTAGACAAAGGGCAAACCTCGACGTCACGGTATCCTTTGTGAACCGGTTGAGGGGTAAGATCTTCAACATTTCAGTGACTTTGTCGGGCGTACTTCAGAGTATGGACATGTAACTTAGGCTTCATTAATCAGAAGCATTTTTATTAGTGTAGGTGGCTCCTTTATGTGTCAACAGATGATGTTAGACATGTAGGCAAAACCTACCAACAGGCACCCCAAACTCAAGCCCGACACACTGTTCTGGGATCCCTATCAAAGGTACAGGTGGGATCAGCTCATTAAGGCGTGGATGTAACGGTGCAGAATGTGTCGGCAGGGTTTGCCTATATTGATATATAGCATGTAACATCAGTTTTGTCCTAAAATTGCTGTGCTTGGCCTTCCTGTAGTCTGTGAAATCTAGCAAGCTGCACATTTTTGGTAGTGCTCAGTGGTTCCAATTTCCTTGCCTGCTAACACATTTTTCATGTAAAATATGCTAGGTTGGGTCAGGACCTCAAGATGAGTAATGGAGCAAGAGTTGCTGCAGTTGCTGTTGGAGAGATCACCCTACATCTGCCTGGTGAAGCTATTAGTGCATTAGATACATGCTATTTTGTTCTCTCTATTATCAAAAATATTATTTCTATCTTTTGTTTGATTAGTGGATATAAATTAGTTTTTGAGAACAATAGTTGTTCAATAATTATGGATGATAAGATCATCACTAGAGGGACCCTAATAAATGGTTTATATGTGTTAGACAATTCTACACATATCATGAATATAAATATGTCTCTTTGACCGAGTTTTTTCTTCGTAGACTAAGTTCAATGGTTAATTCTCGTCTGTATCATGTCACTTTAGATACTCAAAAAATGTCCAAAATATCTCTAACCTACCTTAATGATATTTTATTAATTTTTCATCAATTTTTTTTGCCCATTTTAAACTATTATAGTATTTTTATTTGGCTCATTTATAGTAGTTTATAATAGTATTACAATGTTTTTATTAAAGTGTTGAAAACATTGTAAGGCTATTGAAAAATTATAATTAACATCGTATTATGTCTATTTAGTTATCATTACTCGTAGATTATTATAATATTATATTTTTGGTTTTATAGTTAGAATGGTTGAGATTACGATCATTTTAGTGTTTTTAAATATGTGTTTTTGTCATAATGGTCAAAACATTATTATAAAACCTATTTGAATCCTGATATGTCAAATATTTTCTAGTGTATATTGATTTCATTTGGCGCACTTGTAGTGTTATCAATACCGTTACACTGGTATTACTAAGGTGTTGAAAATATCTTAAACCATTGAAAAATATCATAAATGGTATTACATCGTGCATCTTTGGTTATTATCACTCATAAATTATTACTGTATTAAATTTTAGGCTTAAGGTTTGTATGATTAAGGTTAGAAGTTTATTTATATCATTTATACTATTGTTTAAGTAGGCTTTACAGTGTGTTTATTGTGGTGGTCAGAACACTACAATAGGCCAATACATTACAATAGATAAAAACCCTATAATGGATAAGGAAAAATATTATTGGGGTTGATGATGGATATTTTGAATGTTACTTTAAACAGAAAAACGAAAGCAAACGATACCTTTTGGAAAAAAATAAAAAATGATGTATTTTTTTTTTCAGAAAAGTCACCCTTTAAAAATATCCAAAGAGAATCCTAACTTGAACTTTTCAAGATGATAAATATACCTCGCCGACAAGTTGACAATTTTAATTTCTGATTTTTTTTGTTAAAGTCAAATTAAATTAAAACAATCATATTTATCCAAATAAGTTAAATAGAACTATAGTGTCTTTGATTGAAACGTATTTGGTTTAACTTCAATTTCCATAAACACTCCACCTTGTTATAAATATTGTAGCTCGATTTTAATTAGTTTAAATTTCAAAATTTCTACCAACTATAATTATCAATTATTTGATAACTAACATATATCATCATCTACTGTGAAAGTATGATAATAAAAAATAAGATATTATTCACTGAATCGAAAACACTATAATTTTATTAAACTGTTATTATCGGTCTGGTTCAACGTGGGATCAGTACGGCTAAAAATCTGATTCAGCTCAAAGCAGATTCGGTAGAAACTATAAAGGCATTTTGGTATTTTTGCAAAGGGAAAGGAAATGCAAAAATAGAAGTTGTGATCCTGCAAAAAATGAGCTTTTTATCAGGAAATCACATATGTTAGTAAACTGATTCACGAAACTTAAACAATTGCTGCCACTTATTGTGCAGCTTCATCTGCATCGAATCATTTACCATTTGGATGGAGGCGATGGAATTCCAATAGTTCAATCCATGACGCCCTGGCTGTTAGAAATTGAAGAAAGATTTTCCTCAACTAATGAAGATTTCCCTTAGATTTGACAGTAGACTTAGTCAAAAGATTTCCCTCAACTAATGAGGATTTCCCTCAACTAATGAACGAGATTGGCCCGTTCAGTTATAGAGTTGGCGGTAGACTTAGTCAGCTAACATGCCCCCGCAAGATCGAGCTTACAAGGATGCCGATCTTGGACCGATGCAATAAAAGGGCTTGAGCTAAAGACTTTGTGAGGAGTCGCAAGTTGATCAGTGTGAACATGAGAAACACGAAGGCTGGCGAGCAACTTGATCCCGCACAAAATGAAAATCGATAGCCACATGCTTCATGCGAGTGAAAACCGGGTTCCAGAGGTAAGTTGCACCAAGGTTATCACAATAAATAACAGTGAGTAGAAGAAGCGTGAAGCTCCTTAAGCAAGTTGGAGATCCAAATGAGTTCGGGACGGCTATAGCTCGATATTGACGATCGTGACACCGCAAGCTCTTTTGTTTCTTAGAACTCCGGTCGAATTAGCACCAAGAAAAACAATATAGCGGATGTGGAGGTTCGATCGTCAACATTGCGCCCAATCAATCGAAAGACATGAAGTTGAGAGGAAGAATGTTTGCGAAGAAAAATATCATGATCAATAGTCCCTTTAAGATAACGCAAAACGCGTTTGACAACGATCCAATGGAGAGCGGATGGTCGATGCATGAACGAGCAGTTTATTAAGCGCAAAGGAAATATCCGGTCGAGTAAGGGTAAGATATTGTAGGGAGCCAACTACACGTCGCGAGTAGGGTCCGTAGTAGGACTACCATCACATAACTTGGTGATTCACCGGAGGATAGAGGAGTGGCAACCTTTTTGCATCCTGCATAGCCGTCTTGAACAACAAATCAAGAATATACTTTCTGAGAGAAAGAGACCGACGTAGATGTAGCCTCGACTCAGAAAATAATTTAGGTGACCAAGATCCTTAAGAGAGAATCGGTCGGCCAATTCTGAATAAATGCTTGAACCGCCATAGAGTTATCACCGGTAATAATAATATCATCCACATAAACCAAGATAGATAGTAAACCCATGTTGGTAGCGTAGAAAAGAGACATCGATTTAGAGTTAATGAAGCCAAGCAAGACAAGTAGAGACCAAGCTCGATACCGGCTCGTGGAGCTGACGAACCATAAATGGCTTTTCGTAATTCTGACATCATGGATCGAGGATGTATAAAACACGGAGGTATTGCATGAAAACGTCTTGATAAGTGTTCCTTGCAAAAGGCATTATTAACATCGAGTTGGCGTAAGCACCGATCGTTGGAGACGGCCAAACTCGGGATAAGCCGAATGGTAGTAGGTTTGACGGGACTAAATGTCTCGGTGTAGTCAAGACCGGACGTTGATGAAAACCCTTAGCCACAAGTCGAGCTTTATAGCGAGCAATCGAGCCATCGGGGTTTAATGCGATAGACCCACTTACACCCTATAATGTTTTGCGTGGGGTGAGAGGGGTGAGAGTCCATGTACCATTACGAAGAAGCGCATCATACTCATCACTCATGGTCACGCCGGTGTGAGAATTTTGGGCTTGAGTAAAGATGATGGTTCGATGAGGCTAGAGAAGAGTTGGTGACATGTAAATTAAGAACTTGACGGGGTTTAAAGATACCACTTTTGGAGCGGGTTTGCATTGGATGGCTTGAGACGATAAGAGTAGCGGAGGGTAAGGATTGAGGGTGATCACTAGTGGAGGTGGACACAGGGACTACAGAGGAACCAGGACAAGGTGAGGACAGAGGCATTGGCTCGGAGGAAGAAGCCGGAGAAGAAGGCGAAGGAGGAATGTGCGGAATCGAAATAACAAGTGAGTGTGGATCTTGTAGAGGCACGGGAGGAGGAAGATGTAGTAGAGGAACTCAATGGGATGGCACAATGACCTTGATCTCGAAAGGGAAAGACAGACTCCACAAAAGTGACATGTCCGGAGACAAATACCTTAGTAGATAGAGGATCATAACAGAAAAGTATTATGTTCAAGAGAATATCCGATGAAAATACAAGGCGAGATCGAGGTTGCGTTTATGAGAATTGTAGGGCGTAACCAAGGATAACACAGACCAAAACTTTTAATGTGTGTAGGTTAGGTATTTTGAAATAGCTTTTCAAATGGTGGTAATCTTGAAGAACTGGAGTGGGCATACGATTAATGAGGTACAGCAGTTTGAAAGAGACCGAGGCGAAGGCATAGATGCTTGATGAAGCGAGTTAGACCGGTTTCAACAATATGACGATGTTTACGTTGAACCAACCATTGAGGAGTATACGGAGGTGACTTAAGATGTTGAATACCACAAGTAGATAGATAAGATGCAAGAGCTTGATATTCACCTCCGCCATCGAATAGATGGTTTTAATATTAGTTTGAAAATAGTTCTCAACTAAGTTCTTAAATTTAGAGAATACAACAACGACATCGATTTTGTGAAGAGGATAGAACCATGTATACTTAGTAAAATAATCTACGAAGACAACATAGAATCTAAACTTGTCAAAGGAAACAACCGATCACGGGACCCCAAACATCGTATAAATAACCTCAAACGGCTTAGAGCAAGAAAGAGAGAAAGTACTAAAGGTAATTGATGACTTTTATTACTAAGGCAGGCATTACGTAAGAACATTCTTTGGATTTAAAAGCAGGAATAGAATAACGAGAAATTAATTTTTGTTGAATAGAGTTTGAGGATGACCAAGACGACGATGCCATATATCATTGGAGCTGCGTGGAAGTGTTTGTGTGGGTGAGAAACACGGTGACGGCCATTCGTAGATGTTGTCTTTATTCGGCCGAACTAGAGATGCCCGTGCTCAAGTCCTTAACAAGAAAATAATCGGAAAGAACTCAATAGAAGTATGATTTTGTTGACAAAATTGAAAGCGAAATAAGATTTCGCTTGATGTGAGGGCACACAAAACATTATGAAGTGTAAAAGAAGAGTCGTTAGAATGGAATGTCTTAGAACCAACATGAGTAATAGGGATTCGATTACCATCACCAACGATGACGTCTTCATGGTCGCCATAGCCATTATGGAGTGATAAATTCGGAGATCGAGGTGATATGGTGGGAAGCGCGAATCCACAATCCAGTTAGACGGACCTTGAAGAAGCGGGATATTTGCTTGAGGCCAAGTTGATGGTCTTTGGAAGACGCGATCGACAAACTTTGGCGATGTGACCGATTTTGTCACACAATTGATGATGGTTGTAGATTCATAGGTGGGGGCGGCGGTGAAAAGGAAACATTTGGACGAGAATTGATGGACGAAGGATATGGAGGAAGAAGTGATGGATGAAAACTCATAGTAGTGGGAGGTTGGGTGACTACACCTTTTGAAGTATTATTGTGGTATTCTGGTGGGCTTTGTGAGTTTTGGGTGGAGCTGTGATGGGAGGTTCGACAAAGGTCCCGATAGCTTGGTGTCCCGCTTTAAGTAAGCTTCATAATCCGACTTGTCATAAAGTTCTTCAAAGAGGATAGGAGAGTCACCAAGAAGCGAGTAAGTTCTTTGTACTCGATTTAAGCCATTGAGCGTGTGAACCAAGATCTCTTCATCGAAGAAGATGACCTATCAAAGTCAGGTCATCGATAATGACTTTGATATTTTGTAAGTAATCAGCAATACAACTTCCCTCTTGCTCGAGAGTCATAAGATTGGAGAGTAGTCCAAACATGCGAGTCCAAGAGCGGTTCGCCAGAGTAGTTTGTAACTTGTTCCATGCTTCCGCAGCAGTGGTACAGGAGGTCACAAGCGGAGCGATGGATCCAGCAACAGAGGCCTGAATGGCTTGGAGGATTAGTCGATCTGCAAGCCATAACTTGTAAGCGGTGGGTCTGGGCTAAGGTCTCCTGGGACATGAATCATGGCTGGTGGACAACTAAGTGAACCGTCAACATAGCCCAATAAATCATAACCAATCAAGAGGTTAGAGAATTGAGCACGCCAAGAGGCATAATTACCATTTTAGATAACTTAAAGGGGATTAAAGATGCATTAATGGAAATAAGACCAGGACGATGAAATGTAATTATTAGTAGGAAAAGAGTAGGGACATCAGTGGATGAGAAAGACATTAGGAAATCACAAAAGTTTTGCATAGAGTTGAGAAACATAACGGTGACCAAGAAAAGGAAAAGAAGAAAAGAAAAAGAAAAGCAATTAATGACTATAAAGTTGTAGGTAGTAGCATAGATCAGAAGGTGGCTAACAAAACTGAACTGAACAGAATAGTGTAGAAAACACCTGGTAGATACGGAAGTGAGTGGCGAATGAGAATATCCAACGGTACTCCAATAGGTACAGTGCGGAGATGTGAATCCGGCCTTCTTGTTGGAATACTGAGACCGAAAGGAGAGAATGATGGTAGCGACGTCGGCACACGAGGAGAAGCGCTCCTGCGTAGAGCTATAAACTACTGTGGATCGGTTGGAGCTGTTTGCAGGTGATAGTAGATTTGAAAGATCCAGCAAGTAGCGTTGCCTCGGTAATGAGATAGCAGTAGAGGAGGCAGCATGTAATGGCAACTATTTTTTCTGTCGTTTGACAGAGAGAATAATTTCTCTTATGGCTCTGATAACATGTTAGAAATTGAAATGAGAGAATGAAAACTTGATATTATTGATAAATGCATCGTCTATTTATACAGGGATGAGGAAATATTTTCCTCAACTAATGAAGATTTCCCTCAGATTTGACAGTAGACTTAGTCAATGAGGATTTCCCTCAACTAATGAACGAGATTGGCTCGTTCAGTTATAGAGTTGGCGGTAGACTTAGTCAGTTAACACTGGCGTCATAGCAAAAGTATTAAGATTTTGATGCAGCTTATATTCTGACCGTGGTATCAGCAGACACCGTTGCCGTCCAGAAGCTCTGGCCTGGTGTCACCGACAGCCGCAGAGGCGGGCGGTTGGTTCTTGTGATGGCGGAGGAGGAGCTCCTTCTGGCGGCGGATCTCCATGACCTTGCGATGGGAGTTGGAGTGCCGGGTGAGCACGAAGGCTGGGCTGGCTGCCGGTCGGTACTCCGGCAGGAGGCGCCCGGACTAGTACCTCACCCCGCAAGCATTGCACAGCGTCTTCGGCCCCGTCCGCCACTGCGGCGTCCTCGCCGACGCGCAGTGCATGCACCGCCGCACTCCGCCCCCCGCTCTGACGCCCCATCCACTTTTATTTCCTCTACTGCAGCCGCCTCTGCTGCTAATACACTTGATACCGATGGAATCAGGTTTGGAAGGTGGGAAATCAGAAGAGGACCTAACCGTGGTAGGATTGCTGCTCCTGGACCGTTTGCTTCTCGCTGCGCGACGTGCAACGCATTGGTCCACACCTAGCAGGTTGTCGGTGGCGGGGGTAGTAAGGCCGGTGTACTGGTAAGGGGCGTCAGAGAAAGAGTCCTCCACGAACTGCGACAGCCATTCCAGCTCCCCCGCCTCTTCGATCTGCAGCAGGGGAGAAACAAATCCGAACACAAAAACGAAGGGGAACAGAAAGAAGGCGACTGGGTGTTCTTCGTGGACGTGCTCACCGGAACATAGAGGTCAAAAAGATGAGTCTGTTTCTGCAGTTTCACCGGCAGTGAGGAATGGGGTGTCGGCACCAAAAGCTGAGGGGAAGAGATCGCGGCCGGATAAGTCGAGGCGGTCGGTCGGTCGGTCGGCGGCGGATGGAAGGCCGTAAGAATAAGCTGGAGCAGCAGCATCTTGCAGCGGTGCAACAGTAGCTAATGAAGCAGAGAAGGAAGCTGGCGTTCTCATTCCGAAGTTCATATCCAGCCTCATCGCTCGCTGCCACACCATTCATGCAAGCAAAGAGGAGAATTCCCTTCTCTCCTACAGCAACAACCGAGGAGAAATAGTGAAGCTGCTTGTGGGTAGTGTAGTGACCGGGGGGAAGCAACGAAGCACTTACAATATGGAAGACACCGACGCCAACGTGGATTAATACGATTTCCTCTCATGACAAACGAGAGATAAATAGTACATATTAGTGAACCCTCTACGAGACAAATGTACAATTTTTTTCCACAGGCAAAGAGTGTGTCAAAGAGGATGACGTGGTTCACTTGTCTCCGTTGGAACAGGAAACGATCCTTCATTCCCGTCCTGTACGGCGTCGGACCACTTGCTCTCGTCCATCAACCCATTTCGCGATCTTAAAGCGACAACTGCCGTGCGACACGTAAAGGACGATGCACGGAGCGCGTCATCGAACGTCGGGGAGGTAAGTTGCACCTGCACGTTAGGAAGCCGTGGAGGGTAGACTTAATTATGAGAGCCACATAAAAAGAATCAGCTTTAAAACATCCCCCCCCCGCATCTGGTCCGTCCCCCTCGGCCACGAGTCACATCATGGGCGATGGTGTCTCCGCCCGGATAGCTCCGGCTCCACCACGTGGTGGTCGCTCGCTGTGCCGAGGGTACCTACCGGTCACACTGGGAATTGTGGTGTAGTACCGCCGGTCCCAGTCGACGAGGAAGGGAGCGTTGCCGGAGCACTTGCGGAGTTCACTGCATTCCGCCACACGACCGAAGCCAGGGAATCCAAAGTGGATTCGAAGACCCTGACGATAACAGATTGATGGAATCACGTGGCGGACACTCCTATTTTGTCACTTTAATAGAAAAACTCTTTTTTCGTCAACCTTAACCCCTCGATCATAATCGCATGGTCATCACATCATACCTCTCGTGACAATTTATTTAACATGACAATCATCATTCCGTTTTCTGTCTGTTTGTTGCCCTACACTATCACACCGCTATCATCTTTCTTTATTAACACTTCGTCACTTTTAGCCTACCGCCAGACAGCATCACTCCCATCGTCTCCTCCATTTTTCTTCCCTTTTGCCCCCTCACTCTCCTCTCACGTCACTCATCATCGTTCCTCCTTAATAATATTAATTTAAATAAGAAATTAAAATTACATAAAATATAAAAATAATTTACAATAAAAAATAATAGTGAAATAATTTATTAAGATATAATATTTTTATTATTAAATATATATTTTTAGCTAATATAAATAAATCCTTTTAGATGAAATAAAAATATATAAATTGAAAGTACTCATCATTCCTTCTACTATTTTCTTCTCATTTTTTCTAAGGTTCTATAGAAAGTCAATAAGTATGATATCAAAGCCTAGTTCGAAGAAGACCAATAAAAATACATCGATTAGAAAAGAGAGGAAGATCGGTAGATCTCAAAAAAAAAAAAAAAAGATAAGTATTAGAGTAAGTGTTTCTAATTAATTTCTTCCTATCTTCCAAGGTAAAACTTATTAGTTTTGGACCATTAACATGAGAACTCTATTTATCTAATAAAGATTATAAAATTTGTTAGAAAATAATTTTATTGAGTATGTATGATCTACAAGATCTTAATATTATTGAAGATTAAAAAATTAAATAAATAAAAATATGTAGAAAGATACAAGAGCTCTTTGCAAGTTATAACAAGCAACAGATGAGTCCCTATTTTCTTGAATTATGATAGCATCAATATCAATAAAAGCTTAAAAAAATTTAAAAGTATGTTTTGATATATATATATATATATATATATAAAAGTTAAAAATTTTAAAGTTCTTCAATATGAACTCGAAACTCTTTTCTCAAAAAGTCTCTTCTATTATGAACCAAATTAAATCTTATAATAAAAACCTAAGCAATCAAACTATAGTAGAAAAGGTTTTACAAAATTTATCTCTAAAATTTGATATAATTTTTACTATAGAAGAAGCTAAATATACAAGTATATTGTCTATCTATAAATTAACAGGTTCACTTTTAATTCATAAATAAAAAATAAATAGATTATTAGATGAAACTTCAGAACATGCTAGAAGAAGGACTATAAAAAATTTCAGAAATCATATCTTAAGGGAGAGATCAAAATGATAGAGGCCATGAATGATTTGGTGCTCAAGATAGGAGACAAAGGCGATTAAACTAGGATTTGAGGAACTCGGATAAAGGTAAGAAAGAAACTCGAACCATATTGAAAATGATTTGTTGATACAAAAATAAAAATCAAAATGATCCTCTCTTCTCATTATAAACAATATGGTGATCTTGAAAAGACTAAAATTAAGTAAATTATTATATTAAAAAAACAACATTAAAAAAAGATGAATAAAATATTTTTTATAGTATATGGTAAAGAATGTTCTAGATATATTTATTTTTTGAATAGTGAATATAGTAACCATATGACAGAGGATAAAAGTTTATTTTAATGGCTTGATGATTCAATCAAATCTATAGTGCAGATGAAAAATAGTGATAAGTTTTAAATGGAAGGAAAAACAATTACTGTAAACACTAAATCTGATAAAAATTTATTGATGATGCGATGTTTATTCTTGGCTTAAGACAAAATCTCATTAGTATAGTACAACTAATAAGAAAGGAATATTATGTTATTTTTATAATAAAAAATATTTGTATATGATAAGAAAATGATAAATTGATAGTAGCATGAGGATGATAAAAAATAAAAAGTTTTTCTTATTATTTTTAGATTTCTTACTATAATTGATGAATCAATATTATGGTATAAAAGCTATGATTATCTAAATATTTATGGGTCCATGTAAACCATCTTACATGATAGTTATTAGATGAAATACTATAATATAGATCATGGTAATTGGGAAACTGTAGCTGATGAGAAGCATGCAAAGGAAAAGGATGAGGTCATAAACTTCAATGAGAACAAGCTTGCAGCTGAGAAGCCACAAGAACATAAGAAGTCTATCGAATCTTAAATTTTGATGATAAAATCAATTGATGAGTTTATGAACTAATATGCTTTTGAGATATGTGACATAGGAAATATTTCGATCGTGGACTCGAACCATCATATGACAAATTATCGAAGCAGGAGAATCAAATATTGTGTTAATAAAAGTATTATGCCAGAAATTGAATGTCGAGTCGGAGGATTGGTCGACATGCCAAGGATTGGACGTTGTGCTATAAGTTCGAGTATCATACCGGGAGGATCTGATATTACGCTAAAAGATCGAATCCCATAGGAAAGTCAATATGCTAATAGATCGAGCAATATACCGAAAGAGAAGACAATATGCCGGAGGTTCAAACGAAGTGCTAAAAGATCAGATGACATGTTGGATAAAAGATTCATATATGCCAAATATATAGTTAGATTGTTAAAGTCTTGATCAATGTCATTTTGGATCAAATTAAGTTGGTACTGGGGTGAAACCATACCAACTTGACAAGAAACCCATTAGACTTGAACCAGGACTGAATTAAGTCTATTAGAAGGCCAAATGGGTGACCTAAAGTAGGCATGAGCAATGGTACCACTAGGCCTAGGTGGTATACTGCTTCAATCAGCCGAAAAGCATTATTTATATTTTTTCAGCTATTTCGATAGTAGTACCACCTATTTTGATGGTAGTACCACCTAGGTTGATGGTAGTACTACTAGAGCCTTGATTTTTGGCCTCATTATGTTGGTAAAAACCTAGTGCTAGTGGTAGTATCGTCAGTACCCTAAAATTTTGAGGATTTGAATTTTTGGCTCCATTCTTAAAGCCTTTTGGGGTTCATAAATATCCCACTTATGCTTGCTTGATTGAGCACAAAATTTTGAGTATAAAAATATTATAAACTCTCTCTTTAAGCATTGTTTAAGTCTCCTCCTTCTTCTTGAGTTTAGAGATGATTCTAAGTTATAGGAGGTGATAGATCTTATAAAAGAGAGAGTGTGAAGGTTCTCTCCTAAGCTTGTTCAAATGAGAAAAACTATAATAAGGATAGTTGATTTTTACCCATTCTAAAGTATTATGATTATAATGGCACTAGTAAGTAAAGTAAATCGATAAGCAAATGACAAGTAAAAGCAAGAAGAAAATATAAACCAGTTTATAGTAGTTCGGTATCTCGACCTATATCAACTCCCGATTCCTCTTCTCTCAAGGCCACTAGCTTTCATTATTGATTATCTTTCTAGTAGGTGAAGATTAACTACTCTTACAATACTTTTCTTTTTATCAGGCTCAAGAGTGAACCTTTACAAACTCTTTCTCACAAGGCCTCAACCTTCTTTAAAATGACTACTAACCTTGAGGAGGAAGAAACTCAAACACTAAGATTTTATAATACTTTTTCCTTGAGAATTCCTTCTCTTTTCACCCTTTTTTTTTCACCTTTGTTTAACCCTTATTTGTGCTTTATTAAGCAAGAATAGGTGGGATATTTATAGATCCCTAATGGCTTTAAAATTGGAGCCAAAATTTTATTTCCCCAAGTTTTCAAGGTACTGATGATATCACTACCTATACTAGGTAGTACTACCCCCAAACAAAGCTCGGAAATAAGGGCTCTGGTGGTACTACTATCGGAATAGGTGGTACCACTATCTCCTAGCAGTACCATCATTGGCTGGTGGTGGTACAAGCATCAAAATCTTTGAAAAAGCATAGAATATTACTTTATGTAGCCTAGGTGATACCACTATCTATGTCATCTCTAGGTCAGCAGATTTATCTTCCATCAAGCCAAATTTAACCCTAGTTTAGGCCCAATGGGTCTCAAATCAAGTTGGTATGGTTATGACCTAATACTAGTTTAATTTAACTCTAAACAACCATGATTAAAATCTAACCATCTTAATTATAAACATAAATATTTCAGCATGTCCATCATTCTAGCATGTCCTCTGATCATCCGACACTTCGTCCGAACCTCCGATGCATCTTTCGACCTGATGCCCAAACTCCACACAAAGTCTATCCTATCGCACATCGACCAATCCTCAGATCTGACTTCCAATATTTGACATGATATTTTTTGGCCCAATGTCTTGCATCGATAGATCGCCCTATAATGGTTCAAGCCCATGATCAAAGATTTCTTACATTACTCATTTTGAAAGCATATTAGTTCATAAATTCATCAGTTGATTTAATCATCAAATTCTAATATTCAACAAAAAAAAGATCGGTAGTGCAAGCTAGTGGCCTTTAGGCAAGAGGAATCAGGAGTGGACGTATGTTGGGAGAAGATCGAAC
Source organism: Ensete glaucum (assembly GCA_021527575.1). Taxonomy (NCBI): domain Eukaryota; kingdom Viridiplantae; phylum Streptophyta; class Magnoliopsida; order Zingiberales; family Musaceae; genus Ensete; species Ensete glaucum. Next base: position 36,203,825 of record CM038555.1, read on the forward strand.
CACTATAAATCAGTTTGCAGCCTGTGGCCTTGTGGGAAGAGGAATTAAGAGTGGACATAGGTTGGGAGAAGATCGAATCACTATAAATCAATTTGTAACCCTTCACTTGCCTGTGTCTTGTTATTGCTTACTGATTTACTTCACTCACTATCCTTATTTGTACTTTTAGTTAAAATAGCACTAATTCACATTCCCTCTTAGTGCCATCACAATCCTAACAATTAGTATTAAAGTAAAGTTCTCTCAGTCAGATGAACACCTAAAAGAGATGTAATGACTTTTTTAAGCAATCAAGAGGGTCACTCTATCACTCGTCCTCCTATATTCAATGAGACGAACTATACTATTGGAAAATTTTAATGAGAATTTTTTTTAATTTCTAAGGATTTTGATTATGTAATATCAACGAGTTTAGCTTTAAAAAATCTTCTAAATTGATGGATGGATAGAATGATTTTAAAAAGAGAATGTTTTCCTTAAATGCTAAAGTTATGCATACTTTATTTTATGTTTTAGAAAAAAATAAGTTTAATTGAGTTTCTACTTGTGATATTGCACATGATATTTGACATACACTAGAAGTTACTTGTGAAGATACAAATAGAGTAAAAGAATCTAAAATTAATCTTTTGGTTTATAGTTATGTATTATTTAAAATGAAGCCAAGTGAATCTATTAGTGATATATATGCTTATTTTGCAGATATTATCAATGAGTTAATGTTGAATCTCAGATTTTGATGATGAAATCAATTGATGGATATAACATAAATTGTTAGAAATTGATTAATGCATGATTAATTATGATAGAAAGATTATTACAATCACGATTGGCCAAGGTCAAGTCCATGTATCGAGTTGATACAGTTGGAAACTCGCCATGAGTGTATTAGGAGCTCGCTGAGGGTATTGGGAGTTTGTCAAGATGGAGCAAGAGAGTTCACCAGAAGAAGACAGAGACTCATCGGAAGATTGTCTAGGGTAGCCGAAAACTTATCGGGAGTTAGGATAGTCTTGTAATGGATGTTTAACAATTATGATTATATTTAATTAAGTCATAATTAGCATCATTCATGACTAACTATGATAGAAGCAATAAAGTTACAACCAGATAATGGGCCAATATCAAGCTTAGGCATCGGGCCGAGTTTGGACGATGTAGTAGGATCTTGCCGAGAGTTCACTAGGAGATTCGCCGAAGGGATCGGGAAGCTCGCTGGGAGCACGCTGGGAGATCACCGGAAGAAGATCGGATGACTTACCATAAGAATACTGGTGGTCACCGGATTGGCGAAAGTTGGGTCTTCGTTTAAGCTTATGGTCTTTAAGCGTTGTAATCGTTGAGTTATAGCTAGAAGTGAGTCCTAATTGAGTTAGAATTAGATGAAATCCAAATCAACTCAATAACGCAATCGGGTCCACTATTGGGGTTTGATTGAGCTCAATTGGTTGATTAGAGGATTGTTCAACATTAGGTTCAAGCTTAAATTTAAAAAGTGGAGGGAACTACTTTTGTGAAAATTTCGATGGATAAAACACCGGTGAGCGACGGGTGTACCACTACCACCTAGGCTGTGTGGTTGAACCGTCCGTACCTAGAAATCTGGGTACTTTCAGTGGTTGACCCACCTAGGGTCGACGGGTAAACTGCCTATACCCTGGTGTTCGGGCAGTTGAGCTGCCCAAGTCGACGGGTAAATCGCCCGTACCCAATTTTCCGAGCATGTTTGATTTTTGGCTCTAATTTCTAAAGTCATTTGGGGTCTATAAATACCTCAAGTTTTCTTGCCTTTAGCAACAAGTTTAAAACAATATTTTTGGGGAAAAAAATTATGTGAAAAACTTGTGTGATTTGTAAGAAAAAGAAAAGGGAAGGGAGAGAGCTTAGAGTTAAAAATTTTCTCAAGTTTCCCTTGTAAGTAAGGTGTAAGGGTTTGATCTTTACCCAAAGAAGATCGGTAGTGGATATTGGTGTACCTCAAGAAGGAGGACTCAAGAGAGGATATACACCATTGGCGCCAAACCACTATAAAAATTGAGTGTTTCCTTGCTTTCATTACTTATATATTTTTGTATTGACGCTTCTGCTTTAACTCAACTATTTGAAAGCAAAGTTTTTATGATAAGTTTTTCCCTTCAAATGTTACTTATCTTTTCAGTTTGCTTATTAACTTAGTAACTTTCTTTTAATCACTCACTCATTTCACTAAGAAAGAAAAGCTTCATATTTTCGATCTTGGTTTAATCGAAAAGATTTCATCTAAACTGAAAATTTACACTTACAATAATTAGTGTCAATTGATCATAATAGATAAAAGTTCTTGGTAAAAATTATATTAATGTTAAATTGATGAGTAAAATTTTAAGATCTCTTCTCAAAAGTTGGGATCCAAAAGTAATAGCAATTTAAGAAGCTAAATACTTAAATAACTTTATTATTAAAGAACTCATAGGATCTTTAATGACCTATGAAATGACTTGTAAAGCATATGATGAAGAAGGAAAAAATCTTTCAAAGAAAAAAATAGATATTACCCTTAAATCCACTACACAAGTGAAAGCTCAATTGATGATAATAATGACATGACACTTCTTACAAGAAGATTCAAAAAGTTTAAGGAGAAACAAAATAAAATATGCAAGATAAGAAGGTTAGAATAATAATAAACTCAAGAATGATGTAGTCATATGTATGTGTAAAAAGCTAGAATACTTCAAAAATGAGTATCTACAACTGAAAAGAAGTCATCAACCTAAAAAAAGAAGAAAACACTCAAAGCAACATGAAATGAATCAAGTGAGTCAGAGGTTTAAAAGCAAATTAATGATGAAGAAGTGGCACACTATGCCTTAATGGCCTTCAGAGAATAGGTATTTGACTCTTCCAAAATATCTTTATCATATGATAAATTATTTAAATCATTGCATAATTTATATGATGAACTTAAAAAGATAGGTAAAAAAAATATAATTTGCTAAAGAATGATCATGTCTCTCTCACTAATGAATTTGATGCATTGAAAAATAAGTATTACAAGTATATATCAACATCTTGCACTAAATGTGAAGAGTTAGAATTTCTTAAAAAGGAAAATATTTTTCTATGATAAATATTAAAAAATTAAATTTTAAAATAAGTCATTAAATAAGATTCTTGTTACCGAAGGTTGTGTATCAAGAAAAAGAAGAAATTAACTTTGTGAGTAGTAACACTCATCAAAAGCTAACAAAATTTATAAGATGACCCATATTGTATATTCATTTAAAAGTTATATATAATTTTGGTGAAAATTTTGATCACTATGCCTACACATGCTTTCTTAAGGAATATAATGATCATAAACTAGTTTAGTCTCTTAAAGGAACCATAAATAATTTAAAACCAAAAGTCAAGAAAGATAAATCTAACCATGAAGGATTCAAAGTTAAATATGTACCTAAAGTAAACCCCTCTTTCTTATAGGTATGTCTCCAAATAAGAGCTAGAAGCAAAAATAATATATTGATAATGGATGCTTAAGGCACATGATTGGAGATCTAACACACTTCTCAAGCTCACTAGTCGAACAGTAGAATATGTCACCTTCGGAGACAACAAAAAAGGAAAAATCATTGACATTAAAAATATTAATAACAAATCAAATCTTTTGATTGAAGATATATTTTTAATAGATGGTTTGAAACATAACTTAATAAGCATCAACCAACTTTGTGATAAAGGATATAATGTTAAATTTGAATCTCATACTTGCATCATAGAAATACCAAATAAGAATAAATTTATGATAGCTTTAAGAAGCGATAATGTTTATACTATTGATCTTGATGACTTTCATGATAAAACTTGCTTTTCGATTTTGAATGATGATAAAATTAATGTCATGCTAGTATGAAATTGATCTTACATATTAGAACTAAAAAACTTATAAGAGGAATCCTAAAAATTAAATTTGTTAAAAATAAAATTTGTGATATGTGCCCACTAGGAAAACATACAAAGAGTAGCTTCAAACCTAAAAACTAAGTGAGTACCTCTAGACCATTATAATTAATTCACATGGATTCATTTGAACCTATTGACATCACAAGCTTAGGAGGTTGCAAATACACTTTTATGATTGTCGATGATTATAGTAGATACACTTAGACATACTTCTTAGCATATTAAAATAATTATTTTAAATATTTTTTAGATTTTATAAATAAGTTTAAAATAAAAAAGTTTTAATGATTTTGTCTATTTGTAGTGATTATAATGATGAATTTAAAAATTATATATTTTAAAAATTTTATGATTTGAATAAGTATGATCATAATTTCTTCGCTCTAAGAAATCCATAACAAAATGTAGTTGTTGAGAGAAGGAATATGAGCTTACAAGAGATGATAAGGACTGTATTTAATGAACATAGCATATCCAAATACTTCTGGGTCGAAGCCATTAATATGACACGTTATGTCATGAATAGGGTTCTGATATGACCCGAACAGGATTGGATCTATTGATTCATAATAAATTTAAGTTGAGTCATACTGGTCTGTTAGTCGGAGTCAGTTATGGGTCGGGTGAGTCCAATCGGATCAGTCATGAGTTGGTTGGAGTTGATTATTATCTTCAGTTAGGATGAAGTCGGTTATTATATTTAGTTATGAGTTTTATTTGATTTTTATCAATTAGTCAAGAGTTCAAGTTTAGTGGGACTCTTGGAAGAGTCCTATAAATAATGGTATAAACTCTTTTGTCAATCAATTAATGAAGAAGTATGAGTTTTAGTTAATAGGCAAAACTCTAAGAGGGTCGATCCCCTATAGTGATCAAGGAGGTAGATCCCCTCAAAGTGATCAAGGAAGCCCGATCCCTTTGAAGTGATCATTTATCCCTCTTTTTCATCTTCATCCATGATAGAATCCTATAGGGTTTTATCAATTGGTATCAAAGTATCGATAGAAACCTATGGGGTTCTATCAATTGGTATCAGAGCAACGTTCCTACGCAGCCATCATCATTATCCCATCTTCTATACCTTACTACAGTTTATTACCATCTTTGTTGCAATAATCATAAAAAAAAAGAAGGATGAGAAAGAAAGGGAAAAAAGAGAGAAGAAAAATAAGATTAAAGTCGGCAACATCATCCTGCCTAAAGGATTGCGCCAACCACCTCTATTCCTCCCCTCCTCTTCGACACCCGCTAACCATACCTGCCAACTCTCGTTGCTAGCCGCCATTGTCACCCGTCGCTGGCCACCACCTGCGACTATTCCTATCCGCCATAGCCACCATCTTCCTCTTATTTCTCTACCCAGCCACCATCGCTTCTCCGCCCCACCGCCTGACCTTGATCGGCCGCCTTTGCTCCCAGCCATGTCTTTTGCTGCCTCCTTCTTCCTCCTCTGCCAGCCGTAGTCTTGATAGCCCCAACTGTCGCTACCACTGCCAGCCATATTATTGCCCGTTCCTTGCCTCCTCTTTAGCGCCCATTGTTGACCGTCGCTTGTGACTCTTCCTAACCGCCATAGCCACCATCTTCCTCTTCCTTCTCTGCCCAACCACCATTGCTTCCCGCTATCGTAGCCCACTCGTGCACAGCCTTGATCACTGACTACTGCCTTTTGCTCCTAGCCATGCCCTTCTCTACCACCAAGATCCCCTCACCGAACCCACTTCTTACCCTACCATTGCTATCGCCACTGTTGCTGACTCCAGCCTTCTGTCGCCTGCAGCCACATCGCTATTCACTCCCTCCTCTACTGCTATTGCTTCCTCCTCAATCACTGCTTTCCCTTACTTACCATTGCCCTCACCTTATTCCTTCCCCTGCCATCTTGCTGTTGTCGCTTGCTTCCCATAGCCACTGTCCCTTCCCTCCTTGCTGCCAGCATCTCAAGTAAGAAGAGAACACTGCCACTACCATCCTCCTCCCCAATTGCTACCTCACCCGCTTGCTACCACAACTGCTCCTAGCCGTGCCCTCTGATGCTCCCAACCACGCCTCTTCTGCCACCGAGATCGTCACGCTACTACATTCCTCCTCCTCAATCGTAGTCGTAATCGCACCTTCCTCTGCTTCCATCAATTGCTAATAGCCCACGCTGTCGTCATCCTCCCTTGCCGTAGCCCTTGCTGTTGCCTCTGCTACCCTCGCTGTTGTCACCACTACCCTCTTTCTTTCCTTGCCTCTTCCCTGCTTTAGTATCTTCTCCCACATCAGCCATAGCCACTACTCTGCTGCACCCTCGCTGTACCGCCATTGATCTATGAAAACCAGGTCCTCTACCACTACCATGCAGTCACGTCACTATCGTTGTCTTTTGAACACCAGCACCAAAGCAACAAACATTGATGGATGTAAAATTTGAAGCATTCAAAGCCCACATGGAGAACAGACTGCAAGAAATCTTCAATGAGTTTAAAAAAAGTCTATTAGAGAACCATTTCAAATCTGAACATGGTGAAAGTTCCAGCCTCAAGGGGAACCGATACGAAAAGTGTGAGCATGGGCAAGACACAAGATGCCCATACATAGAGTTTCCCATATGGGAAGATGGAGACCCAACTGGTTGGATCTCTTATGCTAAAAAGTTCTTTCATTTTCATAGGACTCCGGAGGAATCCATGGTAGAGATAGCTTCCATTCAACTCAAAGGTGACATGATCTAGTGGTATGATTAGTACAAGACCTATCATGGAGTCTCTTCATGGGGACAATTCAAAAAAGAGTTCTTTCGGACTGTCAGAGTAAAAGAACATTAATGAACAGCTTGTCAAAATATGCCAAACATCCATAGTATAGGAATACCAGACCAGATTTGAGCGCACGTTAAACCAAACCCGAGATTGGTCTGAGATATAATTGGTGATAAAATTTATTGAGAGACTTAATCCCGAGATTCGGTGTGAAGTTAAAGCTCGCCATCCTATGTCATGGATAATAATGTAAATAAGATGTTTGATGAAATGCTCATATTTATCCGTGTCCTTCTGTTTGTGTACATACCTTATACAACAAGTAGTGGGCTTGTAGTAGGCTTAGCAGCCTTAGTTTGGTTTGCTTTGTACCCAATTTTGGCCTAATACGAGTGTGTCTTGTAAGCACTTGTGGGAACTTTGGTCTGTAACAGACCATTATCCTTTGTGTGCAACCTTTTAGAGTTTGTAATGTCCATGGGTGTAATTTGTATCTGGCTTTATAAAGTGTTTGCTTCAGCAGTTGCTTGTGGATCCCATTAGAATTACTTCTTCTGGCATGTTTTCTCTTTTATAAGTCTAAGGGACCCTAGGAGATCTCGGGGAAGGCTGATATTTGTGGACGAATACACATGGGTGCCGCACGGCTTAGGCAAAATCAGCTAAGCCCATGACATTATGGTATCAGAGCGGGGCAAGCATACACAAAAATACTCACCATACAAATGTGGGGGACCTAGCTGGGTTGTGTGGAGGACAGCCAATACACGTAATCGTTTGGGGGAAACGGATATTGAGATGTAGGGAAAGGAGTCACTAAGAGGAGCCGACATCCAAGTTTGGCATTTAGAGGAATGACCAACCCCTTTGCGTGAGAGGCACTACGAGGACAAGCAAGCGAAGAAAAATGCATAGCGCACAAAGATTGGGATGGTTGAGTTTGAGCTACGGCTTGACGTTAGTAACAAACTTGATGGTTCTCAAGGCAAGTAGGGCGCTTGGTGAAAGATGAGACCATGCAAAGTGAGAGGTATTGCGCAACGACCAAAAGAGTTATGCAAAGCTCACAGAGGTGAGGGGAATTGCTAACTCGAATGATTTGGTACTCAATGCAAGGGCTTGTACACAGACGATGGAGTGCTCATGGTCATCCCAAGGTGCGATCGAAACTCGACGCCATGGAGCATCAGAACTTTCTCTTCGACCTAGAAAGGATACGTGTGTAGGCGACTAAAATGTGCAACAAGTTTAGCATGTTGTTAGACCCTGAAGGGTGCAGTGTGGACTGTATTGGTGAAGAGTCACAATCTAGTAAGTGCATTTGCGGGGGCAGAACAAGACACAAGTTGTTCGGCAAGATGGAGTAGTCCATAAGGGATAGTGGTCTCTGAAACTTTCAATGGGAAGAATGTAAAAGAGGAAAGTTGCTCCAACATGATAGATATCTAGGAGGGATAAGTCCTAGTTCTCTAGATGGAGAATCATGTGCAACAGACCGCACATGTTGAGGAAGTGTTCTTCAAGGCTATATCTTCACAAAGCTCAATGGACCGAGTGAGTGACAAGGAGTCATCGCATGATCTCGAATGAGGTAATGCATTAGTGGATACATTTCGAGATCAAGTGGGGGAGTAATCCAAGGCAACATCATATGAAGGCACACTTAGAGTCGATGTGGAAGTCGAACTCAACGGAGGGCTGACTTGTGGAATGGTGGACGCGAGGGCCACTATCAACTCAATGTAAATTGAGGAGCAAAACGACTTGGGTGGAACTTGGTGAAGTATTCAAGCCGCATGATGAGAGTCGACATAGAAGATGAAACATGGAGTGGAGGTACGGAGCTTTCCTTCGACAAAGGTCAAAGTCATGAACTCTTGTAGAGGTAAGGATGGGATCATATCATTCTATGGGTTCTTTATTCTGATAGACAGATTTCTCTTGTATGGTACTAGAGACGAAGGGAGCTTCAAGACACATGCACGTTACCTCAGAGATGCATTTGACAGAGTAACTAAGGTGATTTAACTTGCGGAGGTGAAGTTGGGGTCATGAGACCTTAGCATGGGGAAAGAAGACACAGAGGCGGGTACTCTTAAAGAATGTGTCACAGTGTTGCTATTCGAGTTGTTAGGAACAAGTGGTGCATATCAGAGATTATGCTGGTAGGTGATAGAGGTCTAGGATCTAGATAATGGTGTACTAATTCTAGTGAAGTCAGGGGCCTTTAAGAGCTACTAAGCGACGGACTATCCTAGAGCTATATTTCATCCAGGTGTGACCCAAGAGTAGGTGGATGAAGGTGAATTATTAAGGGAGCAAACAAAAAATCAGAGATGGCGGAGGCCCTACAATGTGTTGCCAGAGGCCACACATGGAAAAATCATAGTCCGAGTTCATCACACGAGAATCTATATATAATGGAGATGTCACGAGGAGGCGACATAGTACAGCGGATCATGGTGGAATAGTTCATGGTAATGCAATATAGACAATCGTGCCCCGTGAGGGACATGATCATGCAGAGGTATGATCAGGAGTTACTGGGAGCTCCACTTTGGTGTACGACACAACAAGAAGAAGGGCTATGGATTCAAGGAGTGAATACTGTGGTACCACAGAGGCAGGTCTTCATGTGTGGATGAAAGCCTTAGTCATCAACATATTGGGGCTGTATACCATCGAGGAAGAAGTCCAAGTACAAGTACCAATGAGTCCCATGGAGGGGGACGTGATCATGTAAATGATCAGGAGCTACTGAGAGCCCCACTTTGGTGAACAATGCAACGACAATAAGGGCTGTGGATTCAGGGGGTGAATGTTATGGTACCACAGAGGCAGGTCTTCAGTGTGTGCGCATCAAAGCTTGCACAGATGAAAGCCTTAGTCATCAGCATATGGGGGCTATGTACCACCGAGGGAGAAGTCAGATTGCAAGTACCAGTAAGTCCCATGGAGGGTACTTGATCATACAAAGGTATAATTAGAGCGGTTGGAGAGTTAGACTACTTCAGTACTCACATTCGCTTAAGAGAGCCGGTAAATCAGAGGACAAGGCCGAGTAAGCGAACATTGCTACCAAGGAAGCTAAGGAGAACATAATTGGCGTAAGCCTTACAATAAGATGGCAGAGGTCATACATGAGAGTTGTAGTCTATCTTTCCATCGACCAAGGAGAACTGCTAGGAGGACACAGTGGTGTTGAAGTAGGTAGTTAAAAGGGGCGAGGAAGCGATGATGAGTCCAATGGCGCCCGACTACCTAAAAAGCAAAGAGTCGGTTAGAAAGGAGGTAGACTCAGAGGACCGCCACAGTGCCGTAGAAGCGAATCTACTGATCGTGAAGGAAGGGATGCAGATGCAAGACAATAGATAGTAGGGCTACGAGCTTGGTAGCACTATGGTAACGCAGAGGCAAGACTTCTATGGAGTCATCGATCCCTTGCTCTCATAAAGGGAGAGCATTGGTTGTAAAAGGGGTCGAGAAGGTGGAGAATACAGAGGCAAACTCCAAGTACCAAGACAGGACAGAAGGGCAGAGGCCAAGGAACTTCATAAGACCGGTGTCGATAGACTTCTCATCAAGATAGCTAAAAGTGAGAGACTTTGGGTTGATTCAGGAGTGCTCGACCAAGGAACAAAGTAGGCAATACGCAGTACTGTACCTTTTCTACTTAGAGGAGTAGGTGGCAAAGATGATGGAGAAGATGGTATAATCCCAAAGATGACTAGAACTGTGAAAGACTTACTCCAAGTTGGGGGACTCTAATTTGGGGTAAAATTTTTGCTCATTTTAGGTAAAACTTCTTTCATTCTAGAAGTTCAATGGTAGTGGGAAGGCAAATCACAGTAGCTAACTCAATGCAAGGAGTGCAAACACTTTAAGTGCTTCAGAAGTGTAAGTAAAGAGCGAGTGAATGTTAGTAATCAGCTCAATATATGAAATACAAACTTGAGGAGGCAGACGAAATTGAGTAACCTTTGCCTTCTCAACTCAAGAGAATGGGTGAAACTGAGTACCCCAATTCTCTTAACTCGAGGAGGTAAGCAAAGCCAAGTAACCTTGCCTTCTCAACTACTAAGAGAATTGGTGAAGTCGAGTATCGAAGTTCTCTTTCTTGTCCAGCAGAGGAGCTTTGCATAAGTTCAGTGACCCTTCAAAGAAAGCTTGTGAAAGACAATAGTTGTCAAATCCTCACCATTGGTGATCAGTACTACTAAGAGTAGATTGTCTGCTTTATTTTTTAATTGAATGCCAATCAAAAGCGAGAGTGATGAGAACCTACTTGGAAGTGATAACTAAACATAGAAGAGGATCAATTGGCAAACATTGTGAAGGAAGGACTTCAAAAACCTTAAAGTCTGTGAGGCGATACTCGTCAAAGTTCCAACAAGCATCCACCCAGTTCAAGCAACATGAGTATACCGTAATACTAGCGCATAATAAGGCGGGTCTTTTCCTTCATTAGAAGGATTCGTGAGAACCAACAAGGATCAACACAACTCAGCCAACCCCATACCAGATTCAGTTATTGGTGAGTTGAAGCAGCATGACGGATCAGAGTTCGGCTACTCAACAACAGCAGTAGAGAGCAGCTGGGAGCTAAAGAGGCATATTGCAGCCAAAGTAGAAGATTGAAGATTCAGTAAAATCAAGGAGATGCAACGTCTATAGTGGCTTCGACGAGGACATCGAAGTAATAAGTGGGGGAGAATGTCACATACAATAATATAAACAAGGTGTTTGATAAAATGCTCGTGTTTGTTTATGTCCTTCAGTTTATGTACATACCTTGTACAATAAGTAGCGGGCTTGCAATAGGATTAGCAGCCCTAGTTTGGTTTACTTTATGGTCAATTTTGACCTATAAATACGAGTGTGTCTTGTAAGCACTTGTAGGGAGTTCGGTCTGTAATGACCATTATCCTTTGTCTACAACTTTTTGAAGTTTGTAATGTCCATTGGTGTAATTTATATCTGGCTTTATAAAATATTTACTTGAGTAGTTGCTTGTGGATCCTGTTGAAATTATTTCTTTTGGCCCGTTTTCTCTTTTGTAAGTCTAAGGGATCCTAAGAGACCTTGGGGAAGGCTGACTTTTACGGACGGACATGCATGGGTGCCGCACGGCTTAGGCAAAATCAGCTAAGCCCATGATAATCCCCACACCATGGTAGCCGCCATATCATTTGCTAGTGTGCATAAAGGAAAAATCAGTATGGATACTCACCGAAGTAGAAGCTTCAATATATAGGACTTCAAAGTGGTTAACATAGACAATCATAAACAATAGCAGCTTCTAACGATTGAGCTAACTAAACGGGAAACAAAAACTGACAATGTGGAGCTCGATCATGAAGGCTATGACAAACTTCTGATGATTAAGCCAACTAAGGAGGAATAAAAAACTAATAATGTGGAGTCCGATCATGAAGGCTATGACAAATTCAAAGTCAAGATTGCTAATGGGTGAATCATAGTTTGTGATAACAGGTGCTCAAAGGTAAATCTAATTATACAGGGCAAACAACTACTTGTAGATTTTTTTGTTAATGCCACAAAAGGCTTCGAGTAGTGATCCTTAAAGGAAGATATAGTACTACCACTAGCCATTAGATGAAAAGGGGTCTTCAGAAGACTACAATGACTACTATATCAGAAGATCAATCCATTGCTTACACCAAGTGGAGACCCTATTTGATTAATGAAAGGGTTGTGATACGTGATAAATATCCTGGACCGAAGTACTTCTGAAGTTTGATGCTGCTCAGCCTTGAGGACAAGACTGATTTGAAGAGGGCAGGTCTGATAGGACCCTAATAGGGTCGGGTCTATCGATTTATAATAAATTTAAGTTGAGTTAAGTTGGTCCATCAATCAGAGTCAGTTATGGGTCGGGCGAACCTAATCAAGTCAGTTATCAGTTGGTTGGAGTTGGTTATTATCTTCAGTTAGGTTAGAGTCGGTTATTATTTTCAATTAGGGGTTTTATTTGATTTATATTAATTAGTTAAGAGTCCAAGTTTAGACACTAAGTCCAAGCTTAGAGGGACTCTTAACAAAGTCCTATAAATAATAGTATAAACTCCTTTCTTAATTAATCAATGAAGAAGTATGAGTTTTAGCCAATATGTAAAACCTTAGGAGGACCGATCCCCTGTAGAGATCAATGAGGTAAATCCCCTCGAAGTGATCAAGGAGGCTCGATCCTCTCGAAGTGATCATTTATCTCTCTTTTTCATCTCCATCCACGATAGAATCCTGTAGGGTTCTATCAATTGGTATCATAGCATCGATAGAAACCTGTGAGGTTCTATCAAGTTCTTATAAGATCTCATATATCTAAAACTTTTTATGAATTATGGAATAATAAAAGACATAACATCTCATATTTTAAAGTTTTTATTGTAAATCTTTTATTTTAAATGATAAGGATGCCTTAGGAAAATTTAATATAAAATCCAATGAAGACATTTTTCTTATATATTCCTTTATTTCTAAAGCTTATCAAGTTTTCAATAAGAGATCTTTAATTATTAAAGAATCTATTCACATTATTTTTTATAAATCTCTCATAATTAAGAAAAATGGCTTTGATGATGATTTTAAATTTGAACGAGGATTCTTCTCCCCAAAATAACTTGGATATATATATTTAAAAAAAAACCTGATCCAAGGAATGTAAGTATATTGATACATATCATAAAGAGTTAATTATTGGAGATATATCAAAAAGACATTCAAACTCATTCTTCATTAAACAATATTTATGTAAATACTATTTTTTTATCTTAAATTGAGCCTAAATACATCGATGATACTATTAAAGATGACTCATGAGTCTTGCAATGTATGCAGAACTAAACCAATTTGAAAGAAATAAAGTTTGGATGCTTGTTCCTAGACCTACTAATCATCTTATAATTGACACTAAATGGATCTTTAGGAATAAGCAAGATGAACAAGGTATCATGATTCAAAACAAGGTTAGATTAGTGGTCAAATGTTTTAACCAAGAAGAAGATATAGACTATATACAAACCTTTGCTCCTATAGTAAGACTTGAAGTCAAAAGGATGCTCCTTGACTGTACATAGTTTAAAAATTTTAAATTATTTCAAATAGATGTTAAACATGCTTTTCTTAATAGTTTTATTTTTAAAGAAGTTTATGTGGAGCAACCATAAATGATATTTTTTCAAATCATGTCTATAAATCTAAAACTCTCTATGGGTTGAAGTAAGTCCCTAGAGCTTGGTATACTAATTTTTATTTAAATTTATATTGATCATATTATTTTTGATTCTATAAATGAATCTTTATGTGAATTATTTACTAAAATTATGAGCCAAGAATTTGAAATGAGTTTAATGGGTGAATTGATATTTTTCCTAGGATTATAAATTAAGCAACTAAAAAATGAGATTTTTATTAGTCAAACCAAGTTTACTCTTGATCTATTAAAATGATTTTACATGGAAAAAACTAAGGCCATCAACACACTAATGAACATTTCTACTAAATTAGATAAGGACAATGAAAGAGAATGCTTTGATTAAAAAAAATATATATAGGCATGATAGGCAATTTACTATACCTCACTGCAACTAGACTTGATATAATATTTAGTGTTGAGTTTTGTATAAGATTTTAATTCAATCCTAAATAATATTACCTTAAAGTAATAAAAAGAATTTTTAAGTACTTAAAAAGAACATCATCTCTAGGATTGTGGTATTCTAAATCCAATAACTTTGATTTGATTACTTATGTTGATGATGACTTTGTATAATGTAGAATACATAAAAAAAAATACCTCTAAAACTTATCAATTTTTAGGTCATGCACTTGTCTTTTGATCATCCAAGAATTAAAACTCTCTTATACTATCTATAGTTGAAGCTTAATATATTATAGCAAGTGCATGCTGTGTATAAGTAATTTGTTTTAAGAATACTTTAGAAGATTATTAACTTTGCTTGAAAAACATCCCTATAAAATGTGATAATAGTAGTGCAATTTGTTTAACTAAGAATTCCATTCAATACTCTAGGACTAAGCATATTGACATTAGACTTCATTTTTATAAGGGATCATATTAGCAATCATGATATATCTTTAGATTTCATTAGCATAAAATATCAGTTAATAGATATTTTTGTTAAATCACCGAGTGAGGAAAAATTTGATCTTATTAAAAGAAAATTAGACATGTTAAATCTTTCAAATGTATGAATTAAGATCTTTACTATTTGTTCTCATATGATTTTTTTCTTTTTATTAAAAATGAGATTTATCAAGACGAATCATGATCTTTCACTTGATTTCTCGCTGTTCATGACTTAAGATTTATTTTGTATGACTCAAGAACTTTTACTACTCTTTCTCTTATAATTCTTCTTTTTGCTAATGACTAAGAAGTAGATTTATTTAAACAAATCACGATCTTTAACTTGACTTCTAGATCATTCTTTCTTTTTGCTATATATTAAAGAGAAGATTTATCCAAATGAATCATGATCTTTCACTTGACTTCTCAATGTTTATGATTGATATTTATTTTGTATGACTCTTTTGTATTCATGACTTATATACTCAATTTTGTTGATGACACAAGAGAAGAAGTAACTCATATTTGTGTTTATGATAAAACGAGATAAGTAGCAATTTATATCTAGCTTATGTGTTGAACAAGGAGACTTTTTGATAACTTTTTATTAGTAGTGACTCATGTCTAACTTCTATTAATTAATTTTTAAAAATTTAAAACTTAATTAAAAATTTGGGGATTGCACTGATAATATCAAGATCAAATTTATCTCAGCTTGAATTCAAAAGTACTATTGAAAATTTCTATTTTAAATTTATGTTACCCAACATTTTTAAGATGGCATATAGATGAGAGGGTTTTGTTAAGATCCCATTATTAATTAACCTCTTCATGTCCATAATTTGAACTTATCTTTAATATTAAAATCTTTTATATTATGATATCAAAGTAATTTTTATCATTACAGAAAAATATTGATGCAAAGGGGGGAGAAGTAGTATCATAATACTATTATATTACTCTCTTATTTTTGTTGATAACAAAGGGGAAAGTAGTAACTAACATTTTCTTTATTAACAAAGAGGGATAAGCATAATGTTTTTTTTTGTTAACCAAGGGAGAGAAGTAATGACTCATGCATAAATAGGAAGAATCATGACATCTTATGATTTTTTTTTACAAATGGGTAACTTATAATTACTAAAATTTGAAACTTGAAATAATTATGATTTTTGAAACTTGATTAAACATTGATATTTGGGCTTGAATGATTGAATCATAATATCGACAAGATCAAATTTCTTTCAACTTAAATTCAATATATGCATTTAAAAATGATACATAATCATTTAAATTCACGTTTACCATAATCTTTTAAAATGATAAATAAATAGAGGAGTCTTATTAAAACTTCATCATCAATTGGTTGTCATCTTAAAAAAGGAGATTATTGAATCCTAAATTTTAATGTGAAATCAATTGATGAGTATATGGATTAATATACTTTTGAGATAAGTGATGTAGAAAATACTTTGATCATAGACTCGAACTATCAAAGGGTAAATTATCGAAGCAGGAGAATCAAATATTGTGTCAAAAAAAGTATCTTGTCAAAAATTAGTCGTCGAGTTGGAGGATTGGTTGATGTGCCGAAGATTGGGCTTCATGCTATAAGTTCAGGCATTGTGCCTGAAGGATTGAGTATTACGCTAAACTATCGGATACCATAGGAAAGTCGACATATCGATATATCGGGCAATATACTGAAGCAATGATGATATGCCGGAGATTTAGACGAAGTGTCAGAAGCTTGAACAATATACCAGAATAGCGTACAACATACTGAAAGCTTGATAATTATGCTTGATATATGGTTGGATTGTTAAAGCCTTGATCAAGATCTTTTTGGGTCAAATTAAATTGGTAATAGGCTGAATTGGATCTATTTGAAGGCCAAATTGGTGACTTAAAGGAGGCTTGGGCAGTGGTACCATTTGTGCTTTTTCGATGGTTTCAATGGTAGTATTATCCATACTGGTGATAATACCACCTAGGGTGACGGTAGTACTACCTAGACCGACGATAGTACTACTAGAGTTTTCATTCATGGCCCCCTTACAATGATAATATGGCTTGGTGCCAATGGTAGTACTACTAGTACCTCAAAATTTTAAAGATTTAAATTTTTTACTCTATTTTTAAAGCCTTTTGGGGACCCAGTCATACTTGCTTGAAAGAAGACGGATTCTTGAGCACAAAATTGTTATAAACTCTCTCTTTAAGTAGTGTTTGAGTCTCTTCTTCCTTCTTGAGTATAGAGATGATTCTATGTTATATAAGAGATTAGGCATCTTATAAAAGAGAGAGTATGAAGGTACTCGCCTGAGATTGTTAAAAAGAGTAAAACTATAACAAGGATAGTTGATCTTTGTCCGTTGAAAAGAAAATCAGTAGTGAAACCCGATAGTCTTAAGAGAAGAGGAATCGAGAGTGAATGTAGGTCGAAAAGACTGAACCACTACAAATCGGTTTGCATCTTTTTTCTTGTCTTTATTTTGTTGCTTAGTGATTTACTTCACTCACTACTCTTGCTCACACTTTTGGTTAAATACATTTTTGATACAGATTTATCGATCTTACCTTAAAATTAGATAAAATTGTTATAGTACTAATTCACCCTCCCTCTTAGTGCTATTATGATCCTAACAAAGTCAATACTGTCTGAAGAGACTAAAGATAATAAGAAAGGTGTAACTAATGACTCAGATGAAAAGAAAGAGGACATGATATGACTATGGAAGAATATAAAAATATTAAGGAAGTGAATTGAGAGGCTTGACTTGCAATGAAGTCTGAAGAGAGAAAGATCGAAATTGATAAGGAGTTATAGTCTATGCATCAACTATCGACAGAAAAGGAAAATGACCCTATCTTTCTTAAGTTGGGTGCTGATAAGGATTTAGGGAAAAAAAGGAAAATACTGATCATGATGAACAAAGCAAAAAATCATTGAGCATCAATGAGTTCCTAAAATCAGCTAAAATGGTTTCATATGATAATTTGTAAGCCAGTGAATACTCCAGCGAATACAAATGATAAACTTATGTTAGATGATAAAGTTGAAAAAATAGATGAGTAATAGTATAGAAGTTTAGTTGGAGGGTAATTTATCTAATATTCTAAGGCCAAATACTATGTTTACAGTTAGCTTGTTATTCAGATTTATATATAACAATTCTTAGATATATCAAGGGAACTCTCAATTATGGCATCTAGTATGAGTAGGTAAAATATTTAAGTTATGTTCTTATATTGATAATGATTGGACTGATTATACAGATGATAGGAAAAACACTTCAGGATTTATATTCAGTCTTGGCTCAAGTGTCATTTTATTGATAATAAAAAAGCAAGAATATGTTACTCATTTAATCTCTGAGGTGGAGTATGTTGCAACTACAAGTACAATATGTCAAATAATTTGGCTTCAAACTTATAAATCTCCAAGAAAAATAAGATGGACCAACTAAAATTTACTCAAACAATAATATTGCAATGACAAAGAATCCTATCTTCCATGGATGCACCAAATATATTGAAGTTCGACATCATTTCATTTGTAAACAGATTAATAAAGGAGAAATTTAAATAGACAATTATAACACCAAAGACTAACTTGCCAATATCTTTGAAAAAGCTTTGGCGAAAGAAAAATTTTATTTTTTTCGAAGATAACTTCAATTTACAACTATTTAAATTAAGAGGAATTAATAAGACTAATACAAATAGTTAAGATTAGATAATATAAAAGATAAGAATTTAGATTAAAATAAATTGATGATAGTGAGAAGATTTATTGGGATATGGTGGATTTTTCATTGTTTAAAAAAACTTTATCTTTTAGCTAATATAAATAGATGCTCTTGAATGAATCCAAAGCACTACAAATTGGAATTACTCCTCATTTCTTATACTATCTTCTTTCTCCTCTTTGAAGTTCAGTAGAAAGTCAACACGTTCTTTGCTTCCTCCTACTCCTCCTCCTCATTCTCTGTCTACCCTTCCTTACCATCTCTTTTCTCCCATCCTCCCTTCCCTTTTACTCCCTCCCCCTTTACCTTCTCTTCCCCTCTCTCCCCTCCCCACCAACCCCTTCTTCCCTTCTACCTTTCCCCTCCTCCCCCTTCCCTGTCATTTCTTTTCTCTTCCTCCCTTCCCTCTCCTCATCCTCATTCTCACTCTTCTCCCTTACTCGAGCTCTTCCTTCTCATCCTCCTCATAGGTGATGGGGCCTCGTGGTAGAAGCAAGGGGCAAAGGCAACAGGTGGATGATACTACACAAAGGCAGTAGTGAGGCATCTATGTAAGGCGAAGTGGATGACTAGTGGAGGGCAAGGTGTGGTAGCGATGTAAGCATAAAAATTATAATATGTAATTATTATGTAAAAGACTTTAATGTCAAAATCTGAAATCAAATAATAATAGAACTAACCATTATGATATGTACCTTTTAGATGCTACTTAGAAAATTTCTATATGATCTTTAAGCATACCATCGACAGATCTGTGATATGTAGTGATGCTGATATGCAAGGAGAACTAGTCTTGTCTTCTCCTCTTTTCCTATTCTTCATAGGACCACTATGATTAATGGATTTAGGGATAAAGAAGATATAATAGAAGATTTATAATACCTCGTTGATTAATCTGACTAAAGATAGATGAGAGAATATCTATAATCTCTTAATCATGTCGTATATCTATACATTCGTGTATTCGCATATTTACATATTCAATTATTATGTGTTCTATGTAGTCCCTAGGAGGTATTGTTTATTTGTAGGCAAGAGCAGAGGGTTTAGGATAAATAATTAGGAGAGTTCCCTTTTTCATGGTCATCTTCTAAGGAATCCTAACATAATTAGACTTCTTTTCTATCGGTTGATAACCATAATTAGAATCTAATAGATCTCACTAAATTAGATAGGACTATATAATCTAACATTCTCTAACTTGGCCCATTAATCGGTAAGATAAAAAAAGGTTCCAAATAAAAAATAAACAAAATAAAATTTATTTAAAAATAATTTTACCTAATTGGATTTTAAACTTTAAAAATTATTTATACATCCATGAAATTAAAAAAAAGTCAATAAATTAATAAATATAATAATACTATATTAAGTTTAACACTAATTCTATATCTATACATTTGTGTATTCGCATATTTACATATTCAATTATTGTGTGTTCTATGTAGTCCCTAGGAGGTATTGTCTATTTGTAAGCAAGAGCAGAGGGTTTATGATAAATAATTAGGAGAGTTCCTTTCATCATGGTCATCTCCTAAGGAATCCTACTATAATTAGACTTCTTTTCTATCGGTTGATAACCATAATCAGAATCTAATAGATCTTACTAAATTAGATAGGACTATATAATCTAACATTCTCTGACTTGACTCATTAATCGGTAGGATACAAAAAGGTTTAAAATAAAAAATAAAAAAAATAAAATTTATTTAAAAATAATTTTACCTAATTGGATACTAAACTTTGAAAATCATTTAAACATCCACGAACTTAAAAAAGTCAATTAATCTAATAAATATAATAATACTATATTAAGTTTAACTAGGAATATAAGTTATAATGGTTATAAGCCATCAATAATAATGCTAGCCCTTCCTAATGTAGTCCAAAATGATCCCTGTAATATATCTTATTAAGACAATCTTATTATCACATTTAACCATAATATGTATATACAAAAATATGAACATGATATCATAAATAAATAACTTTAAATACATAAGCAAAAATGTCAATTATAATATCCACTCAAACATGCATCACTATATATTTTATAGGTCGCTCACAAATTCAATCATAAAAAAATTCTTTTAAACACTTTAGGTATAAATCTGAGTGAATAAATCAATAATCAATATAATATAACTAAAGTTCTTAATTGATATTAGTTATTTCTAGGTTCTTTTCTCTAACCAGATAAGTAGTACTTGTTATTTTTAGAGAAGAAAGCTACTATAATATATCATAAAATATTTTTAATGATTTGATATTTAAGTCTGACCACACCAAGTCTTGAGATAAAAATCTAATAGTCATAAGACTTGATTAGTAATCTCAAAGCATGTCATAAAATCAGCTTCTATTATTAATAATATAATAATATATTATTTTTCTATAAATGGTCCCTCTTAAATAGTATATATATATAATCCATAAAATGAACTTTTGTTATCGAGATAAGTTATAAAATTAGAACTTAAAAAATATCATCATTATCAAGCTGATCTAATTTTATATTATGTGAGCATATAATCCTTCATACTTTCTAGATATCTTATTTACAATCTTTTTAGTATTTTCATTCATGGGTATCTCTAATATATATCTAATATTTTAACTATAAAACAAATATATTTGGCATCAGCTTTAACATATAATAGACTTCCAAAGTGCACATACATAAAACTTATTTTTCTTTATCTAATTCCTTTTAAGTCAGTTTTAAAAATATTTTTTTGATTAAAATTTTTACTTTTACCATTTGTTGAACAAAGTTATATCATAAATCTCTCCAAGACTCGATCAATATATCCCTTATGAGATAGTCTTAGTAATCCTTAAGATCTATTCTTGAATATTTCATTACTAATAACATAAGATGCCTCATTCATATCAACTATCTTAAAGTTCTTAGTGAGAAATTTTTGATTTAGTACAATAAACCAAAATCACCATTAGCAAACAAAATATTTTTTTGGTTTAGTACAATAAACCAAGATCACCACTAGCAAACAAAATATTATTCATATATACTACTAGTATAATAAACTTGCTCAAATTGATCTTTAGATATAAAAACTGATCAATAGTATTTTTCTTAAATTTGAATGAAGTAGTAATATCAAGAAATTTTAGATACCATTGTTAGGAGGCTTATTTAAGGTCATAAATAAATATTTTAAATTTGCATACCAAATTTTATTTTTTATTCATTTTCTCTGTGAATTATTTAAGTTAACACATATAAATCTCAATTCCTAATTAAAAAATTTATTTTTATATCCATATGATGTACCTCAAAATTAAAATGAGTCACTAATATCATGATATTCTTAATGAGTTTCTTAAAAAAAATAGGAAAAATATCTTGTTATGGTCGATGCAACCTTTATAAGTAAAATATTTGACCATAAATCTAGCTTTTGTATTATTCAATATTACCTTTTGAGTCATATATATATATATATATATATATATATATATATATATATATATATATATATATGTATATACATATATATATACATACATATATATACATATATATATACATATATACATATACACATATATATATGTATATATATACATATATGTATATACATATATATATATATATATATATATATATATATATATATATATATACACACACACAATAATCTCTTTTACAATTATTTTAATCGCACTAGGGGTGGGGGGTGGAGAATTAATGCTATAGCAAATAATATCTGATTTTAAAAGTTCGATCGATAAGTGTTGAAGTAAATCAGTAAGTAATAGAAAAGCAAAGGCAAGAGAAAGGATGTAAACTAATTGATAGTAGTTCGATATTCTCGACCTACGTCTACTCCTGGTTCCTCTTCTATTAAGACCACCAACTTTCATTACCGATCTTCTTTCCAATGGACGAAGATTGACTATCCTTGTTACAAATTTTCTCCTTTTGATAGGCTAAGAAGAGGACCTTTATACCTCTCTTTACAAGAGATCTCACACCTTTTATAACTTAGAATCATCTCTAAACTCAAGGAGGAAGAGACTCAAACACCACTTAAATAGAGTTTTTATAATACTTTTGAGCTAAAGATTTTATTCTTGTATCAAGCAAGCAAGAGTGAGGTATTTATAGACCCCAAAGGGTTCAAGAATGGAGCTAAAATTTAAATTTTTGTAATTTCGAGGTACTAACAGTACTATCATCGACACTGGACGATATAATCACTGAAACAGCGCTAGAAATCTTGGCTCTAGCTGTATCATTACTAGCTTAGGTGGTACTAATATCGCCCTAGGTAGTACCACCGTCGACACTATCGAAAAAGCACAAATAGTGCTTTTTGGCTCTTAGGCGATACTACCACCTAGGCTTGGTGGTACTACCACCTAGGCCTACTTTAGGTCACTGATTTGATCTTCTAACAGGCCCAATTCGATCCTGGGTCAAGTCCGATGGGTTTCTTGATATGTTGACATAGTTTTGACCCAATGCCAACTCAATTTGACCTAAAAAAGACCTTGATCAAGAATTTACAAATCCAACATATATCCGACATAATTATGAAGTTTTAAATAAATTTTTATCATTTCAGCATGTTATCTAATTATTTGGCACTTCATCCAAACCTCTGGTATATTGTTCTTTCCTTCGACATATCGTCTAATTTATAGGCATGCTGATTTTCCCACAACATTCGATCTTTTGGTATAATACCTAATCCTTCTAGCATGATATCCAAACTCATAACACAAAGTCCAATCTTTGATATGTCAACTAATCCTTCAGCTTGATGTCCAATTTTTGACATAATATTTTTCTAGCCAATATTTGATTCTTCTACTTTGGTAATTTGTCATTCAATGGTTCGAGTCCGTGATCAATGTTTTTCCTATGTCAGTTATCTCAAAAGTATATTAGTCCATAAACTCATCAATTGATTTTATCATTAAAATCTGGGACTCGATAATCTCTCCTTTTTTTATGGCGACAACCAATTGATGAAGGAGTTTTAACTAAGTTATTCCTATCTATATGTCATTTTGAAAGATTATAATGAAAGGATCATGTATCACTTAAATGCATATACTAAATTCAAGTTGAAAAAAAATGATCTTGTTGATGTTATGATTCAATCATTCAAACCCAAAAATCAATGTTAAATCAAGTTTAAAAAATTATAATCGTTTTAAGTTTGAAATTTCAATAATTATCAATGTGTAATATTAATGAAAATACAACTATAAGTTAACCATTTGCATAATAAAGAGTCATAAGTAAGAAATCATGATTCTCCCTCTTTGTTAACAAAAAATATACTTCTCCCCCTTTGTTAAAAAAATATATTTCTTTCCCTTTATTAATAAAAAAACATAAGCTATTACTTCTCCCCCTTTATCATCATAAAAAAGAAGAAATTGATATCATAGTATCATGGTGCTACTTCTCACCCTTCATATCAATATTCAATTATAAAAATAAAAATTAATTTGATATCATAATACAAAGGATCTTAATATCAAAAATAAGTTTAAGTTATTGACACTGAGAGGTCACCTAATGTTGGGTTATTAACAAGACTTCCCTTATCTATATACTATCTTAAAAATATTAATAACTTGAATTCAAAATGAGACTTTTTTTAATAATACTCTTGAATTCAAGTTGAGATAAATTTGATCTTGAAATTATTATTTCAAGCCCAAATATTCAATCAAGTTCTAAAGTTTAAAAAAATAATTAATAAAAGTTAGGCATTAGTCACTACTAATAAAAATTTATAAAGGCATCATTAGTCTCTTTGTTCAACACATAAGCTACACATGAATTGCTGCTTCTCTCGTTTTGTCATCAATATAAATATGAGTTATTTCTTCTCTTTTGTCATCAACAAAATATAGTATACAAGTTATGAATACAAAAGAGTTATACAAAATGAATATTAAGTTATGAATACCAAAAGATCATGGTTAATTTGGATAAATTTTCTTCTTAGTTATTAGTACAAAGAAAGAATCATAGGAGAAAAAATAGTAAAATATCTTGATTCATATAAAATAAATCTCAAGTCATAAATATCGAAAAACTAAGTAAAAGATCATGATTCATTTGGATAGGTTTCCTCTTTAGTAAATAGTAAAAAGAAATAATCATAGGGGAACAAATAATAAAAGTTATCGATTCATATAAAATAAATCTAAAGTTGTAAATATCTAGAGGTCAAGTGAAATATCATGATTCATTTAGATAAAACTTATCTTTAGTAAATAGCAAAAAGAAATAATCATAGGAGAACTATAGTAAAATATCTTGAATCTTAACTTATAAACATCAAGAGGTCAAGTGAAAGATCATGATTAGTTTAGATAAATCTTCTCTTTAGTAAATAATAAAAACAAATAATTGTAGGAGAACAAATAGTAAAAGGTATTGATTCATACAAAATAAATCTTATGTTATAAACATCGAGAGGTCAAGTGAAGGATCATGATTAGTTTAGATAAATTTCCTCTTTAGTAAATATAAAAAAGAAAGAATCATAGAAGAACAAATAGTAAAAGTTCTTTAATCATGCATTATTGAGAAACATGAGACATATTTTAGAGCATCATCAGTGCATTTAGGCCCAATTTGAGATAAAAAAGTTGTATTTACATAAATATTTTTTAACAAAGAATAAATTTGAATGCCTTTTGATGTATATCTAATAATTAGCTCCTTAGGATATGTATCTATATATTTTAATTCCTCGAGTAAAGTTTCTTTGGAAATAGATGTATCCAAGTTGTTTTTTTGAAGAGGAGAATTGTTATTTAAATTCAAAATCATAATTAAAATTATTTCTCTTAACTTAAGAAGATTTATTGAAAACAACTTGGATAGATTCCTCAATAATTAAAATTCTCTTATTGAAAACTCGATAAGCTTTAGAAATATAAGAATATCCAAGAAAAATACGTTTATCAGTTTTGCATCAAATTTTCTTAATGCATCATTTTCATTTAAAATAAAACATTTACCTTCAAAATATTTAAAATATAAAATATTAAGTCTTTTATTATTTCATAATTCATAGAGAGTTTTAGATAGTTGAGGTCTTATAAGAATCCTGTTCATGACAGATCATGTCATTTTAATGGCTTCGATCCAAAAGTGTTTAGGTGGGCTATATTCATTATGTATGGTTCTTGTCATATCTTGTAAACTTTTATTCTTTCTCTCAACAACTCAATTTTATTGTGGATTTCTTGGAGTGGAGAAATTATGGTCATACCTATTCAAATCATAAAATTCTTAAAAATCAAGAATTTTAAATTCACCATTATGATCACTACGAATAGAAGAAATCATAAGACCTTTTTCATTTTATACTTGTTCGCAAAACTTTATAAAATATTTAAAATAATTATTTTTATGTATCAAGAAGTATGTCCAAGTATATCTATTATAATCATTAACAATCATAAAAAGTATATTTACTACCTCCTAGAGGTCATAAATTTTAATACTTGTGATATCAATAGGTCCAAATAAATCCATATAAATTATATGTACGGTCTAGATATTCTCACTTGGTTTTTCGGTTTGAAACTACTCTTTATATGTTTTCCTAATTGGTATGCATCATAAAGTTTATCTTTGACAAATGTAATTTTAGGTATTCTTTTTACAAGTTCTTTAGTTCTAATATGTGAGATTAATTTTATACTTGAATGTCCTAATCTCTTATGCTAAAGCTATACATCATCATTTAAAATCGAAAAGTAACTTTCATCATCAAAATCATCAAGATCAATAGTATAAACATTATTGCTTCTTAAAGTATTCATAGATTTATTCTTATTTAGTATTTCTATGATATAAGCATTAGATTCAAATTTAACATTATTCCCCTTATCATAAATTTGACTAATGCTTACTAAGTTATGTTTTAAACTATCCATTAAAAATACATCTTCAATCTCAACTACCAATATTTTCAATGCCAATGATCTTTCCTTTATTGTTGTCTCCTGAAATATGTTTCATCTCGACTAGAGAGCTTTGAGAAGTATGTTAAATCTATGATGATGTACCTTGAGTATATACTATCAAGATATCATCTTTTACTCCTAGCTCTTATTTGGAGACATACATATAAGAAAGAGAGATTTGCTTTAGGTGCCCATCTAATTTTGGGTCTTTCATAGTTAGATCTATCTTTCTTGACTTTTGGCATCAAATCATTTATGATTTTCTTAGGAACCTAAACTAATTTATGATAACTATATTTTTTTAAGAGAGCATGTATAAGTATAGTGAACAAATCTTTCAAAAAAAATTATATTTTACTTTTGGAAGAATATATAACGTGGATCCTTTTACAAACTTAGTCGTCTTTTAATGTATACTATTATTTGTGAATCGAGTACATTCCTTTTTAAATCCATAACCTTATTTAGCAAGAATCATATTAAGTAACCTATTTTTAATTTTTAATTTTTTAATATTTGTCATAGTAATATATTTTCTTTTTAAGAGATTCTATTATATGATTACTATCGATTGATTCTTCCAAGCAAAGTTCAAGTTTCTCATTCATGACAATTAGGTCCATTTTTCATATTTTCCAAAGAATATGATTTTTTAAATGACTCATTTTTAAGTTCAAGATTAGATGATTTTAAATCTTCATATTTAGTACAAGAAGTTGAAGATGTTAATGTATATTGATCATGATAATTTTTAATATATCAAATTCATTAATAAGTAATGCATGATCCCCTTTTAGTGAATTATATTTCTTACTAATCTTTTTGAGTTCGTCATATAATTCATGAAATGCATCAAGTAATTCATTATAAAATAAAGATATTTTGGGTGAGTCAAATATCTTATTATCGAAGGCTATCAAAGCATAGTTTGCCACTTCATCTTCATTGATTTGTTCCTTATCTTCTGATACACTTGATTTATATCATGGTGTCTTGAATGCTTTATTCTTCTTTTGGGTTGACAACTTTTTCTTAAGTTGTGGACACTCATTCTTGAAGTGCCCTAGTTTTGGCATTCATAACATATGATTATATCTTTATTAGATTTACTTTTACTCTTACCTTCTTGTCTTGCATGATTTGCCTTGTTCCTTCTTATGAACTTTCTAAATCTTATTGTAAGGAGTGCTATGTCATCATCATCATTACTTGAGCTTTCATATAAGTAGTTTTCTTTAGTTTTAAGTACACTATTGTTCCTTTTCTTAGGAAGGTTTTTCTTTTCTTCATTATGAGCTTTACATATCATTTCATAGGTCATTAAAGATCCTATAAGTTCTTCAAAAGGAAAGTTACTAAAGCCTTTGCCTTCTTAAATTGCCATTACCTTTGGATCCTAGCTTTTGAGAAGAGATCTTAAAATCTTATTTACCAATTCACGATTAGTATAACTTTTACCAAGATAATATAAAAAAAACGGGTCTACATTTTACCAATTGTTTCACTTGACTTCATTTATATAATTTATAAATATATATCGAAAGATTAATTTTAGATTTTTTTACTTTATTTGTACCTTCATAAGTAATTTCAAGTGCATGCCAAATATCATATGCAGTGTCATAAGTGGAAATACGATTAAACTCATTTTTGTCCAAAATATAAAATAAAGCATTCATAGGTTTAGTATTTAAGGAAAATATTTTCTTCTCAAAATCAATCCATTCATTCACTGGATTAGAAGATTTTTTAAAAATCAAATTCGATGACGTTCCAAAAATTAAAATCCATAGATTGTATGAAAATCTGTATTTATATTTTCTGATAAGTGTAGTTCATCCTATTGAACATAGGAGGACGAGTGATAGAGTGACTCTCTTGGTTATTTGAAAAAGCTATTAAATCTCTCTTGGGTGTTAGTTCAACTGAGAGAACTAGACTCTGATACCAATTGTTATAATCATGATAGCACTAAGAGGAGGGAAGAGGGGGGTGGGGGTGTGTCGGTGTTGGGGGTTGGGGGGGGGGGGAAGTAGGGGGATGGGGTGTGTGGTGAATTAGTGCTATAGCAAATAGGATCCGATTTTAAAAGTTTGATTAACAAGTTTGTATCGGAAATGTATTTACCCAAAAGTATTTTGCTATAAAGATTTTGATTAACCTTCCTTGCCACATAAATAGTATTTTGCTATAAAGAATTTTCTTTTTATGAGTTTATACAATATTTATAAACTTAAATGATTTACGTTTCAACTTTGTTTTATTATTACCCACTTATCGAGTAGTAATTAAAATATAATAAATTTTTCCTACTTTAATCTTAATTATTTTTAAAAAATTATACTAGTTCGCTTATTTAAGTTTCACTTATTCTTAAGTTTATTGTAGTGAATTTTCAATAAGTCAAATAAAAAAATAAAATTTAGAATAAATTATATGAGAAAAGACCTAACCACATTCATGTTCAATGTTCTTGAGCTTAAAGTTTTGTCAATCATATTAGAGATATAATTTTAAATTCTTAAAATATAGTCATTATAAATTTTAATCAGTTCTTTCACTAAAGTATCAATTAATGACTTATCAGTAAAATTGATAATTATAGGGTGCTAATTATAGATTATAATGAAGTCTAAATATTATTAGCAATTATCATAAAACTGAGTTTTTTAGATATTTCTTGATTAATATTAATTATCTGTTTTACAAAACTTTCAGTAATTAAGATTGTGATCCTTTCAACTAATATAATCAAGGTCTAATACACTAAGTTTAAATTACATATGCTTAAGCTTTTTAAGTGTTTGAATCCAGAAAATATAGGGATATTTGTAAGAATACAATAAAGTACTATTGTAAAAAGGACCATATTGCCCTAAGCACGTCAAGCCTTGACAATAGAAAGCTCACCCTATAAAGGAGCACCGTAAGTATCTTAGCAGATCTAGTTCCCTACTTCAGCGCCATCGAGCCTAGCCACCCGAGAGTTGCACTTAGGTTGATCCTTCGCACTCCTCTCTAGTTGTGCACTCAGTCTAGAAGGTTGAGGGTTATACCTAAGCCAAGCTTCTGCTCTTCTCCCTAGCCATACACTCGATATGAAGACCCAAGGGTGACACCTCGAATGAGAAGAGTTAAGAGGACTCGCTTTCGAGCCAAGCACCTTGGTGTGAAACTCCAAGGGTTGCATCCAGGTCGATGCTCTGTGCTACTTCCTAGTAGTGCACTCAATGTAGATGGCCAAGGGTTACACCTAGCCCAAGCTTTTGTGCTCCTCCATAGCCATGCACTTGGTGTAGAAGGTCGAGAGTTGTACCTAGGCCGAGCCTCCTTGCTCCTCCCTAGCCATACACTCGGCATAGAGACCCGAGGGTGGCACCTCAGATGAGTGGAGTTAAAAGGACTCGCTCCTGAGCCAAGCACCTTGGTGTGAAACTCTGAGGGTTGCACCTAGGCTGAGTCTTTGCGCTCCTCTCTAGTAATTCATTTGGTGTAGAGGGCTGAGCGTTGCACATAGCCTGAGCCTCCACCCTCATCCTTAGCTGTGCATTCAGTGTAGAAAGTCAAGGGTTGTATTGAATCTCAGATTTTGTTGATAAAATCAATTGATAAAGATTATGATCTAATCAATGTTTAAGTGACATAGGATTAACTTCGATCATGGAAAGATAAATCGATTAAAGCAAGAAGAATCAAATATTGGGCTAGAATGGAATATGTCAAAAGATTGGACATCGAGCCGTAGGACTAGTAGACATGCTGGAAGGACTTCGTGTCATAAATTCGATCATCGGGCCAGAAGGTTCAAGCATTGCACTAAGAAGATCAGATGTTACGAAGGTCAACATACTAACAGATCAGGAAATATGTCAAAGGAGAGTATGATGCATCAAGGGTCAGAGGAAGCATTAAATAAACCAATTACATGCTAGACAACATAGGATTCACGCTTTATAATTGATTATGCCTTGATCAAAGTAGTTTAGGTCTTAACTGAGTTAGTTTTGGGTGTAACCATGCTAACTCAATTAAGTGCCCATTTAGTCTTAATTGGGCCTTATTTGTGATTGATTTGGGCCCATCGGGAGGCTCATTTCATTAACATGGCTGGAGTTACCGCCATATCAGGCGGTGGTATTGTCTAGGGTATGGAAAGTGTTGGGAAACATAGAAGGTGTTGAATTTCATATTTTGATGATGAAATCAATTGATGAGTTATTAATCTAACAAGTGTATTAGAGATGATTGATGCAGAATTAACTACAACAAAGAGAGAATTACAATCAGATGTAGGCCAAAGTCAAGTCTGGGGCATCAGGTTAAGGTTAGGACAATGCAGTAGAGAACTCGTCGGGAGTACGTCGGGAGCTTGTCGAAGGGATCAGAGGCTTGTTGGGAGTTCATTGGAAGCCGGTCGAAGGTATCGAAAGCTTGCGGGGAGTTTGTCAGGAGCTTGCCGAAGGAGATTGGAAGTTGCCAAGATGACATCAAGGAGTTCACCGGAAGAAGACCGAGAGACTCGTCGAAAGATCATCGGGGGTAGCCGAAAGCTTGTAGGGAGTTGGAAAGGTCTAATGGGACTTGTTGACCATGTTAATTATAATTAAGTCATAGTTAGCATCAATTATGGTTTCAGTCTTTCTTGAGTTAGATTTGGAAATAATCCAAATTAACTCAAGTGAGGCAAATCGAGTCCACTATGGAGATTGGATTGAGCTCAGGTCGTGCTCAATTGGTTGACCTAAGAAGTGGTCAATAAAAGGTACAAGTCAAGACTAGAAAAGCAGAGGGAATCACTTTTCTAGGTTTTTTGACGATTATACCACTAGTGAACAACGGTCATATTGCCCAAGTGATGGTTGTACAGCTCAAGTCAATGGTTGTACCACCGTCGTCCTATTTTTTGGTCTGCTTTCGGTGCGACGCTGCTGATGCCGGTGGTGGTACCGCCCATACCTGATTTTTCTTAATACATTTAGATTTTTGGCTCCAATTCTAAAGCCAATTGGGGTCTATAAATATCCTAAGTTTTTTTACATTTAGCACAACACTTTAGGCTAAAAATTTTGTGAGAAAATTATATACTAAATTGTAAGAAAAAAAAAGAGTAAGGGAGTGATGGAAGAAGTGTAATTCTTGTAAATCTCCCTTATAAACTTATAAGGTTCATCTTCTAAGCCTGTGAAAAGGAGAGAGGAAGTTGTAAGGGTTTGATCTTCACCCAAAGAAGATCGATAATGGACGCTGGTGGACCTTAGGGAAGAGGACCTGGGAGTGGACGTAGGCTAAGTTGAAGTGGAACTACTATAATTGTGAGTGTTTATAATTGTTTTACTTTCTACTTGTGATTGCTCTCATTTACTTTATAGTTAGACACAAGCTACTATCTCTTAACCTATCTTAAATTGGGTTTTAATTGGTTCTAATGAAACATAAAGGAGCTTTCATTTTTTTGTCTTAATTATCTATAAGCAAAGGTTTTTTTAATTAAGCACTTTCTCTTTTGCACTAAATCACCCCTCTCTTAGTGCCAATTGATTATAACAATTGGTATCAGAGCCATGTGCTACTCATTGTACTAAAACCCCAAGTGAGTAAATGACTTCTTTTGGCATGAATGAGGGACACTCTATTGCATGTCTGCCCATGTCCAATAAGATGAATTACACTTATTAGAAAACTAGAATGCATATTTTCTTGATTTCCATGGATTTTAATTTATAGCAAATAGTAGAAAATGATTTTAAAAAATCTTCTAAGCGCATGAATGAATGGAACAAATTTGAAAAAAAAGCTTTTTCATACAATGTGAAGGCTATGAATGTCTTATTTTGTGCTCTCGATAAAAATAAATTTAATCCAGTTTATGTTTGTGAAACTATTTATGATATTTGGCATACACTAGAAATCACACACGAAGGCACTAGTAGAGAAAGAATTTAAGATCAATATTTTAGTTCATAGTTATGAGTTGTTAAAATGAAACCAAGTGAGTATATTGAAGACATGTACACCCGTTTTACGGATGTCGTCAATGGTCTAAAAGCACTTGGAAAATATTTTTCTAATTTTGAACTTGTTAGTAAAATTTTAAGATCCCTTCCTAAAAGTTGGGATCCTAAAGTGACTGCTATATAAGAGACCAAAGATCTTAATAACCTGCCTCTTGAAGAATTTATCAGATCACTTATGACATATGAACTGAACTGTAAAGCTCATAAAGAGCTTAATGAATCCCTTTCAAAGAATATGAAGGATTTAACACTGAGAACTGCAAATGACATCTCGAGTGAAACTTCGAGTGATGAGGACCATGATATTGTATTGTTATTTAGAAAATTTAAAAAATTTATATAAAAAAATTTTAAAAAATAAAAATGAACTAAAAAGGATAATATTGTATGTTTTGAATGTAAAAAACTAAGACATTTCAAATTTGAATATCCTCAATTAAAGAAGACGACGCCATATAAGAAGAAAGCTCTTTCAACAACATGGGATGACATAGACTCATCAGATGAAGAGAAGCATAGCAAAGAAGAAGTAGCCAACTATGCTCTCATGGCCATCCAAGATGATATTAGTGAATGCCGAAGTATTTCTTTTACTAAATTGCTAAATATGTTTCATGAATTATTTGATGAATTTAGAAAAATTAGTAAATCTTATAAGTCACTTAAAAAAGAATATAATTCTTTAGTTAGTAGATTTGATCAAATGCATGATACTTTACTATTACATAATCTTTGCTTTAACTGTGAAACACTAGAAAATATTGAAAAGGAAAATATATTCTAAAATAAATATTATAAAAATTTAAAATATGAAATAAATCCCTAAACATAATCCTTGCCAGTAACGATCATGTTAATAGAAAAAGAGGTATAGGCTTTGTAGGCAATACTCAACAAAAGCCAACCATTTTTGTTAAAATGACATACTCTTAACTTACCATCTAAAATTAAATATAATTTTTATAAAAAATTAGGACATAAGGCCTATAAATGTTTATATAAAAAATATAGTCCACACTAATTAGTTGGGGTTCCTAAAGGAACCATAAACAACCAAAAACTAATAGACAAGATAGATAAAGTTCTTCATATAGGTCCCAATATAAAATATGTACCTAAATCTTTCTTGTAGGTTTGTCACCAAACTAAGACTAGGAGCACCAAATGGTGCCTTGATAGTGGATACTCAAGCCATTTGACTTGAGATCTAACTCACTTATCAAGCTCTCTAGCCAAAATATCAAAAACAAGAAAATTAATTGAATCAAGATGTTTGAAACTTAATGATCTTTGTTTCTATTATAATAATTTTCTATTAAAAATAATTTATGATTATATAATTAATCTTGATAATGCATAGCTAGACAATACTAGTATGAAATTGAACTAGAACTAAAGAATCTTAGCTATTGAAAAATATGTTTATATTGAAATTTATAAAAATAAGATTGTGATGATGATTGAATATTAGATTCAAAATCATTGGCTTGAATATTTAAATGCAAAGGTTATTGTTGAATGACTTAATTATTATGGTATTTTTGACTAAGTTAGCTTATAAAT
This sequence comes from Ensete glaucum, assembly GCA_021527575.1. Classification (NCBI taxonomy): domain Eukaryota; kingdom Viridiplantae; phylum Streptophyta; class Magnoliopsida; order Zingiberales; family Musaceae; genus Ensete; species Ensete glaucum. The sequence continues at coordinate 36,237,921 of CM038555.1, forward strand.
ATCATTGTTGAATGATTGATTTAAATGGTTGAATAGTTGTATGTTGAGATTGAATGTGTGTTGTTAAATGATATATTATTCTTGAATTTGAGCATAGATTAAAATATAAAAAAAGAGAGAAAAAATATATTTTATTTTTAAGTATTTTTAGAAAATTAAAAATACTTTTGAAATGAGAACGAAGATTGCATGATAACTCCTTGCACTATGTGTAAAGAGACTCATCTCAAAGTTAGAATTGAGATAGGTTGAATTTTTAAAAATATATTATTATTTTGACGACTTTGATGATTTCTTCTAGAATGAAATTTGATTTTTGGTCTTAATTAATAATTCATTGATTCAAAAATCATTCTTGAAACAAATCACATGAAACAACTAAAAAGAGGATAATTCTTCTTGAAAATATTTTTATTCTATCAACCCTTCAACTAAAGATAAAATGATACCATTATTGTTGAATCTCTTAAACTATAAAAATGAATTAGAGAGCTTTAGTTATTTTCATTTAAAAAACAATCTATGTTGCCTTCATTGAAATTTTTTGAAAAGTGATTTTTGATACGTTTTGAAACTATCCAATTTTATTGATATTTAAATGATTTTATCATGATCTTGACATCTTGAAAAATATACTTAAAATTCTTATATAAATCAAGTTTATTCAAAGAAAATTATATAAATGAATCATAATTTGTCACTTCGGAACTATAACCTGAAAATTTTCTTATGAACCATATACTTGATAACTTGAAGTTTCCTATATACAAATCAAGATCTTCTATCTTTTCTTCTTTACAATTTATTCATGATCTTGATATTTAAAATTTAATTTTTTTTATGAATGAATACTCTTCTTATTTGATCTCCTAAGTTTTCTAAAAACTTTCAATCTTATCTAAGAAAAGATTTGTCAAAATAAATCATGTCTTTTGACATTCATGATTTGATAATAATATTCTTCATGACATGATTATTTATGACTTACTTCTTAATATAACTTATCACCAAAATTAATATTTCTTAAATTTATGATAATTTAAAAATTATATAAGATTAGTTTTATCATGAACATTCCCTTGATTTCTTGACTTAATTTATCATTTATGAAAATCACGTTTAATCTCTATGACTTCATCTTTCTAAAGGAGATTTATGATCTTAACAATTATAATTGAGAGATTTCTTAAAAGAAATTATGTTTTTGGTAATTACAATTTAATCTCTTATCCTTAATGACATGATTCCTTTGTCCTCATGGTCATATTTAAAATATGGATCCAAAAGAAAAAATAAACCATTATATTTTTATAATAAAAAGGGGAGTCAAAATTATTAATTTGGTTAGAAGAAAACTTGAATATAAAACAAAAATCTTCTAACATTAGACGAGAAGTGATTTGCTTAAAAGAAAATTTAAAATTTAAAATATATAAGATTTTTATGATTTGATTTCTATTTTATTTAGAATTTTAAATTCATAAGATTTCTTGATTACTTATGTTGAAATTCACAAACAGAAAGAAGGGACAATTTTATTAATTTAAATAATATCTTTTGTACTTACTTTTGATTTTTCATCCTTAATGACATGATCCCTTTGCAGTTATGGTTGTAAATTAGGATATGGATGTAAAAAAAAAATTATACCATTATATTTTTTTAATGACCAAAGGGAAAGATAAAATTATCAATATGATTAAAAAAATTTGGATATAATGAATCTTATAACATTGAATGAGAAATAATTTGCTTATAAGAAAATTTAGAATTTTAAAATTTTTAAATGCTTATGAAATACATGATTTACAATTTGTGACTTTTACAAATTATGCTTCTTATTAAAATTTACATGAGTTGATCTTCAAAATGCATGATTTGTTATTATGTTTGAAATTTTACATAAGATGAATATGTGAATCTTGGAATTTTGAGCTCACCTTTAAAATAATCTTTTCAAAATTTACATATATGATATTGAGGTTTTGAGCCATATTCTTGTGATATGATGTTCTTCACTTCTCTCTCTTATTTCTACTACTTTATTATTATTCAAAAAGAGTAAGAAAAATTTTCATCAGAAAATTAGTTTTACTAAGGAGGAGCGATGAAGTATTAAATATTCAATCAATATATATTTTATAAAAATATAAAAATTTTGACACATAATGAGTTTATATATCATGAAATTATTTGCTCATTATTTCATCTCTTTTTGTTGATGATAAAGAGAGAGAAATAGTATATTAATGACACATATATGAAAAATAATACATAACAAAGGGGAATAAATTTTTTTATGAAGAAAATTATGGCTCATATCCTATTTTACTAAGGGGGAGCAATGACATATGTGCCTTGAAATAATTTGCTCTAACATTTCATCTTTTTATTGATGAGAAAAAGGAGAGAAATGACATATTGATGACACACGTAGAAAATTTTTTTTGATATTTCTCCTATTTTTGCTGATAAACAAAGGGGTAGAAATAATTGATGACTTAAGGAAGAGAATTTCAACTTAATGTATAATTGATGCATATATTTTGAAATTCATGCTATATACTTTGAAAATTTGATGATTCATTATTGGTTGGAATTAATGTTATATCATTGATGATTTAATTTTAAAATTCATGGTATATCATTTCAAAATTTGATAAATGGATGTTATAATACTTGAATTCAAGAGTGGTTGGTTCTCTTGAATTTAAATTTTACTTATTTGAATTATGGCATGGATGTAGGGCGAGTAAGGTATAAATTCTGTCATCAATTGATTGTCATCATAAAAAAGTGAAATTATTGAATCTCAGATTTTGATGATGAAATTAATTGATGGATTATTAATCTAATAAGTATGTTAGAGTTGATTGATACAGGATTAATTACGACAAAGTGATCGGAGTAGGATGATGCAGTAGGGAACTCATCGGGAGTATATAAAGAGCTCGCCGAAGTGATCGGAGGCTTGCCACGAGTTCACCGGAAGCTGGCTGAGAGTATCAAAAGCTTACCGAAAGTTCATCGGGAGCTTATCGAAGGAGATCGGGAGCTTGCTAGGATGACATCAGAGAGTTTTCCAGAAGAAGATCAAGAGACTCGTAGAAAGATCATCGGGGGTAGCCGAAAAGCTTGTCGAGAGTTGGAAAGGTCTCATGGGATTTATTGGCCATGTTGATTGTAATTAAGTCACATTAAGCATAAATTGTGGTTTGGGTCCTACTTGATTTAGATTTGAAAGAAATTCAAATTAACTCAAGTAAGGCAAACCTGGTCCACTATGGAGAATGGATTAAGCTCAACTCGAGCTTAATTGGTTGACCTGAGAAGTGATCAATAAAAGATATAAGTTAGGATTGAAAAGTATAGGGAATCACTTTTCTAGGTTTTTTGATAGTCGTACTACCCACGCGATAGTTGTACCACTCAGGTCAGTTATTGTACCGCTACCTTCCTATTTTTCGGGCTGCTTTCAATAGTGGCACTGTTGACGCTGGTAGTGGTACCGCCCGTACTCGATTTTTCTAAATATATTTAAATTTTTGGCTCTAATTCTGAAATTAATTAGGGTCTTTAAATACCTTAAGTTTTATTGCATTTAGCATAATATTTTGGGCTAAAAATTCTATGAGAAAATTATGTTCTAAATTATAAGAAAAAGAAAAGGGGCGAGGGAGTGAGGGAAGAAGTGTAATTCTTGTAAACCTCTCTTATAAGCTTGTAATGTTCATCTCCTAAGCCTATGAAAAGGAGAGAGGAAGCTATAAGGGTTTGATCTTCACCCAAAAAAGATTGATAGTGGACGCCGATGGACCTCGGGGAAGAGGACTCGGGAGTGGACGTAGGTCAGGTTGAGGTCGAACCACTATAATTATGAGTGTTTCTAATTGCTTTACTTTCTACTCGTGATTGCTCTTATTTACTTTATAGTTAGACACGAGCTACTCTCTCTTGAACTATCTTATATCAGGTTTTAATTGGTTTTAACGGAACACAAAGGAGCTTCCGTTGTTCTATCTTCACTATCCGTAAGCAAAGGCTTTTTGAATTAAGCACTTTATCTTTTACACTAATTCACCCTGCATAACCCCTCCACGCACCCCTCTAGTCTTAATGCCAATTGATCCTAATAGTAGGAGCATCACATGCATAATGGAAGAAAGAAAACAAAACATGTTTCCCGTGTATATTAAGTCATCTTGCAAAATTTGGTGTGTCAAAAAATCGTAAAACTGAAAACTGTGATGCATGAGATATTGATTACTTAGGGGGATCGTATATCCCTAAAATTTTAGATCCAGATAGAGATGATGAAGAAGGTTAAGCATCCTCCTCTCTAGTGGTATCCACACAATGAATCATTGCAGCGATGCTCCTTCAATCATAGCCCAAATCTTGTAACTCTTATGCACTTTTTCATAGCATTTATGGAAGAAGATCACATATCTTGTTTGCTGCCCTCTCGTAGTAGGGAAGGGTTAGTCAGCTGAGAAGATGAGGGAGGGAGGAGAACGTTAGAACCCTTACGGATTCTAAGCTTGGGGTGATCTCTATAGGGGATCGACCTCCTTGGAACTCTATAGGAGTTCCTCCCTCCTTGGTACTCAAGCCATTGGCTAAAGAAAGATTGATCTATTCATGATAAAAAGTGGATGATTATAAGGCTATTTATAGGCCTTCAATCCCTAATTCCTAAGATGACTCCTACTTCAAGACTCCTACCCTCAACCAACTCCTAAGCAACTCCTAATGCAACTCTAAGTCTAACCACCAACAGACCCATCTATGAGTGGCTGGTTGCTTTATTATTTCCTAATCCTATTTTAATTTAACCCCTCCTCAACCAACCCCTTTTAACTAGGATAAGAGGTGGTTAATTAAGATAATATGCATCTTACTCTCCTCTTAAATATCTTCCTCAATTAATCATAACCTAGCCAGCCTCCTTACTTTCCTTAATAGGGATCGATTATATTAGATTTACATGAATACCCCTTATATTTTATAAGATTACCCTCTTCCATGAAACTAAATTAGGACTCCTTTAGCTAGAGTCCTAATAGAGAATAGGAGGGGGCAGCCAAAGGTGCTGCCTATTACTATTATAACACCCTTGCCTCCTATTTATAGAGAGTCACCAAAAACCCCAATAGAACCTACTTTAGTGAGTCTTGGATATTCATCCAATTACCATCATTATCAAGATTATTAGATCTCTATCTAATAATCCAAATTGGCCTCTAATTGGTCCTCATACAAGGATCCATCAATGTTGGGCCTCATCCAATGAGAACAAGGCCTAATTGGATAACTCATATTCAATCCTCTACTTGTTGAAACATTCACCATATGTGTGTGACCCTCTAGGCCCAATACCGAGTTGGCTATGAGTCCTACCTATCAGAACTCTTTCTGACTCAGTGAATTGTTATCTCATAACAATTTACTCGATTCATCGATTATAGACATACTAGGCCACTACACCATAGTCCCTAGACGGTATAGGGGATCTAATCTATTCGACATGTCTATCCTCAATTATCATATATCTATAGTCTCTCATCTATCTAATATCCCAGAGACTATATATTGGGCATGGTACTATCAGGCCTCATACGGAATTTGTTCGAGTTTTGTTTTAATCGGATTTGTCTAATATTCCTACCTAATTGGATAACTCATATTCAAAACTACTTCTCTCTTAATTTAAATGACCCCGGTTGAGGATTTGTTTGAGCAATAACATACAGGATATTCCTTGAGTGATACCTAGAGTGGATGATCTTCTGTTGTCACTTAATTGCCTTCGCAAGGTTGGCTACCAATCTCGATACCCAGTTGTACCAAATTTAAAATTTTTCAGACCTATAAGTCTGACATCAGAGAAAGGAGTACTCGAATAAGGCATACTTGGTGTCTCAAGTCTAAGGACTAGATACACAACTAGGACTATGAAATTGCTATCTGACGTTATGTCACGGACAAAAATATAAATAAGGTATTCGATGTAATGCTTATGTTTGTCTATGTACTTCAATTTTTGTATATACTTTATACAGCAAGTAGCAGACTTGTAGTAGGCTTGGCAGCCCCAGTTTGGTTAGCTTTTGTGGCTGGTTTCGGCTTATAAATCTGATTTGTGTCATGTAGGCACTTATGAGAACTTCGATCTGTAGTGGACCATTATCCTTTGTGTGCAATCATTCAAAACTTGTAAAGTCCATAATTATAATTTGTATTGGCTATATAAAGTGTTTGCTAAAGCTATTACTTATGGATCCCATAGAAAGTACTTCCTCTAACCCATTTTCTCTTTTGTAGGTCCTAAAGGACCCTAAGAGGTTTCAGGTAGGCTGACCTTTGCGGACGAACTCACAAGGATGTCGCACGACTTAGGCAAAACTAGCTAAGTTCGTAATATTTTGGTATCAGAGCAGGACAAGCACACGTAGAAACACTTGTCATGCAAATGTGTGAGACCTAGTTGGGCTACGTGGAGGGCAGCCAGCATGCGTGATCGTTTATGAGAAACGAACATGGAGATGCAGGGAAACGAGTCGCTCAAAGGAGCGGGCATCCGTGATTGGCATTTAAAGGAATGACCAACCCTTTACGCGAGAGGCACTATGAGGACAAGCAAGCTAGAAAGAATGTGTAGTACATAAAGGCTGGGATGGCTAAGTTTGAGCTACGACTCGACGTTAGCAACCAAATTTGACAGTGCTCAAGGCAAGTAGGGCGCTTAGTAAAAGATGAGACTGTGTAAAGTGGGATGTGTTGCTCAACGACTAAAAGAGTTTTGCAAAGCTCATAGAGGTAAGAGAAATTGCTAACTCTAAAATTCGATACTCATGTAAGGGCTTGTATACGGACAATGGAATATTCATGGCCATCCCAAGGCGATCAAAACTCCGCACCATAGAGTATTGAAACTTTCTCTTTGGCATGGAATGAATACGTCCATAGGAGACTGAAGTGTGCAACAAGTTTAGCATGATGATAGGCCTTGAAGGGTGCAGTGAGAGCTGTATTAGCGAAGAGTCGCAATCTAGCAAGGGCATTCGTGGGGGGGGGGGGGGGGTGGCAGAACATTGCACATATTGTTCAGTAAGACGAAGTATTTCAAGGGGATGGTGGTCTCCGAAACTTCCAAAGGGAAGAATGCAAAGAGGAAAGTTACTCCAACATGACAGATATCCAGGAGGGATAGGTCCTGATTCTCCAGAGGGAGAATCATGTGCAGTAGATCACACATGTTGAAGAAGAATACCTCAAGACAATATCTCCATAACGCTCAATAGATCAAGCAATAAGTGAGGAGTCATTGCATGATCTCGAATGAAGTAATGCATTGGTGGATGCATTATGAGATCAAGTGGGGGAGTGACCATGATAACATCATACGAAGGCACACTTAGAGTCGATATGGAAATCGAACTCAACAGAGGGCTGACCCATAGAATGGTGGGCATGAGGGCCACCATCAACTCAAGGAAAATCGAGAGGTGGAGCAACTTGGGTGAAACTTGGTGAAGTATCCAAGCAGCATAAAGGGAGTTAACGTAGAAGATGGAAACATGGAGCAGAAGCATGGAGCTTTTCTTAGATAGAGGTCAAGGAAATGAACTCTTATAGAGGCAAGAATGAGATTATGTCATTCCATGAGTTCTTCATTCTGATGAGGCAAGAAGGGAGCTTCGAGGCACATGCATCTTATCTCAGAGAAGTATTTGATAGAGGAACTAAGGTGATTTAACTTGTAGAGGCAAAGTTATGATAGAACCTGAAAAAGAGCTCTATAAATTTTGATCTTTGAGGGGGATCAACCCTTGGAATGCTGTAGGGGTTTCTTCCTCCTAGACTCAACACAAAGCTGAAATAAAATTGATAATTGCTTGATTCAAGAAGGGGGGCGGCTACATCTTTAAATAGGGTTCAAAACCCTAGCCTAAGGGGATGTTTGCCTAAGTAAAATTATCCTTTTGCTCCTTCTATAGCCGACCTATCTTAATATGAATACAGGGCAGCTAGGTTAGCTCTATAGCCAACCTAAGCAAGGGGGAACCCTGATCGACCAACTCAGTAAGGGAGTTGGCGGCCACTAAGCCCTAAGGCTAATCTAAACTCTAGCCATACTCCTTTATAAGATAGGAGTGGCTTTATTATAATATAACATGGTTTTTAGTGACTAGTACTAAGATGATTAAGACTCAACCCTGTTGGAGTCCTATCAAGTCCGCCCTCTTTTGATCAGCTTTATCCTCAAGGCTGAGGGTTTATAAACTCTAGAAACTAGATCTTCAACTCCCCGTGTGACTCCCATATTGCATCTTCGGATGGTAAGTTAGTCCACTTCATAAGTACTTCGGTTGAAGGGCATCGTCGGTGCATCACAATCCTCCGATCAAGTATAGCTTTAGGTTGGGCTTTGATTTCACCATCATTAGTAGTGCTCGGTAGCTGAGTCTGGGCCTTTTCATGTTCTTCCAACTTTAGCTTTAATAAGGACACGTGTAAGACGAGATATATCTTAGCGTCATCTGGAAGCTTTAATTTGTATGCCATAGCCCCAACTCGTTCTAAGATCTGTTATGGTCCATAAAATCATGGAGACAGTTTCATTGATGCTCTTGCGTTGATTGATAGCTGCTTATATAGTTGGAGCCGAAGGTAGACCCAATCTCCCATTGTGAATTCCCGCTCACTCCGGTGGTTCTTTGCTTGTTGCTTCATGCAAGCTTGAGCGGCATTTAAGTTGTCTTTCAGTAGTTGCAGCAATTTGTCCATGTTAATCAAAATTTGGTCGATCTGATCTATTTTAGCCAAACCAAGCACATATCTAGGTATTACAGGGGTCGGTTAGTCATATAATGCCTCATAAGGGGTACATTTAGTTGATGAATGAAATATCGTGTTGTACTACCATTCAGCTCAAGGAAGCCACCTTGTCGACTCTTTAGGTCGATCACTGGTGAAGCACCGTAGGTATGTCTCGAGGCATCTGTTCACCACTTCTATTCAGCTGTATGTCTGGGGATGATAGGTTGTGCGCATCTTCAACTGGGTGCCCTATAGATGAAAGAGCCCTGTCTAGAATTTACTTGTCAATACCCTGTTATGGTCACTCATAATCGATCTTGGCATCCCATGCAGTTTTACTATATGTTCCACAAAAAGTTGAGCAATACTAGCAGCAGTATAGGGATGTTTTACAGCACAAAAGTGAGCATACTTGGTTATGCGATCTACCACCACAAAAATCATGCTTTTACCTTGGGATAGTGGTAGCCCCTCGATGAAATCCATAGAAATGTCAGTCCATGCTGAGTCTGGTATGGGTAGTGTATGTAGTTTCCTCGGTCTTGCCACTGTTTCACCTTTCTACTACTGACATACATCATATTTGGATACATAATCATAAATTGATTTTTTCATACCCTTCCAAAAGAAGTTTTGCTTTACCCTTTTGTAAGTCCTCAAAAATTTAGAGTGCCCTACTAAGGGTGACGAATGTATCTCGTATAAAATAATTTGAATGCAAGGAGAAAAAATAATAATAACAATTCGATCTTTGTAGCGCAAGTCCTTTGAATCCCACAAGTAGTGACTCATGGACCCCGGGTCTTTCTCCAACTTTTCTATGATGTCTCGGCTTCTGGATCATTCTTCCATTCCTCCCTAATATTGTCGAGGAACTCGGTGGAGGGATGGGAGATGGTTAAAATTTTGGCTTGTCCCAGTAGTCGAGATATAGCATCTGCAACAACATTCTCTTTTCCTTTTTGGTAAGTAATTTTATAATCAAAGCCAAGGAGTTTATTTACCCATCATTGCTACTCCGGGGAGTATATTTTTTGCTCCAAAAAATATTTAAGGCTTCGGTGGTCAATCTTAATTTGGAAGCGCTGGTCGATCAGGTACGGTCTCCACTTTATAACTGCGTGTATGATAGCAAGCATTTCTGTGTCATACACAAACATTTTAAGATGTGAGGGAGATAATTGCCAAGGGGTCGACCATCTTGCATTAGAATAGCTCCAATTCTAACTTCAGATGTGTCAGCCTCAATCATGAAAGTTCGACTGAAATCGGGTAGCGCTAGGACTGGTGTTATCGTCATGGTAGCCTTGAGCCTTTCAAAGGCTGCAGAGGCTTAATTCGACCATGAAAAGTAGTTCTTCTTGAGTAGGGGTTGTGAGTGGGACACTGATCTTGCTATAATCTTTCACAAACTTCCGGTAGTAGCCCATGAGTCCAAGGAAGCCACGTAGTGATTTTACATTTATAGGTCTCAGCCATCCTTGCATTGCCTTGATCTTTGTCGGGTCTATCGCCACTCCATCCTCTGATATAATATACCCTCGATACTCCACTTTAGGCTGTAAGAAGCTACACTTTAATTGTTTAACATAAAGAGTATTCTCTCGAAGAATGGTTAGAATAGTTAATAAGTGCTCAAAATGTATATCAAGCGTAGGGCTATAAATGAGAATATTATCAAAGAATACCAATATAAATTTACATTGAAACCTTCGGAAGATGTCATTCATCAAGCTTTGAAATGTAGAAGGAGCATTTGTAAGTCCTAGAGGCATTATCAAAAACTCGTAGTGGTTGTTGTGCGTGCAAAATGCAGTTTTCGGAATGTCCTCAATGCATAACCAAATATGATGGTATCCGGATCAGAGATCTAATGTAGTGAAGACTCGGGCTCCTTTTAATTCATCCAAAAGTTCATCTATGACTGAGATAAGATATTTGTCCTTGACAGTGATGGTGTTTAGAGCCCAGTAGTCAACACACATCCACCATGTACCATCTTTCTTGTGCACTAGTAACACCGGTGAGGAGTAAGGGCTACAACTCGATCGAATCACCCCGGTGTCAAGCATCTCTTTAATAATATTCTCAATCTCATCCTTCTGCAAATAAGGATGGTAGTATGATTGCAAGTTTGCTTGGCAAAATAGGAATGTAGTAGTCATGCAGCCGGTCAGGGGGCAACCCACGCGGCTCCGAGAAAACATCCGTAAATTCGTCTAGCAATAGGGCAAGTTAGGATATGAGTTTTGTAAGTTCTCTCCCTTAGATGGCTTCTGGATATACATCAAGAATCTACCATGTACTTTGTGCAAAACTTTCTCTATTTGTTGCGACGAAATAGTGGAAATATGGCTCCCGCGACCTATCTCCCTTTGCAATAAAATTTCATAATTAATTTAGAAAAATTCCAAGAGATATCACCTAGTGTTGTAAGCAATTTGATCCCAGTATGGCTTCATAATCAATGATGGGTAGGAGGAAGAAATCAGCTACCACTTCTTAGTCTTGGAAGAGTAGTTTCACTCACGAGCACCGTTGGTCACAATTGAGGATTCGACCGTCGGTGACCTTTACATTGAACTTGTTGGAACCTTCGATTTGAAGTGCCAAATGTGCAATAACCTTACTATTAAGAAAGTTATTTGTGCTGCCCGTGTCGATGAGAATGGTGATGGGTTGCTATTTTAGAAGTCCTCCAACTTTCATCGTCTGCGGGTTGGAGTAGCCGGCCAATGCATGCACTGCGTAGTCAGCTAGTTAGGACTCTTCCTCTATGGCTTCTTCTTCAGGTTCAAGGGCTTCTTCAGATGTTTCACTGTCCTCATCCTCCACTAGTTCAATAACGAGGAGCTAGCCCTTTTTGCAGTGATGTTCTCGGCTCCATGGTTCATCATAATGCCAACACAATCCTTTGGCCGATCGTTTACAAAGCTCATCCCTCGTTAATTTTTTTGGTGTACAGCCTCGGACGGCAGTAGAGGGGGATGTAAGCCTCGGCATGGCTAGTTAGTGAGCAACTCTTGTCCTTGTCCTTCATGCCTCTTGGTTCAATCGTTCTTCTTGAATACGCACAAAGGAAATCATTGCCATAAGAGTGTATGATTGTCACGCTGATAGGACTCCAGTAGGGTTGAGTCCTAATCATCTTAATACTAGTCAATAAAAGCCCTGTTAGATTGTAATAAAGTCACTCCTATCTTATAAAGGAGTATAGCTAGGGTTTAGATTATCCCTTAGGACTTAGAAGTCGCCGCCCCCTTACTGGGTAAGTCGGCCAGGGTTTCCCCCTGCTTAGGTCGGCTATAGAGCTAACCTAGCCGCCCCTTGTTCCTATTAAGGCAGGATGGCTATAAGAGGAGCAAAAATATAATTTCACTTAGACAAGTGCCCCCTTAGGCTAGGACTTTGATCCCTATTTATGATATAGCTGCCCCCCTCTTTTAATCAAGCAATTATCAATTTTATTTCAGCCTTGTGCCAAATCTAGGAGGGAGGAATCCCTATTGCGTTCCAAGGGTTGATCCCCCTCAAGGATCAAAATCTATATAAGTCCTTCTGGGGTTCTTATCATCTGGTATCAGAGCAGTGATCTTGCTACCCTTGTAGCCATCATCCACGCCTCCACCTTCCCAAGCAATTCCTACAATTGCTGCTATATGCGCCTCCACCTTCCACCCCAGCTGTAGATCAAATCAATCTACCATTGCCCATCAAATCAATCTACCATTGCCCCCTGCGTTTGATCTAGAATTATGATATATTTTTATAACCCATGGCTCTTTAATACTGCAAGATCCTTCATATTATATGTGGGAGAAGTTTTCCAAAGTTTTCTTGCTGTAATTTTTTAATGTCGCAAATGTTATCATCGTTGTGAAGGTGAAACGCTATAGAAATTTTTAGCCGATTGTTGCTTATTGAAACTAAACTTTTAAACATTTATTTTGGCTGAAACTTTTATACAATTTCATAGATCATCTGATCTTTCATCTAAAACTGATCTCATGAAAAAACTCCTTTTGGATCTGGACTTATAGCATTGTGATTCTTTATTACACAGTACTGAAATTTTACAATGCAGAATTTGCCTTCCGTCGATTGGCTACTTGAAACCAAACTTTTTTTTCATCCTTTTTGGCTGAAATCTTTACATAATTCTCAAGATCAAGTTGGTTTTCATCTGGATTTGATTTCATGAAAAAACTTCTTATGGAACCAGTTTTCTTGTATGATCTTTCACCATCACGCAGTTCTGGAATTTTACAACAAAGGAATCGACCTTGCATCTTCTGCCCTATTTTTCTACTGTTATGCTGCCAAAATTTCATCAAAATTCCTACTGGCATTGACAATATCTAAACCAAGGGTTTTTGCATAATTTTCTTAAACTTTTCCTTGGAATTTATGTTGAGAAATCATCATTTTTTCGATGTAAAAATCAGTTCAGCAAGACAACACATCACAACACTTCTTTTCACCAAATTCTATGAGATTTGAGTATTATTTTTTGTGGAATTTCAGACTCTCCTTTCCTCATCACTAAACTCGACTATCCTTACTAAAAACCCTTCCAAATATTACCCTAAACTGAATCCAAATAATCGCCAAATTAGCCACCCAAATCAGCCTACTTCCTTATCGATCCACTTACCTTTTTAGAAAACTTTCTTTACCGAGACACCTACCTTTGCTGCCATCTATCTCAGATCTAAAATCTATTTTTCTAATCTTTATCTACTATCATCACAGCCCTAAAACAACACTAATTCGTAGCCTAGACTCCACAAAATCGTAGCCCCAAATCTACCCTTAACCATAGTCTACTTCCACCAAAATAGATCCACCTTCTAACCGGCCACCCCTTCTCCAAAATTCCCATGCCACTAACCCAACAATAGAAAAAAAGATCTCAAAATTACAGATCTTAAGGCATATACTATAGCATCAGAGATGGCTATTGATGTAAAGCTTGAAGCCTTTGGAAACCGTATGGAAGAGAAGATGCGATCCCTTTTCATCGAATTCAGTATTGGCCGATCGTCGAACCCGAGGAAATCACAATATGGAGAAATTTTAGATCGGCGAGATGATCCTCAAGAACATGACCACATCACCTCTAATCTCAATAATCCATGCATGAAGGTTGATTTCCCTAGATGGGAAGAAGGAGACCCGATCGGGTGGATCTCGCGCGCGGAGCGCTATTTTCGGTTCTACTGAATCGCCGACGCCACACGGGTGGAGATTGCTACCATCCACCTCCAGGAAGATGCTATTCAGTAATTTAATTAGTTTAAGCATACCCATGGAGGACTCTCTTGGCAGCGATTCAAAAAAGGACTACTAGACCGCTTCGGACCAACTGATTTCAATAACATCGACAGACAATTGGCAAAGATTCGTCAAACCTCTACAATATAATAATACTAAACAAGGTTTGCATGTTTATCTAACTAAACTAAGAATTGGTCTGGAAAATAACTTTTAGGTACTTTTATCAAGGGCCTCAAGCTAGAGATCCGAGGAGAAGTAAAGGCGTGACAACCGTACACTCTTATGGCGACGATTTCCTTCGTGCGTATCCAGGAAGAAGAATTGAACCACGAGGTACGAAAGACAAGGGTCACTTTCTGACCAGCCATGCTAAGGGCTACTATCCCCTCTACTACCATTGAAGCCTCTGTACCAAAAAAATTGACAAGATACGAGCTTTGTGAATGATCGACCAAGGAGTTGTGTTGGCATTACAACGAATCATAGAGCTGCAAACATCACTACAAAAAGGATCAGCTCCTCATGATTGAACCAGTAGAGGATAAGGACAATGAAACATCTGAAGATGCCCTTGAACCTAAATAAGAAGCCATGAAGGAAGAGTCCCAACCGGCCAACTACATAATGCACGCATTGGCCGGCTATTCCAACCCGCAGATGATGAAAGTTAGAGGACTTCTAAAACAGCAACTCATCACCATTCTCATTGACACGGGCAACACCAATAACTTCCTCAACAGTAAGGTTGCTACACGTTTAGCACTTTAAATCAAAGGTTGTAACAAGTTTGACATAAAGGTCACCGAAGGTGAATCTTTAATTGCGACCAACGGTGCCTACGGGTGAAATTACTCCTCCAAGACCAAGAAGTGGTAGCTGATTTCTTTTTCCTACCCATCAATGATTATGAAGCTGTATTCAAGATCGAATGGCTCACAACACTATATGATATCTCCTATAATTTTTCTAAATTAATCATGAAATTTTATTACAAAGGGAGACAGGTCACGTTACGAGGCAAGTGCGGGAGCCAAATTTCTACCGTTTCATCACAATAAATGGAGAAAGTTTCGCATAAAGTACATGGTGGATTCTTGATGCATAATTAGTAGCCATATATGGGGGAGAACGTATAAAACTTAGATCCTAAGCTTGCCCTTTGCCTGAACGAATTTGTGGATATTTTCTTGGAGCCACCGCATAACCACCGCATTTCTATTTTACCAGAAAAATCTCTAGCAAATTTATGACCATGCCACTATCCTCACTTGTAGAAGGACGAGATCGAGAATATTGTTAAAGAGATGCTTGACACCGGGGTGATTCGATCGAGCTGCAGACCTTACTCCTCATCGGTGTTGCTAGTGCGTAAGAAAGATGGTACATGACGGATGTGCATTGACTATCAGGCTCTAAACGCTATCACCATCAAGGATAAATATCTTATCCCATTCGTAGATGAACTCTTGGATGAATTAAAAGGAGCTCGAGTCTTCACTAAATTGGATCTCCAATCCGAATACCATCATATTCGGATATGCACTGAAGATATTCTGAAAACTACATTCTGGACGTATAATGGCAACTACGAGTTTCTGGTATTGTCTTTCGGACTTATGAATGCTCCTTCTACTTTCCAAAGCCCAATGAATGATATCTTTCGGAGTTTTCTATGTAAGTTTGTATTAGTATTCTTTGATGATATTCTCATTTATAGCCCTACGCTTGATATATATTTTCAGCACTTATGAACTGTTCTAACGATTCTTCGGAAGAATACTCCTTATGTTAAACAGTCAAAGTGCAGCTTATTATAACATAAAGTGGAGTATCTTGGGCACATTATATTAGAGGATGGAGTAGTGGTGGACCCGATAAAGATCGAGACAATGCAAGGATGGCCGAGACCTACAAACGTACAATCATTGCGCGATTACCTTAGACTCACGGGCTACTACCAAAATTTTGTGAAAGATTATGGTAAGATCAGTGCCCCGCTCATGTCCTTACTGAAGAAAGACTCCTTCTTATAGTTGGATAAAGCCTCCGCAGCCTTCGAATGACTCAAGGCAGCTATGACGATGACATCAGTCCTAGCGCTGCTTGATTTCGACTCCTAATTTACACTAAGGCTTCCCCCACACTTTGTACGAGGTTTTTACAAGAGATACTAATTATTACCAAGTTTAAAATATGGTTAGATACAGGTCCATGACACGAAAGAGGAGTAAAACTAGAAGAATTGCAATCCATGCTCATGCCAGATTAGGCTCTCATCATTCTGAACCATACCAGAGGGTAATCACCATTCTAGAAGAAAGATTGGCTATCACTAAAGACTAACCATATGACAGCACATGTAAAGAAGAAACGACCTCCCGACAAACTTCAGAATGGACGAAAAATTAAAGATCGAGCTTTTCTACACCTCTAGCCCGATCAGCAGGAAACTCAAGCCTTAATGAAGTGGTCTCCTTATTTCTTTAGGCCTTGCAAAATTGAGGATCACATTGGGGCCCTAACCTAGAGATCAAATTCATGCACCAAATCAAGATTACAGTTGATCCACCAGGTATCCTACCTCAAATGGAAATTTAAAAAAGACAACTCAGCCTAAATCCTTCTAACTAACATCCCAATTGATGAGGAGGCCAAAATTCAGTTAATGATAGCATGGGAGTCACATGAGGAGTTGAAGATCGAGTTCTAGAGTTTATGGACCCTCAGCCTTGAGGACAAGGCTGATCTGAAGAGGGCAGACTTAATAGGACTCCAACAGGGTTGAGTCCTAATCATCTTTATACTAGTCAATAAAAACTCTATTAGATTATAATAAAGTCACTCCTATCTTATAAAGGAGTATGACTAGGGTTTAGATTATCCCTTAGGGCTTAGTAGTTGCCGCCCCCCTTACTGGGCAAGTCGACCAGGGTTTCCCCCTGCTTAGGTTGGCTATAGAGCCAACCTAGCCGCCCCTTGTTCCTATTAAGGCAGGATGGCTATAGGAGGGGCAAAAAAGTAATTCTACTTAGATAAGTGCCCCCTTATGCTAGGACTCTGATCCCTATTTAAGATATAGTAACCCCCCTCTTTTAATCAAGTAATTATCAATTTTATTTCAGATTTGTGCCGAATCTAGGAGGGAGGAATCCCTATAGCGTTCCAAGGGTTGATTCCCCTCAAGGATCAAAATCTATAGAGCTCCTTCTGGGGTTCTTATCATGCGCCTTTACTTCTCCCTGAATCTTTGGCTTTAGGCCCTCGATGAAAGTCCCTAAAAATTATTTTTCAGACCAATCTATAGTTTGATTAGATAAACGTTCAAACCTTATTTGGTATTCTTGTATTATGGAGGTTTGACAAATCTTTGCCAATTGTCCATCAATCCTTTCTTGAATCGCTGCCAAGAGAGTCCTCCATGGGTGTGCTCAAACCAATTAAACCACTGAATAACATCTCCCTCAAGGTGGATGGCAACAATCTCTACCTGTGGCATCGATAGTTCGGTAGAACTGAAAATAGCGCTCTGCGGGTGAGATCCACCCGATCGGGTCTCCTTCTTCCTATCTAGGGAAGTCAACCTTCATGCATGGACCATTGAGATCAGAGGTGATGTAGCCATGTTCTTGAGGATCATCTCACCGATCTGAAGTTTCTACGTGTTGTGATTTCCTCAAGCTCAACGGTCGGCCAATGCTGAATTCGACGAAAAGGGGGAAACCCTGACCGATCAACCCAGTAAGGGAGGTGGCGGCCACTAAGCCCTAAGGGCTAATCTAAGCTCTAGCCATACTTTTTTATAAGATAGGAGTGACTTTATTATAATCTAACAAGATTTTTATTGACTAGTACTAAGATAATTAGGACTCAACCCTGCTGGAGTCCTATCAAGTTGGAATCAGAAGGCCTTAGCATGGGGCAAGAGGATGCAGAGGTGGGTACTCTTGAAGAATATGCCATAGTGCTACTATTCAAGTTGTTATTGAAGGAAGTGGTGCACAACAGAGATTGTACTGGTGGGGGATAGAGGCCCAGGATCCAGACATTGGTGCACCAATTTTAGTGAAGTATGGAGACTTTGAGAGCTATTAGGTGACGGACTATCCTAGAGCGATACTTTATCTAGGGGTGACCCAAGAATGGGTGGGCGAAGGTGAATTACCAAAGTAGCGAAGGCAATCGGAGGTGGCAGAGGCCCTATGATGTGTTGGCAGAGGCCACATATGGAGAGATCATAGTCTAAGTTCAACAAATAAGAATATGAGTGCAATGAAGATGTCACTAGGAGGCAGCGCAGTGCAGCGGATTGTGGTGGAATAGTTCACGGTAATACAACATATTCGGAGATGTCTTGTGAGGGACATGATCATACGGAGGTGTGATCAGGAGCTACTAGGAACTCCACCTCAGTGAGCAACACAACGGCAAGAAGGGCTATGGATTCAACTAGTGAATTCTATGGTACCACAGAGGTGGGTCTTTCGTGTGTGCGCATCGAATCTTGCATCAAATAAAAGCCTTGGTTATCAGCATATGGGGGGTTGTGTACCACCGAGGGAGAATTTTGAGTGCATGTATCAGAGAGTCCTATGGAGGGGACTTGATCATACAGAGGTATGATCAGAGTGACTGAAGAGTTGGACTGCTCCAGTGCTTATATTCACTTAAGGGAGCCCGGTAAGTCAGAGGACAAGACTGAGTAAGCGAATGTTACTACCAAGGAAGCTAAGGAGAACAGAATCGGTGCGAGCCTTGCAACAAGATAGTGGAGGCCATGTATGAGAGTTACAGTCTATCTTTCCATCGACCAAGGAGAACAACTAAGAGGATACAGAGGTATTGAAACAGGTACTCGAAAGGGGCAAGGAAGTGACGATGAGTCCGGAGGGGCTCAGCTACCTAAAAGTAAAGCATCGTTAGAAAGGAGGTGGACTCGGAGGAGCATCACAGTGCCATAAAGATGGATCTACTGATTGCCAAAGAAAGAGATGCAATGCAAGGCAACAGATAGTAGGGCCATGGGCTCGGCAATGCCATAGTACCGCAGAGGTAAGACGTCCATGGAGTCATCGATCCCTTGCTCTCATGGAGGGAGAGCATTGGTCATAAAAGGGGTCGAGGAGGTGGAGAATGTAGAGGCAAACTCCAAGTACCAAGATAGGATGGAAGGGTAGAGGCTAAGAAACTTCATAAGACTGGTGTCAATGGGCTTCTCATTAAGATAGCCAAAAGTGAGAGACTTTGGGTTGATGTAGGAGTACTCGACCAAGAAATAGGTAGGCAGTACATGTTGTTATACCTTTTCTACTCAGAGGAGTAGGCGACGAAGATGATGGAGAAGACAATGTAATCCTAGAGGCGACCAGAACTATCAAAGACTTATTCCAAGTTGGGGTAAACTTTTTTTTGCTCTTTTCGGGCAAAATATCTTGCATTCCGAAAGTTCGATGGTAGTGGGAAGGCAAACTACAGTAGCTAACTCAACGCAATGAGTGCAAACACTTTGAGTGTTTCGGAAGTGTGAGCAAAGAACAGGCAAAATGCTAGTAACCAGCTTGATGCATGAAGTACAACCTCAAAGATGTGAACAAAATCAAGTAACTGTTGCCTTCTCAACTCAAGAGAGTGGGCAAAACCAATTACCCCAGTTCTTATACCTCAAGGAGGTGGGCGAAATCAAGTAACATTTATCTTCTCAACTCAAAGAGAAATAGTAAATCTTAGTACCCCAATTCTCTTATTTATCTAGCAGAGGATCTCTGCACAAGTTCAGTGACCCTTCGAGAAAGCTTATGGAAGACAATAGTTATCAAATCATCATAGTTGACGATTAGTACTACTAAGAGTAGATTGTCCACTTTATTTTCTAATAAAATATCAATCGACAATGGGAGTGATGCGAACCTACTTGGCTGTGACAACTAAAGTTAAAGAAGGATCAATGAGCGAATTTTATGGATGAAGGATCTCAAAAACTTCAAAGTCTACAAACCGATACTCATTAAAGCTCCAACAAGTATCCATCCAGTTTAAGCAATATGAGACTGTTGCAATACCAGCGCATAACAAGGAAGGTTTTTTTTCTTCACGAGAAGGATTTGTAGAAATTAACAAGGATCAGCACAACTCAGCCAACCCCACACAAGAGTCAGTCATTGGCGAGTTGAAGCAGCATGACAAATCAAAGTTTGACTACTCAACAACAACGATAGAGAGTAGTTGAGAGCCAAGGGGCGTGTTGCAACTAAAGCAAAATATTGATGATTCAACAAAAGGTGAGGAGATACAGTGGCTTCGATAAGGATGTTGGAGAAATATGAGGGGAAGAATATCATGGACCAAAATATAAACAAGGTGTTTGATGTAATGCTCATCTTTATCCATATCCTTCGATTTTTATACATACTTTGTACAGCAAGTAATAGGCTTGTAGTATGCTTCACAGCCCTAGTTTGATTAGCTTTTATGGTCAGTTTCGACTTGTAAATCCAAATTGTATTAGGTTGGCACTTGATAGGACTCCAATAGGGTTGAGTCCTAATAATCTTAGTACTAGTCAATAAAAACCCTATTAGATTATAATAAAGCTACTCATATCTTATAAAAGAGTATGGCTAGGGTTTAGATTAGTCCTTAGGGCTTAGTAGCCACCACACCCCTTACTGAGTTGGTCGTCTAGGATTTCCCCCTGCTTAGGTCGGGTATAGAGCCACTTAGCTGCCTCTTGTTCCTATTAAGGCATGTTGGCTATAGGAGGGGCAAAGGAGTAATTCTACTTAGGCAAGCACCCCCTTAGGCTAGGGTTTTGATTCATATTTAAAGATGTAGCCACCCCCTCTTTTGAATCAAGCAATTATCAATTTTATTTCAGCCTTGTGTCGAATCTAGGAGGGAGGAACCCCTATAGCTTTCCAAGTGTTGATCCCCCTCAAGGATCAAAATCTATAGAGCTCCTTTTGAGATTCTATCATATGGTATTAGAGCAAAAATCTTGCTGCCCCTATAGCCATCATCCATGCCTCCTCTCTCTTTTTTACAATGGTGGTCTTAGCTCCACAGTTTATTACAATGCCAATATAGGCTTTGTCGATCTATCATACTCTTCTCTTGTTAACTTTCTGGGCTGAGGTGACTAGCTGGTGGTAGATGGGGTTGAGAGTCTCTGTGTTGTTGGTCATGTGGCGGCTTTGGTCCTCCGAGCATCTTGGTTCAGCCTATCTTCGTGTAGTCGTGCGAAGGAGATGGCTGCCTTAAGTGTGTACGGTTGTCGCACTTTAACTTCTTCTTGAATCTTCGGCTTCAAGCCCTCAATGAAAGTCCTCAATATCTATTTTTCAGACCAATCATGAGTTTTATTAGTTAACCTTTCAAACCTAATTTGGTACTCTTGGATGGTAGAGGTTTGACGGATCTTCATTAGTTCTTCGTCATGGTTATTATAATTAATTACTGCTGAAGGTTTATATGCTTTTAGTTGGGATGTGGCTCTCATGCTCTGAGAATCTTTATTGAGGTACACTTCTTGAAGTTGTACAAAGGAGATCGACATTGTCAAGGTGTAAGGCTACCATGTCTTATCCTTGCTTCTTATCTCTGATGGGTTCCTTTTGCAATTAGAATTTACACCATGTTGTGATCTTCTTGGGCTTGGTGATTAGCCCAATCTAAACTCCTCGAAGAGAGTACATAATTTAGTATTCATATGTGTCTTAAAAGCCTCCAATTTGGCTTTGAATAAGGTAAGCAATGTCATGATGTAAGGATCTCCAACCTGTCAAACAAATCGACTAAAAAGTGTAGCTATAATTTTTCAGATTGAAGGCAGTGAATGGTAGCAATGTCAGGACTACGGGGGTGAAGTCTCCAAGTAGAGGATGGCAGCCAAGGGTAGCAACGATTGTAGAGAAAAAGAGGGCAGCAACAACATCGGTTGCAACTACACTCTGACTTCATGGCTGCAAGTGGCGTCGGTTGTAGCAAGGGTGCAGCTGCAATAGGAGGAAGACGGGGTAGCGATGTACATGACAATTACGGAAAAGAGCAGCAGTGGTATGAAGCAAGAGACGGTTGCTGTTGTATTCAATTTGTGGTTGGTCGCAATCAAGATAGTTGGTAGCGAACGATTATTGCGGGCTGCGATGTAAATAAATTACAACTAAAGATCACTGCTGGTAGCTTTTTTCCATAAGGATCGCTGCTGGTTGTAATCAAGAAGGATGGCAACAAGAGGTCATTGTTGGTAGTGTTGGGCAGTGAAATATGCATACTGTGGTTAAAGGGATAAGGGAGATTGGGCGGCTGAAAGATTGGTGGACCGAAGGCTTCGGTTTTTGGGTGCGGTATGTGGCTATTTTATGTGCGATTTAGGGCTACGGTTTTGTAGAGTTTAGGCTACGAATTGGTGTGGTTTTAAGGCTGTGATAGTAGTAGATGAGGATTAGAGAAATATATTTTAGATCTGGGATAGATGGCAGCAAAGGTAGGTGTATCGGTAAGGAAAGTTGGCTGAAAAAGTAAGTGGATCGATGAGGAAGTAGGCTACGATTAGGGCTGATTTGGATGGCTATTTAGTTTCAGTTTAGGGTAGAGTTTTGAAGGATTTTTGGTAAGGATGGTAGGGTTTGCTGATAAGGAAAAGAGAGTCCAAAATCTTACAAAAAAATAGCACTTAAATTCGATAGAATTTGATGAAAAAAAAGTGTGACGATGTGCAGTCCTACCGAATAGATTTTACATCGGAGAAATGATGACTTCTCGACATAATTTCCAAAGGAAATTTAAAGAAAATTATGCAAAAACCCTTGGATTAGATGTTGGGAATACCAATAAAAGGTTTGGTGAAATTATGGCTACGTAACAGTAAGGAAATATGGTAAAAGATAAAAGGTAGATCCTTCATCG
The DNA here is from genome assembly GCA_021527575.1 of Ensete glaucum. Taxonomy (NCBI): domain Eukaryota; kingdom Viridiplantae; phylum Streptophyta; class Magnoliopsida; order Zingiberales; family Musaceae; genus Ensete; species Ensete glaucum. The sequence goes on from CM038555.1 coordinate 36,260,922, forward strand.
TAAAAATTTCAGAACTATATACTGGTGAAAGATTACACAAGAAAACTAGTTCTAGAAAGAATTTTTCTAAGAAATCAATCCCAGATGAAAGCCAAGTTGATCGTTGGAATTGTATAAAAATTTTGGCCAAAAAGGATGAACAAAAATTTAGTTTCAAGAGGCCAATAGACAAAAGGCATATTCTCCTTCATAAAATTTCAGCACTATGCGATGAAGAATCATAGCACTATAAGTCTAGATCAAGAATGAGTTTTCTTATGAGATTAGTCTTAGATGAAAGCTAAGATGATCTACAAAATTTTATAAAAGTTTCAACCAAAAAGAATGAATAAAATTTTAGTTCCAAGAAGCAAAAATTAGTTAAAAATTTCTACAGCGTTTTGCCTTCGCAATGATGATAATGTTTGCGATGGTAAAATTTTACAGCAAGAAAATTTTGGAAAAATATCTCTCATATATAAGATAGAGGAATAGTAGTATCAAGAGGCGTGGGCTTTGGAGTTTTTACCAGATCTTTGATGTTGATGTAGAGGAAGGCAGCAGATTGATGGATATGCGGCTTAGTTGGCGACGATGGAGGCAACGTCAAAAGCAATCGTGGGAATTGGTTGGGATGTTGGAGGCATGGATGATAGCTATAAGGGTAGCAAGATCGTTGCTCTGATATCAGATGATAGAACCCCAAAAGGAGCTCTATAGATTTTGACCCTTGAGGGGGTCAACCCTTGGAACGCTGTGAGGGTTCCTCCCTCCTAGATTCGGCACAAGGCTGAAATAAAATTGATAATTACTTAATTTAAGAGGGGGGCAGCTACATCTTTAAATAAGGATCAAAACCCTAACCTAAGAAGGTGCTTACTTAAGTAAAATTATTCTTTTACCCCTCCTATAGCTGACCTGCCTTAATAGTAATAAGGGGCGACTAAGTGGCTCTATAGCAAACCTAAGCAGGGGGAAACCCTAGCTGACCAACCCAATAAGGGGTGTGGCAGCTACTAAGCCCTAAGGGCTAATCTAAACCCTAGTCATACTCCTTTATAAGATAGGAGTGGCTTTATTACAATCTAACAAGTTTTTATTGACTACTTATTAGGGAGATTAGGACTCAACCCTATTGGAGTCCTATCAGGGCAGCTACATCTTTAAATAGAGATCAAAACCCTAGCCTAAGAGGGTGCTTACCTAAGTAAAATTATTCCTTTGCCCCTCCTATAGCCGACATGCCTTAATAGGAACAGGCGATGGCTAGGTTGGCTCTATAGCCAATCTAAGTAGGGGGAAACCCTGGCCGACCAACCCAGTAAAGGAGGTGGCGGCCACTAAGCCCTAAGGACTAATCTAACCCTAGTCATACTCCTTTATAGGATAGGAGTGACTTTATTACAATCTAGCAGGGTTTTATTAACTACTTCTTAGGGAGATTAGGATTTAATCCTGCTGGAGTCCTATCATGGTGGTACCACCAGTACACTAAAAACTCGAGGATTTGAATTTTTGGCTCTAACTTCTGAAGTCATTTGGGGTCTATAATATCCCAATTATTCTTGCTTGGATAGCAAGAAAGACTTATTAAAAAGTTCAGTTCCCTTCTCTAAAAGCTTAGAGGTTATTTTATGGGAGAGTGCAAGGGAATACTTATAAAAAAGGATTGTAAATTGTTCTCTCCTGAGCCTAAGAAAAGGAGAAAGAGTTATAAAATGAATAGTTGATCTTCATATGTTGAAAGAAGATCAATAGTGAAAGGGTGGCCTCAAGTGAAGAGGAATTTGGAGTGGACGTAGGTTACGTGGACCGAACCATTATAAATCCAATGTGTATTTTCTTTTATGCTCTTAATTAACTATTATTTTCTCAGTTAACTACTTATAACACTTTGCAAGTCAAAGGACACTTTCAATATCGATTTTCATCGAACGAGTTTTTAAATCAACGTGTTTTACAAAAGCACTAATTGATAACCCTACCCACCCTCCCCCCCCCCCCCCCCCACCATCTTAGTGTCGCTTCGGTTCCAACAGGTTGTACCTAGGCCAAGCCTTCACACTCCTCCCTAGCGATACACTTGGTATGAAGACCCAAGGGTGGCATTTCAAATAAGTAGAGTTAAAAGGACTTCCTCCTAAGCCAAGCACCTCAACGTGAAACTCCAAGGGTTGTACCTAGGCCAAGCCTCCATGCTCCTCTCTAGCCATGCACTCGGTGTAGAAGGTCGAGGGTTGCACCTAGGCCAAGCCTCTGTGCTCCTCCCTAGTCATGCACTCATTCTAAAAGGACTCGCTCCCAAGACAAGCACCTCGGCATGAAACTCTAAGGGTTGCACCTAGGCTAAGCCTCCGCATTTCTCTCTAGCCATGCACTCAGTGTAGAAGGTCGAGGGCTACACCTAGGCCAAGCCTTCATACTCCTTCTAGCCATGCACTCGGTGTAGAAGGCCGAGGGTTGCACCTAGGCCAAGCCTTGATGCTCCTCCCTAGTTGTGCACTCAATGTAAAAGGTCGATGGTTCTACTTAGGTCGAGCCTCCGATGGTTCTACACTCGGTATGAAGACCCAAGGATGGCACCTTAGATAAGTAGAGTTAAAAAGGACTCACTCTCATGCCAAGCACCTCGGCATGAAACTTCGAGGGTTATACTTAGGCCAAGACTCCACACTCCTCTCTAGTCATATGCTTGGCATAAATACCTCAAAATCAACACACTCCTAGTAACTCAACCGATGGATCCCCGCTAGAGAACAAGCCCAATAGTGCACCCTTTAGAGAAAGACCCTAGAGGACACCCTTCAGGGGGGAGCAAATGATGGGGATATTGTTGGTTTATACCAACTCATCTATCATGGAGATTGATATATAAGCAGGGCTCCACATCATCAGCCTCCAAACGATGTCGTAGCGCACCCCAAAGTACCCTGCACTAATGATTGGTAATAATCACCCTATCTTATCAGGATCAGAGGCAGCCAAAATAATTAGGTCGTTATACTGATTTTATCCCGAGCCAACCAATAAGTAGACCCACGGACCAAGTATAAAAGGAACCCTCTAGCTCACATTGATGGGGATAGATGGACACTTACTATCTCTCTATATACTATCACGGACTTAGTTGAATTTTCTTAAGCCGTGCGGCACCCTTGCGGTAAACTCAAAGACTTGGTTGTTATTGCCTAAGCCATAAAGCAACCTTGCCCAATGTTTCAGACTTAGCTAGGATTGCCTAAGCCAAGAAATGCCTAAGCGTTATGCTTCCACAAAGGGTCAGCCTAATTACAACCTTATGTTGGTCCTGAAGGACCTGCAAAAGAGGAAGATAAAGCGAGCGGCGGACAAGTCCAGATATCTCGTGAAGAGGGAAGCTTTTACAAGCAATTCGTTGAACACCTTGAGTGTAACATAGAAAGAGAGAAAGAGTGCAAAATAGGACTTTAGAGGGCTGTAAGAATAGTCACAAGTCCACAAATGATGATTCCCAAAGGTGTCGGATGCAAAACAGTTCAACTTGTTTTGAATGCTCATGCCCGACTACATACCCGAAGCCCCATCCAACCCTGTGCCACCTAGGGGGTTCCAGAGGGCTGAGATGGCTGACATTCTACACCTCTCAAAAAGCTTATTATAGCACACAAAAATGGCCCAAAACTGAGCAGTTTTAGGCTGTTTTGGTTCTGCACATTGAACGATCATTCTATAGCATTCCAGACTATTTCTACTTATATTTCTTAGGCAAAAACACTTAAAAACAACGCAAAACAGGCTGCCAAATATCTATACAAGTAAGCAAAAGTGACAGACATTCCATTGAGTGAAGGTGTTGTGGTTGAGCGACGACCATCCATGACATTCTCCCCCACTTAAACTATCGACGCCCTCGTCGATGCTTGTTGGTAGGCTTTGAAGCAGGCTTCTTTATATCATAGGACATCTTCTGGCTCCTAACTGGCTTTTGTTCTAGGCAGCTTTTGCCACTTCACCAAGTACTCAGTTTGCTTCGCTCTGCTAGGTAGCTTAGTTTTACGATCCACCAGAATAGTCTCAATTTGCTTCTTGTAGGAGGCTCTGATTAGAGGTAGATGAGTTAAAATATTTCAAAAAGCATCTTGCAGATCTAAATAGTAGGCTTTTAAGTTTCTTGTATCGAAGATATTATGAATTTTGAGCTATGCCGACAATTATAACTTATAGAAGACATTGCCTACCTTGCTGACAATTGGGAAAGGTTCTTCATACTTGCGTGTCAACCCTTTATGCCTAAAGAATTTGAGTGATTCTAGTTGGAACTTCACTAACACTAAGTCACCAACTTTAAACTCCTCTGGTCGCCTTCCGAAGTCTGCCAACTTCTTTATTTTTTGGTCGCTTTCTCCAAGTAAGTCCAAGCAATATCTGTATTCTGATGTCATTATTTTTCAAAGTGATATACTGATGGACTACTCCCCGTATAACCAATAGCCAATGTGTGAGGAGTTAACGGTTGTTATCTCGTGATAATCTTGAAAGGGCTCTTGTTGGATGTATAGCTCTATTGCAAGTTGTAGGAGAATTAGGCTATGTCCAACAGCTTCACCTAATCTCGTCGGTTGGCACTCACATAGTGCCAGAGATACTGCTCTAAGAGCGAGTCAATTCTTTCAGTTTGACCATTCATCTGGGGGTGGACTTGTGGAGAAGTATAACTTAAATCCCAACAGCTTGAATAACTTAGTCTAGAATCGTCCCAAGTACCAAGAATCTCGATCACTAATGATATTATGTGGGACTCTCTAATACTTCACCACATTCTTCATCATCAATGTGGTCGCCTCCTCCGTGGAACAATGTAGGGGTGCAGCAATAAATATTGTATACTTTGAAAATCGATCAACAACCATAAGTATCGATCCAAGTCCCCTTACTACGGGCAAGCTTGATATGAAATCTAAGGAAATGCTCTCTTATGGCCTTTCTAGTACGGGCAGCGGCTCCAAAAGCCCTACCAGCTTCTACTACTCTACCTTATCCAATTGACAAGTATGGCATGTTCGAACATAATCCTCCACATCTATCCCCATCTTCAGCCAATAAAAGTCCCTCTTTATGAGAGCCATTGTTCAATGAATGCCCAGATGTCCTACCCAAAGGGAATCATGACATTCTCTCAAGAGTTTACGCCTCAAATTGTCCGCTCGCGGAACATAAACTATATTTCCTTTGTTGTAGATAAGTCCCTCCTGGATCCAAAATTGTCATGCCTTGCCCTTTTTGATAAGTTACATCAGGGTTACTGCTTGAGGATCACTATACAGTCCATCCCTGATCCTAGAAAGAAAGTTAGAGTGCAACTGGCTTGCTTGGCCCCCACCTTCCAACTATATAGCATGTACCAATTCAACTTTTCGGCTCAATACATCGGCCATGATATTTGCCTTTTCGGGCTTGTACTCCATTACCATGTCGAACTCGGTCAAGAAGTCCTGCCATCATGCTTGTTTTGGGAGAGTTTCTTTTGAGTCTGGAAATAACTCAACGTAACATTATCCATCATTAGCATGAATAGTGCTCCCAAAAGGTAATGCCACCAGACTCATAGATAGTGGACCACCGCTGTCATCTGCTTCTTATGCACTGGATATTACCGTTCGATTTTGTTGAGCTTACGACTCTCGTAGGCCACTGGATGACCCTCTTGTATAAGTACTCCCCCAATAGCGAAGTAAGAAGTATCTGTATGGACTTCAAAAGACTTCTCGTAGTTTTGTAATATGAGTACTGGTTCCTCCATTACGATAATCTTTAGGTCTTAGAATGCCACTTTACATTTGTCTGACCATCTCCAAGGCTGCTCCTTCTTGAGCAACTCCATCAGTGGAGCTGCATGCTTCGAATATCTAGCAATGAAATATCGATAATAGTTAGCGAACCCGAGGAAAGATTTCAACTCTAGCACCTTCTTTGGTATTCGCCATTTTGCCATAGCTTGCACCTTCGATTTATCCATCCGAATAAAATCATCACCAATTCGATGCCCCAAGAATAGAATCTTTGTCTGAGCAAAGTAACACTTCTCCCTCTTTACAAAGAAAGTGTTCTCACTAAGAACTTTGAAGATTGTCCAAAGGTGCTCAACATGCTCCTCAAGTGTTTGGCTATAGGTGACTATATCGTCCAAGTAGACAAAAATAAATTTGTCCAAATATTCCTTGAATAGTTGGTTTATTAGAGTATAGAATGTGGCTGGAGCATCGGTTAAGCTGAAAGGCATCACCAAGAACTCAAATGCTCCATACCTAGTCACACAAGTAGTCTTCGCCTTATCACCTTATGCAATATACACCTGCTAGTACCCCGACCAGAGGTCCAGTTTAGATAAGTACTTGGCCTTGCCCAGTTGATCGAACAAATCCGCGATGAGCAAGATGGGGTATTTGTTCTTCACCAGCACTTTGTTAAGGGCTAGATAATCGATACATAATCGGAGGCTCCTGTCTTATTTTTTTTGGAAAATAAGTGGAGCTCCGAATGGTGCCTTTAAACTACAGATGAGACCACCGTTTAGTAGTTCATCTAACTACTTCCTCAGTTCTGCCAACTTTGGAGGGGTCATGCGATATGGTGGTCTCGTTGGAGGCTTAACTCCTGGCTCTAACTCAATATTATGATCCACACCTCTATGTGGAGGTAGAGTCTTTGGCAATTCAAGTGGCATAACATCTGTGAACTCCTTCAGAACATTCGCCACCACAGCAGGTTCGTGAATGGCCTCCCCATTAAGTGGCTCTAGTTTTATAATAGCCACGAAAGTTAATTCACCTTTTCGTACCCCTTTCTTAAATTGTAGTGTCGATATTTACTATGGGTCCTTGGTTCCTCCTTGAGAAACTAGAAGAATACAGAGGTCGTCGCCTCCCATTAGGTATAGAGAGTTTAGGAGTGGCATCGGCACCAACATCGTCGCATGTATGAACTTCATTCCAAGAATCACTTGGAAGTCATCTAATGGCACCGCCATCATATTTGTGCACCCGCTCTACGTTCGAATCTTGATAGGGACCCCCTTTACTAGTCCGGAGATCCGCTGAGCCTCCGAGTTCACAGCCTTCATACAACTTGGGTTCTTCTCCAAGATAAGTCCAAGTCATTTACTTCACGATCAGTAATAAAATTATGGGTAACACCTGTGTCCATAATTGAAAGGGTTGTTCAGCCATTAAGCTTGATATCCACATACATCAACTCACTAATCGCTGCCTTCTGTGCCTTTATCTTTGTGTTCTCTCCCACTTGACCCGTCATGCATTCAACAAATGCATTGCTCCAATTCGAGGCCCTTGTGACATCATCGCCATTGGATTTAGAACTACTCGAACTAAGGGCGATGACTTTGCTCTTGTCCGACTTGTGAGGGTGTATTGATGTAGTTAAAGCATTGAGTACCTACTTTTGTGGGCACTCTCTCACTATGTGTGGTCCTTCGCATAAGAAGCATCCGCTATGTTTTAGGGCATTGCCTTTTGTGCTTAGTCCCTTGTGGAAGTTCTTCTTCCTTTGTTCGCCCATGAACTCCTTCGCTCGGGAATATTTGAGTGGGTGATTTCCCGAGGATTGTTTATTCTTTCCTGCATCCTCTGAAGAAATAAAGCCAATTAGCCTTTCGGTAGCCGCAATTGCTCCGACCATGTTGGTAACATTCCTCTAATTTAGTTCTTGTTGTGCCTATGACTTTAGGCTGTCGAGGAAGCTAAATAGCTTATCTTTCTTGGGCATGTCTTGTATGTCCAACATCAATGCAGAAAATTGCTTCACATAGTCTCGAATAGAAGTACTTTGACGGAGTTGTCTCAACTTTCTTCTTGCCACGAACTCAGCATTCTCGGGTAGAAACTGAGTTCTTAACTCTCGCTTCAAGTCCTCCCAAGTGTCTACTTGACACAGGCCTTGCTGGATTTCTTCCCAATAGGTTTGCCACTAAAGTTTTGCATCTCCATTCATATACATTATTGCTATCGAAACCTTGGTTTCTTCTGAGTTAGGCCTCGTAGCACGAAAGTACTGTTCCATATCAAATAAGAAATTTTTGAGCTCCTTGTCATCCCTAGCACCTCTGTAACAATGTGGCTTAGGCACCCTCAAGCTTTGGTAGTGCAATATGGTTGCTGCTCCCTTCCATAATTAAGAGTCCTGGTAAGTAATGTCACCTTGGACATAAGTTCTGCCACCACTTCTTGTAGATGTTGTACGGAGTCTTTGGTGTCCTCTGTCAATTGGTCGACTCAGGACTCGACCTTGTCGATCCAAGATTCAGTATCTTCTTGCGAGCTCTCTACCCCAAGGATCCTTCCTTGGCCTTAGTAGATTTCCTCCAAGCTTGCTTTAAGAACATCGAGGCGGGTTTCAACCATTGTAAGTCTCTCTTTATGGCTCCTTTTTCCAATTGGCGCACCAGATTGTGCCTCCTCCACTCGCAGAGAGTACCCAACTTCACACTCGTCTTGTTCGTTGTCATGCTCCTCATGAGTGGCTTCAGCAGTTTGTGAGCAAGTTTGCACTTGCACCCACCTACAGCTGCTTGGGGCAAAGGTCCAGCTTGCCCCATCTTGCTCGATTCACCACGATGCTTCACCATGGCAAGATTACGAATCCTTTTCGCTTACTTGTTTGAATTGCTTGCCTGCTCTGATACCACAATGTCATGGATTTTGCTAAATTTACCTAAGCCGTGCGATACTCTTGCGGCAAACTCAAAGACTTGGTTATTATTGCCTAAGTCGTAAAGTAACCTTGTCCAATGTTTTAGACATAGCTGGGATTGCCTAAGTCAAGAAACACCTAAGCATTACGCGTTCACAAATGGTCAACCCAATTGCAACGTCATGCCGGTCTCGAAGGACCTATAAAAAGAGAAGTTAATTAAGTTAAAAGCGAGTGGCAGATAAGTCTCAACGTCTCGCTAAGAGGGAAGCTTTTACAAGCAATTCGTCGAACACATTAAGTGCAACAGAAAAGGAGAGAAAGAGAGTGAAACAAGACTTTAGTGATAGAAGATAGGATTAAGTTACGATTAAGATATGATTTTCTCAACTGAATGAGGAAATCATATAGGTTAGTTGAGGGAAACCCTCATATCTTCACATGTATAAATTGATGATGAATCAGTAAACTCAATGGGCATTTCATTACTACTTCCTATTTCAACATGGTATTATAACCCCTCTCTCTATAAGAGAGATTACCTTTCTTTTTTATTTGCTGTTAAATGATAGCTTCTATCACCGTTTGTCCGTAGACAACCCCGTTGCGAAACTACAAATACTCAGGGGTCATCCACCGCCACCCTCCCGGACATCCTTTGCTTCCTCTGCTCTGAAGGCAACTCTCTCCTCATCGATGTAGATCTCCCTCTCCAACAAGAGATAAGCACCGCTCATGATGCTATCGACAACGCCCACTCTTCTCTATCGATGATAGCCCTCTAGCGACCTGGGAAACCATCCTCTTAGCTGTCTCCACCCTACTGCCACTGCTTCCCACCGCAACCAATCGCAACACTCACTGCCATTATCCTCTACTCTTCTTCCCAAATCAGCAAACCAAGAGACCCAAAATTCCTTGAGACCAAGGAATCTCACTGAAAGGCCTTTGGAGATAGTCATCTCGTGGTCCCTTTCCCTGATCCGCCGGCCACCTGCTCTTCCCCTTTCGTCTTGCGGGATTGTCAATGTAGTTGTTGCTGACTTCACCAGCAGCCTTCATGGGGGCCATCTTCCACCAGATCTGCTGCTCCTCCTCCGCTCGCAGGACATCCTTAGGTGTTGCCCTTCTCCACTCATGGTAACCTCGTGTCTCCGACTGTAGTACTCGAGCAGTAGAGGCGGCGCACCCCACCTCTCTACTCGATCGTAACTAGATCTTATCTCCGGCCAACCGCTCCTTCCCCTCCCAGCAACGCCCTCCTGCTACTACCGCAGTCGCTTCTAGCCGGTTGCTGACCACTACTTCTTCTTCCTCCCTACTGCTACATTCTCTGCTTCCTGCGGCTTTTTCCTCTATCAACCGCCTGTCGCTCCCAACTAAGTCCTCCACCGCAACAACTGCTCCCAACTGCTACCATCTTCCCATTTGCTACTGCAGCCACTCTCTACCAATGCCTACTCTTTTCCAGTCACCTTGCTATAATTTTCTACAATAATCATAAAGAAAATAAAAAAAAAAAGAGGGAAAAGAGAGAAGAGAAGAAGATGAAGGGCATCAATGCTACATCTTTCTCTCCTCGCTTCCAACCTTTACTGTCACCGTCTTGGTCAACGAGATTCTTCTATCCATTATTATTGCTTGGTTGTATCATGGCTTCTTCCATGACAGTTGGCCCCAGCCCTATCAGTTCTCCACTCCGCTAACCAATGACAACTTCTTACCTTTTCTTTTGATGTCACCAGCATCTTCTTGCATAGTGTAATAGAAACAAAGCATCTTCTGTTATAGCCGTCAGACCTCCACTTCTTGCCATCGAGGTCCCCCTCGCTTTCGTTATCTAGCGATAACTTTTGCTCCATCCATTCCGATGTGCTTGCCCCGTGCCATATCTCCTCTTCCTGCCATGCTTGCATCCTCCTCAGCCAAGTTTACATAGCCATCAAAGTCAATTGCCATCAGATCTTCACCGTGGTTGACAACATAGCGGTCTTCTTCTTTTAGATTCATTAGCATCGGCTCAAGATCTGCATTCTTCTCAGGAGCTTGATCTTGCGGGGGCATGATGTCCGATCTAATCAAATTTTTAAACTTGGATCCAACAAAATCGTCTACTTTTTCTAAGCTAGGCTAAGATCGCCGTCAAAGTCAATGGCCATCATATCCTCACCACACTTGACAACACAACGGCTTCCTTCTTAGCTAGGTTGACATCATCATTGAATTTAATCGTTGTCAGGTACTTACCATGGTTGACGATACAGTGGCTTTCTTCCTTCAGATTCATTGTCATTGATTCAAAATCGATGTTCTTAGTTCATAATCGGTGTCCTTATAGGAGCTTGATCTTACGGGGGCATGATAGAAGATAAGATTAAGTTAGGATTTAGATATGATTTTCCCAACTGAATGAGTAAATCACATAAGTTAGTTGAGGGAAACCCTCCTATTGTCACATGTATAAATTGATGATGAATCAATGAACTCAATGGGTATTTCATTACTACTTCCTATTTCAACATTTAGAGGGTTGTAAGAATGGTCATAAGTTCATAAACGATGGTTCTTGAAGGTGTCGAATGCAAAACACTTTAACTTGTTTTGAATGCTCATGTCCGACTACATACCCAAAGCCCCATCCAGCCCTATGCCACCCGGGGGTTTCTAGAGGACTGAGATGGTTGACCCAGTTTTGGGTTGTTTTGGTTCTATACACTGAACGATCATTCTACAGTATTCCAAACTATTTTTACTTATATTTCTTAGGTAAAAACACTTAAGAACAAGGTAAAATAAGCTGTCAAACATCTATACAATTAAACAAAAGTGACGGATGGTCCGTTGAGCGAAGGTGTTACGATTGAGTGACCGACCATCCGTTGATGGGGATAATGTTTGTTCATACCAACTCATTTGTCATGAAGATTGACACATAAGCAGGGCTCCACATCATCACCCTCCAAACGACATCGTAGCATGCCCCAAAGTATCCCGCACCAATGATTGGTAATAATCACCCTATCTTATTAGGATCAGAGGTCAAAATGATCAGGTCGTTAGATTGATTTTATCCCGGGCCAACCAATAAGTGGGCCCACGGACCAGGTATAAAAGAAACCCTCTAGCTCACGTTAAGGAGGACAGACAGACACTTAATATCTCTCTACATACTCTCCCTATACTTACAGCTTAAATTGTTACCTTCTCCTCTCCACTGACCTAAGCATCTTGGAGGGACCACATCGAGCAATCTCCGGCACCTGCCTATTATGCAGTATCACTATTCGTTTGAGGACATCAGAGAAGGAACCTTGCCACTTGAAGGACCCCAACCCACCTGCTCGATTGCCTTGAACTGGATCTTCGGCACCAGAACAACCTCCGACTATGTAACCTATGCCCTTTCACCCCCACCACACCCCCTGCTTTAGTCCGAGAGAGGCATAAGGATGATCCTACACTTTCAGTACAAAATTGATCGAACCGACTAATCACTCGATGGTACCCATACCCATCATTAGTGATCTCATACTATTAGCAAAATGTATTTGAAACATTTCATCAGACTTACCTAACAAATTAATATGCATGAACTAAGAGAATTGTGGGACTTTCATATGATTATAAGAATTATACATAGAAAGTTAATGTTGCAGAATTAATTTGTGGAAATTAAATCGTTCGCCTCAAAATCTCCGTAAGACCTATATAGCATATAACCATGGCATGAGAAACCCTAATTTATTTCAGAACATGACAGAGGAATGCATCCATCTCAAGAGCACAAATCTCTCCGGTAGACTCACAACTCCAGTGACGGTACAAGTATGCACCAATTTGTTTCAATTTCTGATGTTGGGGATAGAAAGCAAGAGCATGATAAAAATATAATACTATAGTAATTAAAAAGATACTTTTTAGAAAATAAAATAGTATTAAACAAAAAATATAATAAAAAGTGTTTACATATTTTCAAGTGCATACGATTAGCTTGATGAATCATAATCTTATTTATAGAATCTCATGGTAACCACCTTAATATCACATTTCACCTATTAAAAAGTTAGGTGTAGGAACTATTCTCTATGACAATAATTTCTTAGATAATGAGCCACTTAGGATATAATAATTTCTTAGAATATTATAACTACATAAGATAACTACATATAAAGTAATTCTTAATATTCTCCTTTGATTCATAGTTATATATACCAATATGAGATTTGAAATAAATATCCTTCTAAAATAAAAATGACTTGGTGAGGGTATTTGTCACTTATTTATTTGTGCTATAGTACTTCTATAAGATCTAAAATGAAATGATAGTGTATCTCTATCCTTTGTTCTTCCATAAATTTGGTAAATGTTACCTTATCCATAAAAAAGATTGATATCTAAACAGGGCTTCACATCATCAGCTCAAGAATAACACTATAACCACCATATCTTATAAGGATCCAAGGCCGAAACAATCAGATTATTAGGCCAGTCTCAAGCCATCCGGTAAGGAAAACTCATAGACCAAGTGTCAAGGAAGGGGTGGGGGTGGGGGTGTGGGAGCACGCTCTGGGGGATACTCTGTCTCTCTTTCTCTCTCTCTCAATCTATAGCTTATGCCACTGCATTTTCTACTCTACTGACTTAGGCATCAAAGAGGTTGTGTCGGGCAACCTTGGCATTGGCCTGGTATGCAGGGTTGCCCGCTCACCACCTAAGAATACCAGGATGATTTAACCTTTAGAAGAGAATCCTAATAGTTTGGAGGACGCACATTCGTTTACTCAAGTAACTTCGAGTCAAACCCGTCGTCACAAAATGACCTCTGTTGCACCACTGCACACTTGCCAAACCCCTGTGTTAGCCAAGAAAGAGCACCAGGGTGAGCCTGCACCGACCGAGCCAACTCATCAGTCGATAGTATCTATAACCCCATCAGTTGGATTCTTCATTATTGTAATTATGGCTTTGTTATCTCAAAAGATTTTAATTGCTTCTTCTCATTCTTGATCAGGATATCTAAGAAGTCTTCTAAGCTATATTGATTGACAAGCTGATAATGTTGCAATTATATATTCTACTTCTAATATTGACCATTGTTTGCTTCTTTGAACTATTAAGATATAGCTTCCAACCTCAAGCTAAAGATATTACTAGAAGTACTCTGGAGTTGATGATGTGGAACCCTACTTAGGTGTTAATCTTTGTGGTGGACAAGCTGACGGGTACCAGATTTGCCCCTCTTGAAAGGGTGTCTTCCGAGGCCTCCAAAGTGCACACTATTATGTTCCTATTCTAATGGAATTCATTAGCTGGGGCATTGAGAGTGTGCTGACCTTAGGGTCTTCATATTAATGTATGGCTAGGGGGAGGGCGGAGGCTCAGCCTAGGTATAGTTCTTTGAGTTTCATGCTGAGGTACTTAGCTTGGGAGAGAGTCCTTTTAACTCTTACTTATTTAAGTGTTGGCATAAAAACTATAATCATGCAATCTATTATGCAAAAAAAAAAAACTATTGTGCCCGGATTGAAATCAAATAATACTATATTTGTTTATGATGTGTACATTTAGATGTCATATGATTGAGATCCAATTAGATCTTCAAGAGCATCGCCAGTCGGATCTGAATAACGCCAAGGTATGAATCTGCAACAGGAACTAGAATAGATCTAGACCCCTTCTCCTCTCTTCCTATCCTTTCACAGGACCACATTAATTGATGGTTTTGGGAGATCAAGAGGATAACCGTAATCTCTTAATCTAGATCAAGAGGATAACTGTAATCTCTTGATCTATTCATCCTTTTGCCGATCTTTGTTTTGTCATGTCATGAGTTTATAGTAGGTCCTATCTATTTATAGGCGAGAGTAGAGGGTCTAGGGTAAGTTATTAGGAGAGTTCCTTCCATCGAGAGCATCCCCTAAAATATCCCAATATAATATGGACTTTATTTAATATTGACTAATATCTTTTATCAGAATCCAAATAATCCATAATATATCTTATTCAATTAATAAAGGGCCACATAATCTTACATTCTCCTATTTGGCACATTAATTGATAAGATATAAAAGATATCCAAAATCAAAATAAATAAAACAAAATTTATTTGAAAATAATTTTATATAATTAGATTCTAAAAATTTTGAAAAGCATTTTATACATGTCTATGATTTTAAAAATAAGCCAATAAGTCCAATAATCATAATTATACTATATTCAGTCCAATTATCAATACGCGTCATAGCGGTTGTATGTCATTAATGTCACACTTTATTCTATGTACTACAACACTGTTAGTCTTTCTTTATATAGTCTATAATGACTCCTGTAATTTATCTTGTCAAGACAATCCTGTTTCTTGCATTCAATCATAATATGCATAAACATAAACACAAATAGGATAGCAGAAACAAATAACTTTAATTATGCAAAAAAAAATGTTAATAATAGCATCACCATATCCTTTATGGCTTGCTCACAAGCCCCATTCTAAGAACATGTTCTTTAAATGTTTTATACTGCAAAGCTTTAGTAAATGGATCAGTAATCATCATAGTGGTGCTTAAATTTTCAATTGACACTTGTTGTTTCTGGACTCTTTCTCTAACCACCAAGTACTTTATCTCAATGTGCTTGGAACCACTATAGTACTTGACATTCTTAGAGAAGAAAACTGCTACAGTATTATCACAAAATATCTTCTGCGGCTTGGCAATTGAGTCGATCACACCAAGTCCTGAGATAAAATTTTGCAGCCATAAACCAAGATCACTACTAGCAAGCAATATATTATCGACATATAAGACTAATATAATAAACTTACTCCCACTAACCTTCAGATATATACACTGATAAACAGTATTTTTCTTAAATATGAAAGAAGTAATGGTATCATAAAACTTTATATACTATTGTCTAAAAGCCTGTTTAAGGCATAAATGGATTTCTTAAGTTTGCAAGTTCAACTTTCCTTTTCCTTTTCTATGAATCCTTCAGGTTGTTCCATATATATTTCCTCATCTAAATCCCCATTCAGAAATGTTGTTTTCACATCCATCTGATGTAACTCAAGATCATAATTAGCTACTAATGTCATGATGATTCTCAATGAGTCCTTTTGAGAAACTGGAGAGAATGTCTCATGATAGTCAATGCCCTCTTTCTGAGAAAAACCTTTGGCCACAAGTCTGGCTTTATATTGTTCGATATTGCCCACCGAGTCTCGTTTAGTCTTAAAGACCCATTTATAACCGACTCTTTTATAATTATTGGGCAATTCAACGAGTTCCTAGACACCATTCTGGTCTATGGATTTTAACTCATCTTTCTTTGCATCAAACCATTTTCCAAAATCATTACTTTCTATGGCTTGTGAAAACGATAAGGGGTCTTTTTTTATTCCTATATCAAAATCTGATTCTTGTAGATATACCACATAATTATCAGAAATGACATGTTTCCTTTTTCTTTGAGATCTTCTCAAATCTGTAAATTGTGATTATTCTATAAGACTATCAGCGGTGATATCAACATCATATGAGAATTCATCAATGTTATTTTGTTGTTCAGCCTCATCAATTCTATCATTCATTTGAGGAACAATAATTTCTCGAATAGGGGATAATATAGGAGAAGAAGTCTGAATCTCTTCAATATCAAAATTAATCCTTCGAGATTTTTGACTCCCACTGATTTCACCATTTTCTAGGAATTTTATATTACCAGATTCTACTATCCTCATATTATGATTAAGGCAATACAATCTGTATCCCTTGGATCTTTCTGGGTAACCAATAAAATATCCAAAAAAATTTCTTGGATCCAATTTCTTTTCATGTGGATTGAATACTCTTATCTTTGCAGGACACCCTTAAATATATAAATGTCTCAAATTGGGTTTTCTACCAGTCCATAACTCAAATGGAGTTGATGGAACTAATTTACTAGGAACCCTGTTCAGGATATACATAGTTGTCCTAAGAGCATTACCCCACATTGACTCGGGTACAGAGGAATAACTCATCATGCTCCTAACCATATCCATAAGAGTACGATTTCACCTTTTCGCAACACTGTTCTGCTGTGGCACACCTGGTAATGCATACTGAGCACAAATACCCCGCTGTTCTAGGAATCTAGCAAAATGACCAATATTCTGACCGGATTCATCATATTTGCCATAAAATTCACCATCTCTGTCAGATCTGACAATTTTAATTTTTCTATCTAATTGTCTCTCGACCTCATTTATGTACACTTCAAGAATGTCAACGATCTGAGATTTTTCATGTATTAGATAAACATAGCCATATCTAGATAGGTCATCTATAAATGTGATGAAATACCTTTATCTACTAAAACAAGGAATATGGAGTGGTCCGCAGATATCAGTATGAATAATTTCAAGAAGTTCTTTACTTCTTATGGTATTTTTCTTTGTATGCTTAGTTTGCTTTCCTTTAATGCAATCTATGCAAACATCAAAATCAATGAAGTCTAAATTTTCTAAAATATTATATTTCACTAATCTTTTAATTCTTTCCTTGGAGATATGCCCAAAACATCTGTGCCACAATATAGAAGATCTTTTATTATTAGAATTACGTTTCATTCCAATACTTGATTGCAGGGTCAATAATGTATTCGCAAACTCAAGATTCAAATTAATTCTGTACAAACCATCATACAGAATTCCAGAACTAACTTTTATTGAATCATAAAATATGTTGAGTTTACCATTACCAAAAGAAACATAATATCCTAACTCATCAATTATAGACAGAGAAATTAAATTTCTAGAAATTATAGGAATAAAACATGTATCTTTCAGATCCATCAGATGACCCATCTCTAGGCATAAGCGATAAGTCCCTACTGATACCACTTTTGCTTTCAGACGATTTTTCATAATTATGAATCTTTCATGTTCTTTTGGTTTCTGGATTGAAAAAAATCCCTGCATATTATTAGTAACATGAGTTGAAGCGCCAGAATCAATCCACCATGTATTAGAAGGAACTTCTACAATGTTTGATTCAAAATATACAAAGGTTGAGTTTATACCTTTCTTTTCGAACCAAGTCCTACGTTTAATGCAATCCTTCTTTACATGTCATTTCTTGCCACAAAAGAAGCACTTTACTATAATAGATTTCTTTTCAATAGTTTGTCTAACACTTCCAGACCCGGCAAATTTCTTCGATAAATGACGCTTCGATTTTTTTTCTTGTTACCAACTCCTTGAGTAGTTGTCAGTACATTATATGAACTTTTCTGCTTTAATCTTAATTCTTCCTGAAAACACATACTAGTTAGCTCATTCAAGTCCCACTTATCCTTATTTGTATTATAGTGAATCTTGAATGGGCTAGACTGAGAAGGAAGAGAATTAAGAATGAACTGCACGAGGAAAGATTCATCAACATTCATTCCCAACGTCTTAAGTTTGACAGCTTTGTCAGCCATATTGAGGATGTGATCCTGAATTCCTCGAGTACCATCATACTGAGCTTTAGTCAGTTCTTTCATTAATGTGTCAACCAATAACTTATCAGTAGATTTAAATCTGTCTTCAATAACTTTTAAATATTCACGTGCGCTAGATGCAATCGGTAATGAAGTCTTTATATTATTTACCAAAATATGATGAACTATTGATATCATCAATATTTAACCTTTAGGTAAAAATATTGATATCATCAATATTTAACCTTTAGGTAAAAATATTGATATATCTAGTGTTCATACAAAATCTTTTATGGAGGACTGATACCATCCTTATGGAATAGTTTTGCTACCTTTAGCTATACAATTCTAAACTACAAGGATATCCAAAATAATATCATCCTACCCCATCACATAATTATTTGAAATAGATTATCCTTTGGGATTATCTAAATCTCCTAATTATGCATGTAATTTTGAATATTATTTCTTTAATGTCATTGAGGACTTGTTCCTTAATGTAATTTTATAAATTATTGATCTAGGCCACTTTGGTGACTACAAGACAAATGCAGTAATACAAAATATAAATTAAATTGTCCTATGAATGACAAGACTTTAATTATATTTCATATCCTATAAGCCTATCATCCCAAGCTACTTTGGCAGCTACCGATCAGGTATAACCTAAGGAGATGAACTACAAATAT
The DNA here is from genome assembly GCA_021527575.1 of Ensete glaucum. NCBI lineage: Eukaryota > Viridiplantae > Streptophyta > Magnoliopsida > Zingiberales > Musaceae > Ensete > Ensete glaucum. The sequence goes on from CM038555.1 coordinate 36,279,740, forward strand.
ATTCATCAAGTTCATTTAAACGAATTCATGCTGAGACAGTTCAATAATAAGATTGAATACTTAATTAGCAGAAAAAAATTATATGATAACTATGATCATGATAATACATAAATCATGTATTTATGTAAAAAATAAATATTATTTCACTATTACTAATATTTGCATGTAAATAACTGAATAAATATCCAAAAACCAATAATTGGATTTAACACATGCAATTAATAATTCATATGAGAAAACTATAAAGAAATAATAATTTATAATTTTTTACTAATTAATTTTATTTAATTGGAGAAGCCCATAAGTCCAATTAAATAAATTACTCAAAAATAAAATATAATTATTGAATAATTAAAAATATAATCATAATTAAATCTTATTAGATTATATATTGATGAAGTTTATAATTGAGAAAATAACCAAAATTTCTTAATTTTATAATGACAAAACTACAATTCTAAAAAATTATATAAAAGAATTACAGATTTTTTAAATTATAGGATTAATAAATCACAAGGGTAAACTATAAATAAACCTACTCGGTCGAAGGGTAAAACTGTAATTTCTATAAATGACAAAACTATAATTTTTTAGCATAATGGCAAAACTATAATTTTCTGATTCAATGGCAAAACTGTAATTTTGTTAAGGAAAAACCCTAGCCTCCTCCTTGCGCCAAGTCTTGGTTGCGTCGCCGTTGGGACGTGGCGGCATGCTACGCTACCAGGCGTGAGAGGTCATCGCTTGCGTGGCCTCTGCGACTCTGTTCGCCGGGTGGGCAAATTCAGCCTTGAGCGCACATGCTATTATCGCAGGCAGTTCCGGCCAAAAACGCGACAAGATTGTTACGTTTTTAACACACAACGACAATCAAGAATCGTTCGCAAGCAAACGATTAAAATTAACAGATAGGAAAACAGATCAATGAAATATTCAGATCAATGCATCATAAACAAAAATAATAGATATAATATTTTTGATCTCAAAACCTAGGCTCTGATTCTAATTATTGGCATAAAAACTATAATAATGTAATCTATTATGCGAAAAAAAAACTATTATGCCAGGATTGAAATCAAATAATACTAGATCTGTTTACGATGCGTACCTTTAGATGTCATCTAATTGAGATCCAATTAGATCTTCAAGAGTATCACCAATCGGATATGAATAACGTCGAGGTATCGATCTGCAAGAGGAACTAGAATAGAACTAGACCCCTTCTCCTCTCTTCCTATTCTTTCACAGGACCACCTTAATTGATGGTTTTGGGAGATCAAGAGGATAACTGTAATCTCTTGATCTATTCACCCCTTTGTCGTTCTTTGTTATGTCATGCCGTGAGTTTATAGTAGGTCCTGTCTATTTATAGGTGAGAGCAGAGGGTCTAGGGTAAGTTATTATGAGAGTTCCTTCCATCAAGGGCATCCTCTAAAATATCCCAATATAATATGGACTTTATTTAATATTGGCTAATATCTTTTATCAGAATCCAAATAATTCATAATATATCTTATTCAATTAATAAAGGGCCACATAATCTTACATTAAGAAGTGATTATCAAGCCTTCTTCACTAAGTGCATGGCTAGGGGGAGCACAGAGGCTCGGCCTAGCTATATCCCTCGGCATTCTAAGTCCCACACTGAGGTGCTTAGCTTGGGAGAGAGTCCTTTTAACTCTTACTCATCTGAGGGGTGACTCTCGGGCCTTATACACCGAGTACACAACTAGGGGGAGCGTAGAGACTCGACCTAGGTGCAGCCCTTAGCCTTTGACACTAAGTGCATTGCTAGGGGGAGTGCAAAGGCTTAGCTTAGGTCCATCCCTTAACCTTCTTAAGTTTTATAGCTTGGGAGAGTTCTTTTAACTCTTACTCGTCTGAGGGGTAACTCTCGAGCCTTCTACATTGAGTGTGTGGCTACAGGAAGTGCAGAGACCTAGTTTACATGCAGCCCTCAGCCTTTGACACCAAGTGCATAACTAGGGGGAGCGCAGAGGCTTGGCCTAGGTGGATCACTCAGCCATTGATACTAAATGCACGACCTGGGGGAGTATAGAGGCTTGGCCTAGGTGTATCTCTTGGCCTTCTAATTACATTGAAGTGGAGAGCTAGCCTTGCCATGATGCCTGCGAGGTGCCTCTACCAAGGGAGTCTTATATTGTCCCAAGGGTGACACTCTCTTCTTCAAGCCCCGTGAGTGATTGAACGTGCTACCTCTAGGTTGAGTCTTATTTCAGTCATTATAGAGAAACTTAAGATTGCAAAGGCCAAGCTAAGGCCTGAGGAGGCTCGAACGACACTGTTCGAGGACGAAGCGGAGGCATGGGGCTATCGAGGCCCAAATCTATTTTTTCTACTAATAAAGAAAATCGAGTAGAGGGTCGAGGAGGTGTCAGGGTAGGGACATAGGGCCATTGAGGCTTTGGTCCCTGGCTACTTTTGGCTTGTTCGAGATTGGATTCTGGCAGTCACAATAAAGTAGAACCATGATTCATTTGGAGGTTCTAGCTCAACCATAAGGAACGAAGCCAACTTACAATCAGAATTGCTTAGGGGATAGGCTTTTGGCCATTGATGGTCATTACACCTGGGATACAATATGACCTAATAACTTGCGCAGTTCCTATGGAGTCCTCTACTATGGGTTTGATCTGCCTAGGGATCAGAACCCTTCCTTGCCATTTCAAGTGCTCACTCAATTATGTTGGAGTGCAAAACACATCTTTTCTTAGAGGGATTTTTGGGCATCGTAGGGTAGAGATCCTCATGTCATAATCATCAAAACATCCTCTGGGAGGGATTCCCTAGCCTCAATTCCCCCTTACCATGTAGGTGGGCCTAAATACCGACTTGAGGTGGTCAAGGGCAGGATACAGAACCATGGAACCATGTATGCCTGACTCCTGATGTCGTGGCATGAAAACACTCCTATCGAGGCAACTATGGGGTTTGCCTCTACTCTTCAGGAAAGGTATAAAGAGCCTTTTACTACCTTAGAAGGTCTACCTAAAGGTGGCACATGTGACACTCGACACTCCTTCTAGCGCCAAGATGATGGGTCAAGGGTATCATAGACTAATAAGTCAGCCTGGTCGGTTCTTTGTTGAAAGTGCAAGCTCACCCTAATTCTCCTTCCTGGCTAACACAAGGGTTTGGCAAGGATGCAGTGATGCAATAGAGGCCATTTCTTGGTAAGGGTCTGACTCAGAGTTGCATGAGTGAATAGATAGGGGTCCTCCGAGCTATGGGGATTCATGTCCAAATGTTGAATTATCCCGGCATCCTTAGGTGGCAAGCGAGTGATCTATCGGGGGGGGGGGGATTGAATTAATGCAAGTGTAAAGAGTACTCAGTTTAAAAAATCTGCTTAAGATAAAAATCGAAAGTAAAAGCATGTTTCATCAAGATCAAGTTAGAAAGCGATTAAACGTAAGACCGAATGAAGAATCTTGATTTAGCTATGAAATGCTAAAATAAAAAGCATTCCATAACTAGGACTATGTAATTACTATATGACAATAGGTGTCATTAACTGTATAGCATTCCATAGGCAGATTAATTAGGGAAGTCGTTCTCCAATGAACACTTGTATTATATCTTTAGTGTCTCCACTAAAGTGGCTATGAGACCAGCCACCTCCATCATATGGATGGGTATACAGTACACCGGTCTATCCAGTTATCTCGATGTTCCTCTCGAGTAACCTATAATTGGGATTATTTAGGATTTGTGTTTAAAGATGAATCGATCTCATTATCATGATCTCATCACGATTCGATTTTCATTACACAAAACCAAGAACATATGTGTGTGTGTATGTGTGTGTGTGTGTGTGGGTGTGTTGGTGTGTGTGTGTGTGTAATAGATAATATAATGCGAGAATATATCAATAATAATTATAAGCAAAAAGATCATGCAGAGTGTCACACGTGCCATCACTCACGTGGTTGGCCTGTAGGGCACCTGTAACTAACAATCTCCCACTTGACCTAAAGCCAAATACCAATGTATCTGATCCCTGTCAGACTCTTGTGACGCTCAAATATAAACTCAGCCAACGGCTTCGTCAATAGATCTATAATGTTATCTTCGGATGAAATGCTTTCCGTTGCTATATCTTTATGGGTCATGATCGCTCTAATCAGTTGGAACCTCCTTAAAACAATTCTGATGAGACCTCAGTTCCCTTGCCAGAGCTATCGCCCTGTCGTTGTTGCTGTATATGGGAATCGGCTCTATATTACTTAGTATGACTCTCAAATCCCTGATGAACTTATTCATCCACAACCCTTCCTTTCCTACTTCTGTTATGGCATTGTATTCTACTATTATAGACGAGTCAGCAGTAATATCCTACTTGGAACTCTTCTAGCTTATTGCTCCTTCATTCAGAGTGAAAACCTATACTGAGTTTGACTCACTATCATCAATGTCAGGCTAGAAACTTGAGTCTGTGTAGACCTCAACCTGGAGGCTACCTTCTCTATATTCTAGTAAAAGATCATTCGTTCTTCTCAAGTACCTAAGGATACACTTTACTGCCTTTTAGTATTCCAAATATGGATCTGCCTAATATCTGCTCGTGACACTCAGAGTATGCGCTATATCAGGCCTGATACATAGCATAACATACAAGATAGACCCTATCGCTGAGGCATAGGGTATCCTATCCATGTCTGCCCTTTCTTCGGAAGTCTTTGGGGATATACTCCTAGAAAATAATATTTCATATCTCATCGGTATGAGACCTCTCTTGGAATTCTCCAAGCCAGACCTTTTGATAATGGAGTCTATGTACTTAGACTAAGACAAGCCAAGTATTCTCTTGGATCTATCTCTATAGATCTTAATCCCCAAAATATAGGATGCTTCCCTTAAGACCTTCATGGAGAAGTTTCTGGAAGCCAAGCCTTTTTACTGTGTATTACATTCTTACATCATTCTCAATTACTAGGATGTCATCTATATATAACTCCAAGAAGGTAATAGTGCTCTCACTTACCTTCTTGTACACAGAAGGCTCATCTTCATTCTTAATGCAGTTATAAGATCTGATCGCCTCATCAAATCTTATGTTCCAATTTCGAAAAGCTTGTTTCAGTCTATAAATGGACTAAGCAACCTGTACACTTTATCTGGACTCTCTCTAGATATGAATCCCTCTAGCTATATCATATACACCTCCTCCTCGAGGTTGCCATTGAGGAATGCTATTCACATCCTTCTGATAGATCTCATAGTCATAGTGTGCTGCAATGGCCAAAAGAATTCTAATGGATTTAAGCATAGCTACAGGTGAAAATGTTTTGTCATATTCAACTCCTTATCTTTAACGATATCATTTAGCTACCAGCCTTATCTTATAGGTCTCCACCTTTCTATGCACTCTAATCTTCTTCTTGAAGATCCATTTGCAATCGATGAATACGATACCCTTATGTGCATCTACAAGATTTTAAACATTGTTAGAGTATATAGAATTCATCTCAAAATTAATGGCTTATTACCAATTCCCAGAGTCTATACTCATAATAGCCTCCTCATAGGTCTAAGGATCAATATCTTGAGAGTCCTTACCACTGATATGTCTGATATATCTTTCAAGAGGGTGAGATACTCCGCTAGACCTGCACAAAGTTGGAACTTGTGTGCTAGATAGTTGAACAGGCTCGGACTTTAGAATAGTGCTTGAGCTAGGTTCTCCAATCTTGCTCAACTCTATCTCACTCCCACTATTTCTATCAAGAATGCATTACTTCTTAAGAAACACAACCCTCTTGGCAACAAAGACCTTCTGGTCTTTGGGATGATAGAAATAGTACACACAAGTTTCCTTATGGTATCCTATGAACTTGCACCATTTTATTCTTGATTCCAACTTATCAGGATTGTGCCTTTCAACGTGGGTAGGACAGCCTTAAATCTTAACCATCTTAAGATCAGGCTTCTTTCCTTTGATATCTCATATGGTTTAGACACTACCAACTTCGATGGAGTTCTATTTAGAAGGTAAGTTGGGGTCTCTATAGCTTCTTTCTAAACTTCTGGCGAACTTCCCAACATCCTCCAATGAACTCCTGGTGAGTCTCTCGATCATCTTCCAATGAACCCTTGGCGTGCTCCTAGCAAGTTTCTGATCACCTTCGGTGAACTTCCGGCAAGCTCCCACAGCATCGTCTAAACCTCGATTGATGCTTGAACTTGACTCCGGTACAATATCAGATTGTATTGCCTTTTCGTCATCGTTGTTAATCATGCATCACTTTCTCCAATACACAAGTTAGATCATAAAACTTATCAATTGATTTTATCATCTAAATCTGAGATTCAATAATCTTTCCCTTTTTTATGATGATAACCAATTGATAACGAAAGTTAATCTTAACTCCCCCTATGTAAATGTCATAAGATAAATAGAACAAATTATAATTCAAAAGAACCAATCACTTTTGAATTCATGCATTTTGACAATATTAAAATTTTCACAATTTAACCATACATGATAAAATTTTCAAAACATTCATCTTTTTGGTATCACATAAAAATTTTAAATATTACAACATTCATTTCAAAGATCAAACATATCATTTGGCATCAATCATATCATTTGGCATTTTATTTCTCCCCCTTTATCATCAACAAAAAGGAGGGATGCTCAATTATATTTGAAGATATTTTAAGCATTTAACACAATATTTAACACATAAAGAGATAAATTTTATCCATTACTCCCCCTTAGTAAACTAAGAAGAAGAATACAATTTAATCCATTTCTTATCGAATTGCTTTCTCCCACTTTGTAAATAACATAGAAAGAAAAAAAGGTGAGGAGAAGGAGGGGGGGGTGTGGTGTGTTAAAGATCCAAAAATCAAGTATCCCAAAAAAATATAATATTAAGAAGGGGGATACATATTCATGAATTAAAATATTAAAGAATACAAAATCCAAAAATATAAGAGCTTCTTATTGCATTTAAACTTATCTTATGTAAATTTAAAGAAAAGGCTCAAAAAATCTAATTGTTGCTTGGAGAAGATAAATTATTCTTAACTCTCTTCTAATAAAGTTAAATTATTCTTTACTTAATGGCTTGGAGAAGATATCAATTAATTGTTGCTTTGTATCGTTAAATTCCAAAGATATATCATGATCACACATATGATCTCTAATAAACTAATGCCTAATATTAATATGTTTAGTTATTGAGTATTAAATGAGATTTTTAGTTAAACATATTACACTAGTATTATCACATTTAATAGGAATTTTTTCAAGTGAATTTCATAATCTTCTAGGGTGTTTTTTATCCAAATGACTTGTGCACAATATACACTAGTTGCTATATACTCAACTTTGACTATAGATAATACAATCAAATTTTATTTCTTAGAAGACCAAGAAACAATAACATGTCCTAAGAATTGATATATTTCGGTTGTACTCTTCCTATCTATTTTACAACCTCCAAAATTGACATTCGTATATGTAAGTCAAAGTTTTTAGACTTAAGATACTATAATCCTAAATTAGAAGTTCTTTTTAAATATCTAAATATTCCTTTAACTATCTTAAAATGAGAATTTTTAAGATTGGATTGAAACCTTGCACACAATCCAATACTAAACATTATGTTGATCTAATAGCAGTTAAATATAACAAACTACATATGATTCCTCTATATGATTTTTGATCAAAATTTTTACCTTTATTATCCAAGTCTAACTTTGTAGAATTACTTATGGGTGTGTTTATAGCATTAGCATTGTCCATACTAAAATGTTTTAATAAATCTAAGGTATACTTAATTCAACTTATAAAGATACCATCATTTAATTATTTTAGTTGTAACCCTATAAAAAAGGTTAGTTCACCTATTAAGCTAATTTCAAACTCTTGGCTCATATTCTACATAAAAGATTCACATCATGATTCATTAGTAGAACCAAAAATAATATCATCCACATAATTTTGAATAATAAAAAAATTATTTTTAAAATTCTTAATAAATAATTTTTTATGCTCTCTCGGAGGATTTCTCAATAGTGGTATCAGTGGCAGGTTACTCATGCAAAAGATTAGCTTTTAAACTGTGTGTGATGAGATTGAATCATGTAAAACTATTTTATACATTCTTGTAGTGATTGGTCGGCCTGTGGAGGTGGCCGCTTGCGGTTGGCCGCATATAGGGGACAGGCGCCTGTGGGCCAGATGGCCACTAGGCACTACATGTAAATGCAACATCCACCTGTGACAGGCCACCTACAGGCCAGGTGGCCGCGTGAGGCGATGCTGCGTGTAAACACGACGACATCCGCTCACAAGGGCGATTGTCGATGACTCGCAACGGTGTCACCTGCGTAGGGGCGACGATAGTGGCCCACTAGAAGGGGTTAGGGTTTATTTTCAATTGAGAAATTCCTAGTTCTGTCCTTCTATCCAAAATTCCAAAAATACTCTTAACAATTCTTAAAATTCATGACATGTCCTAAATTCTAAAAAAATAATTAAATAAATAATTTAATTAATTATTAATTATTTAGTAGTCATACTTGACGATGTGCATATGTGATATATGATATGGACAGATGATCATGAGCCATATGTTGTGATGTGTGTATATGTGATTTTTATTTTTATTATTGGGGCCTACGAGCCTCCGTTTTTTTCATTTATTATCGGGCATGTATGCTTATGATTATATTGTAATTACACAAAGAGGTGCAACGGGAGCATGGAGTTGTCAGCAAGACCATGATGTCGTGACCGGCGATTGCAACGTATGGTGATGTGTCAAGGATCGGACGAAATTAATAATGACAAGATGGATGATCACACGGTATGAAGATACATCGATATATATATAGATCATATTGTGAATGGTTGGACCTATTGGCATGAATATATGATTATACACCTACCATATATATATATATATATATATATATATATATATATTAAATATGTATGTATATGACACGACATATTAGGAGATCGATACAAAATAAAACAAAACCCCTCCTACAATAATATTAAGTCGATGAGCGTGAGACAATAAGATTGACCCATGTCGTCTTCCATCGTTATAGGAAGAAATTTAATCACGACATTGGTTGAGTTGGTCAAGTCCCTCGAGGCTCACCTATCTATGTGTTCGAGATCTTACCTACGATATAGAGATATCATCGGTGACCTAAGGATATGGTATGTTTGGTCAAGTTCCTCGATGGCATATCATCAAATCAAACTCATCTAGTAATGATGGTGATGAGTTAACTGAACATCATGGTTGGTGTATCCCTCGATACCACAATAGTTCGGAGGCTAAACAAGACAGAAATCACAATGAGTTATAATCGGCAAGAGTTGCCTATCTTTTTAGGCTTAGTGTAATTGGTAAAGTCCCTCGAGATAATACTTAGATGTCGATTAGATCCCGAACCCCATTAAAAGTTTGTTGGAGTCTTCCGTTTCACATGTCAAGGGTGTCACGTGATTCACTAAGAAAATAGTGGGAGTAGATTAAGATAGAATTTGTATCTTAATTATTATTTTTTTATAAAATCTATATGTTATTCATTTACGTTACATCTCATTTATCAAAAACATGTCGCTTGCAAACCCTCTATATGGCATACTTGATGCCAACTACCTTACTAAACTACATGGATTGGCTTCGTTATTTGAGAATTATTCTTATGATAGAGAAAATCACATATGTCCTTGACATGATTCTGCATAATTAAAAGTAGTTCTTTATATTGATGAGACCAAAAAGAAAAGGAAGGTTGATAAGTCCCTTAAGAAGGGTAAGGGCAAACGCAAACTAGGTAAGACTTGTTAGGAAACCTCAGCGGGAGCATCATATGTGCAATGAAAAATCAAAACAAAATATGTCTCTCATGCAGATCAAATCATCGTGCAAAATATTGGGTCACGAAAAAGTCATAAAAAAATTTAAAAAACCACATGTGTGAGAGATTATTTATCTAGGGAGATCGTATATCCCTATTTTTTCAAATTCGAATAGAGAGGATGAAAGAGGTCAAGCGTCCTCCTCTCTAGCAATATCCATATGATAGATCTCTTTAGCGATACTCCTCTAATTATAGTCTTAGGTCTCACAACTCTTACGCTAAGGGAGGTAGGAGAATAGGAGGGGGTGGCTAAAGCTACAACCTATTAACCATGAGCCTTCCCTCTTGTTTACAGAGAGTCAACAAAAATTTCAAGATTCTTACCTTTGTGGGTATTGGATCTTTATCCAATTATCCATTAACCTTGTATTATTGGATCTCTATCCAATAATCTCTTTTGGCCTCTAATTGGGCATTATGCAAGGAGCCCATCAATGCAAGGTCTCATATAATGAGAATAGGGGCTAATTTGATCTTCATCTAATCCTTTATTCGTTGAAGCATCCACCATATGTATGTGACCCTCTAGGCCCGATATCAAGCTAGCCATGAGTAGCTCCCATCAGAACTCCTTCTGATATAGTGAATTATTCTCTCCATAATAATTCACTCGACTCATCGACTATGGATGTATTAGGCCAGTGCACCATAGTCCTCAAATGATACAAGAGAATCAAATCCATTGGACCTGTCTATCCACAGTTACGTGTATCTATAATCTCTCATCCAACTAATATCCCAGAGAACATATATTGGACATAGTACTGTCAGGTCACATACAAAATCCGTCTAAGACTCGCTCTAATTGAATTCTCCCAAAGAACTTCTCTCTCAATCCGAATGACCCTAGTCAGGGATTTGTCTAAGCAAGTACATATGAGATATTCCTCTCATGATACTATGAGTGGATGATCTTTTATTTACACTCAAGGGCCTTCATAAGGATGGCTACCAATCCCGATAACCGATTGTACCAGATCTAGAACTTTTTAAACCTATAAGTCTGGCATCAAAGAAAGGAGAACTCAAACAAGGCATCCTTGGTGTCTCAAGTCTAAGGATTAGATACATAACTACGACTATGTAGTCATTGTAAGACAATATGTATCACTAACCATACAACATTCCATAAGTGGATCAATTAGTGAAATCATTCTTCAATGAGCACTTGTATTGTATCTTTAATGTCTCCACTAAAATGGCTATGAGACCAGTCGCCTCCATCATATGGACATCTATATAGTACACCAGTCTATTCGGTTATCTTGATGTCCCTCTTGAGTAACCTATGACTGAGATTATTTAGGATCTCTGTTTAAAGGTGAATCGATCTTATTATTGTGATCTAATCATTATCTGATTTTTATTACACAAAACCAAGGATATATATATATATATATATATATATATATATATATATATATATATATATATATATATATATATATATATATATATATTAGATAATATAATGTGATAATATGCCAATAATAATCATAAGTAAAAAGATCATGCAGTGTGTCACACGTGCCATCACTCACGTGATTGGCTTGCATGACACCTGTAACTAACAATCTCCCACTTGACCTAAAGCCAATTGCCAATGTATCCGATCCCTATCAGACTCCTGTGACACTCAAATACAAATTGAGCTAACGACTTCGTCAATGGATCTGTAATGTTATCTCCGGATGGAACTCTTTCCATTGCTATATTTTCATGAGTCATGATCGCTTTAATCAGTTAGAACCTCCTCAAAATAATTATGATGAGAATGGGTTCCCTTGCAAGAGCTATCGCCCTATCGCTATCGCAGTATATGGGAATCAGCTCCATGCTGTTTGGTATGACTCCCAAATCCCTAATGAACTTCTTCATCCACACCCCTTCCTTTGTTGCTTTTGTTATGGCAATGTATTCCACTATTATGGATGAGTCAGTAGTAATATCCTTCTTGGAACTCTTCCAGCTTATTGCCCCTCTATTGAGGGTGAAAACCTATCATGAGTTTGACTTACTATCATCAAAGTCAAACTAGAAACTCGAGTCTATGTAGACCTCAACTTGGAGGCTACCTTCTCCATATTCCAATAAAAGATCCTTTATTCTTCTTAAGTACTTAAGGATACACTTTACTACCTTCTAGTATTCCAAACCTGGATCCACATAATACCTGCTTGTGACACTCAAAGCATGCGTTATATCAGGCCTGGTACATAGCATAACATATAAGATAGACTCTATCACTGAGGCATAGGGTATCCTATCCATATCTACCCTTTCTTCAGGAGTCTTTGGCAATATACTCCAAGAAAGTAATATTTCATATCTCATCGATATGAGACCTCTCTTGGAATTCTCCAAGTCATACCTTTTGATAATGGAGTCTATGTACTTAGACTAAGATAAGCCAAGCATCCTCTTGGACCTATCTCTATAAATCCTGATCCCAAAATATAGGATGCTTCCCCTAAGACCTTCATGGAGAAATTTCTGGATAGCCAAGCCTTTACTATGGATTGCATTCCTATATCATTCCCAATTCTTAGGATGTCATCCATATATAACTCCAAAAAGGTAATAGTGCTCCTACTTAACTTCTTATACACACAAAGCTTTTCTTCGTTCTTAATGCAGTCATAAGATCTTATTGCCACATCAAATCTTATGTTCCAACTTCGGGAAGCTTGTTTCAGTCCATAAATGGACTAAGCAACCTGGATACTTTATTTGGACTCTCTCTGGATACGAATCCCTCTAGTTATATCATATACACCTCCTCCTCAAGGTTGCTATTGAGGAATACCATTTTCACATCCTTCTGACAGATATCATAGTCATAGTATGCTACAATAGCCAGCCTTGCCTTGTAGGTCTCTACCTTTCTATGTACTCTGATCTTCTTCTTGAAGATTTATTTGCAGCCGATGGATATGATACCTTTAGGTGCATCCACAAAATTCCAAACTTTGTTAGAGTACATGGAATCCATCTCAGAATTGATGGCTTTTTGTCAATTCTCGAAGTCTATACTCATAATAGCCTCCTCATAGATCTGAGAATCAATATCTTAAGAGTCCTCACCACTGATATGTCTGACATTTCTTTCAAAAGGGTAAGATACTCTGCTAGACCTGCAAAAAGTTGGAACTTATGTGCTAGGTAGCTGAATAGGCTCGGACTTTAGAATGGTGCTTGAGCTAGGTTCTCCAATCTTGCACAACTCTATCTCACTCCCACTATTTACACCAAGAATATGTTACTTCTCAAGAAACATAGCTCTCTTAGCAATAAAGACCTTCTGGCCCTCGGGATGATAGAAATAGTACCTATAAGTTTTCTTATGGTATCCCATGAACTTGGCCCATTATGTTCTTGATTTCAACTTATCGAGATTATCTTTTAAAGTGGGTAGGATAGCCCTAAATCTTAACCATCTTAAGACCAGGCTTATTTCCTTTTCATATCTCATATGGTTTAAACACTACCGACTTCGATGGAACTTTATTTAGAAGGTAAGTTGGGATCTCTATGACATATCCCCAGAATGAGACGAGTAGACCAGCGAAACTCATCATGGACCATACAATGTCCAACAACGTATGATTTCTACTTTTTGATACATTATTATGCTGAGGTATATATGAAGGTGTCCATTGGGATAAAATCCCATGATCCCTGAGGAAATGGGTGAACTCTATCCTCAAGTACTCTCCTCCTCGATTTAATCAAAGAGTCTTAATACTCTTTTAAATCCAGTTCTTTATTTCATTTTTATATTCCCTGAATTTCTTAAGGGTCTCGGACTTGCTTTTTATCAAGTACACGTGTCTATACCTAGCGAAATTATCAGTGAATGTAATGAAGTATGAGTAACCACCTATAGCCTGAGTCGATATAGGACCACATACATCACTATATATGAGTTCCAATAACTCAATGGCTCTCTCTCTACTTCCACTAAAAGGAGAGTTGGTCATCTTCCCACGAAGTTAAGGTTCGTAAGTTGTATATGACTCATAATCAAATGGTTCTAAGTATCCATCTTTTAACAACTTTTGAATTCTTTCCTCATGTATATGACTTAGCCTATAATATTATACGTATGCATTATTCACCTCATCTCTTTTCCTCTTAGACGTATTTATATTCATGATGTATGGAGAAATATCTAACACATATAAGTCATTTATCAGGGTCCCTCTAGTGATGATCTCATCATCCATAATTATTGAATAACTATTATTCTTAAAAATTAATTCATATCCACTAATTATCAAACAAGATATATAAATAATATTTTTGATAATAGAGGAAACAAAATAGCATGCATCCAATGCAATGATAGCTCCACTAGGCAGATATAGGGTGACTTCCCCAATAACAATTGTAACAACTCTTGCTCCATTGCCCATCTTGAGGTCTATCTCGCATCTAGCCAATATCATAATTTTTGCTAGAATCTGTAATGAAATGTAGATATGATAGGCACTCCCGATATCAAATACCCATGTGTTATCATAAAAATCTAACAAGTGAACAATTATGAATATACCTGAAGCTTCTCTAAGCTTATATTTCGCTTTGTCTACAAGGTAGTCCTTACAGTTCCTCTTCTAGTGCCCTTCTTTGCTATAGTGGAAGTATTGTCCTTTGTCAGGTCTTTCTTAGTAACCTTTGCCTTAACCGATATTTCTTTACCCTTGCCCTTGTTAAGGGTCTTAATGGCCTTCCTTTTCTTATTGGTCCACTAAAATAGAGAACTAGCTTCTCTTTCTTGATGATGCTCTCAGCTTCCCTTAACATATTGAGGAGTTCAGGTAGGGTCACCTCAAACTTATTCATACTAAAGTTAATGAACTATGAAAAGGAATCTGGCACAGACTAAAGTATAAGATCAACACAGGTTATCTTCTGAGACTATCTTTATACTTCACAAAGCAAGCAATCTCATCCTTGCTTATCATTTCCGACACTGTGGGCACAATCGTGTTAAGGACATATACGATTTTCTCCTCTAAAGAATAATTCTCAAATTATAGATTTAATCTGTGTAATTAGGACTAGTGAGGCGATTGGCATCAAGTATGTCATGTAGGGGATTTGCAAGCGACAAACAAGATATAGCCTAAATTAATAACATGTAAATTTTATAGAAAAACTAATTAAGATATGGACTTCTATCTTAATGTACTCCTATTATTTTCTGAGCAAATTATGCGACACCCTTAACACGTGAGACGGAAGTCTCCGGCAGACTCCTAATAGGGATCGGAATCCAGTCAGCAACTTAGTGCAACTTCGAGTGACTCGACCAATTACACTAAGCCCGAAAGGTAGACAACTCTTATCAATCATAACTCCATATGATTCCCATCATGTTTGGTCTTTGAATCATCATGGTTTCGACTACTCGATATATATATATATATATATATATATATATATATATATATATATATATATATATATGTACATATACATATATATATATACATATATATATGTACATATATATATATATATATATACATATATATATGTACATATACATATATATATATATATATATATGTACATATACATATATATATACATATATATATATATGTACATATACATATATATATATATGGATATGTACATATACATATATATATGTATATGTATATATATGTATGTATATATATATATATATATGTATGTATATATATACATATATATATCTATACATATATATATATATATATATGTATATATATGTATACATATATATACATATGTATACATATATACACATATATATATATATATATATGATTAAGCCCGAACTAATGGGCCTAATCGCTCACAATAGGATCTATATGTATATCGATGTGTTTTCATGCCCTGATTATTGATCTCGTCATCATCGGTTCCATCAAATTCTCACTGCATCATCATGAATTGTAATCTCCTACTATTGCATCATGGGTCTCGTTGTCACCTCCACGCTCTTGTCGTGCCTCTCTATGTAATTACAAAATAATCACAAGCACACAAGCCTGATAATAAACGAAAAAAATGAAGGCTCGCATGCCCCAATAACAATAATAATAATCACAATTACACACATCACATCACATGTAGGATTAATAGATATATAATAATTAATTAAATTATTTAATTAATTATTTTTTGAAATTCAAGATATGCTAAGAATTTCTAAAATTATCAAGAGTATTTTAGAAATTCAGGATAAGAGGATAATCCTCGAAATTTTTAGAATATTTGAGGGCATTTTTGGTATTCTGCGTATAGGACAGACCTTAGAATTTCTTAAATTTCGAGGGCTAGAAATGTCCATTTACTAAAAAGAAACCCTAACCTACTATCCTTGCTCTTACTGCATCACCATCGCAGACAAAGTGTGGTTGCCCTTGCCCGCGGCAGCAAGCATCGTTCCCACAAGCGGCACCTCCATGTGTGTCGCCCCTACGGCGCTGCCCCTACTGGTGGCCCACACTTGTGTTAACCTGGTCGCCCCTTACTGGGGGCCGTAGCAGTAGTTGGCCACCTCTACAAGGGCATGGCCACAACGAGCTATCCCTACAGGTCGCCTAGTTGTGGTCGGTCGCCCCTATAAGTAGACAACATGCAGGTAATCACCCCTCAACCCACAAGCAGGGCTACCATCGTTATCAATCACTACAATGAACGCATAGAACAGTTCTATGTGATTTAATCTCATCATATGCAGTTTAAAACCAATTTATACACCTATCAACTATGATCCTTCCCTCTATTTATAGAGAGCCACCAAAAACCCTAGGGTTCCTACCTTAGTGGGTATTGGATCTTCATCCAATTACCAACTAACCTTGCATTATTGGTTCGCTATCCAATAATCTTCTTTGGCCTCTAATTGGGCCTCATGCAAGGAACCCATCAATGCAAGGTCTCATCTAATGAGAATATGGGCTAATTGAATCTCCATCCAATCCTCTATTCGTTGAAGAATCCACTATATATATGTGACTCTCAAGGTCCGATACCAAAATGACTGTGAGTCACTCCAGTTAGAACTCCTTCTGATATAGTGAATTATTATCTCCATAATAATTCACTCGACTCATCGATTATGGATGAACTAGGCCACTACGCCAAAGTCCCCAAATGGTACAAGGGGATTGAAACCATCGGACCTGTCTATCCATAATTATTGTGTATCTATAATTCCTCATCCAACTAATATCACAGAGACCATATATTGGACATGGTACTATCAGGTCACATATAAAATATGTCTAAGACTCGCTCTAATAGAATTCTCCCAGAGAACTCCTCTCTTAATCTGAATGACCCTGGCCAGGGATTTCTTTGAGCAAGTACATATGGGATATTACTCTCATGATACCAAGAGTGGATGATCATTTATTAACAGTCAAATGCCTTCATATAGTTTGTTACTAATCCATATTATCGACTATACCAGATCTAGAACTTTCCAAACATATAAGTCTGGCATCAAAGAAAGGAGTACTCAAATAAGGTATCTTTGGTGTCTCAAATTTAAGAACTAAACACACAACTGAGACTATAGAATTGATATATGATATTATGTATCATTAACCATATAGCATTTCATAACCAGTTTATCCGGTTATCTCGATGTCGCTCTCGAGTAACCTAAGACAGGGATTATTTAAGATCTGTGTTTAAAAGTGAATCAAACTCATTATTATGATCTCATTATGATCTGATTCTCATTTCACAGAACCAATGACATCACTATATATATATATATATATAATATGTCAATAATAATCATAATCAAAAAAATCATGTAGTGTGTCACACGTGTCATCACTCACATGAATGGCTTACAAGGCACTTGTAACCAACATGACCTGTCCAAGGACAAAGTTCGGGGCTTCCATTATAGCAAAGACGGATACCAAAAGAAGAACTGTAATGATTACCTTGCAGAGAAAGCGAAACAAAAGCTTGGAGAAGCCTCAAGTATATTCATGATCATTCTTCATTTGTTATATTTTTATGATAACATATGTATATTAAATATCAAGAGTTTTTATCATATCTGTAATTTATTGCAAGCTTTAGTAAGGCCTAGGAGACTAATGAGAAACAAGATAGACTTCAAGATGGCAATATAGCAAAAGTTGTTGTAGTTGTTGTCAGTGGGGTTACCCCGCATCTATTTGGTGGAGCTACCATTGCATTAGATACATGCTGTTATGTTCCCTCTATTATCAAAAATATTATTTTTTATTTCTTATTTAAAAGTTAGTGGATATAAATTTATTTTTTAGAATAATAGTTGTTTAATAATTTTGGATGATGAGATCATCACAAGAGGGACCTTGATTAATAGCTTATAAGTGCAAGATATTTCTCCACACAATATGAACGTAAGTACGTCCAAAAGGAAATGAGATGAGGTGAATAACGCATACCTATGACATTGTAGGTTAGGTCATATCCATGAGGAAATGATTCAAAAGTTGTTGAAAGATGGATACTTAGATCCATTCTACAATGAGTCATATACAACTTGTGAATCTTACCTTCATGAAAAGTTGACTAACTCTCCTTTTAGTAGAACTGGAGAGAGAGCCACTGAGTTATTGGAACTCATACATAGTGATGTATGTGATCCTATATCGACTCAGGTCATAGGTGGTTACTCCTATTTCATTACATTCATTGAAAATTTCTTTTGGTATAGGCACATGTACTTAATGAAGTATAAGTCTAAGACCTTCATGAAATTCAAGGAATATAAGAATGAAGTGGAGAACCAGATTGGAAAAAATATTAAAACTCTTTGATCAAATCGAGGAGGAGAGTACTTGAATATAAAGTTCACTTATTTCCTTAGGGACCATGAGATTCTGTCCTAGTGAATACCTCATTGTACACCTTAGCTCAATGATATATAAAAAAGGAGGAATCACATGTTATTAGACATGGTGTGGTCTATGATGAGTTTTGCCAGCCTACCTGTCTTATTCTGGGGATACGCCCTGATGACCGTAGCTTACCTTCTAAATAGAGTTCCATCTAGGTCGATAGTGTCTGCACCATATAAGATATGAAAAGGGAAGAAGTCTAATCTTAAAGTTGTTAAGATTTGAGGCTAGCCTGCCCATGTTAGAAGATACAACCCTGACATGTTGGAATTAAGGATAGAACTATGCAAGTTCTTGGGATACCCCAAGGAAACTTGGGGATATTATTTCATCATCCCAAGGATTAAAAGGTCTTTGTTGCTAAGAGAATAGTGTTTCTTGAGAAGGAACATATTCTTGGTGGAAATAGTGGGAGTGAGATAGAGTTAAACGAGGTTGGAGAACCTAGCTCAAGCAGTATTCTAAAGTCCAAGTCTATTCAGGAACTTAGCACACAAGTTCCAACTTTGTATAAGTCTAACAGTATGTCTCACCCTTCTAAAAGATATATGAAATATAACAGTAGAGAGGACATTCAGGATATTGATCCTCAGGCCAACGAAGAGGCTATTATGAGTATAGACTCTGAGAAGTGACAAGAAGCCATGAATTCTGAGATGAATTTTATGTACTCCAAAAAGGTTTAGAATCTTATGGATGCACCTAAAGGTATCGTACTCATCAGCTAAAAATGGATCTTCAAGAAGAAGATCAGAGTAGATGAAAATATTAAGACCTATAAGACAAGGCTGATGGCCAAAGGATATCATTAAAAACAATGAGTTTACTATAATGAGACCTTCTCACCTACAGCCATGCTAAAATCCATCAGAATTCTTTTAGCTATTGCAATATATTATGACTATAAGATCCACCAGATGGGCGTGAAAATTGCATTCCTCAACGAAAACCTCGAGAATGATGCATATCTAATATAGCCAGAGGTATTTGTATCCAGAGAGAGTCTAGATAAGGTGTGCAGGTTGCTCATGTTCATCTATAGACTGAATCAAGCTTCTCGAAGTTGAAACATAAGATTTAATGAGGTGATTATCTCTTATAACTTCGTTAAGAATGAAGATGAGCCTTATGTATATAAGAAGGTAAGTGGGAGCGCTATCACCTTCTTGTTGTTGTATATAGATAACATCTTAATAATTAGGAATGATGTAAGAATGCTCTTCATAGCTATGACATAGTTATCTAAAAACTTTACCATAAAGGACTTAGGAGAAGCATCATATATTTTGGGGATTTGGATCTATAGAGATAAATCCAAGAGGATACTTGGTTTATACCAATATAGGGACATAGACTCCATTGTCAAAAGGTTTGGCATGAAAAATTCCAAGAGAGGTCTCATACCGATGAGAAATGGAATATCACTTTCTAGGAGTATATCCCCATAGGCTCATGAAGAAAGGACAGACATAAATAGGATACCTTATACCTCAGCGATATGGTCTATCATATATACTATGTCATGTACTAGGCCTGATATAGTGGATGTTCTAAGTGTCATGAGTAGATATCAGGTGAATCTAGGTTTAGAATACTAAAAGGTAGTAAAGTGTATCATTAAGTACTTAAGAAGGACTAAGGATCTTTTGCTAGTACACGGAGGAGTTAGCCTCCAGGTTGAGGGCTACACGGACTTGAGTTTCCAGTTTGATATCGATAATAGCAAGTCGAACTCAAGGTATATCTTCACCCTGAATAGAGGAGTAGTAAGCTGGAAGAGTTCCAAGGAAGATACCAATGTTGACTCAACCACAGAGGTGGAGTACCTTGCTACAGCAGAAGCAGTAAAGGAAGGGGTTTTGATGAAGAAGTTCGTCGTAGATTTGGGAGTCATGCCAAGTGACAAGGTGTCGATTCCCATATATAGCGACACTAACGGGGCGATAGTTCTAGCAAGGTAACCTAGGTCTTATCAGAATTGTTTTTAGTGTTGAATCTTGAATTTTGATTATGAAACAATTAATGCGTGTTTAATTTAACAAGGTTGTTAGAGTTGATTGATATCGGATTAACTATGATAGAGCGATTATTGCAATCAGAGGTTTGGCCAAAGCCAAGTCCAAGCATCGGGTTGGGGTTCGGACTATGTGGTTGGGAACTCGCCTGGAGTATATTAGGAGCTCACTGAGGGTATCGAGAGCTTGCTAGGATGGCACAAGGGAGTTCACCGGAAGAAGACCGAGACTCACCGGAAGATTATCGGGGGTAGCCGAAAGGCTTATCAGGAGTTGAGAAGGTCTTGAAATAGATTTATAGCCATATTGATTGTAATTAATTAAATTGTAGTTAGCATCATGTAGGTCTAACTATGACGGAGTAATTGAGTTACGGCTAAATGATGGGCCAAGATCAAGCTTGCGCATCGGGTCGGGGTTCGGACGATGCAATGGGACCTCATCGAGAGTTTGCTAGGAGATTCGCCTAAGGGATCAGAAAGCTCGCTAGGAACACGTCGGGAGATCGTCGGATAAAGACTAAAAGACTCATCGCAAAAATGTCATAGGCTACCGGATTGGCAGGAGTTAGGTCTTGGTTTAGCTTGTTAGTCATTAAGAGTTGTAATCATTTAGTCATAGTAAAGGATTGAGTCCTAATTAAGTTAAATTTGGAAAAAATCTAAATCAACTCAATGAGGCAACCGGGTCCAATATGAGGTTGATTGAGCTCAAGTTGAGCTCAATTAGTTGACCAAAGAATTGGTCAACATCAGGTTCAAGTTGGAATTCGAAAAGTGTAGGGAACCACTTTTCTAGAGATTCCGATGAGTAAACCGTCGGTGAGTGGTGGTTGGACCGCCTGTACCTAGAAACAGAGTGACCACCAGCACTATCAGTTGCTGAACTGCCCAAGACCAATGGGTAAATTACCCGTTCCAAGAATTCAGGCGGCTAAATCACCCAGGTCGATGGGTGAACTGCCCGTACCCAGATTTTTCGAATACAGATGATTTTTGGCTCCAAATTCTGAAGCCATTTTAAGCATGTAAATACCCCCAAGTTTTTTTGCATTTCATATAATAATTTTGGGGATTACATTCTATGAAAAAATTATATGTGAATTATAAGAAAAAGAAAAGAAAGGAGAGAGCTTAGAGTTAAAAAATTTCCTGAAGTCTCCCTTGTAAGTAAAATGTAAGGATTTGGTCTTCACCCAAAGAAAATCAATAGTAGACACCGGTGTACCTCAAGGAGGAGGACTCGAGAGTGGACATAGGCTCATTGGTGCTAAACCACTATAATTGTGAGTGTTTTATTATTGTTGCATTTACTACTTGCAATTGTCGAGTTCTTAATCGCTTTGAACTAAATACAATTAGACACTTTTGATTTTTACTTACTCTTTAAAAGCAAAGTTTCAAGTCAAGCATTTCACTTCGATGTTACTTATCTTTTGGGTTTACTTATTCTTTCTTAAGTAATTTTTAAGCAAGTAACTTAGTAATCTTCTTTTAATCACTCACTTACTTTACTTAAATAAAAAGCTTCAAATCTTTCTATCTTGCTTTAAGCCAAAAACTTTTTGTTAAAATGAGAATTTTAACTTGCACTAATTCACACCCACCCCCCGCCCCCCCTCCTCTTAGTGCCAATTGATCATAACAATTAGTATCAAAACCATATTTTTTAATTTAGTTTAACACCAAAGAGAAATGATTCTTTTCGACTTTTAAAAGGGTTTTTCTATCATTTGTCCTCTTATGTTCAATAGGACGGACTACACTTATTGGAAAACTCAAATGAGAATTTCTTACTTTTCTTGAAACTTGATTTATGAAATATTATTGAAAATAGATTTTTGCAAAGTCTTTTCTTCCAATGAACAATTGGAATAATTTAGAGAAGAAGACTTTCTCATTGATTTTTGCAAAATAGATTTTTGCAAAGACTTTCTCATTGAATTCCGAGGCTATTAATGCATTATTTTGTGCTCTTGACAAGAATGAGTTTAATTGCATTTTCGCTTGTGATTGGGCTTTCGATATTTAGTATACATTGAAAATCATATATTTAAGCATAACTAATCTAAATGAATCATTAAATGAAAATACTTCTAAAAATGAACAAGAAGAATACCTTCCTAAGAATTTGACATTGAGAACCCAAGAACACCTTTTAAAGAACAGGAATGAATGTAAACTGAGAAGTGTTGGGAAATATTAGTGGTAGCATCACATGCGTAGTGGAAATCAAAATAAAAATCGATTTCCCATGCAGATCAAATTGTCGTACAAAAGATTGGGGTCACGAGAAAAACCATAAAAAAATAGAAAATCACGATGTGTGAGAGATTGATTTTACCTAGGGAGATCATATATCCCTGTATTCCAGATCCGGATGGAGAAGATAAAGGAGGTCAAGCGTCCTCCTCTCTAGTGGTATCCACATGATAGATCTCTGTAGTGAAACTTCTCCAATCTGATCTCACAACTCTTGCACAAAGAGAGAGAGGAGAATAGGAGGCGGTGGCTAAAGCTGTAGCCTATCAACCATGAGTCTCCCCTTCTATTTATAGAGAGCCACCAAAAATCTTAGGGCTCCTGCGTTAGTGAGTATTGGATCTTCATCCAATTACCCACTAACCTTGTATTATTGGATCTCTATCCAATAATCTCCTTAAGCCTCTAATTGGGTCTTAATCAAGGAGCCTATTAATATAGGGTCTCATCTAATGAGAATAGGGGCTAATTGGATCTTCATCCAATCCTCTATTCGTTGAAGCATCCACCATATGTGTGTGACACTCTAGGCCCAATACCAAGCTAACCGTGAGTCAATTCCATCAGAACTCCTTCTGATATAGTGAATTATTATCTCCATAATAATTCAATCGACTCATCGACTATGGACATACTAGTTCACTACGCCATAGTCCCTAGATGGTACAGGGGGATCGAATCCATCGGACCTGTCTATCCTCAAATGTCATGTATCTATAATCCCTCATACAACTAATATCTCAGAGATTGTATATTGGATATGGTACTGTCAGGTCACACACAGAATTCGTCATAGTCTCTCTCTAATCGGATTCTCCCGGAGAACTCTTTCTCTCTCAATTCGAATAACCGTGGCTAGGGATTTGTCTGAGCAAGCACATATGGGATATTCCTCTCGTGATACTAAGAGTAGATAATCCTCTATTGACATTTAATTACCTTCATAATGTTAGCTACTAATCCTGATAACTACTTGTACCAAATCTAAAACTTTCCAAACCTGTAAGTCTAGCGTCAAAGAAAGGAGTACTCAGATAAGACATCCTTGATGTCTCAAGTCTAAGGACCAGATACACAACTGGGACTATAGAATCGCTGTCTGACATTAGGTATCATTAATCATACAGTATTTCATAAGTAGATCAATCAGTGAACTCATTCTCCAATGAGCGCTTGTAATATATTCTTAGTGTCTCCATACTAGTGGCTATGAGACTAGCCGCCTCCATCATATGGATGGGTATATAGTACAACAGTCTATTTTGGTTATCTCGATGTTCCTCTCGGGTAACCTATGACCGAGATTATTTAGGATCTGTGTTTAAAGATGAATCGATCCTATTATCGTGATCTCATCACGATCCGATTCCTATTGCATAGAACCAAGGATATCACAATATATATGCAACAGATAATATAATGTGAGAATATGTCAATATTAATCATAAGCAAAAAGATTATGCAGTGTGTCACATGTGCCATCACTCACATAATTAGCTTATAGGGCACCTATAACTAGCAATCTCCCACTTGACCTAAAGCCAATCACCTATGTGTTTGATCCCCATCAGACCCCTGTGACGCTCAAATATAATCTGAGCTAACGGCTTCGTCAATGGATCTGTAATGTTATCTTCATATGGAACTCTTTCTATTGCTATATCTTTTCGGGTCATGATCGCTCTAATCATATGGAACCTCCTCAGAATAATTCTGATGAGACCTGGGTTCTCTTGTTAGAGTTATCGCCCTGTCGCTGTAACAATATATGGGAGTCAGCTCCATGCTGCTTGGTATGACTCCCAAATCCTTGATGAACTTCTTCATCCACACCCTTCATCTTCAAAGAATGTATTTCACCTCTGTGATTGAGTCGAGTAGTATCTTGCTTGAAACTCTTCCAACTTACTGCTCATCTATTCAAGGTAAAAATATATCCTGAATTTGACTTGCTATCATTAATATCGGACTAAAACTCTAGTTTGTATAGCCCTCAACCTAGAGGCTACGTCCTCCACATACCAATAAAAGATCCTTAGTCCTTCTCATGTACTTAAGGATACACTTTAATTGCTTCCAGTATTCTAAAGCTGGATCTGCCTGATACTTGCTCATTACACTCAAAGCATGTGCCATATCAGGCCTGGTACATAGCATCGTATACATGATAGACCCTATCACTGAGGCATAAGATATCTTATCCTTGTCTGCCCTTTCTTCAAGAGTCTTTAAGGACATACTCCTAGAAAGTGATATTCTATGTCTCATCGGCATGAGACCTCTCTGGGAATTCTCTATGCCAAACCTTTTAACAATGGAGTCTTTGTACCTGGACTGGGACAAGCCAAGCATCCTCTTGAAAAGCTTTCATTATAGTCAACTCTTTGTCTTTGATGATATCCTTTAGCTACTAGCCTTGCTTTAAAGGTCTCTACCTTTCTATCCACTCGATCTTCTTCTTGAAGATCCATTTGCAGTCGATGGGTATAATACCTGTAGGTGCATCCACAAGGTTCCAAACCTTATTAGAGTTCATGGCTTCTTGCCACTTCCCGGAATCTATACTCATAATAGCCTCATTGTAGGTCTGAGAATCAACATCCTAAGAGTTATCTCCATTGATATGTCCTACATATCTTTCAGGAGAGTGAGATACTCTACTAGACCTACGTAAAATTGATTGAGAAGATGAAGAAGGTCAAGCGTCCTCCTCTCTAGTGGTATCCACATGATAGATCTCTATAGCAAAACTCCTCCAATCTGATCACATAACTCTTGTGCAAAGGGAGGGAGGAGAATAGAAGGTGGTGGCTAAAGCTATAGCCTATCAACCATAAGTCTCCACTCTTATTTATAGAGAGCCACCAAAACCCTAGGGCTCCTGCCTTAATATCTCCATCCAATTACCTACTGATCTTTCATTATTGGATCTCTATCCAATAATCTCCTTAGGCCTCTAATTAGGCCTTAATCAAAGAGCCCATCAGCATAGGGTCTTATCTAATAAGAATATGGGTTAATTGGATCTCCATCTAATCCTCTATTCGCTGAAGCATCCACCATATATGTGTGACACTCTAAGCCCAATACCGAGCTGGCCGTGAGTCACTACCATCGAACTCCTTCTAATATAGTGAATTATTATCTCCATAATAATTCAATCGACTCATCGAGTATAGTCGTACTATGCCACTACACCATAATCCCCAGACGATATAGGAGGATCAAATCTATCGTACTTATCTATCCTCAATTACTATATATCTATAATCCCTTATACAACTAATATCCCGTACATGGTACTATCAGTTATATACGTAATCCCAAATAATCTCTCTAATTAGATTCTCTAGAACTCTCTCTCTCTCAATCCGAATGACCCTAGCTGTGGATTTGTCTAAAGCAGCACATATGATATATTCTTCTTGATATGATGAGAGATAGATAATCCTCTATTCTCAATTGATTTTTTTTTTAAGTTTGGCTACTAATCTCTAAAACTACTAGACTACTAACCTTTTTTTTTAAACCCGTAAGTCTAGCTTCAAAGAAAGGAGTACTTATACAAGGCATCCTGTCAAATCTAAATAAAAATCAAAAACACAAATCTATACTATAGAATTCGTCGACATTAGGTATCATTAACCATACATCCATCCATAAGATCATCAAGAAACTCATTCTCCAATGAGCACACACTATATCGTTAGTTTCTCCACGCAAGTGGCTATGAGACCAGCCACCTCCATCATATAGATGGATATATAGTACACTAGTTTGTCTGGTTATCTCGATATCCCTCTCGAGTAACATATGACCGGGGTTATTTAAGATTTGTGTTTAAAGGTGAATCGATCTTATTATCATGATCTCATCACGATCCGATTCTCATTGCGTAGAACCAAGGACATCACAATATATATGCAACAGATAATATAATATAATATATTAATTCAATTGGCTTAATTCATAACTAGCAAGAAGAACATATGACTCCTTGAGTGAAATCTCGAGTAACGAGGACTTTGAACCTTTGACACATGAACCAGATAAATCAATGAACATGAAACTTAAAATGATCTTAAAATGGAGATAATCTCTTGCTATGAATGTAAAAAGCCGAGGCGCTCCGAAGATGAAGTGCACAACCAAGAAGTAGAGAATCTCACACTTATGGCGATCCAAGACGAGATTAGTTATTCATTAAGTGTTTTTTTAGAGTTATTAAATATTTTTCATGATTTGTTTGATGAGTTTAGAAATTAGCAAATCTTTTAAGTTGCTTAAGAATGATAATGAATTGTTAGTTAGTAGACTTGACGAAATGCATGATTCATTAGTATCACACAACCCATGTTCTAAATGTGATATGCTAGATAATGTTAAAGAATAGAATATCATGCTTAAGACAACATTAGAAAATTTTAAAATTGGGAATAAATCCCTAAATATAATCCTTGCCAATAAAGATCATATTAATAGAAGAAATGACATAGGCTTTGTTGGTAATGTTCAACGAAAGCCAACCATCTTTATAAAAGGATCTACCTTAAATATGCCACCAAAAATCAAATGTAATTCTTATAAAAAATTAGAACATAAAACCTACAAATGTCCATTCAAAAATTATAATCCACATAAGATTAATTTAGGTTCCTAAAAGAATCATAAACAATCTTAAGCCATTAGAGAAAATGGACAGATTATATCATGAAGGACCCAAACTCAAATGGGTACCTAAATCAAAACCTCCCATAATATAAAGTTGACTCCTAATAAGGCTAGGAGTACTATGTAATATTTTGAAAGTAGATACTCAAGGCACATGACTTGAGATCTAATATTCTTTCAAAGCTCACTAGCCTAAGTAATAATAAAAATTATTGAAATAAAATTATTAATAATGAATCGTTGATAACTCATTAATCTTAATCACTCTAACTTTGGCATGCTAGTATAAAGATAAATTAGAAACTTTATCTAAACTCAAATTTATGAAATAAATATTTTTATGATAGGTTCAAAATCATTGGCTTGAATATTTGTTGATTTAAATGCAAAGGCTATTAGTGAATGGTTTAAATATTATGGTGTTTTTGGCTAAGTTAAATATCATTGTTGAATGATAGATTTAAATGGTTGAAAAATTATATGTTAAGATTGAATGTGTATTATTAAATGATATATTACTTTTGAATTTGAATATGAAACAAATAAAAATTTGGAAATAAGTTTGTAAACTCCTTGCACTATGTATAAAGAGTTAGACTCATTTAAAAGTTGAAATTAAGATAGGTTGAATTTTGATTGAAGATGTTTTATGTTCAATGAAACCATGCTTGATGATTTAATAATACATAGTGATGAGTTTATATTTTGAAATTATGCATGATGATCTTTGTGATTTATGGCTTATTGATCTTTACGTAATAATAATTTTTTTTTCAATTTTAAATGAAAATGCATGTTTTATTTGGCTTAAAAGACAAAGGCATGCTTGTATGAAATAAAAAGAGAATATATTTTTTTAAAAAAAATTCTCTATCTTATAAATTTTTAAAAAGAGATTAATAAATCAATTATATTATTTTTTATGAATCTCTTGAACTATGAAAGTGATTTTGATGATTTGATAATTTGAATTTGAATAAGTTATTATCATGATTTTTTGTAAGTTTAGAAGAAAATTTAAATTTTAAAATTTTCTAAATACATGTAAAATGCATGATTTGCTTGATTTGCTAACTTGCTTGAAATTTGCATAAGATAAATTAAATTGTATGGGTAGTTCTTGATTTTTTCCTAGATTTTGAAATTTACATCTATAAATTGAGTATTTTTATGATGTTTTTCACTTCTCCACCTTGATTCTATCTTCTTGATTACACAAAGTGGAGAAAGAAAATCACTAGCATTTTAAGAAACCGATAAGTCTATTAATTTATTTTGAATCTCTTGAAGGTGATTTTGATAATTTTGAAATTGAATGAGTTCTTTACCTATATCATGATTTTGATTCTTCAGAATTATAACTTGAAATCTTTTATGAATCAGAATCTCTTATTATATGTTCTCATATTATTTAAAATGAGATTTTTCATAAATCATGATTTTGACATCTTGAGATTTCTTATGCATGAATCAAGATATTTTATTTGTTTCTCCTATAATTTGTCTCTTGATATTCACAATTTATCTTCATAAATTGTATATCTCATAACCATGTTAATTTTTCTTGATATATTTCATTTGATAATTTGAAAAATGATGTAATGGAAAAAGTTTTACACTATTGTAACCATCCCTTCTTTTTGACAATAACAAAGGGGAAGCAAAACTTGCTAGCTTACTCATCTCAAAAGAGAAGTAAGAAATGCTAATTGCAAATCTCAAAGGAAGCAAAAATTTTGCTTAACCTCAAATTCTCAAAAACATGCTAGCCTTCATACTTCAAAGAAAAGTAACACTTGCCAAGTTATTAGCTTGTATGATGTAAAATTGCTAGCTTGAACATTGCAAAGGAAGCAAAAATTTGCTAGTTTGTGCTTCTCAAAAGAAAAGAAAGAACTCTCTAGCTTGCATGTTCTAAAGTGATGAAAAATCTATTAAATTGCTAAGCTTTCATATCTCAAAAACTTGCTAATTGCACTTCTCCTTTTTTGTGTTGATAACAAAGGGGGAGAAGGTATGATGATGTGAAATCATGTATGATGATCATGTATATAATGATGACCTTGAAAATATACATAATGATTTAGAATAATGCATGTAATACTGATAATTTAGAATAATTCAACTTGGACTTTTGAGCTCATCTCAATATTCTTTTTGAAATTTATTAAGAGCTCTACTTAATGATGTTTTACAATTACTCCCTTATTTTTTTCCTTCTTTTTCACAAGAAAAATAAAATTTTTTATGACCCATACTATATTCTAAAAAGCAGGAGCAAATACTCATATGTCGTAAAATCTTTAGCCCTATATTTCACCTTTATGTTGATGATAAAGGGGGAGAAATATATATTGATGACATATGATATTAATGATATACATTGATGACACATGATATTGATGATATACTTGGATATCTTATATATCAATGTATAATTCTTTTTAAATTTATAAAAATCTTTGATGAGTTGATGACTTGATAATTTAAAAGCAAACTTTTGTTGATATATGAGTATCCTTGAAATATGATTTGCTTGGAATATTGATTGACTTGATTCACTTGAATTCAAGAGTATGTGATTCTCTTGAATTTAAGTCTTCTTTATTATGGTATGAATTTAGGAGGAATTAGGATTAACTCCTAGCATCAATTGATTATCATCATAAAAAAGGGGAAGATTGTTGAATCTTAGATTTTGATGATGAAATCAATTAATGCGTTTGATCTAACAAGGTTATTAGAGTTTATTGATATAGGATTAACTATGACAGAGAGATTATTACAATAAGAGGTTTGGCCAGAGTCAAGTCTAAGCATCGGGCCAGGGTTCAGATGATATAGTTGGGAACTCGCTTGTAGTACGTTGAGAGCTCGCCGAGGGTATCGAAAGCTTGCCAAGATAGCGCAAGGGAGTTCACCAGAAAAAGATCGAGACTCACCGGAAGATTGTCAAAGTTAGCCAAAAGACTTGCTAGGAGTTGGGAAGGTCTTGAAATAGATTTGTGGCCATGTTGATTGTAATTAATTAAGTTGTAGTTAGCATCATGCAAGTCTAACTATGATAGAGCAATTGAGTTACAGCCAGATGATGGGCCAAAATCAAGCTTGGGTATCTGGTCGAGGTTCGGATGATGTAGTGGGACATCATCGAGAGTTTGCTAGGAGATTCGTTAAAGGGATCGGGAAGCTCGCTGAGAACACGTCGGAAGATCGCTAGAAGAAGACTCTACAAAAATGTCAGAGGCTACCGAATTAGCGGGAATTAGGTCTTGGTTTAGTTTGTTGGTCACTAAAAGTTATAATCATTTAGTCGTAGTTAGGGATTGAGTCCTAAATAAGTTAGATTTGGAAGAAATCCAAATCAACTAATGAGACAACTGGGTCCACTATAGGGTTTAATTAAGCTCAAGTTGACTAAAGAGTTGGTCAACATCATGTTTAAGTAGGAATTCGAAAAGTGGAGGGAACCACTTTTCAAGATTCTGACGGTAAACTGTTGACTAACAGTTGGACCGCTCATACCTTGGAAACTATCAACACTGTCAGCGGTTGAACCACCCAGGACTGGTGGGTAAATCACTTGTACCAGGAATTTGGGTGGCTAAACAGCCCAGGTCGATGGGTGAACCGCCTAGGCTGACCCAGATTTTCTAGATATGTTTGATTTCTGGCTCGAAATTCTGAAGTCATTTGAGGCCTATAAATATTCCAAGTTTTTCTGTATTCTATACAATAATTTTGAGGATTATATTCTATGAAAAAATTATGTGTGAATTATAAGAAAAAGAAAAGGGGAAGGGAGAGAGCTTAGAGTTAGAAAATTATTGAAGTCTCCCTTGTAAGCAAAGTGTAAGGGTTTGATTTTCACCCAAAGAAGATCGGTAGTGGACATTGGTATACCTCAATGAAGAGGACTCGGAAATGGACGTAGGCTCGTTAGTGCCAAACCATTATAATTATGAGTGTTTTATTCTTATTACATTTACTACTTGCAATTGTCGAGTTCTTAATCATATTAAACTAAATATTAATTAGACGCTTCCAATTTTTTATTTACTCTTTGAGATTAAAGTTTCAAGTCAAGCATTTCCCTTCGACGTTATTTATCTTTTGGGTTTGCTTTTTTTTTCTTAAGTAATTCTTAGGCAAGTAACTTAGTAATCTTCTTTTAATCACTCACTTGCTTTACTTAAATGAAAAGCTTCAGATCTTTCTATCTTGCTTCAAGCCAAAAGCTTTTTGTTAAAAGGAGAATTTTACTTGCAATAATTCAACACACCCCCCCCCCAAGTGTGAATTGATCGTAACACTAAGGAGGTTCTAGATGATTAGAGAGATTATGGCCTGTAGAGATGTAGTAAATGGAATGAGTTTCATCTAAATATAACATTGTAGATCAATTGATAAAGCTACTAACTCAAATTATTATTGAGTGTCACAGAGGTCTGATGGGGATCAAATACATAAGTGATTGGCTTTAGGTCAAATGGAAGATTATTGATTACAAGTGCCTAGCAAGCCAATCACATGGGTGATGGCATGTGTGACACGCTGTGCGATCTTTATACTTATGATTATTATTGGTATATTATCACATTATATTATCTATTTCATATATATTGTGATGTTCTTAGTTCTCTGTAATAGAAATTAGATCATGATGAGATCATGATAATGAGATTGATTCATCTTTAAACATAGGCCTTAAATAA
This sequence comes from Ensete glaucum, assembly GCA_021527575.1. NCBI lineage: Eukaryota > Viridiplantae > Streptophyta > Magnoliopsida > Zingiberales > Musaceae > Ensete > Ensete glaucum. The sequence goes on from CM038555.1 coordinate 36,312,232, forward strand.
TCTCGGTCATAGGTTACCCGAGAGAGATATCGAGATAACCAGATAGACCGATGTATTGTATACATGTCTATTTGATCGAGGTAGCTGGTCTCATAGCCACTTGTGTGGGGACACTAAGGGTACAGTACAAGTGCTTATTAGAGAATGAGTTCAATAGTTGATTTGCTTTCGAATATTGGATGGTTAATGATACCTAATATCAGATAATGATTCTGTAGTTTCAGTTATATATCTAGTCCTTAGACTTGAGATACCAAGGATGTCTTGTTTGAGTACTCCTTTCTTTGACATTGGACTTATATGTTTGAAAAGTTTTATATCTGGTACAATCGATTATAAGGATTGGTAGTCAACCATACGAAGGCTATTTCAGTTGTGTATCTAGTCCTTAGACTTGAGACACCAAGGATGTCTTGTTTGAGTACTCCTTTCTTTGACATTGGACTTATATGTTTGAAAAGTTTTAGATCTGGTATAATCAATTATCGGGATTGGTAGTCAACCTTACGAAGGCAATTGAGTGTCAATAGATAATCATTCACTCTTAATATCATGAGAGGAATATCTCATGTGTTTTCACTCGAACAAATCTCTGGCCAGGGTTGTTCGGATTGAGAGAGAAGGAGTTCTTCGAGAGAATCTTATCAGAGCAAAACTCGGATGACTTCCATATGTGGCTTAACAGTACAATATGTGGTATATGATCTTTGAGATATTAGATGGATAAGGGACTATAGATATATAGTAATTAAGGATAAATAGATCCAATGGATTTGATCTCCTATATCGTTTGGGGACTTCGGCACAGTAGTCTAGTATATCCATAGTCGATAAGTTAAGTGAATTATTATGAGATAACAATTCATTGAGTTAGAAGGATTTCTGATAAGAGGAACTCATGGACAGCTCGGTATTGGGCTTAGAAAGTTATACACATATGGTAGATAATTGCAGTGAGTAGAGGATTAGATATGAGTTATCCAATTAGCCCCTGTTCTCATTGGATGAGACTCTACATTGATGGACCTTTTCATAAGGCCTAATTATAGGCCAATTTAGATTATTGGATAGAGATCCAATAATCCAAGAGGAATTAATAATTAAATGGAGATCCAATACCCACTAAGGCAGGATCTATTAGGGTTTTTAGTGGCTCTCTATAAATAGGAGGTAGGGGTGGCACAATATTAATAGGTTACACCTTTGGTCGTCCCTTCTATTCTCCTCCTCCTTTCATCTTCTTAGCCAACTAGCCCTTCTCTACTATGTGTGGCCAGTGAAGAGGATAGTATATCTTCTTCCATGAGTACTACAAGAAGGTGCATAAGAGTTACGGGTTTTTAGGCTACGATTGGAGGAGCATCGCAGTAAGAATATATCATGTGGATATCGCTAGAGAGAAGGACATTTGGCCTCCTTCATCTTCTCTATTTGGATCTAAAATTTTAGGAATATATAATATCCCTAAGTAATCAATCGTTAAAGCATCACAGTTTTTAGTTTTATAGTTTTTTCATGCACCAATCTTTGTAAGACGACTTGATACATATGGGAAACCAGTTTTGTGTTCTTCTACTACGCATGTGATGCTCTCTTGCTAGGTTTTCTAATAAGATTAACATCCAAGAGAGATCTAATGGCTTTTTGGGGTAACCAAGAGGGTCACTCCATCACTCATCCTTCTATGTTCAATAGGACAAACTACACATATTAAAAAACACAAATGCAAATTTTCTTGCCTTCTATAGATTTTGATCTATAAAACATCTTTAAAGTTGGTTCTCAAAAATCTTCTAAATTGATGAATAAATGGAATAATTTTAAAAATATATATATTTTCCTTAAATACTGAAGCAATGAATACTTTATTTTGTGCTTTAGACAAAAATGAGTTTAATCATATTTCTACTTATGACACTACACATGATATTTAGCACATACTTGAAGTTACTCATAAAGGCACAAGTAAAGTTAAAGAATCTAAAATTAATCTTTTTGTACATAATTATAAATTATTTAAAATAAAGCCAAGCAAAACCATTAGTGACATGGACACCCATTTTACGGATGTTGTTAATGGTTTAAAAACTGTTGGTAAAAGTTACACTAATCTTGAATTAATAAATAAGATTTTAAGGTCTCTTTCCAAAAGTTATAATCTAAAAGTAATTGTTATCCAAGAAGCAATGAACTTGAACAACTTTCCTCTTGAAGAACTCATAGGATCTTTAATGACCTATGAAATGACCTACAAAGCACATGATGAACAGGAGGGAAACCTTCCAAAGAACAGGAAGGATATTGCATTTAGAATTAAAGAAGACTATGAATGAAAGCTCAAGTGACGATGATGGCACTGTACTCCTTACAAGAAAATTTAAAAAGTTCATAGGGAGAAACAAAACTAATTATATAAGATGAGAAGGTAAGAATAAAAATAAGCCTAAAAAAGATGTAATCATATGTTATGAATGTAAAAAGCCTAAGCACTTCCAAAATGGGTGTTTATAATTGAAGTTGAAGCTATCAATCCAAAAGAAGAAGAAGTCATTCAAGGCAACATGAGATGAATCAAGTGTATCAAAAGACGAAGAGCAAATCAATAAAGATGAAATGACAAACTATGCTTTGATGGCCTTCAACGATGAGGTATTTTACTCTCCCAATATTAATTATCTTATAATAAATTACTTGATGTATTTTATGATTTATATTATGAACTTAAAAAAATAATAAAAAATAATGTATTTTATGATTTGTATGATGAACTTAAAAAAATTAGTAAAAAATATATGTATGGCAACTATATGTCAACATCATGCATCTCTCTCTAATAAATTTAATGAATTGAAAAATAAGTATGACAACTATATGTCAACTTCTTGTACTAAATGTGAAGAGTTAGAATCATTTAAAAAAGAAAAAGTATTCTTACAACAAACATTAGAAAAATTAAAAAATTAAAACAAATCATGGAACATGATTATTGCTAATCAATATTGCGTATCAAGAAAAGAAGGAATTGGCTTCGTGAGTAGTGATAAGTGTAAAATGACCTATACTACATATTCCTCTTAAAGTAAACTGTAATTTTTGTAAAAGATTTGTTCATTATGCTTATACTTGCTCTTCCAAAAAATATGGCTCTTATAAATTAGTTTAGGTTCCTAAAGTGATACTAAAAGTTAAGAAAAGTAGATCTAACCATGAAGGAAACAAAGTTAAATGGGTACCTGAAGTAATGTTAGGATCACAACTAAGTCGGGTCCTAGTCGATTAAGTTAAGTCCTTAGATTGGGTCTTGTTGGCCAACCTAGACCTGACATTAGGTCCGCTAGGAGAATATTTAAGTCTATTATAATAAATCAGATCAAATTCTAGTAGAATTAGGATTCGACTGAACTGGAGTCGGAATTGGATTCGGGTTGGAGTCAACCAAGTCAAGCATGTAATCAACCCAATTGGCCGCCCACCTTAATGAGGGGAAGTCAGCTAGGGTTGAGTTCCTTCTAAGGTTGGGACTCTTTTAGAGTTATGACTCTTCTAATAGAGTCTCACTTAGCTTAGGACTCTCTCTAGAGTTAGAGATGAGTCCTCATAGAGTGGGGGTCTTATAGTCGTTGCCCCCACCTATTAGGGAGGTCGGCTAGGATTAGAAAGGGAGAGTTCAATTTAGTTATGGTTCTCTCTAGGGCTGATTAGGAGTTAAAGGAGTTAGAGTCTTAATTTACTTGGAGTAGGAGATTCACTAGGAGTTGGAGTCTTCCATTAGGGAGAAGTCTTCATCGAGTATAAGTCATATTAGGAGTTAGAGTTTTGAGACCCTATATTAACATTTGTAGCCTCAACCTTTTTTATCATCAATAGATCAATTTGCTTTCAGCCATTGTGCAGTCACCCTAAGAGAGAGGAACCCCTATAAAGTTTCAAAAAGGCAAATCTCATATAGAGATCACCCCAAGCTTAGAATTCACAAGGATTCTAACACTTGGTATCAAAATAGTATTCTTGGTATCTCGCTACCCTTCCATAGCCACCCATCATCCTTGCATAGCCACCCAAGCAATTCCCACAATTGCTTAGAATGTCACCCAATTTCGCTGTCATCTCCACTACCGCAGATCACCTTTTGATCCCCCCAAAGAATTACATCAGCTTCTAGTATTCTTCTTTACTACTGCTACAATTTAGTTATCCTTAAACTTTAAAAAAAATAAAAAAGTATTCATCTATTTTGCAAAGTTACCATCTTTACGATGAAAGTTACACTACATAGTTCAGCCGTATATTACTACCTGTTTTGATCTTACTGCCATAATTTTCTGCCCAATCTTCTACGAGTTTTTTATGATGACTTTGACACTCCTAAATGTGAATTTTCTTTTGGTTTTGTGCAAAAATTATTGATATAAATCACTGATCTTTTATATCCAACCTACTGGACCTTTGACGTAAAATTCTATCGCAGCACCTTCTTGTATTCCTTAATCTTGCCGAATTCTTTGCTATTGTATTCTCCCATGATTTTTTTGTTAATATTAACTATCCCTTACCAGTAGATTTCTATTGAGTTTTACTCGAATCCTTGTTATGAACTACTAAAAAAAATTACATCTATACTACTGAAATTTTTTGAATGAAAAATTATGCTACTATATCTTTTGTCGTTCTTCTTCTCACAACCCACCAAAACCCTACCAATTTTGCTACCACCAACCACGTCATCTTTAAGGCACCTCTCTAGCCTTAAGACGCAGCCATCATAACCTTTTTTTTATTTTTATAGCTAGCCTAAATAGCAACATAAAACTGTAGCCAAAACAGCCATCTACTACTTTGCTACCATGTTTTTGTCGAAAACTCAATGCCACATATTCTCTTTAATACTTTACATTGGTCTAGCCTTCTTCATCATCTATTTCTTGCTGTCAAAACCATCCTAAAACCCTTGGCATACTGCTGGAATTCTTTTATCATAAAACTATTATCCCTTGATGAAAAATCCTGTAGCATTACCCTTCGACATATTTTACTACACCAACACCCGAACCTTGCCAAATTGGTTGCTGCCCCAATAACAACCCTAAACCTTCCTTCCTAGACTCAAACCACTACTACCAAAATCCTTTCTAGTCTCCACAACACCCTCAAACCACAACACCAACACCAACCTAAACTGCAAGCTATCAACCATAAATCACAATCTTGATCTATCACCCTTTCAACCACCCATCCCTACTAAACCGATTAATGTCATCAACAGCAACCCTAAGCCACTCCTCTAACCCTAAACATATATTACCAAACCTCCCTATAATAGCTCTTAATCACATCCCAACAGCAACCTATCAGCCCCAAACCATAGTTATCTACCCTTGATCCACCACCTCTGTCGGCCACCAATCCACCCAACCAATTTATACCATTGACCCAATAGTAAGAGAAGGATCTTGACACCACAAATCTAGGATCTTAAGCCATGGATTCGATAGATCTGATTGGTGCCAAGTTGGAGGCCTTTAAGATGCATTTGAAGGATAAACTATGTGCTCTCTTTTGTATAATTCAGAATTGGCAAATCTCCAAGCCCGACAAATTGTAGCAAGGTGAAAGTTTAGAGAGGCCTCCCAAAAAGGAAGAATGAGCCACTGATTTGATGCAGCCACACATGAGGGTGGCCTTCCCTTGATGGGAAGAAACAAACCTGATAGGATGGCTTTCGTGCGCGGAATGCTCCTTCCGTTATCACTAGACAATGAAGGCTTCCATGGTGGACATCACTGTCATCCACCTCGAAGGATATGCAATTCAGTGGTATAATTGGCTTGAATTCACCCAAGGAGTCTCGATGCAGAGACAATTCAAAAGTGGGATGTTGATCCACTTTGGACCGATGGAGTATGAGAACATCAATGGACAACTTATGAAGATCTGACAAACCTCCACAATCCAAGAATACCAAACCAAGTTTGAGAGATTATCTAACCTCGCTCGTGATTGGTCTAACAAATAATTACTAGGGACATTCATCGAAGGACTCAAGCCGAAAATAAGAGGAGAAGTTAGATCTTCACCCTGATGGTCGCAATCTCCTTCGCCTGAATCCAAGAGGAGCAGCTCAACCAAGATGCTCGAAGGATGAGAACCACCCCCTAGACCAGCAACATATAAACCTTCAACATCCTCTGCTCCCAGCCATCCTTCGCTACCAAAGAAATTGACAAGAGAAGAACTTTACTACAGATTGGTGAAGGGCCTTTATTGGCATTATGACGAACCATAGAGCCATGACCATTGCTGCAAAAAGGGACTCCTTCTACTGATTGAACCCATTGAAGGTTTGATGTTAAGGTCATCGATGGTCGAATTTTAAAGTGATCACAGGTGAAATTATTTCTACAGGACCAGAGGATCATGGCTGATTTTTTTCCTCCTTCCTCTCGATGATTATGAGGCCATGCTTGACATTGAATGGCTAATTATATTAGGTGATATTTTCTGAAAATTTTTCAAATTTATCATGAAATTTTTCAGCCATGGGAAACAGGTGATCCTACGTGGGAAACGCGGGAGTAATATGACGACGGTTTCAACATAGCAAATAGAGAAAGTCTTGCACAAAGTGAACAAAGGCTTCCTAATGCAACTCCAGCAACAACATATGAGGGAGCTAACAAAATTTGAAGACACAAACTTTCTCCACTTGCTTCCTGAATTTTTAGACGTCTTCGTTGAACCGTGCATCCTACCTCCTATCTGATAGCATGACTATCAAATTCTGATTCTCCTAGGCAAACCAATAGTAAACACTTGGAAGTATCATTATCCTCACCTCTAGAAAGCTGAAATAGATAGGATTGTAAATGAGATGCTTGAAATAGGGGTCATCCAGTCAAGCTGCAGCCTCTACTCTTGGTTGGTGCTAGCTTTACCCGACTCCGATAAAGTGTTTGTGATTAATGCATTGGGAGCTAGAATTTATGTTGTCCTCATGCAAGACGGCTGACCCTTACCCTATATCAGCAAAGCCCTCTCTCCACATCACTTGTGTTGAAATAGAAAGTAGAAATGAAAAGCCCAATTGATTCATTGATTCATCGTTTATTTATATATATAAAGTGGAGGATTTTCCTCAACTAACCCACAAAATTTCCTCATTCGGTTGAGAAAATCATATCTAAATCCTATCTTTATTATGCCCCCGTAAGATCGAGCTCTTGTAAAGAAATCGATCTTGAACTAAGGACATCGATATTGAATCGATGTCAATGAATCTTAAGGAAGAAGGTCGTTGTGTTATCAACCACGGTGAAGATCTGATTGTGATTGACTTCAACGGTGATGTCAGTCTGGCTAAGAAGCTAGTGCGGCACAGGCATGCACAGTAGAATGGATGGTCGCCCGTATCGTTGGACCTCAGAGGGCTACCACTGATAGAGGAGAGGAATCAGTACCGATGGTAGAGAGCTAGAGTGGAGCCATCGATAGTATCGCCGAGGCCTCGATCGTTAGCAAGAGGCTGTCGTTTGATAGTAAGAAAAAAGTATTCTCTCTTAAAAGAGAGAGGGGCTCTGATACCATGTTGAAATAGGAAGTAGAAATAAAAAGCCCAATTGATTCATTGATTCATCGTTTATTTATATATATAAAGAGGAGGATTTTCCTCAACTAACCTACAAGATTTTCTCATTTAATTGAGAAAATCATATCTAAATCATAACTAAATCCTATCTTCTATCATGCCCCCATAAAATCGAGCTCTTGTAAAGACGTCAATCTTGAACTAAGGACATCGATCTTGAATCGATGTCAATGAATCTAAAGGAAGAAGGCCACTGTATTGTCAACCACGATGAAGATCTAATGGTGATTGACTTTGGCGACGATGTCAGTCTGGCTAAGAAGCTAGTGCAGCACGGGGTAGGCACAGTAGAATGGATGGTGCGGCATGGGGCTGGACCTCAGAGGGCTACCACTGATAGAGGAGAGAAATTGGCATCAATGGTAGAGAGCTAGAGTGGAGCTGTCGATAGTGTCGCCGAGGCCTCGATCATAGCAAGTGGTTGTCGTTTGATAGTAAGAAAAATGTAATCTCTCTTAAAAGAGAGAGGAGCTCTGATACCATGTTGAAATAGGAAGTAGAAATGAAAAGCCTAATTAATTCATTGATTCATTGTTTATTTTTATATATGAAGAGGAGGATTTCCTCAATTAACCTACAAGATTTCCTCATTCAGTTTGGGAAATCATATCTAAATCCTATCTTCTATTAACTTGAAGCTATCAATTTAAGGCAAGAACATACTGATCATTGCTGAATTTGTAGCTTGGTATGATACAGAGCAATGGCACAAAGGGGAGATGAAAATAGGTCCTGAAAAATTATAGCTTCTACTCCCTCTAAACTCAGATCGGGCTCATATTAGCATGGACTCTATTAGAGGGCAGCCATCATCTCAAAGGAAAGCCTGGCTACAATTAAAGAATAATCACACCCCAGCCTATTGGGAAACCTCAATGGGTGCATCACATACGCAGTAGAATTCAAAACAAAAAAATTAGTTTCCTACGTAGATCAAATCATCTTGCAAAATATTAGGGTTATGAGAAAAACATAAAAATTGATAAAATTGTGTTGTGTGAGAGATTGATTTTACCTAGGAGAAAGTATATCCCTATATTCCAGATCCAGATTGTCACGGGCTTAGCTGATTTTGCCTAAGCTGTGTGGCACCCATGCGTGTCCATCTGTAAAGGTTAGCCTTCCCCAAGATCTCCTAGAGTCCCTTAGACTTACAAAAGAGAAAACGGGCCAAAAGAAGTAATTCTAATGGGATCCACAAGCAACTACTCAAGCAAATACTTTATAAAGCCAGATACAAATTACACCCATGGACAGTACAAACTCAAAAATGTTGCACACAAAGGATAATGGTCCATTACAGACCGAAGTCCCCATAAGTGCTTACAAGACACACTCATATTTACAAGCCAAAATTAGCTATAAAGCAAACCAAACTATGGTTGCTAAGCCTACTGCAAGCCCGCTTCTTACTGTACAAGGTATGTACACAAACTGAAGGACATGGACAAACACAAGCATTTCATCGAACACCTTATTTACATTCTTATCCGTGACATTCTCTCCCACTTATTCCTTCAATGTACTCGTCGAAGCCATTGTAAATGCTGCATCTTCTTAAGATACTTTTGTATAATCAAGTCCCCTCTATGGGATGGGTACTTGCAATCTGTCCCTTGGTGGTATACAGCCCCCATATAGTGACGACCAAGGCTTTCAAGTGGAGCTCCTAGCCCTCACCATGCCCGAATACTAGGTCGGCTCTGATACGCCCAGTGGTGGCTCCACGCTGTGTCGTAACCACAAGTAGCCCTTTCCTACTCGAGTCCCCTCACCATGCCCGAATACTAGGTCGGCTCTGATACCAAATGTCACGACCCGGGTTGATGAGCTAACTCTCATGATAGCTTTTATTTTGGCTCAACCACTGGCCAAAATGCTCGAGCCGGGAGTTACCAATAGTACACTCATCAACCCTTATAAGGCATTCATATGTTCCCACTTTTCCAATGTGGGACTAAGGGGTGTTACAGTTGCACTGCCACGAACTATTCCACCATGATCCGCTGCACCATGTCACCTCCCCTCAAAGCATGAATCTCAGATGCATTGATCATGACAACTCGATGCACACTCAACTCGAATGACATATTCTTCAAGAGTACCCATCTCTGCATCCTCTTGCCCCGTACTAAAGTCTCCTAATCCCAACTTTGCCTCCACAAGTTGAATCACCTTAGTTACTCTGGTAAATACATCTTTGAGGTAGCTTGCATGTGCCTTGAAGCTCCCTTTATCTTTGGTACCATGCAAGATAAGTCCGCCCCATTAGAATGAAGAACCCATAGAATGACATGATTCTACTCTTGCCTCTATAAGAGTTCATGCCCTTGACCTTTATCTAAGGAAAGCTCTGTGCCTCCACTCCATATTTCATCTTCTATATCGACTCCCTTCATGCCGCTTGGATACTTCACCAAGTTCCACCCAAGTCTCTCCACTCTTCGATTTGCATTGAGTTGATAGTGGCCCTCACGTCCATCATTCCATGGGTCAGTCCTTCGTTGAGTTTGATTTCCACATCGACTCTAAGTGTACCTTCATATGATGTTGCCTTGGATTGCTCCTCCACTTGATCTCAAAATGCATCCACCAATGCATTACCTCATTCGAGATCATACAATGACTCCTCGTCACTCACTCGGTCCATTGAGCTTTATGGAGATATTACCTTAAGAAACTCTTCCTCAATATGTGCGGTATATTGCATATGATTCTCCCTTTAGAGAACTTGGACTTATCTCTCTTGTTTGTTTTATTTGAGCAACTTTTCTCTTTACATTCTTCCCACTGGAAGTTTCGGAGACCACCATCCCCTTTGGACTACTCCATCTTGCTGAACAACTTATGTCTTGTTCTGCCCCCGTAAACACACTTACTAGATTACGACCCTTCACCAATATAGTATCCACTACACCCTTCAAGGTCTAACAATGTGTTAAACTTATTGCACATTTCAATCGCCTACGGACGTATCCTTTCTATGTCGAAGAGAAAGTTCTGATGCTCTATGGCGTTGAGTTCCAATCGTGCCTTGGGATGGTCATGTACACTCCGTCGTCTATGTACAAGCCCTGCATAAGTACCGAATCCATCAAGTTAGCAATTTCCCTCACCTCTATGAGCTTTGCATAACTCTTTCAGTCATTGTGCAACACCTCCCACTTTGCATGGTCTCATCTTTCATCAAGCACCCCGCTTGCCTTGAGTATCATCAAGTTTAGTTGCCAACGTCGAGCCATAGCTTAAACTCAACCGTCCCAATCTTTGTGCGCCACACATTCTTCTTTGCTTGTCTGTCCTCATGGTGCCTCTCGCGCAAAGGGTTAGCCATTCTTCTAAATGTCAAACCTGGATGCCCACTCCTCTGAGCGACTCCTTTCCCTACACCTTAATGTCTGTTTCCCCCAAATGGTTGCGTGTGCTGGCTGTCCTCCACACAACTCAGCTAGGTCCCCCACATTTGTATGGCGAGTATTTTTGTGTATGCTTGTCCCACTCTGATACCACATTGTCACGAACTTCGCTTATTTTGCCTAAGCCGTGCGGCACCCATACGTGTCCGTCCGTAAAGGTCAGCCTTCCCCGAGATCTCCTAAAGTCCCTTAGACTTACAAAAGAGAAAACGGGCTAGAAGAAGCAATTCCAATGGAATCCATAAGCAACTACTTAAGCAAACACTTTATAAAGCCAGATACAAATTACACACATGCACATTACAAACTCAGAAAGGTTGCACACAAAGGATAATGGTCCATTACAGACCGAAGTCCCCACAAGTACTTACAAGACACACTCGTATTTACAAGCCAAAATTAGCCACAAAGCAAACCAAACTAGGGCTGCTAAGTCTACCACAAGCCTGCTTCTTGCTGTACAAGATATGTACACAAACCGAAGGATACAGACAAACACGAGCATTTCATCGAACACCTTGTTTTCATTATTGTCCGTGACAGGATGGAGAAGATGAAGGAGGTCAAGCATCCTCCTCTCTAACGGTATCTACACGACGGATCTCTGTAATGAAATTCCTCTAATCTGATCTCGCAACTCTTGCGCAGAGGGAGGGTGGAGAATAGGAGATGGTGGCTAAAGCTGCAGCCTATCAATCATGAGTCTCCTTTGTTATTTATAGAGAGCCACCAAAATCCTAGGACTCCTTCCTTAGTGGGTATTGGATCTCCATCCAATAACCCACTAACTTTGCATTATTGGATCTCTATCCAATAATCTCCTTAGGCCTCTAATTGGGTCTTAATCAAGAAGCTCATTAGCATAGGATCTCATCTAATGAGAATAGGGGCTGATTGGATCTTCATCCAATCTTCTATTTGCTGAAGCATCCAACATATGTGTGTGACCCTTTAGGCCCGATACTGAGCTGGCCATGAGTCACTTCCATCAGAACTCCTTCTGATATAGTGAATTATTATCTCCATAATAATTCACTCAACTCATCGACTATGGACGTACAAGGCCACTACGCCGTAGTCCCCAGATGGTACAGCGGGATCGAATCCATTAGATTTGTCTATCCACATTTACTATGTATCTATAATTCTTCATCCAACTATCATCCCAAAGACCGTATATTGGACATGGTACTATCAGGTCACATACGAAATCCATCAAAGTCTCAGTCTAATCGGATTCTCTTAGAGAACTCTTTCTCTCTCAATCCGAATGACCCTGACCAGGGATTTGTCTGAGCAATCATATATGGGATATTCCTCTCGTGATACCGAGAGTGGATGATCCTCTATTGACACTTAATTATCTTTGTAAGGTTGGCTACCAATCTTGATAACCAGCTATACTAGATCTGAAACTTTCCAAACCTGTAAGTCTAACATCAAAGAAAGGAGTACTCATACAAGGCATCCTTAGTGTCTCAAGTCTAAGGACCAGATACACAACTGAGACTATGAAATCGCTGTCTAACGTTACGTATCATTAACCATACAACATTCCATATGCAGATCAATCAGTGAACTCATTGTCCAATGAGCACCTGTACTATATCTTTAGTGTCTCCATATAAGTGACTATGAGACCAACCGCCTCCATCATATGGATGGGTATGTAGTACACCGATCTGTCTGGTTATCTCGATGTCCCTCTCGTGTAACCTATGATCGGGATTATTTAGGATCTATGTTTAAAGGTGAATCAATCTCATTATCGTGATCTCATCACGATCTAATTCCCATTACACAGAACCAAGGACATCACAGTATATATGTTACAGATAATATAATTTGAGAATATGCCAATATTAATCATAAGCAAAAATATCACACAACATGTCACATGTGTCATTACTCATGTGATTGGCTTACAGGGCACCTGTAACCAACAATCTCCCACTTGACCAAAAATCAATCACCTATGTGTCTGATCCCCATCAGACCCTTGTGACGCTCAAATACAATTTGAGCCAGCGGCTTCGTTAGTGGATCTGTAATGTTATCTTCGGATGAAACTCTTTCTATTATTATATCTCTATGGACTATGATCTCTCTTATCAGATGGAACCTCCTAAGAATATGCTTAGACTTCTAATGAGACATGGGTCCCTTTGCTTGAGCGATCGCCCCATTATTATCGTAGTATATGGGAATTAGTTCCATGCTGCTTGGTACAACTCTCAAATCTTTGATAAACTTCTTCATCCATACCCCTTCCTTTGCTGCTTCTGCTTTAGCAATGTATTATGCCTCTGTGGTCGAGTCAGCAGTAGTATCTTGCTTGGAACTCTTTCAGCTTACTGTCCTCCATTTATGGTGAAAATATATCCTGAATTTGACTTGCTATCATCAATATCAGACTGAAAACTCGAGTCCATAGAGCCCTTAACCTGGAGGCTACATCCTCCATATACCAGTAAAAGATCCCTAGTCCTTCTCAAGTATTTAAGGATACACTTTACTGCCTTCCAGTTCTAAACCAAGATCTGTTTGATAATTGCTCGTGACACTCAGAGCATGTGTTATATCAGGCTTGGTATATAGTATTGTATACATGATAGACCCTATCGCTGAGGCATAAAGTATCTTATCTATATCTACACTTTCTTTAGGAGTCTTTCGGGACATACTCGTAGAAAATGATATTTCATGTCTCATCGGTATGAGACCTCTCTTGGAATTCTCCATTCCAATTTTTTTGACAATGGAGTCTATGTACCTAGACTAGGACAAGCCAAACATCATTTTGGATTTATCTCTATAGATCCGGATCCCCAAAATATAGGATGCTTCCCCTAAGTCTTTCATGGAGAAGTTTCTGGATAGTCAAGCCTTTACTATGGAGAGCATTCCTACATCATTCCCAATTATTAGGATGTTATCCACATACAGTACCAAGAAGGTAAGCCAAGAAGGTGATAGCACTTTCACTTACCTTCTTGTACACACAAGGCTCATCTTCATTCTAAACGAACTTATAAGATTTGATCATCTCATCAAATCTTATGTTCCAACTTCGAAAAGCTTGCTTCAATCCATAAATAGATCTAAGCAACCTGCACACTTTATCTGGACTCTCTTTGGATACAAATCTCTTTGGCTGTATCATATATACCTCCTCCTCGAGGTTGTCATTAAGGAATATCGTTTTGACATCCATCTGCCAGATCTCATAGTTATAGTGTGCTGTAATAGCCAAAATAATTCTAATAGACTTAAGTATGGCTACAGGTAAAAAGGTTTTATCATAGTCAACTCCTTGTCTTTGACGATATCCTTTGGCTACTAACCTTGCTTTATAGGCCTCTACCTTTTCATCCACTCTGATCTTCTTCTTGAAGATCCATTTACAACCGATGAATACAATACCCTCAGGTGCATCCACAAGATTCCAAACCTTGTTAGAGTACATGAAATCTATCTCAGAATTTATTGCTTCTTATCACTTCCCAGAATCTATACTCATAATAGCCTCCTTGCAGGTCTAAGGATCAACATCCTGAGAGTCATCTCTACTGATATGTCCCACATATCTTTCAGGAGGGTGAGATACTCTACTAGACCTACGTAAAATTAGAATTTGTGTGTTAGATACTGAACATACTCGGGCTCTAGAGTGGTGCTTGAGTTAGGTTCTCCAACCTCACTCAATTCTATCTCACTCCCACTGTTTCCACCAAGAATGTGTTCCTTCTCAAGGAACACAGCTTTCTTGGCAATAAAGACATTTCGGTCCTCGGGATAATAGAAATAATACCCATAAGTTTCCTTTGGGTATCCCATGGATGTGCACCATTTTGTCCTTGATTCTAACCTATCGGGGTTGTGTCTTCTAACATGGGCAGGACATCCCCAAATCTTAATAATCTTAAGATTGGGCTTCTTTTTTTTTTCATATCTCATATGGTGTAGACACTACCAACTTTAATGGAACTCTGTTCAGAAGGTAAGCTGCAGTCTTTAGGGTATACCCCTAGAATGAGATGGGTAGGTCAACGAAACTCATCATGGACTGTACCATGTCTAACAGTATGTGATTCCTCTTTTCTGATCCACCATTGAGCTGAGGTGTATAAGGAGGTGTCCACTAGGATAGAATCTCATTATCGCTGAGGAAATGAGTAAACTTTATACTCAAGTACTCTCCTCCTCGATCTGATCGAAGAGTCTTAATACTCTTTCCAATTTGGTTTTTTACCTCATTCTTTTATTCCCTGAATTTCTCGAAGGTCTCAGATTTATACTTCATTAAGTACACGTGTCTATACCTAGAGAAATCATCATTGAATGTAATGAAGTATGAGTAACTACCTATAGCCTGAGTCAACATGGGACCACATACATCACTATGTATGAGTTCCAATAACTCAATGGCTCTCTCTCCAGTTCCACTAAAAGGAGAGTTGGTCATCTTCCCACGAAGGTAAGGTTCACAAGTCACATATAACTCATAGTCAAATAGATCTAAATATCCATCTTTCAGCAACTTTTAAATCCTTCCCTCATGTATATTACCTTGCCTACAATACTTAGGTATATATTATTCATCTCATCTCTTTTCCTCTTAGACATATTTATATTCATGATATGTGGAGAAGTGTCTAACACATATAAGCCATTTATAAGGGTCCCTCTACTGATGATCTCATCATCCATAATTATTGAACAACTATTATTCTCAGAAACTAATTTATATCCACTAATTATCAAACAAGAGATAGAAATAATATTTTTGATAATAGAGGGAACAAAATAGCATGCATCTAATGCTATAATAGCTCCACCAGGCAGATGTACGGTAACCTCTCCAACAGCAACTACAGTAACTCTTGCTCCATTGCCTATCTTAAGGTTTATCTCACCTCTAGCCAATCTCCTAGGTCTTGCCAGAATCTACAATGAATTGCAGATATGAGAAGCACTCTTGGTATCCAATACACATGCGTTATCATAAAAATCGACAAGTAAAATTGATCATGAATATACCTGAAGCTTCTCCAAGCTTCTATTTCACCTTATCTGCAAGGTAGTCCTTACAGTTCTTCTTCTAATGCTCATCTTGGCCGTAGTAGAAGCACTGTCCTTTGTCCTTTGTCGGGTCTCTCTTGGCAACCTTTGTCTTACCTGGTCTTTCTTTGCCCTTGCCCTTCTTAAGGGTCTTACTGGCCTTCTTTTTCTTTTTAGTCTCACCAATATTGAGAACTGGCTTCTCCATCTTGATGGCACTCTCAGCTTCCCTCAATATATTGAGGAGCTCAAGGAGAGTCACCTCAAACTTGTTCATATTAAAGTTAATAATGAACTGTGAAAAAGAATCCGGTAGGAACTAAAGTATAAGATCAATACACAAGTTATCCTCTAGGACTATCCATATACTTCACAAAGCGAGCAATCTCATCCTAGCTTATCCTTTCCTCCAGCGTGGGCACAATCATGTTAAGGACATATATGATTTTTTCTTCCATGAGAACAATTCTCAAAATACGAAGCTTTTGGACCAATGAGGCGGTTGGCATCAAGTATGCCACGTAGGGGTTTTGCAAGCGACAAGCAAGATATAACATAAATTAAATAACATACAGATTTTATGAAAAATACTAATTAAGATATAGACTTCTATCTTAATGTACTCCCACTATTTTCTTAGCAAATCATATAATACCCTCGACATGTGAGATGGAAGTCTCCGGTAGACTCCTAGTGGGGATCAGGATCCAATTGGCGTCTTAGTGCAACATCGAGGGACTCGACCAATTACACAAAGCCCAAAAGGTAGACAACTCTTACCAATCACAACTTCTTGTGATTCCCGTTATGTTCGACCTCTGAATCATCATAGTCTCAAGGGACTCGACCAA
Source organism: Ensete glaucum (assembly GCA_021527575.1). Lineage (NCBI taxonomy): Eukaryota > Viridiplantae > Streptophyta > Magnoliopsida > Zingiberales > Musaceae > Ensete > Ensete glaucum. Next base: position 36,329,202 of record CM038555.1, read on the forward strand.
TCATGACATTTTAGTTAAGTCATCACCATCGTTATAAGATGAGCCTGATTCGATGATATGCCCTTGAGGGACTCGACCAAGCATACCATGTCCTCAGGTCACCGGTGACATCTCTATGTCATAGGTAAGATCTCGATTACGTAGATAAGTAAGCCTCAAGGGACTCGATCATCTCAACCTATGTCATGATTCAATTTTTTCCTATAACGATGGAAGGTCATGTGGGTCAATCTTATTGCCTCACGCTTATCGACTTAATATTATCTTAGGAGGGGTTTTTATATCGGTCTCTTAATATGTCATGTCATACACATACATATTTAATATATATCTACATCGCATGTAAATATATATATATATATCTAGTATGTATATAACACATCACATATGCAAGCCACACCGGATGATCATGAGCCGTCACCTAATATGATTAAGCCTGAGCCAATGGGCCTAATCACTCACAATAGGATCTATGTGTGCATTGGCGCATCTCCATGCCCTGTGATTGTTGATCTCATCATTATCGATTCTATCGGATCGTCGCATCACTATGCGTCGTGATCTCCCGCCATGACATCGTGGGTCCCGCTGTCACCTCCACACTTCCGCTGCGCCTCTCCATGTAATTACCAATAATCACAAGCACACGGGCCTAATAATAAACGAGAAAAATGCAAGCTCGTAGGCCCCAATAATAATAATCATAATTACACACATCACAACACTTGCTCATGATCATCCATCCGCATCATACATCACATGTACATCACTTCATATGTAGGATTACTAGATATATATAATAATTAATTAAACTATTTAATTAATTATTATTAGAAATTAGGATATGCTTGGAATTTTTAGAATTTTTAAGGGTATTTTCATAATTCTGGATGAGATGACAGTCCTCAAAATTTTTTGAATTATTGAGGGTATTTTTGAAATTTTGAACATGAGAATAGTCCTTAGAATTTTTAAAATTTAAAGGGGTAGGATCGTCCTTTTCTCAAAAGGATGCCCTAACCCCTCTTGCCCCATTTGTGTTATGGCGACTGTTGCCCCTACGTAGGCGACGATTGCCCTTGCCCACCGACCACCGCCAAGGCGACCACCGCAGACCCCTCATGGCACCGTCGCAAGAGGGTGTGCCCGCCGAGGGTTGTTGCCTTTACGAGCGGCACCAGCCTCCCTTATGGGTTGTTGTCCCTATGAATGGTACTGACCTTACTTGTGGGCTGGCCTTGGCCGCAGCCGGCTGCCCCCTTGTAGGGGGCCTAGGCCATGGGTGGCCAACCCTGCATGGGGGCTGGCCATGGCTGGTCGCCCCTCCTCCTAGCTGCCTTCACTACGAAAATGCAGCAAGAACGCGTAGAACGATTCTACGCGATTCAATCTCATCACATGCAGTTTAAAACTAATCTTTCACATGAAAACCTTGGCTCTGATACCACTATTGGGAAACCTCAGCAGGTACATCACATGCATAGCGAAATTCAAAACAAAAAAATTGGTTTCTCATGCAGATCAAATCATTATGAAAAATATTAGGGTCACGAGAAAAACACAAAAGCCGATAAGACCGCAATGTGTAAGAGATTGATTTTACCTAGGGAGATCATATATCCTTGTATTCTAGATCCGAATGGAGAAGATAAAGGAGGTCAAGTGATATGACTCCAGTAGGGTTGAGTCGTAATCTCCTTACAAGTAGTCAATAAAACCCTGTTAGATTGTACTAAAGTCACTCCTATCTTATAAATGAGTATGGTTAGGGTTTATATTAGCCATTAGGACTTAGAAGTCGTCGCCCCCTTATTGGGCAAGTCGGCAAGGGTTTCCCCCTACTTAGGTCGGCTATAGAGCCAACCTAGCCGCCCCTTGTTCCTATTAAGGTATGATGGCTATAAGAGAGGTAAAAGAGTAATTTCACCTAGATAAGTGCCCCCTTGGGCTAGGACTTTGATCCCTATTTAAGATTGAAAGAAAGCAATTATCATCTTTAATTCAACCTTTGTGCCAAGTCTAGGAGGGAGGAACCCCTATAGCGTTCCAAGGGTTGATCCCCATCAAGGATCAAAGTCTATATGGCTCCTTCTAAGGTCTTATCATCAAGCATCCTCCTCTCTAGCAGTATCCACATGATGGATCTCTGTAGCAAAACTCCTCTAATCTAATCTCACAACTCTTGCACAGAGGGAGGGAGGAGAATAGGAGGTGGTGGGTGAAGTTGCAGCCTATCAACCATGAGCCTCTCCTCCTATTTATAGAGAGCCACCAAAACCCTAGGGCTCCTTCCTTAGTGGGTATTGGATCTCCATCCAATAACCCACTAACCTTGTATTATTGGATCTCTATTCAATAATCTCTTTAGGCCTCTAATTGGACATTAATCAAGAAGCCCATCAGCATAGGGTCTCATCTAATGAGAATAAGGGCTAATTGGATCTTCAACCAATCCTCTATTCGCTGAAGCATCCACCATATGTGTGTGACCCTCTAGGCCCGATACCGAGCTAGCCATGAGTCACTCCTATCAGAACTCCTTTTGATATAGTGAATTATTATCCTCATAATAATTCACTCGACTCATCGACTATGGACGTACTAGGCCATTACGTCATAGTCCCTAGACGGTACATGGGGATCGAATCCATTGGACCTATCTATCTATGTATCTATAATCCTTTATCCAACTAATATCCCAGAAACCATATATTGGACATGGTACTATTAGGTCACATACGGAATCCGTCATATTCTCGCTCTAATCGGATTCTCCTGGATTCTTTCTCTCTTAATCAGAATGACCCTAGCACAGGAATTTGTCTAAGCAAGTACATATGGGATATTCTTCTCATGATACCGAGAGTGGATGATCCTTTATTGAACTCAATTGCCTTCATAAGATTGGTTACTGATCCTGATAACCAGCTATACCAAATCTAAAACTTTCCAAATATATAAGTCTGACATCAAAAAAAGGAGTACTCATACAAGGCATCCTTGGTGTCTCAAGTATAAGGACTAGATACACAACTGAGACTATAGAATCACTGTCTAACATTAGGGGTTATTAGCTATATAACATTCTATAAGCAGATTAATCAGCGAACTCATTCTCCAATTAATACATATACTATATCCTTAGTGTCTCTACACAACTGGCTATGAGACCAATCGCCTCCATCATATGGATGGGTATATAGTACATCATTCTGTCCGGTTATCTCGATGTCCCTCTCGAGTAACCTATGACCGGGATTATTTAGGATCTGTGTTTAAAAGTGAATCGATCTCATTATCGTGATATATTCACGATCTGATTCCCATTGCATTGAACCAAGGACATCACAGTATATATGCTATAGATAATATAATATGAGAATATACCAATATTAATCATAAGTAAAAAGATCACACAGCGTGTCACACGTGTCATCACTCACGTGATTGGCTTGCAGGGCACTTGTAACCAGCACAACCCACGTAAGAAAGAAACATATGCTTGACAAATGCTAGAGTAGAAGGAAGTTTGCTATTGAAGATCGAGTCCTCCTTTATCTTCAGCCCTACCAGCAGGAAGCTATAAAGACTCGAGCCTCACGGAAGTGATCTCCCAATTTCTATACACCCTCCAAAATTGGAGATCACATTGGAGCCATAACTTGTGGATGGGGTCTATGCACTAATTTAAAATTACAACTAATCCTCTAAAAATCTCACTACAAATGGAAGTTTAGAGAGGAAAACTTAGCCTAGGTCCACCCACTTGATAATCTAACTACTAGTTACAAGTGCCCTACAAGCCAATCACATGAGTGATGGCATGTGTGACACACAGGGTAATCTTTTTACTTATGATTAATATTGACATATTCTCACATTATATTATTTGTTGTATATATATTATGATGTCCTTGGTTCTGTACAATGGGAATCAGATCGTGATGAGATCATAATAATAAGATTGATTCACCTTTAAACACAGATCCTAAATAATCCCGGTCATAGGTTACTCGAGAGGGACATCAAGATAACCGGACAGACTGATGTACTATATACCCGTCCATATGATGTAGGCGGCTGGTCTCATAGTCACTTGTGTGGAGACACTAAGGATATAGTACAGGTGTTTATTGGAGAATGAGTTCACTGATTGATCTGCTTATAGAATGCTATATGGTTTAAAGGTGAATCAATCTTGCTTATAGAATGCTATATGGTTTCAAGGTGAATCAATTTTGATTTTTCTATCTTGCTTCAAGCGAAAAGTTTTCGTTGAAAAGAGAATTTACACTTGCAGTAATTCACCCCCCCGGTGCCAATTGATCCTAACACCAGAGTTATTGAGTCTCAGCCTTGAGGATATGGCTAATTTGAAGAGGGCGGGTCAGTTAGGACCCCAACTAAGTCGGGTCCTAGTTGATTGAGCTAAGTCTTTAGATTAGGCCTTATTGGGCAACTTAGACGTGACATTAGGTCAGCTAGGAGAAGATTTGAGTTAATTATAATAAATCAGCCCAAATCTTATTATGGTTAGGATTCGGTTGAACTGGAGTCAGAGTTGGATTCGGGTTAGAGTCAACCAAGTCAAGTATATAATCAACCCAATTGGCCGCCCACCTTGTGTTCCTTCTAGGGTTATGACTCTTCTAGAGTTATGATCTTCTAGTAGAGTCTCACTTAGCTTAGGACTCTCTAGAGTTAAAGAGGAGTCCTCATAGAGTGGGGGTCGTATAGCTGTCACCCCCACCTATTAGGGAGATCGGCTAGGGTTAGAGAGGGAGAGTTCCATTTAGTTATAACTCTCTCTAGGGCTGATTAGGAATTGAAATCTTAGTTTACTTGGAGTAGGAGATTCGCTAGGAGTTGGAGCCTTCCACTAGGGAGGAGTCTTGATGGAGTAGAGTCCTATTAGGAGTTAGGATTTTGAGATCCTATATAAACACTTATAGCCTCAACCTTTTTTATTATCAATAGATTAATCTGTTTTCAGCCATTTTGTAATACTCCTAGTAGGGAGGAACCCATATAGAGTTTCAAGGAGACCGATCCCCTATAGAGATCAACCTAAGCTTAGAATCTACAAGGGTTCTAACAAGTAAACCTCTCTTTCTTATATATGTATCTCCAAACAAAAGCTAAAAACAAAAAATGATATTTTGATAGTGGATGCTCAAGACACATGACCAAAGATCCAATACATTTCTCAAAGCTCACTAGTCAAGATGGAGGATACATTACTTTTAAAGATAATAATAAAGGAAAAAATCATTGGCATTGGAAATATTAGTAATAAATCATATCTTTTGATTGAATATGTTCTTTTAGTAGATAGTTTGAAACATAATTTAATAAGCATTCAACTTTATGATAAGGGATATAATGTTAAATTTGAATCTAATCCTTGTATTATATAAATACCAAATAAGAAGAAATCTATGGTTGCTTTAGGAAGTGATAATATTTATACTATTGATCTTGATGATTTTCGTAATGAAACTTATTTTTCAATTTTAAATGATGATGCATGGCTTTGGCATAGGAGATTAGAATATGCAAGTATGAAACTGATCTCACAAATTGGAACTAAGAAACTTGTGAGAGGAATACTTAAAATTAAATTTGTCAATAATAAAATTTATGATGTATGCCAGCTACAAAAATATATAAAGAGTAGCTTTAAACCTAAAATTCAAGTGAGTACCTCTAGGCCATTATAATTAATTCATATGGATTTATTTGAACCTATTGATACCATAAGCCTATGAGGTAGTCAATATACTTTTATAATTATTGATGATTATAGTAGATATACCTTGATATATTTCTTAGCACATAAAAATAATTATTTTAAATATTTTACCAAGTTTTGCAAATAAGTTTTAAGTGAGAAAGATTTTTTTATTTCTTCTATTCATAGCAATCATGGCGATGAATTTAAAAATCATGATTTTCAAGAATTTACGATTAAAATGGGTATGACCATAAACAATAAGATACCAAATCATGAAAATTTTTTTAAAAATATTATCACAAAAAGCTTAATCTCATGAAATCTAGATTAACAATTTATATGTTTTCATGATTTAGTATTTCTAGGTCAAAACTTCAATCTTATAGATATATAAAATTCGAATATGAGCTCAACATATTTTTCTCATAAATAATTTAAGAAAATATAATAAATAAATCTAGTAAGTTCTTTCTTCTCTTTTGGGAATTGCAAGCTAGCAAATTTTACTTCATTTGTATTGTTCAAGCTTGCAATTTTACTAGCTAACAAATTTTGCTCTCCCTTTGTCATTATCAAAAAGAGGGGATGATTGCAATAAAGCAAAACTTTTCCCATTTCACCAATTTTTCAATATCTTCACATGAAATATATCATCAAAGATTAACATAATGATAAGATGTACAATTCATAAAAGTAAATTATGAATATCAAGAAACAAATTTGTAGGAGAAACAATTAAAATAAAATCTCTTTATTCATCCATAAGAAATCTTAAGTTGTCAAGTTCATGATTTATATAAAAATCTCCTTTTAAATAATATGAAAACACATAATAAAATATTTTAATTCATAAAAGATTTCAAGTTATAATTCTAAGAAATCAAAATCATGATATCATTTAATTTTAAAATCATCAAAATCAATTTCAAGAGATTCAAAATGTAATTAATAGACTTATTAGTCTATTTAAATATTAGTGATTTTATTTCTCTATTTTGTGTGAATAAAAAAGTAGAATCAAGGTAGAGAAATGAAAAATATCATATCACAATTTATAAATATGAATTTAAAAAGTAAGCTCAAAACTTCAAGATATTTAAGGAGATTTAAAAGTTTAAGAGCTACTCATGTATTTAAAATCATTTCGTGTAATTTGGATAAAAAAAATCAAGAATTTCATAAGAAGGCATGATGGTATATCAAGCTCAAATTATAAATCAAGTATTTTGTATGTATTTAGAAAGTTCTAATTTTCTTCTAAGCACTTGTTCATTTGCTTCTAATCATATTAAAATTTTTATCTCTTACTTTTTGTTATTGTCAAGAGAGAAATATGATTGCATAATTTTTTTCATCATATTTAATTTATGTCAAAAAATATAAGAGATATCATGTCATTAAAAATTTAAATATAAAAGACATGATTTCGTTTAATAAGTTTTCTTTCCCCTCTTTTGTAAATATTACAAATGAGTCTTAGGAGATAATCTTAATGTATCTAAGATAAATCTTTTTAATAGAAAAGATGAATGATCTTGATAAAATTTTTAATTATTATTGTTAATATTATAAATATATTTTTAAAGAAAATCATAGATATCAATAATATGATTCCATAACTAAAGTCAAAAAGTTAAAAAAAAATATTTTAATACAAATCTCAATTGTGTTTTTATTGGAAACTTAGTCATGAATAGGATAACCGAAAAAGTAACCTATTAATCTTGACTCAAATATTATATATATATATATATAATTATGAAAAATAAAAAGAATATGATCTCACGAGTTTTAAAATAGCGTATATTTCCCTTCAAATTATAGTATTGTATGTATATCTTTTTAGAATGTGGGACCTTCCTAGTACAGATCTTTCCTAGCTAACATATGTTTGCACATAGCTCATATAATATACTTTTAATATAGACTATTATTTGAATTTAAAATATAACAATTTTAAATATAAAAAGTATTTATTCCTTTGAGTAATTATTTGATTTAAAAAAAATAGAAAAAATATCCATTGTGTAAAATGGTGTATAAGACAGTTATGGACTCCAATCAGACATTACTCTTGCAACAATTATTTGACTGTCTATGCTGCCAACATTTATTGAAAAAATATTAACTTCACTTTCGTTATGTCTTAATCTTTAAATGACATAAATTAACTGTAATGATATATCTATAACTTTTTAAAAACTTTTTTACTGGGATATATGTTAGACTTAAATTTAAAGTTAACATATGTAAAATTGGAGTTTTTTGAGTTGAACTGTAAATATTGTCTTATAATATTTACTCATAATTATAATTGAAATAGTATTTACAAAAACAATCAAATGAGTCAATCAATAAATAGTAAATCCAATGAGACACTCACAAACTTCTGGGTTTTGCATCCGAATTTTAATTTTATGGGGATAAAATTGGAGATAAAATGTAGGGTTCCTTGAGTTTTTCTTTTTCTTCTTGAGATCGTATCTCATTTCCCATATTCTCTACAGGGATTTCAAATGACAAAATTGTTTTCGCTGGCAATTTATTGCCGTTAGTGACAGGTTGTCGTTTGGAATTTAATTGGATTAGATTGTTTCCTTAACTAAATTGGCCCAGTGTTTAATCAAACTGGTTAAAATGCTTTTAAATAGGGACAAAACTATTACCAGATAATGTTCATATTTTTTATTATCATTTTTCTACAATAAATGTACACAAACATGAAGCTTAATTGGGTTAGGTTGGTTCTTTAACCATATTGGTCCAATGTTTAATCGAACCAATTACTATGCTTTTAAATAATAAATATGGTAAAAAAACACTACAACCGGCTAATGTTCATCTTTTTTCTTTTATTGTATTCTCTAACAAAAATCAAACAAAAATATTATAAGATTTTTCAAAATATATGTACGTAAATTTAAGGCTTAATGGGGAAAAAGAGGAGTTGTTGTCTTCTATTTTGAAATATGTCAAATTCTTCATGATTTACAAATCACTTTATGAGACTTTAAAACCTTTAACAAGGTTGATAATTAAGTTTGGTGATGAATTAAATTAGCTAAGGTTTGGTTATAATTTTTTTGAATAGAATTATAATTTTTTGTTTAATAACTAAAGTCTATAAGTATATTAAAAAACATTATGACTATATAATATTTTATATATATTCTTTCGTTGTATGAAAATATAAAATATTATGATACTTTTAAGATATATAGATCTAAATTTAATAGCGAGTGAAAAATAAGTATTTCTCATCTTTTGTTTAGAGATATATAAAAACCATATATATATGAATAATACGTGCGGGCAATAAAGACTAGAGGGTTGGTCGTCGTTCGGGGAGGTAGAGTAGCCATGGCTGGGTTGGGTTCCTCAAGCTCGGAGATGGATCTCGACCGCCTCAACATCGAGGAGTACCTCACCGTGGAATCGATCCGGGAGTCCCCCAGGAAGCTCCATTTGTATGTATTCTCGGTTTCCCTTCCTTTGTTTCTTGGTTTCATTTTTTCGGATTTTTACGAGCTATAATTCTTGATGGAGCCCTAATTGTATTAATGTTTAGGAGGGACCTTCTCGACATTTCCCCCACGCTTAAAGAAGCTGCCGGTGCTATTGTTGATGTGAGTTCGTCTTTCTCTATCTGTATAGATATATCTAGCTCTCTATTTAACAGCTATTGTGTTGATTTGAGTGTTTGTAACGAAAGAGAGATTAACGGGATTTGGTGGTCATCATGAAACGAATTGGTGACGTAATTTTCAAATACCTCTTCTTAGAGCTGGACTTAAGGAATTAGGATCAGATTAGGTTAACATAACCCTAAAGAGCCGATGTATATTTCAACACTATATAGAGCAATTCTTTTGGTTCTTCGGAAGAAAAACTTCTGTTCATTCTTCAAAAATAGCTTTGTGATGCCTACATAAACATGTATTTATGGATGGGTTCAAATATACAATGTTGAGTATTGGCTAGCAAGGGAGAATCTTGATTTCGTTCTTAGGTTAGAGGAGAAAAGAACATTTAGAGACATAGTAGGATAATCTTCTTATGCGATTATATTTAAATTTGGGGCTACAATTGACTTATAATAACTTGTCATCGTCTGATTATATGGTTTGCTAGGTAAAGAAAATTGAGAGCTTGATACCCTGGTTAAACCTAAATGTATACTGAGGTTCTATTGAGAAATTTTACAAGGACAAAAGAACTTGTGATTTGAATTTGGAGGATAAAATTTTCCTTTATTGTGACATAATTTCCTCTCTGTTGTCATACATTGTCCACCAAAGGAAATGACATTCACATAGATTTGACCATGTGGCTTTTTTATGATGGAGTTTTGTTCTTTGTACAAAGTTTATTGTTGAGACTCTTCTTTCTCATGATAATAGCTGGATTTATTGACTTAAAATGTATCCTTTATGTAATTTTTGACCTATCTTTCCGCTGTGGCTTACTTTATGTTCTCTAACAAAATTCATTTTCTGGGGCACAGGACTCCTTCACCCGCTGCTTCAAATCAAATCCTCCAGAACCGTGGAATTGGAATGTCTATTTGTTCCCTTTATGGTGCATGGGAGTAGTTATTAGATATGGGATTCTTTTTCCATTAAGGTGTGAATTATTTTTCTTTTTAAATAGTAGTCAGTGATAGATGTAAATAGTTTATGTAGATGCTTTAAGAGAATATTTAAAACATGATTTATTTATTGCTTTACTTTATATCTAAATGTCTTTGAACTTGAGAAAGTCTCTTTGTTTTAGATCTTGCTATTGTCTATTGATGTTACAAATAGTGCATAATGGACCACTAATACAAATCATAGTATATATTATAAGAGAGTTGATTAATTTACTATTAACATACCAAATGCCAAATATTCATATAGGTCACACAAGTTTCATGTACATATAGATTTATGTAAAGTGGATTAAGTATCAAAAAGCAAAATATAACATCAGTCACATCATGCGTTATTAAAGTATCAAAATATCAAGATATCACAATGTGACATGGTCATCTAAGCTCACTATATCATCTGAAGAAATTGAGAATTATAATACTAGAACCTATCCATTTTATGAAAAAAAATGCAAAAGATGATTGATCAGAATTGGCTGATGATGTCGAAGATTTGAAAATTTGGGGTTGGCAGTTGCCAATATGATCAGCATTGGCCCAGAAAACGGTTTCAGAATAAAAATGGAAAAATAATTATAAAATACAAAAAAGAAAGAGATAGTAATATAAATTAAGATATGGAACTCATGACATGATTTATATTAGGAAAATAGTGCTCTCATGAGTTGTGGTTTTTATTGTCTATTATATAATATTTTATTATATACATATATGAATTCTACTTGTGTTATTTGTTATTTTTAGAATATTTATATTTTATGTAGCTAATCATGTTATAACCCTATAACATATTATTTTCATTGATTATTGCATGTATGAAAAAGATAAAAAAGGGATTATGATAAAATGAAAAGAAAAAAATTTGATATGGCCAAAAAAATGCTTGACGAGACTGGCGTGTGGGATGGTTCATTGCCTGCAATCACTTGGACCACTTGAATACAATCTAAATCTTTATTTACATATGAATATGATGATAGCAAACCCTGTTATGATGACGGCTCTATGTTGACAGTGTACCTAGATTTAGGATCACTAACTCATTCAGCAATGACAGGTTCCAATTTTTTGAGTCAAAGCAATAAATAAACAAAAGAGTGATGGCAGTAAAGAATTTTCAAGTTGTTACTTCTGCTGTGCCAGCAAGAACTTCTGCTGAGAAGGGTCTAATCTTGATATGAAAAAACCAACACATGAGAAATGCTATTTGTCTTAAACTGACACTATACAACCTGCATTAAGTATAACGCTTAATTTCTCTAGGTGGTTGGATTAGTGTAGCATTCAGTATTATTGCTTTTACCTCATGCAACTTGTTAAATATCTTGGTTTGAATTAATGAATTGCATCTTCTTTGAACGAGGTTTATCCTTTTTGTTTTCTTCTGCTCCTTGACAGAAAATTTTTTATTATCTCTAAAGACTTTCTATATGTAGCTATTCAAACTTTGAAGTCATCAATTCTAAAAATTTATGGTGCAATGCATTTATGTTGTAACAAATTAGGCCCTCTTCTGCAGCTTTACTTTCAGTTCATACAGTGATGGATTCTGGCATATAAGGAGCTTGTTTGACTCTCTCTTTCTCTACATGTTTGTTGTAGAGTTACAATCTTGGCTGCAGGATGGATAGCTTTTTTCTCAGCCTTTTTACCAGTGCATTTCCTTTTAGGAGATCATAATAAGTTGCGGCAAAAAGTGGAGGTAAATATATTCTAGTAGTCTATTGTAGTAATTTGTCAATTTGATCTTGTACTGTATGTTTTTATTTTAATTTCTTCTTGTTGATGGTTGATTTTAGTTAATTTCATGACATTGCCTATCATGCCTTGTATATTTTCAAGATCCATCTTCAAATGCTCCACAAAGCTAAAAGTTGAATAATTAATTTTACACTGTCAATTTCATGAGTTTCCAACTAAAGTTCTCTCTTCTCTTTCAATTATTATCTTCTTGATGCTGTAGTTAAAATGTTCTATAGTAATTCCTTATCTGATATTTTGATATTTGACTTATGCACAATTCTTGCTTGCATAGTGTGGGAAAGAATGAGCTGCGATCCCTCAGAATAAAGTTAATGATTATGACTTTGATACAATTGACAACTCAATTGGATTTTGTAAGGCAAAATGACCAATTAATTAATTGACAAGATTGTGAGATGAACAAGGGTGACTGCTCATCTATTTGAATGAATCATTTGAATGAAAAGTTCTGCAATATAAAAAGTTCATTGATAAACAAAGAAAAATCTGCTTATGCTAAAACCTAATGAGCGAGCAAATTATTTTCTTCCGTTAAAGTGGTCCTAGTACGTCTCACTACCATAAACTAATGATTTTCAAGGAGAACAATAGACATGATTGTTCTTGTTGATGAATAGGATGTGTTTCATAGATGTATTGAGACTTATAGGGAAGGTCAACATGTTTGGGTTCTCATTTTCATTAGTTGTATTTAGTTGCGTATGATGAGTACACTGATTAAATACAAGGTGGTTAAGATGTAATATGGAACAATTAGTTAGATATTCTTAAACAACAGAGAAAATACCAATGGTACTCTCACAAACAAAAAAAACTTTAAATTGAAACTTGATGTGAGTAAGTATCAAGGATTGCGCTCCCTGGACCGGTACATACCAACACATAGTGCATCCATTTGTACCAAAGAATTGAAAGAGGAAGAAGAAGGAGAAGAGGAAGGAAGAAGAAGTGGGAAGAGACAGGAGGATGAAGAGGAAGGAAGAAGAGGAGGCAATGGAGGAAGAGGAGGAAAAAGAAGGAATTGAAAGGAAGAAGGGGGTCGAGAAAGAAGGAGACGAAGAGGAAGAAAGAAGAGGAGGCAGTGGAGGAAGAGGAGCAGGAGAAGAGGAGCATGTGCGGTGGTTGGCAGCAGGCAATAGCAGGAGAGTTCCTTGCTGATTAAGACGTAGGAGTGCACAATAGGCAGTAGGAGTGCACGATAGGCAGTGGGCGTCGAGGGCTTGTGACTTGTGATTTGTGATTAAGGTTATAGTTCTTTTTTTATATGGATTAGACTGGACCAATGAAATGGGTCGATCATTCACCCCTGTATTAGTACATGCTGATCTGGGCAAAATGGAGTTCCCTAGCAAGTATCATGTAGACATCAAATAGTAAGTACTAGATTGGAGTAACAACATTGACTCTTTAGCTCTTAGTTTTTCCTTGGACGCAAAAGTTGAATTTCATGCCATTTTTGTCTTTCTACAATTGGTCTCTCTCAAGTTCTGGTGGTTCACTTCTTTTTTCCTTCTAAGTCTAGGCATTGTTGAAAAAAATTTATTCTAGCCTAGCCTGGATTTGCCATTGAGTTTGCCGACTTCTTGAACTTCATTATGATTTTTTAGTTATTTTCTTTTTTCTTGTAAGGGATTTTCTTGTTATTGCAATGGGGATTTCATATTTGGTTAAGCATTTTAATCCCAATATGAGGACTTTGTACATGCCACCACCCAGGAATGTTTAGTGCAATGGTCCAAGTAGTGTGTTGGCTATGAAGAATAAACAATATAAGAAAGCCCAAAATAGAGTTAAGACAAAAGATTGGGGATCATATCTAGTTTCCTTCTCTTGCTTCTCCTCAATGTTGCTGCCCTAAAGCTCCTATGTGAGGGAGCTGAAGGCCCGTTCCCTCAATTTTGACTTTTGAACAGTCACATGAGAAGACTTGCAACTTCAGATCTGTTTTGCAGGGGCAGGTCATTTTGACTCAACCTGCTTTGGCTTAAATGAGTCAGATGTTGTAAGTGTGCCTAAATGACCAAATTTTATGGACTCTAACAACTTCAGTTTCGATGCCATTTAATATAATGTTTAACAATTGCATCCAAGAAATGGTACTCTGATAAAGATGTTTAAATAATCAGGTGTCAACCTTCAGGCTTGATAAAGGTTCACTGGTTATTTTATTTTATTCTTTTAGCTTTATAAGTATAGTGGTCATAGAGATATATTATAATATCTGTATTGTGGTTTATTAATTATATGCAGAGGAAACTGGTTGAGATGATATGCAGTGTGTTTGTTGCTTCATGGACAGGAGTGATCAAATACCATGGTCCTCGTCCCAGCATACGACCTCAACAGGTTCTTGATATTCATACAGATCTTAGATATGATAGCTACTTGATCTTAATTTTCTGAGATTAAGCAAAATTCATTTAACAGGTATTTGTTGCCAACCACACTTCTATGATTGACTTCATCATCTTAGAACAAATGACAGCATTTGCTGTTATCATGCAAAAACATCCTGGTTGGGTTGGTAAGAGCCTACATTTATCTGATTATGAATTCCTTAAGTAGGTTCTTTCAATTTTCCTTACTGGTTCTCTGATTAACATCAAATGCTTTTTTTTATGCTGTAGGATTTATCCAGAAGACCATTTTAGAAAGTGTAGGCTGTATTTGGTTTAACCGTACCGAGTCCAAGGACCGTGAAATTGTTGCCAGAAAGTAATAGTTGCCTTCTTTTGATATAAAGTTTAATCTTTCTTTGCTGTTTGTAGCCGTAGCCTTGATGTCTTTTATCTGGGTTTCTAGGTTAAGAGAACATACACAAGGAGTTGACAAGAATCCGGTTCTGATATTTCCTGAAGGAACTTGTGTAAACAATCATTACACTGTTATGTTCAAGAAGGTCCATTCCAACACTTTCCAATATCATTATACTTAGATGAATATGCTGACTTCTTGCTGAGATACTATTACTGGATTAGTTTACATACACAATAAGCAAAAGACAAGTTTCCATTTATAATGCAAACATTTATGCCCTTTCATGTTGGATGTTGATGAGTAGCCAAAACACCTATATTCTCTTACAAGCTCAGGTCTATCATGTTCATTTTTGGTTCCAAAGAAGATAATTATATCTCCTGCGGCAGTATATACACATCACTCTTAAATTATAGTTTCTATGCGCCATGCTTTTCTGTTACATGTGCTGCCTTTAAATTTGTTGTATTATTCTTTTGTTCACCTTTATTGACCCATGATTCCAGAAAGAGGTTATATGTTTCAATCAAGATTTGTCGTTTCGCTCTGTACCACCCGGTACGAGTGATACATACCAATCCGACAGTATACCAATACACAGGTTGCCCTGTACCAAGTGGTACATTATATTATATTATATTATATAATATAATATAATATAATATAATATAATATAATATTATATTATATAAAAAATATTTAAAAATAAGAAAAAAATACGGGGATGAGGCAGCGCCTCGTCTTCCAACGCTGCGACGAGATGCTACCTCGTTCTTATGCTGGAAGATGAGGTGATGCCTCGTCTTCCTACACTGGGATAAGGCGACATCTCGTTTACTCGTTGGAAGACAAGGCGACTCCGCTGGGACTAGGCGCTGCCTCTTTCTTCTGCTGGAAGGCAAGGCGAGGATGAGGCAGCGTCTCATCTTGATGCGCTGTGACAAGGCGGCGCCTCATTCTCCCACTGGAAGACGAGGCGTCGCCTCATCTTTCTTCGTTGGGACGAGGCAATGCCTCGTTCTTTTGTTGAAAGGTGAGGCAGCACCTCGTCTTCCTGTGCTGGGATGATGTGGCGTCTTGTCTTCCTACGATGTGACGAGGCGACGCCTCATTCACCCGTTGGAAGATGAGGCGCTGCCTCGTTCTTCTGCTGGAAGGCGAGGTGGCGCCTCATTCTCCCTTTGGAAGACGACGCGTCGCCTTGTCTTCCTTCGTTGGGATAAGGTGTTGAAGAACGCGAGGCGACGCCTCATTCTCCCTTTAGAAGACGACACGTCGTCTCGTCTTCCTACGTTGGGATAAGGTGTTGCCTTGTTCTTCTGCTGGAAGGCGAGGCGCCACCTTATCTTCCAGCTCTTGGACGAGGCGCTGCCTCATTTTCTTAATATATATTATATTTATATTTATATTATATTATAAAAATATTAAATTATATTATAATGTATTGGGTGGTATGCACTATGCATACCATCTAGTATCGGGTACCGTACCATACCGAGAAAATTTTGGCACGTTGGTATGGACCGATACGGCGAACCTTGGCAAGGTTTTCCATATCGATCTGTCGCATGCAGGGTACATATCGATGCCAGTTAGTGCGGACCGCTGCGCTCGACGGTACCACCAAAATCAACCATCGGTGGTCGATTTCGGCTGTCGGCGATCGATTGAGGGAGAAAAATGGAAGAAGAAGACGAGGAAAAGAAGAAAGAAGAGGAGAAGAAGAAAATATACCTCACACGCCCGCCGCCCGCCTCAGCGGGTCGCCTGTGATCATGCCCTCATTGGCGATTTTTCTCCGCGGGAGAAAGATCGAGGCAACATCACCCCTTTTTTTCTTTTTCTTAATATATTTAATATTTAATATTATATTATATAATATTATAAATATATTTTAATATACCGGGTGGTATGCATTGTGCATACCGCTCGGTACCGGTACCGGTACCGACAATATGTCAGTACACCGGTATGGACCGGTAAGTAAAACCTTGCTTATGAGGAAATGACTATAATCATTCTAACCCAATTTGTATTGGTCTCTTTTGCTAATTTTAGCCAATTTCACAGTCTTAAAAGAAGAATGAGGAGATGGGAGTAGGAATGAATGGCTGAGGGGAAAGTGACATATGAAGGAAAAAGGAATTTATGACTATATGTGAAATAGGAGAGGAGACACTGTCATTATTTGCACTGTGGCTGTCACAGTAGCCATCTACCATACCATCACAGAAAACAAAAAGAAAAGGGTATAGTAGAGAGGAGTGTGCACAAAGAGTAGTTCTGTGGCCCCTGAGTAATCAAAATCAATCCCAAATAGTTTTGTTTGTTTGTTTGCAATACCCTACTCTTCAGATGATTGATAGAGAAGAATTTAGGTTACAATGGGGTGTCTTTGTTGCTAAGTTTTGTATCTTCTGTGGGATGTATATTTAGTTATTTATATGTTTTGTATACAGGAGACGGGGCTGCAATGTTTCCTATTTTGTACAATATTATTATTATTATTTTGTTGTTGATGACTTATTCTAGATTAAATTACATAACCATTTTTCATCCTTGTTTGTATTTTGTATTTCAGTTAAATTTTTTAGATAAGATAGATATAAAAAATTAGGATAAGAATATTTTAGTATACAATGTTTTTATTTTCTCAAATTTTATTTAATATGTTTTTACAATTTTATAAATTTTACCAAATTTTTTAATTTTTAATATTTTCTTTTCTGATTTTGATCCTGCCAATACAATCTGAGGACCCTGCTGATCTCAGTCACAACCTAGACAATACCAATCTTAATAAATTTTTAGATAAGATAGATATAAAAAATAGGATAAGAATATTTTAGTATATAATGTTTTCATTTTCTCAATTCTTATTTAATATGTTTTTACAATTTTATAAATTTTACCCAATTTTTTAATTTTTAATATTTGCTTTGCTGATTTTATCCTGCCAATACAATCTGATGGCCCTGCTGATCTCAGTCACAACCTAGACAACACCAATCTTAATATCTATATCCACCTTTTTTTCCAAGAAAAAAAATGTATTAATTCAGAAACCTAAGACCTACAATACCTTGCTTATGAGATCACAAAAGGTCTGCTAAATCAGGAGGGCAGTTACCTACCAAGAGTTAATCATATTTAGATGCTTTTGCATGTGCAGCCAACCAACGTGCACATCTATTCCCTTCCCTATATATATGAGCAATTTTTACAGCCTGAAACTTCTCAAAAAGATAAAAAATGTTCCTTGCACAGTTGACAAGACACCGTGGTGGTGATTCCTCCTTTGTTTAGGATCTTGACCAAAGTGACAGTGTCAGTTTCAGTCTCCAGCGGTCGGATTCATTCCTTCACTGCATAAAGAACTCCCTCTTGGATTGCCTTCAGCTCATTGTATAGGCAACTTTCACCCTCCATCCATTTGCAACTTGCCAATAGACAAAAAGCATCATTAGTACGCAAAAGAAACTCAATACCTCCAATGTTAGTTCTTTGATTAAATGCATCATCAGCGTTAAGCTTCATACCTATCTTATGAACTATGGTTGCCACCACATCTGCTAGCACCACCACTTATAAGCTTAAGCAGCTCTTCTTTTTCAACTTACCCAGTTTACTAAAGAAGTCCAGGCAAGGTAGTTTTGAGTTTAGGCTTGGGAAATGAGATGGGAAAATGGGAAGATAAAAAGAATGAAACATTAAAACTTGATCCTATAAATACAAAGCAAAATATAAAACATGCAACATATATAATATACAGATTGATTTCATAAATTTGAAATGAATTGTAACCATATTTTCAAGATTTTTTCAAACGAGAACCATTTCCCTTAGAAGATCCAAACCTCGTACTATGGTTACTGCAGTGTCATTTGATGGTCAGTACCAGAGAGCAAATTCTCCCACTCATGGAATATAAATTTAAATATAACACAAAAATAAAAAAGGATGTATATGGAAGCAAGTGAGAAAGTAAACAAACAATACTACAAAACTGGAGGAAACAAAAATAGAAAGGAAGAAAGAAAGAAACAGAAGAGAATGATGATCTGAAATGTGAAAACCTAATTGTTTGATCCTTTGCATTTGAACTTTTCAATGTAGTGAAAGCTTCTCTATAGGTTGTCCCATTTCATCTTCTTAAAAATGGTATTCTTGACCATTTCTTAAATAGAATAACTAGTAAGTGAGGTCAACCTTTTAAGGATTTGGCTTTATTAAGAAGCTCACAAATTACATTAGGGCATGCCTGCTAATACCCTTGATGGAGCTGATTTCTCATAGCTGACAGCCTCAGGAAGCCCCATGTCTTAGTGCATTATAGCACACTTTTGACAAAACTAGTACATATATAATGAATGTACTTTGGCCTGTGGGTTTCAGGGTTAGAATTGATCTGTGATTCAGATATTTTGGCATAATGGACTAATTGCAAAATTTGCAAGTGAACAGAAAATTGAGTTTGAACAATTTGCAGTTTCCTTCAATATTAGGACCATATATCTTGAATTTATTCTCATTGTCCACTATGTAAAGCATGGTTCGCCTTACCATCCATAACGGTGTACTGGTTGGCTATTAGTATGGTACATACCAAACTGTACTGTGTACCAACACATGGTATGATGCGGGCATATCAACAAACTGGTATGTACCACCTGTACCAGTCCTCTGTTAGACCGGTATGTATCGCCCACACTAGGCGATATGCCACGGTACGGCAAACTTGATTTTACATCATCTTTTCTGTGGATCAATGTGTTTGTTATTTGGATGTGCAACTTAGCTGTTTTAAAGAGAATGGAGGGGCAGTGAGCATCATGTGGATAAGTTGCTGGTGTAGTTACGAATAATCTATTCCATGTATAGTAGCATACTATATTTACTGTCATCAGAACTTCAGCAGTCATTTTATTCAGTATGAGATATTCTACTTGATATTTGAATCTGTACCAGAATGTTGCCTTACCAAACCAACTGATAAGCTCTCCAGAAAGGCAATCAATCGCAATATTAGATTGTGTTGGTAAAGCGTAGTCTGGATCAACAGTGTTCACTAATTAAGCATAACTATTCCTTAGCATTTGAATGTTCTTTTCAGTTTGTCTGAACAACATCTGTTTACTGGTATCTTCGATATGGATGCCACGTTGATGTTATCTACTGATTTGTTGTGCCAAGCAGACCTTTTTTTTTTAATCTTCATCTTACAGACCATCTTATTTATGAATTTAGTTTTAGAGAAGCTTACCTTTCTTTGTAATATGTGCAGGGTGCTTTTGAACTTGGTTGTGCTGTTTGCCCTGTAGCAATCAAATACAACAAGATTTTTGTGGATGCTTTCTGGAACAGTAAAAAGTAAGTACCTTACTGGTGACAACACTTAGATGAAGCATTACATGTTTGAAAATCATGAATGGCACCAAGCATTGGATGTTTCAGTCGTTGTTGACATAAAAACACTAAAGTATGTGAAATGATAATATAGAAACTAAGTTGCAAATGTTAAGCATTAGTTTGCAACAATCTCTAATGAGTTAGGACGTTGGTGTGACGTCATTAGCTTTTTTATTGAACCAAGAACTTTGCATTCACTAAAGCAAAAGAATGCATGATATTGTAGGATAGACCATGTCTACATCTCAAACCATGTACTGGATCTTATTTGTAAACTAATAGTAACTAATTTATTTGAAAGTTTAGCTTGTCAGGAATAAAATAAAAATTCTATTTTCATACATCCAATCAACACTTTAGCACATTGAAAGAATAGTTCATTATCACATCATGAGATTCAGTTCTGATTGTTAGTAAAAAGAAAGCAATACATAGCACTACAATGTATCAACATTTTTCAGCCTATTTCCATGATTGAAGACAATGTATGAAAACTTCAACAAAGTAGAAAGAAGTATAAATAATTTCCACCTTTCTCAAAAATCCCAAAAGAGATGACTTTATGGTTGTGATTCTTTGTTTTCTTGAATGTCTTAGCACATATATATACTCATGCAAGGTTTGCCTTACCGAGCGATAAGGCCCCGTACCGGGCAATACATACCGGTCCGTTAGCTAACCGGTATGCGGACTACCCGCTACCAAGTGGTACCATCAAAATCGATCGTTGGCGGTCGATTTCGACTGTCGATGTTCGATTGAGGGAAAAAGAAGAAGCGGGAGAAGAAGAGGAGGGAGAAACCTTCCCAGTGCCCTGCTCTTCCCCGATTCCCCCACGCGATCCGTCGCCTGCGGGCGATTTTTCTCCCTAAGCAGGGAGAAGAACGAGGCGATGTCGCCTTTTGTTTTTTCAAATTTATATTATATTATAATATATTATATTATAATATACCGAGCAGTATGCATTGTGCATACCGCTCGGTACTGGGTACCGTACCAGACCGAGATGAACTCGGTATGTTGGTACGGATTAGTATGGAAAACCTTGTACTCATGTAAGTGTGGCTGATGGAGAATTCCTGAACTTCATTATTCTTTTGCATGGGCTTACTGGCCCAACTGAATGCATTTTATTGGAGCAAAATTTTATCATATTACTAATGCAATGCTGGATTGAGTGATTTGATAATATGATTGCTGGTCTCTGTTTATGGGCCATTATCACGTGGATAATATAACTCTATCACCTGTGCATAATGTTCATCTTTTTTGGGTTTAGATCAACTCGAAATAAGCCCCCTAAAACTATAATTCTTGCTCACAGCTATGGTGGATGACATGATTTCAATTCTCTAAGTTGACTTAACTTTTTTTTGGTTGGTGATATATGGTCAAAATAAATATGAAGGTGGACCTTTATCAAATTCACATTGGATTATTCAGTATTCACTACTTTTTTGACTTGCTGTATTGACAAACACCTGCTTATTGTCAGAGTACAATGAACCAGGATGTCTCCTGAAATTTACATGCTTCCTTGGCACTTAATAGGCTGCAGTCAAACGATAGTTCGTGCACTGTGTATGAATTGGTGCATGCAAGTTTGTGGTGAGAATTATTCTCAAACTTGTAATTGGGAATATCATATCACTTTCAGAACTGACTTATTTAGTTGATATGATAATTGGAAGGAGAATAACGTAATTTGTGCTAAAGGAAAAATATATTTGATTTAATTATCCCATTGTGAATTTTGAACATAATAAAAAAACAAACATTTTAGGATTTTTGATAAATTTAGAAGAATATAATCTAGTGCCTAAAAGAACTGACTATAGAATAATATTTATAAGAACTAATATGAGAGGGGATACATAATAATTAATATTATAATTTTATATGTTTCTCAAGTCAGATTAGCTATACAAATAAAATGAAAGTTTATGAAGATGTAGATGGAAGAGCTTTTTAGCAAAAATATTTTTAGTAGAAGATTAGGATAATGGCATAACTAAAATGTACTGCTTTAAGAGAATACTGGGAGATTATGGATGGAAAAGGAATGAAAGAGGAGATATGCCTGTAGGTTTATCATATCTCATGGCCTTGCAATTGCGAATATACTCTTATGGGAAATAAATGAGCATCTAATATTGTATAAAAACAGTGAGAATTTAAGTTAATGGACTTTTCTGTTGCTAGCAGTAAACATAGACTTCCATGACAAACTTGCAAAGTATTGCCAAAAGAAGTGTGAGTATATTACTAGATTAATAGTGTTGGATTGGCTGCATAGTTATGCTTTACTATTTTCTACTACATTCACAGGTTTTCTATTTGCTGTCATAAGATAGTTTTATGGCAGTTGAGAACTTATGAAGCATCAAAGTTTCATCTTGAAACTATTATAGTTGACAAATCAAACAAATTATAACTATCACAAACTTGATTTCTGTCTTAGCATCTGCAGTCATTAATTTGATCATCCTAATAACTGGTTAGAAGTTAACACCATATGGGGGTTGTTTACAGGCTGGTATTACCTCTGATAGACAGTGGGAATTTAGAATCCATGATCACATGGTAATGAGACTCAAGAGGGGTCAGGAAATCTTGTAAATTCTTCTCATGAGCACATAGTTGTTTTGTCAATTAGTATACAATTGGAAATCCTAGCTGATCCTTTGTCGAATTGTCCATTCATCTGATTTTAAATAGATATTTATGATATTCACTATATAGTAAGGAAACATAATCAATACTGATCTAGAATATCTGACTAAGATATTGATCAGGTTGGAGTTGACCTATTTTTCAAGCCTAGAACTGCAGATGAAATATCAAATTATATAATATAAATCATCATATTTACAAATAATTAAATTCTCAGATTACATTTAATGATAAATTGTTTATTGACAATCTTTGAGGGAATGCTTCAGACCTGATCATTGATTAATCATTTTTTAAGTTTCAAATTGGTCCATTTACCTGCTCTTGAAAACTATAGTAAGAGTTTTAGTGGTCGAGTTAAGAATCACAGCTGAAGAATCAAACCTGTTTTATAGCAATAGAAACATGCAACTATGACTCATTGTAGGTTTCTGAAGAACAAACTTGTTCATTCCATAACTTCCTTAATATTGATTTGGATGTGGAAAGTAGAAGAATACATGCAGTAGAATATTCATGATTGTAACTAATGTACTTGCCATTGCATATCAATTCCAGTATTTTTTTTTAAAAATTGGAAGAAGTTTTCATGATGCTGATATGTGGATTTGAACCTCAGACTTATCACTTGTGCAACACAGATGCATTAACCAGTCGAATATCTCTAGAAAGACCGGCGATGACAGTATTTAGTGATTTTCATTGTACATTGTTTTTCATTTATGTTATAACCAGCTTAATTGGAAGTACTTTCTCAGTAATAGCCTAATTACATAAGTCACCTACGTGAGGACTTTGAGGTAGATTAGACAAGCACACACAAATAATTTGGTATTTTACCTTTTATAGATTTTAGAATTTTGAGGTAGGATTTATTGTGATCATTCATATTGACATACTATTTTTGACTGCCTCCTTTCCTATACTCTTCTCTTTTGATCTCCTCATCTTCTCATTTCATCATCTTTAATTTTAATTTTCTACTTTCTTTATCTGTTGGTGCTAAATTATGAATCTTAAATTATTCTCACATTTAAACTTATATGGTAGTCACAGCCAGCAGGAAGACTTTATGCATCATAAGTTGATCTCCATAGTGTTCTATGGCCCTGACGTAATGTCACGGACTTAGCTGATTTTACCTAAGTCGTGCGACACCCTTCCTATCCGTCCGCAAAGGTCAGCCTCCCCGAAACCTCCCAGGGTCCCTTAAGACCTACAAAAGAGAAAACAGGTTAGAGGAAGCATTTCCTATGGGATCCACAAGCAACCACTTTAGAGAACATTTTATATAGCCAATACAAATTACAACCATGGACTTTATAAGCTCTGAACGGTTGCATACAAAGGATCAATGTCCATTATAGACCGAAGTTCTCACAAGTGCTTACATGACACAACTCGGATTTACAAGCCGAAATCGGCCACAGCCAAGCCTCTGAAAACCCGCTACTTGTTGTACAAAGAATGTACAAAATCGAAGGACACAGACAAACATGATCATTACATCGAACACCTTGTTTATATTTTTGTCCGTGACATTCTCCCCACTTATTCCTTTGACGTCCTCGTCGAAGTCGCTGTAGACGCTGCATCTCCTCGCCTTTTGCTGAATCTTCAATTTTCTGCATTGGCTACAACACACCCCTTGGCTCCCAGTTGCTCTCTGTAGCTGTTGTTGAGTAGTCGAACTCTAATCCGCCATGTTGCTTCAACTCGCCAATGACTGACTCTTGTGTGGGGTTGGCTGAGTTGTGCTGATCCTTGTTGATTTCTACAGATCCTTCTAGTGAAGGAAAAGACCTTCCTTTGTTATGCATCGGTATTGCAATAGTCTCATGTTGCTTAAACTAGATGAATGCTTGTTGGAGCTTTAACGAGTATCGCTTCGCAGACTTTGAAGTTTTTGAGGTCCTTCCTCCACAAGATCCGCTCATTGATCATTCCTTAACTTTAGTTGTCACTTCCAAGTAGGTTCGCGTCACTCCCGCTTTCGATTGGCATTCTATTAAGAAATGAAGCGAACAATCTACTCTTAGTAGTACTAATCACCAACGGTGAGGATTTGACAACTATGCTCTTCTATAAACTTTCCTTGAAGGGTCATTGAACTTGTGCAGAGCTCTTCTGCTGAATAAATAAGAGAATCGGGGTATTAAGTTTCGCCCATTCTCTTTGAGTTGAGAAGGCAAAGGTTACTTAATTTCGTCCGCTTCCCCGAGATAAGAGAATTAGGGTACTTAGTTTTGCCCATTCTCTTGAGTTGAGAAGGCAGATATTACTTGATTTTGCCCGCCTCCTCAAGGTTGTACTTTATGCATCGAGTTGATTACTTGCATTTCGCTTGCTCTTTGGTCACATTTCACTTGGTATTTACACTCCTTGCGTTGAGTTAGCTATTGTAATTTACCTTCCACTGCCACCAAACTTCTGGAATGCAAGAAGTTTTGCCCGAAAAGAGCAAAAAAAGTTTTCCCAACTTGGAGTCCCCCAACTTGGAGTAAGTCTTTGATAGTTCTAGTCGTCTATGAGATTGTACCGTCTTCTCCATCATCTTTGCCACCTACTCCTCTGAGTAGAAAAGATATAGCAACACGTACTGCCTACTTCTTTCTTGGTCGAGCGCTCTTGTATCAACCTGAAGTCCCTCAATTTCGGTTATTTTGATGAGAAGCCCGTCAACACTGGTCCTATGAAGTTCCTTGACCTCTGCCCTTCCGCATTGTCTTGGTACTTGGAGTTTGCCTTTGCATTCTCCACCTCCTCAGCCCCTTTTACGACCAACGCTCTCCCTCCATGAGAGCAAGGGATCGATGATTCCATGGAAGTCCCGCCTCTGCGGTACCATGGCGCTGCCAAGCCCATGACCCTACTATCTGTTGCCTTGCACCTGCGTCCCTTTCTTCGCGATCGGTAGATCCGCCTCTGCGGCACTATGACACTCCTCCGAGTCCACCTCATTTCTAACTGACACTTTTCTTTTGGGTAGCTAAGCCCCTCTAGACTCGTCGTCGCTTCCTCATCCTTTTCAACCACCTGCTTCAACACCTTTATGTTTTTCAAGCAGCTTCCCTTGGTCGTTGGAAAGATAGATTGCAACTTCTATACATGGCTTCCGCCATCTTGTTGTAGGGTTTACGCCGATTTTGTTTTCCTTAGCTTCCTTAGTAGCAACGTTAGCTTACTCGGCCTTGTTCTCTGACTTGTCGGGCTCCCTTAAGCGAATATAAGCACTGAAGTAGTTCAACTCTCCAGTCGCTCCGATCATACCTCTGTATGATCATGTCTCCTCCATGGGACTCACTGATACTTGCAATCGGACTTCTCCCTCGGTGGTACACAACCCTCATATGCTTATGACTAAGGCTTTCATCCGATGCAAGATTCGATACACACACGGACGACTCGCCTCTGCGGTACCATGGCATTCACTCCTTGAATCCATAGTCCTTCTTGCCGTTGTGTTGTTCACCAAAGTGGAGCTCTCAGTAGCTCTTGATTATACCTTCGCATGATCGTGTCCCTTACGGGACATCTCTGTATGTGGTGCATTGCTGCGAACTATTCCACCACGATCCG
Organism: Ensete glaucum; assembly: GCA_021527575.1. Taxonomy (NCBI): domain Eukaryota; kingdom Viridiplantae; phylum Streptophyta; class Magnoliopsida; order Zingiberales; family Musaceae; genus Ensete; species Ensete glaucum. Next base: position 36,355,769 of record CM038555.1, read on the forward strand.
CTGCACCATGTCGCCTCCTGGTGACATCTCCATTGCATTCATATGCTTAAGTGATTAACTCGGACTACGATCTCTCCATGTGTGACTTCTGCCAGCATATCGTAGGGCCTCCGCCACCTCCGATTGCGTTCACTCCTTTGGCAATTTGCCTTCGCCCACCCATTCTCGGGTCACCCCTGGACGAAGTATCGCTCTAGGATAGTCTATCGCCTAGTAGCTCTCGAAGTCTCCAGGCTTCACTAAAATTCGTGCACTATTGTCTGGATCTTGGGCCTCTATCCCTCACCAGCACAATCTCCGCTGCGCACCACTTTCTTTATGACAACTCGAATGGTAGCACTGTGGCATATTCTTCAAGAGTACCGACCTCTGCGTCCTCTTTCCCTATATGCTAAGGCCTTCTGATCCCAACTTCGCCTTCGCAAGTTGGATCACCTTAGTTCCTCTAGTAAATGCTTCTCTAAGATAAGGTGCATGTGCTTCGAAGTTTCCTTCATCTTTGGCACCATGCAAAATGAGTCCGCCCCATCAAAATGAAGAACCCATGGAATGACATGATCTCGCTCTTGCCTCTACAAGAGTTCATGTCCTTGACCTCTGTCCAAGGAAAGCTTTGTGCCTCCGCTCCATGTTCCCTCTTCTACGTCGACTCCCTTCATGTGGCTTGGATACTTCACCAAGTTCTACCCAATTTGTTCCGCCTCTCGATTTGCATTGAGTTGATGGTGGCCTTCGCGCCCACCATTTCACGGGTCAGCCCTCCGTTGAGTTCGATTTCCACATCGACTCTAAGTGTGCCTTCATATGATGTTGCTATTATCGCTCCCCTACTTGATCTCGCAATGCATCCACCAATACATTACTTCATTTGAGATCATGCAACGACTCCTCGCTGTTCGCTTGGTCCATTGAGCTTTATAGAGATATTGTCTTGAGGAACTTTTCCTCAACATGTGCGGTCCGCTGTACATGATTCTCCCTCTGGAGAACCATGACCCATCCCTCCTGGATATCTGTCCTGTTGGAGCAACTTTACTGTTTGCATTCCTTCCCTCTAGAAGTTTCGGAGACCACTGTCCCCTTGGACTACTTCGTGTTACTGAACAATCTGTGCATTGTTCTGTTGCCCACCCCAACCCAAACCCCAAATGCACTTGTTAGATTGCGACACTTCGCTAATACAGCCCCTGTTGCACCCTTCAACGTGTTGAACTTGTGGCACACTTCAGTCTTCTACGGACGTATCCATTCCATGCCGAAGACAAAGTTTTAGTACTCCATGGCACCGAGTTTCGATTGCCTTTGGATGGTCACGAACATTCCATCGTTCGCATACAAGCCCTTGCATGAGTACCAAATTCTTCGAGTTAGCAATTCCCCTCACCTCTGTGAGCTTTGCCTAACTCTTTCTGTCGTTGAGCAACATATCCCACTTTGCACGGTCTCATCTTTTACTAAGCGCCCTGCTTGCCTTGAGCACCGTCAAGTTTGGTTACCAACGTCAAGCCGTAGCTCGAACTTAGTCATCCCTACCTTTGTGCACTATACATTCTTTCTAGCTTGCTTATCCTCGTGGTGCCTCTCACGCAAAGGGTTGGCCATTCCTCTGAATGCGAATCAATGATGCCCGCTCCTCTGAGTGACTCCTTTCTCTACATCTCCATGTCCGTTTCTCCCAAACGATCGCGCGTGCTGGTTGCCCTCCACGTAGTCCAACTAGGTTCTCCACGTTTGCATGACAAGTGTTTCTACGTGTGCTTATCCCGCTCTGATACCAAAATGTCATGGATTTAGCTGGTTTTGCCTAAGTCGTGCGGCACCCTTGTGTATTCGTCCGCAAAGGTTAGTCTCTTTGAAACCTCCTAGGGTCCCTAAGGACCTGCAAAAGAGAAAACGGGTTAGAGGAAGCATTTCCCACCGGATCCACAAATAACCACTTCAGAAAACACTTTATATAGCCAATACAAATTACAACCATGGACTTTACAAGCTTTGAACAGGTGTATACAAAGGATCAAGGTTTATTACAGACCGAAGTCCCCACAAGTGCCTACATGACACAACTCAGATTTACAAGCCGAAATCGACCACAAAGGCTAATAAAATTAGGGTTGCCAAGTCTGCTATTTGTTGTACAAAGAATATACAAAAATCGAGGGACACGAACAAACATGAGCATTACATCGAACACCTTGTTTATATTTTTGTCCGTGATAGTCAGTTGAGCTCCATAATTTGATATTATAAAATGATTGCTCTTAGTAATCATATATAAGGTTAATTTATCCCCATCAAGGATCCTGGACAATAATATAATTTTTCTTCTTCTTTGCAAATCTTTGAGCTGCATATATATTTGTGTGGAATAGGAGTTGTTTCCAATTGATCATCTTAAGCTGGGAGAAGCACCAAATTAGTAAGATATGTTTCTTGTCATATACAGGTATTTACAGGGCAATCTTTCTCTTAAGTTAATATTTCCTAGGAGATGATGGAAGCACATGTTGATCAACTTTTTCTTCTCATTAAAATTCTAGTGTTAATGAGAATTATGGTCTGTTTGATAGTGTCATAAAGCCCATGATGACTTTGTAAGCTAATATGTTTCACATACATTCTCTCTTTTTGACAATTAGAGGTCACAAATGACTATTGGCTTTTAAGTCATGAAAGTTATTGCATACTTCATCTGTTTCTGCAGTACCTCATTGCTATCTTATGTTGTTTGGCAGGCAATCTTTTACAATGCACTTAGTACAGCTTATGACATCATGGGCTGTAGTTTGTGATGTATGGTACCTGGAACCTCAGTATATAAGACCTGGAGAGACTCCTATTGAGTTTGCTGAAAGGTGAAATTGTTTTGATGCTTCACAATATTCACCATTGTTAGCAGATAACAAGTTCTCTCTGATAGCTTTGTCTTCTATATGGTCACACCATGTAGGGTTCGAGACATGATCTCCATTCGGGCTGGTCTTAAAAAGGTCCCTTGGGATGGTTATTTGAAATACTTCCGCCCCAGTCCCAAGCTTATAGAACGGAAGTATGCAATGTGTTGACCTCTTCAGTTTCTTTCCATGCATTTTGATTCTGTGTAAACTGTCTCGATGCTGATAACATGCTGCACCTAATGTTTAGATGATCATGCTTTCACTTTATCGGATATAGTTTCTACCAAGGTTTGTCATATCGGTCCATACCGGTGTATCGAGATTATCTCGATACGGTATGGTATCCGGTACTGAGTGATACACACAACATGTACCACTCAATATATTATAATATAATATAATATAATGTTATATAATATAATATATTAAACAAATAAAAATCTCAGCGACGTCATCTCGATCCTTCTCCCTACGCGGGGAGAAGGAATCGCCCACCGGCGATTCTTCGCCCACAGGCGACGAATCCCGTTGGCGACTGACGGCGCGAGGAACTGGTGAAGGTATGTTTCTCCTCTTCTTCTCCTTCTTCTTCTTCTCCCTCTTCTTCTTTTCCTTTTTCGTATTTCTCCCTCAATCGACCACCAGGTCGATTTACGCCCGAGTGATCATCAGTCGGTCAGCGGATCGGTACATACCGCCCAGTACGGGGCATTACCGCTCGGTAAGGAGAACCTTGGTTTCTACTGTACTGTCCTTTAGTCATCATATTTAGTCAAATATTGAAATTAAGATTTCTGCTATTGGGGTAGACTGAACATATAAAAATGTAACTTTAGCAATGTCAAAAGTCAAAGATACAAGTGAACTAAATGGATGAAAACTTGAAAGGCAAAAGTAATCTATATTTTGGATCTATTGTTCAACATGGGAAGGCAATTGAACATATGTCGGAGGTTAAAGTGAATCCTTTCTATTATAATAGTATTACTCAAGGTTTGATGTTTTGATTACCAAACATAATCATTCATGGTCGGATTGATACAAGTCCAGTCTATGCCGATGTCATGGTACATGATATGCTAGTACATATTATGGTACGAGCAGGGCGAAGAGAGGGAGGAGGCGAGTAAAGAAGTAATGAGGACAAGAGGCATATAAGAAGAGAAGGGGAGGAGCAGGTGACAGCAGAGGAGAAGAATGCCATGTGGATTGGTGGACTATCGGCAATAGGTAGCATGATGAAGGTGACAAAAAGGAATCTATTTGGGATATCAATGCTCCTATTAAAAAGAAACTAAAAGAAGAATCAAGTTTATTGATCTCTCCTAGACAAACTAAGAGGCTGCTACTGATCTACAGGGGCAATTCACCTTTCACGTCCGACTATAAATACTAGGGGGTGTAGTCCGGAAAAATAGAGTTCCTTGGTATCATTGTACTTGATAAAATAAAAAGATTATTAGAATGTACATCAATTAGAAAATGGTATTTCTAAAATGTTTGATATGGCTTATATGAAAAATGTTAAAAGTAATGGGGTTATTAGTAAAATATATTAATAAGAAAAGTCTGTATCTATCAACATATATGATTACTGTTAATTGAGTATAAAACAAAAAAAATTGTTTATGGTGGCCATAGAGGAGCCTAGTTACAAGGTTTGCAATTTTGTTTAGCAGGCCTGTGGTGGTCTTATGATCAGACCAGTATGCATTCCAGCCATTTCCCATGTGACGGGAGGGAGTGGTGGGAAGGAAGAAGGAAGAGAAAATAGGAAGACAAAGATGAAGGAAGAAGAGGAGGCCATGGAGGAGGTATATTTAGCAGGTGGCAGGGACAACTTGCAAGGAGAGGAGCTGCATGTGTGATGTAGCCGTAGCGCAGGGTTAAAAGAATAATAATACTATATATATATATATAGTGAATTGGACTGAACCACCTGGTTTGGGTAGGTCCACGCATGGGTGTGCAGTCGAGCCGCTAAAAATTGGCTGAACCATCCTGAACCAGTCAGCTTGGTAATGCTAGGTGACCCAATTTCATTTATCTGGTAATTTGATGAACAAGACCACTAACAATGGAGCGTAGTGGTGGAAAAAAAGAAAATTCCATGTAGCAGATCCCAAACAATTGGGATTTTGGCTTAAAGTTGTTGTTACATGTAAAACTAATGGTGTGGTTTTTACAGATCGAGTCTCTGGCTGAGTAAAGCATAAAAGTATAACTAGCTGTTTATTAAGAAGAAACTGACAGTTTATATAAAATAAGTAAATTCATGTATATATACTATGGTGCTACCAATGAATCAGTCATTTTAAGGAAATAATTCTAGCCTAAACTCATGTTGGAGCATTGCCCCCAAAATTAACTGTAGAAACAACCACAGAAAGAGGTCACAGGTAGCCATGTATGGCAGAGTGCATATGTAGCATGTGGGCATATTATGTTTTGCCTTCAATGTATATTGTAATATTAAGAACAATGTGTTTAAGAATCAAATCAGAAGTATATGAGTGAAGTTTAGATTATACAAGGGTAGGTGTTACTATGCTCAGTTCAAGATTCCTTCTAATTAAAGCATGAAGTTTCCGCTAGTTTTAAGCACATCAAAGTCTCTACTAGGAAGTTGGTAAACCTTTGAGAGACATGCTTTGTGATCACAAAGACTAGGAAACTAATGCTCAATTAGGAGGAACAAGAAGGCAGCATGTGAAGCTGCATATATCATCTGTGCAATATGCTTATGTAGTTGTTGCCCTGACATTATACACTTCCAGTCATATTGGTCATATGATTGCATTTGCATATGTTGCCACATTGAGAACACTTTCTAGTTACTATAAATGATGTGATATTCCTAGATCAAAATATTTTGGAGCTTTTCGCTGTATGAATCTTGTAGAAATGAGAAGTGGATAGAAATTTAAGTAGTGCAGATGGGTGCAGTCTTGTTTGAGAGTTATGTTGCCTTCATTCTTAATTGTTATTTGCCTCTTTCTGAAAATTACTATACACTTAATTTTCAGGCAACAAATCTTTGCAGAGTCAGTCTTGCAGCGATTGGAGGAAAAATGAAAAGCTTTCTTTGTTTCTCTCGAGCTTCTATATTGAGGCTTTCTTCTCTTGTAGATTTCAAATTTCATCAGATACTAGCAAGTAGTATCTTTGAATGGAGCTCTTTAAGAGGGCCAGCATTTATTATTCAGAATAATATAAAAGGGAATCATGACCTTGTGATAGCAGCTGTTATTGGCTGGTATGATTTAGAGTATCATCCATCAGTTTTGTATTAAATCTGGGTTTGCAGGAGTCCTACTTCCTTGCGGGGTCTTGCTTAAATTTTCCAAGTCAAATCTGATGCCGGGGGTGTTGTGTAGATCTGATTTCCTTTCAAGTCTGTGCTGTAAATTGTTCAGACTCCTACATTACAAATTTGGTTGACGGAGCTCGTCTATTTGGGTTGGCAGATGAGAGGCAACTTCTCTGAAACTTGAGGAGCACTCATTCAAGTTGGTCGATTAGGTTCAGAAAGAAGGAAGAAAGAAGAAAAAAAATGTGGCTTTGTGGTAATATGCACAAGAAAAGTTCAAACTCAAGTGTTGCGGCTGATGTTAAGATTCTTTGAATTGTCAACAAGAATCGTAGTTGGGATGTCTAATTTAGGCAGCCTCAAATTTCAAGTGTTTAATAAGAATCACAAAAAGTTGCAACCAAATCACAAGAACCCCTTTCCTTGTGCCATTTGGTATTAATTGCTTCAAATTTTCTAACTGCAGCATCTCTAGCTATAGATCTAAGGCACGATCACTTCATCATAAAAATTACTATTTTATTATTATTATTATTATTATTAGTATTATTATTATTATTATTATTATTATTATTATTATTATTATTATTATTATCATCATCATCTCATTGTTACGTGGTAGCAAAACCAACCCCTCCCTCCCCCATGCATGTAGTGATTGATATAGCTTAACCAACAAGGTAGGTTGTAAATCCAACATTGTTGTTGCTTCTCGACAGCCAACAACCAATATTCCTCCGTGAACGAGAGAGTACACGATTAGGGACAAACATTTGGGGATTTATCAGATTCGCTGTTCATCAAATTGCTCTATTAATAAGAGAAATATCGGTGGTACTCACAAAAAGATCAAAAAAAAAAAAAAAAGACAAGTCACATCGCTAATAAACTCGTAAAACCATTTTTTGCCAAGTCCTTGCGGCTCTGCATGTATGAGAAGGCTTCGACAACCAAAAGAGAATTTGCATGCACTCACAGTTACGTGTCTTCCACGAGCAGCAACTTGCAGGTATCTCCGGCTCTCGAGCAAAGACATGTATCAGATCTGTACACCCTCAGGCAGCAAAAAACTCAAAAAGGAGGTGATGCAACAATCTCATCCCACATGCATGCTAAAAAAAAACAAAAAATGTTATCGTCGAGCATTTCGCGTAGAAGTTTCAAAAGGCTTATTCCAACTACCACTTCGCCAAGCACCTCCAACCAGTGGGCCTTCCAAAGGTCTACCTGTACGAGAAAGATCAAGAGGCGCATTCTGCTTGCTGCACCATCACCCGGCAGTACTCTATGAAAGTTCGACGTCTTTTTGACGTTGCTTGCTGTGTTTCCTCCATCAGCCACATTCTGCTTCAGTGTCTTCAACATATTGGACTTCACCAGCAGTTATTTTTTCCAGCCATTCACATCAACAGAAATTGAATTAATCTTGTCCTTGGCAAATTCGGCACCCATCCTCCGCTTCTTTCTGAGGCTTGTGATTCAACTGTAGTCTTCTTACAGTGTCCAAAGTATCCCTGGCACTAGTTGCACAAGTTTCAGCATGCACTCTAGCTTTTCCCTTTCCCTTGCTACCTACCACCTTTGGTTGCTCCCACCATTTTCTTGCAGACTTTTGTTCCATATATTAGTGTGGAAGGCATCAATCAATTCCTTCTCCTTCTTGAGCATCAGGGCATAGTCGAGCAAGTTCAACAACAAGATGTGACAGGTTAAATTGCTCAACATAAGGAAGATACTCCCATGTGTTGATTAGACTTTGGACGATACTCGGATGACATGCTTTTAGATGCACCATATCTACCCTCATCCATCCCTAAATCAGCACGAATCCTCCTTTCAACCAATGACTTTGTTCGCGGAATAAACATCCCCCATCCAAGTAATAGATTGGGTGCCTGTTGACAATGTTTCCTTTTCCATCCACAGCAGAATTGGCTCGATAGACGCCCCTCTGGATGGTTAGGAGACGATGCTGAATGTCTATAGACAGAGCAAAATGATGCGGACGAAGAAGAAGAAGAACAGGGAGAACACACGATGATCTTCCCCGATTCCCCTCGCATGATGATCCATCGCTCGTAGGCAATTCTTCGCCTACAAGCGATTCTTCTCCGTGCACGAGGAGAAAAACAAAGCGACATCACCTCGACAGCATCACCTTTTTTTCTTTCAATTTATAATATATTAATATTTATATTACATTATATTATAGATATTACATTATATTATAATATATCGAGCAATACACACTATATATACCGTTCGACATCTATACCGAGATGAAATCGATACACTAGTACGGACCAATATAGAAAACCATGATTCGTATAAAAGCTTTGTAACATATGAATAGGTTCTGGTTAACCAGTTGCACCAGGCAGAGGAGGAAATGATTCCTTCTCAAGTTTGACAGCTTTTCTTGAGCTTTGGCTAAGAGCTTGAGCACATCCATAGGAAGCTCTCGAGAATCCCCATCACCAAGTGGGGCGGGGGGGGGGGGGGAATTCTACTAGTATCGGTGTAGTCGTATTGCTTTGGCTCAAAGACAATGGAGTTGTTGAAGGTGCTTCTGAAACTGCAGTAGAAGTTGATGCTTATGAAGAATCTCAAACTCAATCAGCATGGCTAGTCTCCCCCTGTTCAGCATTCAAACGAGAACTAGATGAAGAATCATGAAATCCACCACTTGTTAAAGCAGTTTCAAGGTTGGCTTGTATTCCCATTGATAGTTGGTTAACATAAGGATCTGAACAAAATCCACAGCCTCTTCCTCGGTGGTGTTCTTGTTCGTTCTGCCGATATCTGAAGCTAGTTGGTATCTGGATGTAACAAGTGAAAACAGATTACAAAGAAACCAATCAAATAACACATACTACAGGCCTAAGTAAAGAAAAGGTATCAGTGATACTCTGAAGGGCTAAACAACATTATCGTGAAATATCTTGAAAGAAAAACTGTTGTGGGAGACAAAAGAATGAGGACTAATTAATTACCGTGAGTGCAGCATTCCGCTTAGAATGAGACATGTGTCCCCCATGCCCAAGAACATCATGCCTCTGGAAGAAAAAGAAAAAGATGCATATTAATCATAGTATTAATTTGAGAGTTTGTCAACTAAATATGATAGCATGTAGTGTACAACATACAAAGAAAAAAAATTATAGGATCATCCACGCCTTCATCTCTGCTTCAGTTTGAAAAAAACCAAACTTCTTTTCCAAACATGCCTGGTTTTCAAAGAGGAAATGATCTCATCAGAAATGCATCCATGATGTCACAACATTATTTTAGTAAGATGACACAAATGAGAAAAGCCATAAGAATTAGAGGGATGCTGATCTCATGCAGACACTGATCTTAAGGTGCCAAACCTTTTGCAAGGGCATCCTCGATACCATTACAAAAACAAGGTCCAAAAGGATTGACCATCATAACAAAAGGCATGGACCCCTTAAGTCTTGCATAGGTGCTTACAGACTTTGGCAGTAGATCTAGTGTTCCATCAATCTAATTGTCAGGAAAATAGGTCTTCACAACATACCTCCAAGTCATTGTAGTTTCTATAATAATCATACTGTCCAGGTTGCTGCCTGCAAACCATTGTGACAACTTCTACAGAAAGTAAAAGCAAACTCGTATGGGAATTCCCTATAAAACACAACTTTGACATATATGACAGGTATAATGATCTGTTGACATGTGCATATAGAGTTCGTGATCTCCTTAGAATGGTTTTCTGCAAAACTCACACATTGGGTGACCCATAAAACCACCACGTTCACTCTCACTGCCGTCTACGTCAGAGTCACCTGTGCATATGTGTTGATTTAATTGTGATCTAGTGTATAACTTTTGCTCACAAATAAAAAACTGCAAGAGAATTCAATGTGTTTTCAGCAACATCTCACAAAAATGTACTGGCACTACATTGAATGTCACAAATTGGCTTAAAAAGTACTAAAGACATTTTATAATACAATTCTTACAGGAAAACATATAAATAAAGGCATCTGCTAATCTAGTATCATGTCAACAACACTAAGACACAAGCTTTGGTAATCAATGCCAATATAATGATTTTTTATACTAATAAACATAAAAATGCTTAAATGTAGCTTACTGAACTCAGGTCAAATGACGACAGACTAACAATGTTCTTGGAGAAGGTATACACCATATCCGACTAGAAAAGAGAGAAAAAAATAGAAGAATAATAGAGAAAAAAAACTAAAAGTTATCCTACAAGATATTTACTGGTCAATGTCGATGGAAGCCAATTCAAGACTAATGGGTCAGCATTAGTTCAAGCATTTCAAATGGCCCTACTAATGGAGCTCCACGATTAAAATTAAGGAATACAACATGAAAGATGGCATACATTTGTAGCAAAGAGAATAAAAATCTTATATTTAAATTTCTCTGAATTGTTATTCATTTATTTTCTGCTTTTTTCGTTCTTTATTGTTTTTGTTTTAATTTTTTTTGGTTGCACATGACTCAAAAAATAAAAAAATTGTCAACAATCACATAAGATAGCTAGAAGTGAAATTCATAAACTTTTAAGATGAATAAAAACCAGCAGAAAGCCAATCACACTGGTGAATATTCAAGAACACAGCTCTACATCAATAAAAAAAAAAAAAACACATCTTCCAGACCTCATCTAATCAAAATAAAGCTACAGTCAAATGATAAAGAAAGGTAGGATGGAAGATTTTCAGATTCATGAACCAAGATATTAGAAATCTAAACACAAAGAACTATCTCAACTGAAACATATAGAAAGGAAAATGTCACCATTAAACGACTCTACTATTTGCATCTAAACAAGATAAGCAGTTAAAAATAAAGCATGACTTTCATCTTACTACATGTAAGTTCAGGCCCTAGTGCAATAACAAGCCATCAAAACAGAGAGCAACTTCTCAGGTTATAAGCAGCAAATGACACGTCACCTTTCGTCCTTCCAAACATAGTTTGAACATGACCAACTTGTGCTGATGGAAGAGGTTGCCCTTTAATTGCTCTATGCTCCTAAATCTGGCCCTCCTCTTTGTTCTCGCTGCCTTGATGCTCTGCATTCTTGTCGCAAACGCTACAAGAAAGCCAGCACATTGCCTCTATCACCCTGTACTGGTCCACATCATCGAAGTAAGCCAGTGTATCTTCATGGTACCAATATCGTCCCACCTGACCTTATGTCGAGGAAACCGGAAACACCGAGAAATCAACTACCATCCTCGTATAATCCCCCAAAGCGTGTCAATCATAAAACTGCTGCTTCAATACACCAAACGGAATCGACCAAGATATACGAGACCACAGATCACAACCAGCAAGGAGGAATCAGCAGAAACCGCACTCGCCCAACCATAGATGTTTTGCATCATCACCATCACACATGTGATATAGAAAATTAAATGGCATCAAAGCCAAATCTAAATTGGCAACAGGCAAAGACCAACGAATCTGGCACGTGATCGAAGGACAAGGAACCGAAAGCACCGATCGGCCCAGCAAAACCCTAGTGGGAGGAGGATACCTTGGTGACGAAGACGACGGGGCACTCGGTCTTACAGATGCAGCAGCGGCGGTCGCCGAGGACGAAGCGGACCGCACGACGCAGGTGGAGGAGACCTCTCGGTGGCGGCAGGGTCCGTAGGCCACTCACTCGAGGGTTTCGGTGCACACCGCACGGCTGTTTTATACTTGTATGCCGTCGAATGATCATGTCTCATCTGACATTCTTTACCAGCTTGTTTAATATTGTAGGTACCACCGATAACTGTTCGTGCTATCGGTTAATATATTGCTCGTGTGTGTCAGAGGACAGGTTTGAGAGCTTAGTCAATCGATTCCATCCTTCCACGTCGGTTTGTCTTTAGCCACATCGTCAGATTTGGGAAGAACACCACTATTATCCATATCAATAAGTCAATTAGATGATAATTTTGATGAACATTATATAAAAATTATCTTGCACAAGAGTATCTAAAATATTATTTAAAATACTTGATATTATATAAAAACTTTTTAATATTTTTTATTGATCATATAATTAAACAAATTAATTAAGCGACTAATTGATTAACACTGTATACTACACAGCACAGTAGATTTTTTTTCGTCTCATCTATTAGAGATTTTAGTTTCTGAGGTCTCAAATTGTTGGATATAGCCGCTTAATTAATTAATGAAATTGCTATCTTTCTTAAGGAAAAAAAAAAAACACTACCATAAACTTTCATCCATAAATCTTGCAACAAACCATCTAGTCGTACGTACAGTATAATTGGACTTATCTCAATGAGAAAAATATAGTCTGTATTATTTTCCCATGTCAATTCTGATAGCAAGTTTGACACGGACCTCCGTGCTCCGTGGAATGGGTTTGGAACTACGTAGAGAAGACAAGTTTGCATGTGTTTTTCCGCGGAGGTGTTGGAATGGGATGACAACTTTGACGAGTCAACAGAAAACTTGCAATTACATTAGCAATTTTGACTTGATTGGTGGCTGCTGGTCCGAATGTTCAAAATGTTGGAACACGAATCACCACGAAACCAATATCAAGGTGCCAGAGTTTGCGTCAACTAGTTGACTTATGCTCTATTCCATCCACATTGCTAATTTTCTTATATGCTTCCAGAGTTGACATAACATATTGCACCTACAAATTCTAACGTAGCCCATTTATCTCTCCATATATTTAAGTTACTCGCATATATCACCATCGTCGGCATCCGTTAAATAAATTTATATTATTAGCAACTACATAAAAATTACCTAAAACACTTTCATTGAAAATTAATAACGCAAAAGGAGAAAATATGTAGAAACTATTTATTTTATAGAAATATACCTATGATGTTTTGCCAAAGGTATTAACGTTATTAACAATCAACCGACCAAGAATAACGAAATGATATATATGTTTTACAGTCTAAAATTTAAAGAAATAAATACGAATTTTACTAATTTTAGAGGGATATTTATTATTTTTTTTTTTTGTCACTCGTTGTTTTTAAGATAAGTTGGATGGATTAACTCAAAGTTGAGTTAATGAGAACCAAAAACTGGAATTGGGCTTGGGCTTGGGCTTGGGCTTGGGCTTGGGTTCTTTAATCTCACTCACCTCACCCAAATATTTAATGATAATAAATTAAAATGAGATGGCGTAAAATTGACCAAGAATAGTACGTAATACACGTGGAAATAAAAAAAACACGTGTGTTTTCATGAATTGACTTGGCGATGCTTCGTCGCTTCCTCTTCTTGCATCACTTGTTAGCCACGTGGCAGTGGTTAACGACGGCGGTGGAAAAGAAAATTATGGGACGTCGAATCTAAATGCCGTCATCGAATCGTCAGCATGTGGTCGGGAATGGTCCCAGAACAAGCACGTCGGCAGATCGCCCCTCCATAAATCTCGAGCTCGGGCAGAGGAGAAAGCGGGCGATTGCTCTGCATCCTCAGGCGAGCTAGATCTCGAGATCCACAGGTATCGCCTCGTGTTTCCTAGTAGCGCATGAGTTCGTGTGAGACTCTTCGTTTGCGAGAGCTTCCCCTCCTCTTGAAATGAGCGGATCAGGAGTATCTGCTTTCTCTCCGTTGTTCTTTCTGTATATATCTTTTGTGGACGGGAGATTTACTCAGATTTCATCCATATGCTGTGGTTTCGTTTGTTGGTTCGATATTGTGTTTGTTCTGGTGAAGATCGCCGGATCTGGCTGCATCCTTATGCTTCTCGTTAGTGTTCTTCTGTTTGAAATGCCAGAATCAAGAGAGATTGTGAGCAAAGTTTGGATCTTTCGCCCCGGATCTGTTCCTCGGCCAATTGATGCCGCTGGTCTCTTAGATCTAAGAATTCTTTACGTGCTTTGATTTGTCTTAGTGGTTCACAACATCCTCTAGATCTGGTTGATTACTTTTTTTGGTCAAATTTCAGGCTTGTTGATTTTGTCAGATCTTTTGGGTGGGGTATTGTCCATTGATTTGCTATGTTTGCGTTTATCCAGCTCTACGAAGATGGCCGGCAGCGACACCTTCCTGTTCACCTCCGAATCCGTGAACGAGGGGCACCCTGACAAGCTCTGTGATCAGGTATCTGATGCCGTGCTTGACGCCTGCCTGGAACAGGATCCCGACAGCAAGGTCGCCTGCGAGACGTGTACCAAGACCAACATGGTCATGGTCTTCGGGGAGATCACCACCAAGGCCAACGTCGACTACGAGAAGATCGTCCGCGAGACTTGCCGCAACATCGGGTTCGTCTCCGATGAAGTCGGCCTCGACGCAGACCGCTGCAAGGTGCTCGTCAACATCGAGCAGCAGTCTCCCGACATCGCCCAGGGCGTCCATGGCCACTTCACCAAGCGCCCCGAGGAGATCGGTGCCGGCGACCAGGGCCACATGTTTGGGTACGCGACCGACGAGACTCCTGAGCTGATGCCTCTCAGTCACGTCCTCGCCACCAAGCTCGGCGCGCGCCTGACCGAGGTCCGCAAGAACGGCACCTGCCCCTGGGTGCGCCCCGACGGCAAGACCCAGGTGACCGTGGAGTACCGCAATGACCGCGGGGCCATGGCGCCCGTCCGCGTCCACACCGTCCTCATCTCCACCCAGCACGATGAGACCGTCAGTAACGACGAGATCGCCGCCGACCTCAAGGAACACGTCATTAAGCCCGTTATACCTGAGAAGTACATCGACGAGAAGACCATATTCCACCTCAACCCATCCGGCCGCTTCGTCATCGGCGGCCCTCATGGCGACGCTGGGCTCACCGGCCGCAAAATCATCATCGACACCTACGGTGGGTGGGGAGCACACGGCGGTGGTGCCTTCTCTGGGAAGGATCCCACCAAGGTGGACCGCAGTGGTGCTTACATTGTGAGGCAGGCAGCCAAGAGCATTGTGGCCAATGGGCTCGCCCGCCGCTGCGTTGTGCAGGTGTCCTACGCCATTGGCGTCCCTGAGCCACTGTCAGTGTTCGTGGACACCTATGGCACGGGCAAGATCCCAGACAAGGAGATCCTGAGGATTGTGAAGGAGAACTTTGACTTCAGGCCTGGGATGATCACCATCAACCTGGACCTGAAAAGGGGAGGGAATGGCAGGTTCCTTAAGACTGCGGCTTATGGGCATATTTTGGCAGGGATGACCCAGACTTCACCTGGGAGGTTGTCAAGCCCCTCAAGTGGGAGTAGTAACCTGCAGCCTAGGCTTCATCCACCTATCTTAATGGTGGTGATATAGCTACATTATTTCCGCCTACTTATTATCATGTTCTGAGTTGATTTTGTGAGCTGAGTAGAGAAGTAGAGAACTTGAAGCATGGAGCATTAGGTTACCCATTTTCTTTCTAGATTCAAAATTAAGAAGAAAACTATTGCTATTATATTTTGTAAGTTTGAAGCACTAATTCAGAATTTGCGGTTATTGATCCATATTCTATTAATCCGTTACTGATTCATCGACTCCAAGCTGTGTGCTGATTGATGTTAAGAAAGTAACAATAAATACTAGGTTTATGTAGATTTTAATCCAATTCACTCAAATTAATCATCATTCCTCTACATTCTGATCTAATTTGTGCATTAGTACTAGTAAAGAGATTGTTGCAATGAGAAGAAGAGACATTAGGATTCCTAGTCACTAAGCCGTATCGGGTGCAATTGTAATCCGTCGACATCTAAATATTAAGTTTAATGCACACAAAATAAAAAGTTCCATATAGAATAAGTATTTTACATTAATGACATCACAGACATGTAAGGAAGTAAAAAAAATAAAAATAAAATAAAAATGGGATAATGTATAATAATGCAGTGGCTTAAGACTCGACGGAAGAAATGAATAGGGCATTTGGTGTCCTATCCTAAACATGAATGATTTAATATGCAAAAGTCAAATTGTTTAATAGATTAAACTTAGTATTTTATCTAATCTTTTTAAAGAGGTAGTGATGTAAGATTAATCACCCTAATTTTGGTCCAGTAATTTTGACTTCAGGAGACCCAAATGATCAAAACTAAAACTCCTACCCTCTCGTGGAGTTGAGACCTAAATGTCTTAAATATCAGCGATGCATGAACTCGAACAACATTCACATGTGACTCGACGCGGTTTGGGATAAGCACAACCCACCGATCACCATAGGCAAGCAAGGACACGATTGCCCTACGAAGCTCGACTTAACCCCACTAATGTCAACATATATACATCAACTTTAATATACCTACCTTAACTACAACTCATGAGATTGAACTAGTTAATAATAGGACTTTCTCTTCCGTTCAATCTTAAACCAAATTTTGATTGCCGATAAAACTATTCTCTTTCAGTTTCTACCAAACAGAGTTATTTTTTTTATTTTTCAAATCCCTAAGTTGCCCCCATCGAAGAAACCCATTTATCTAAAATATCTGAGACAAAAAAGAAAAAAAAAATACAAGAAGAATAGTACCTAAGGCGATCAGGGTAACTTCTAAAATATCTGAGACAAAAAAAGAAAAAAAAAAAATACAAGAAGAATAGTACCTAAGGCGATCAGGGTAACTTCGTGATCCATGCTATTAAGAATGAATTTGAAAAAACAAAAGTATACTACTTATTAAGGTTTAGCATTCACTGAAAGACAAATTTCTCTCAACTGATGAACGAGATCATCTCGTTCAATTAGGGAAATCTGTTACAGCCAACATGCCCCCGCAAGATCGAGCTCGATGTCGATCTTGGATCGATGGAAGGAAAACAGTTTACGAGCTAGAGACTTCGTGAGGGAGTTGACCAGTTGGTCAGCTATGTGGACACGAGAAACACGGAGCTGCTTGTGGGCTATTTGATCTCGGACAACATGAAAGTTAATAGCAACGTACTTCATGCGGGAGTGAAAAACTGGATTTGCACAAAGGTAAGTGGCCCCGATGCTATCACATTAAATAACAAGCATAGAAACAGAGTGGATTTGAAGTTACTAAAGCAAGTGGCTAATCCAATTGAGTTCAACAGCAGCAGCGACAACAACCTGATATTCAGCCTCGGTAGTAGATCTAGCAATATACCCTGATGTAGAGTTCCAGCTTATCGGATTAGCACCAAAAAACATAATATACCCTGATGTAGAGGTTCTATCATCAACGTTACCGACCCAATCCGCATCAGCAAAGGCATGAAGCTGAGAAGGATAATGTTTACGAAGAAAAATATCATGATTAATAGTCCCCTTGAGATAACGCAAAATGTGTTTGACAGTAATCCAGTGCAAAGTAGATGGTTGATGCATAAACTGAGATAATTTATTAACCGAAAAGGAGACATCGGGACGAGTGAGTGCTAGATATTATAAGGAGCCAACTACCTGTCGATATAGAGTAGGATCTGTAGCAGAACTACCATCACAGAGTTACAGCGATACACTTGGAGATAGAGGAGTGGAGACTGCTTTAGCGTCTTGCATGTTTGTCTTGAACAGTAAATCATGAATATACTTCCGTTGTGAAAGAAAGAGACTTGAAGATGTAAATGTAGCCTTAACACCGAGAAAGTAATGAAAGGTACCAAGATCTTTAACGGAGAATCGGTCTGCCAATTGCGTAATAAATGCCTGAACCTCTATTGAGTTATCACTTGTGATAATAATATTGTTCACATAGACTAGGAGATAGATGGTGCACCCATGATGTTGGCATAGAAATAAGGAAGCATCATATTTAGAGTTGATTAAGCCAATTGAAGACAAGTAGAGCCTGACAAAGTCCATAAATAGCCTTTTTAAGTTTACAAACATGCTGCGAATATTAAGGATGGATAAAGCCTGAAGGTTGTTCCATAAAGACATCTTCAATGAGGGTCCCTTGTAAAAAGGCATTGTTAACATCTAACTGATGTAAGCACAAGCCTTTTGATATTACCAGACTTAGAAGAAGTCGAATGGCAGTAGGTTTGACAATAGGACTAAATGTCTCAGTGTAGTCAACGCGAGGTCGTTGATGAAATCCTTTGGTCACAAGTCGTGCCTAATAGCGAGCAATTGAACCATCGGGATTTCGCTTAATTCGAAAAACCTACTTGCACCCAATAATGTTTTGTGTGGAGAGAGAAGGGTTGAGAGTCCAAGTAGCATTGTGAAGAAGAGCATCATACTCCTCACACATGGCTTTACGCCAATGGGGATATTTTTGGGCCTGAGAGGAGGAAGTTGGTTCAACAGAGTTGAAAGAGGATTTGGTGCTAACATGCAAATCTAGAACTCGACGTGGTTTAAAGATACCACACCTGGAACGAGTTTACATAGGATGCCGGGAGGTGACAGTAGGACTAGGGGGTAAGGCCTGTGGGTCAGTACTGGTTGAGGCAGACGGAGGGACAATAGAAGTATCCTGGCATGGTGAGGACAAAGACACTAGGGGGGTAGGAGCCGGAGGAGAGGAGGAAGAGGAAACTGTGGAACAAAAGTAACAAGAGAGTGTGGATCTAAAGAAGACAAAATGGAGGAGGAAGATTCTTCATAAAGATCCAATGGAACGACAAATTGTCGATGATCTCGAGGGAAAGACAGACTCCACAAAAGTAATATGTCTGGAAACAAAGACTTTAGCAGAGTGAGGGTAATAACATCAATATGTGTTATGCTCAAGAGAGTACCCTATAGAAACACAAGGTCGAGATCGAGGTTGCATTTTATTATAATTGTAGGGACGTAACCATGGATAACATAAACAACAAAAAACCTTTAAGGTTTGGAGATTGGGGTGTTTTTGAAATAGCCTTTCAAATGGTGAATGATATTATAGGAGAGGAGTAGGCAAGTGATTAAAAAGATAAACAATAGTTTGAAAATCGACGGACCAAAAGGTAGAAGACATGGAAGCCTGATGGAGCAATGTAAGACCAATCTCAACAATATGACGATGCTTACGCTTAACAGAGCCAACCAGTTGAGGGGTATATGGTGGGAACTTGAGATGTTAAATACCAGAGGTAGTGAGATAAGACGCAAGGGCTTGATATTCACCGCCACCATTAGAATAAACAGTTTTAATAGTAGTTTGAAAATAATTCTTAACCAAGTTCTTGAAGTTAGAGAAAACAACAGTAACCTTAGATTTTTGACGAAAAGGATATAACCATGTGTACTTTATAAAATAGTTTACAAAGACAACATAGAATCTAAACTTGTCAAAAGAGACAACTGATATAGGACCTCAGACATCAGTATAACCTCAAACGGTTTAGAGTAGAAAATAGAAGATGTACCAAATGGTAACTGATGACTCTTATTACTAAGACAAGCATCACAGTAAGTAATAGCTGTAAGATTATGTGGTCCTTTATTAATTGAATAAGATATATTATAGATTATTTAGATTTTGATAAAAGATATTAACCAATATTAAATAAAGTCCATATTATATTGAGATATTTTAGGGGATGCCCTTGATGGAAGGAACTCTCCTAATAACTTACCCTAGATCCTCTGCTCTTATCTATAAATAGACATGACCTACTATAAACCCAATGCACGGAAATACACAACACAACAAAGAATGACAAAGGGATGAATAGATCAAAAGATTACGGTTATCCTCTTGATCTCCTAAAACCATTAATTAAGGTGGTCCTATGAAAGGATAGGAAGAGAGGAGAAGGGGTCTAGATCTATTCTAGTTCCTCTTGCAGATCGATATTCAGTGTTATTCAGATCCGACGGGTGGTGCTCTTGAAAATCTAATTGGATCTCAATCATATGACATTTAAAGGTATGCATCGTAAATAGATATAATATTATTTGATTTCAATCCTGGCATAATAGTTTTCATGATTATAGTTTTTGTATCAATAATTGGTCAGGGCCTAGGTTTTGAGATCAAAAATATTAGATCTATTATTTTTGTTTACGATGCCTTGATCTGAATATCTTATTGATCTGTTTTACTTTCTGTTAATTTTAATCGTTTGCTTGTGAATGATTCTTGATAGTTGTTGTGCATCGTGAAAAAGACGCAACAATCTTGCTGCATTTTTTGGCTGGATCTGCCTATGGCAGCACCGAATGTGCGTGAGATCAACGACGTGGCCGACACCAATCGAAGAAGAATCAAGCCGGCGAAGCGAGGCGCCACTTGCAATAGAGGCCACGGCGTGACCTCACATGCCGACGACGCACGCGAGGCAACAGGCAAGAGGCCACGTGAATTTAGGCGCCGCAGTAGCAGCGATGAAAAGGGAAGATTAGGTTTTTTTTTTCTCCTTAAAAAATTATAGTTTTGCCATTGAATGAAAAGTTACATTTTTACCATTAAGTAAAAAATTATAGTTTTGCCATTAGGCTTAAATTACAGTTTTACCATTTATCGAAATTATAGTTTTACCCTTTCGTTGAATAGGATTATTTACAGTTTTACCCTTATGATTTATTAATCCTATAACCCTTTTAAAAAATTCTATAATTTTTTTATTCTTTTATAATTACCGTTCTGACATTATAAAATTGAGAAATTATGGTTTATTTTCTCAATTATAAAATTAATCAATATATAATCTGATAACATTTAATTATGATTATATTTTTTATTATTTAATGATTATATTTTATTTTTGATCAATTTATTTAATTGGACTTGTGGGCTTCTCTAATTAAATAAAATTAATTAGTTAAAAAATTATAAATTATTGTTTCTTTATAGTTTTCTCATATGAATTATAATTGCATGTGTTAAATCCAATTATTGATTTTTGAATATTTATTCAGTTATTTACATGCAAATATTAGTAATTATGAAATAATATTTATTTTTCACATAAATGCATGATTTATGTATTATCATGATTACAGTTATCATATGAGTTTTTTCCTACTGATTAAGTATTCAATAATTATTATGGTTGTCATCCTATTATTGAACTATCTCAGCATAAATTAGTTTAAATGAACTTGATGAATATTATTTGTAGTTCATCTTATTAAGTTATGAATGGTAGCTGCCAAAGTAGCCTAGGATGGTAGGCTTATCGGATATGAAATACAATTAAAGTCTTGTCATTCATAGGATAATTTAATTTATATTTTATATTACTGCATTAGTCTTATAGTCACCAAAGTGGCCTAGATCAATTATTTATAAAATTACATTAAGGAACAAGTCCTCAATGATATTAATGAAATAATATTCAAAAATTACATACATAATTAGGAGATTTAGATAATCCCAAAGGATAATCTATTTCAAATAATTATGTGATGGGGTAGGATGATATTGTTTTGGATATCTTTGCAGTTTAGAATTGTATACCAAAATGTAGCAAAACTATTCCATAAGGATGGTATCAGTACTCCATAAATGATCTTGTGTGAACACTAGATATGTCAATATTTTTACCCAAAGGTTAAATATTGATGATATCAATAGTTCATCATATTTTGGTAAAACTCAAAGCATTAATGTTATTTTATATTCTGCAGTGGCATTCCAGTCCATACATTCTCATACTCTAGTGTCCCTGTACTCTTTGGATCAAATTATTCAGAATGGTTAGAGCATGTTTAATTTACATTGGGCGTACTAGATCTTGATTTAGCATTACTTGTTGAAAAACCCGCAAAATTAACTGATAAAAGTACTGTGAAACAAGTCAATCAAATGAAAGCTTGGGAAAGATCTGATAGGCTCAGTTTAATGTTCATAATGATGACAATTACAAACAATATAAAAACTTCATTACCGGTTGCATTTAGCGCACGTGAATATTTAAAGATTATTGAATACAGATTTAAATCTGCTGATAAGTCATTGGCTGACACATTAACGAAAGAACTGACTATAGCTTAGTATGATGATACTCGAGAAATTCAGGATCACATCCTCAATATGACTGACAAAGCTTCAAAACTTAATGTTGATGAATCTTTCCTTGTGCAGTTCATTCTTAATTCTATTCCTTCTTAGTTTGGCCCATTCAAAATTCACTACAATACAAATAAAGATAAGTGTGACTTGAATGAGTTAATTAGTATATATGTTCAGGAAGAATTATGATTAAAGCAGGAAAGTTCATATAATGTATTGACTACTACTCAAGAAGTTGGTAACAAGAAAAGAAAATCGAAGCATCATCCATTGAAGAAATTTGCCGGGTTTGGAAGTGTTAGATAGACTATTAAAAAAAAAACTAGTAAAGTGCTTCTTTTGTGGCAAGCAAGGACATGTAAAGAAGGATTGCATTAAACGTAGGACTTGGTTCGAAAAGAAAGATATAAACTCAACCTTTGTATGTTTTGAATCAAACATTGCAGAAGTTCCTTCTAATACATGTTGGATTGATTCTAGCGCTTCAACTCATGTTATTAATAATATGCAGGGAGTCCTTTCAATCCGGAAACCAAAAAAATATGAAAGATTCATAATTATAAGAAATTGTCTCAAAGCAAAAGTGGAATCAGTAGGGACTTATCGCTTACGCCTAGAGATGGGTCATCTGATGGATCTGAAAGACACATGTTTTATTCCCACAATTTCTAGAGATTTAATTTCTCTGTCTAGAATTGATGAGTTAGGATACTGTGTTTCTTTTGGTAATGGTAAACTTAGCATATTTTATGATTCAATAAAAATTAGTTCTGGAATTCTGTATTGCTTGTACAGAATTAATTTGAATCTTGAGTTTGCAAATACATTATTAACCCTGCAATCAAGTATTGGAATGAAACGTAATTCCAATAATAGACGTTTGGAGCATATCTCCAAGGAAAGAATTGAAAGATTAGTAAAGGATAATATTTTGAAAAATTTAGACTTCACTGATTTTGATGTTTATATAGATTGCATTAAAGGAAATTAAACTAAGCATACAAAGAAAAATGCCATAAGAAGTAAAGAACTTCTTGAAATTATTCATACTGATATCTGCAGACCACTTCATATTCCTTGTTTTAGTGGAGAAAAGTATTTCATCACATTTATAGATGACCTGTCCAGATATGTCTATGTTTATCTAATACATAAAAAGTCTCAAGCTGTTGACATTTTTAAGTACATAAATGAGGTCGAGAGATAATTAGATAGAAAAGTTAAAATTGTCAGATCTGATAGGGGTAGTGGATTTTATGATAGATATGATGAATCCGATCAGAATATTGGTCCTTTTGCTAGATACCTAAAACAGTAGGGTATTTATACTCAGTGTGCATTACCAGGTGTGCCACAGCAGAACAGTGTTACTGAAAGGCGAAATCATACTCTTATGGATATGGTTAGGAGCACGATGAGTTATTCCTCTGTACCTGAGTCAATGTGGGGTGATGCTCTTAGGACAACTATGTATATGCTGAACAAGGTTCCTAGTAAATCAGTTCCATCAACTCCATTTGAGTTATGGACTAGTAGGAAACCTAGTTTGAGACATTTATATATTTGGGGGTATCTTGGAGAGATAAGAGTATTCAATCCACATGAAAAAAAATTGGATCCAAGAACAATTTCTGGATATTTTATTAGTTACCCAGAAAGATCCAAGGGATACAAATTTTATTGCCCTAATCATAATATAAGGATAGTAGAATTTAATAATGCAAAATTCCTAGAAAATGGTGAAATCAGTGGGAGTTAAAAGTCTCGAAGGATTAATTTTGATATTGAGGAGATTCAGGCTTCTTCTCCTATATTATTCCATATTCGAGAAATTGTTATTCCTCAAATCAATGAGAGAATTGATAAGGGTGAACAACAAAATAATATTGATGAATTCTCACATGATGTTGATGTCACCACTGATAGTCTTGTATAACAATCACAATTGGCAAATTTGAGAAGATCTCAAAGAAAAAGAAAATATGTCATTTTTGATGATTATGTGGTATATCTACAAGAATCAGATTTTAATATAGGAATGAAAAGAGACCCCTTATCATTTTCACAAGTCATAGAAAGTAATGATTTTGAAAAATGGTATGATGCAATGAAAAACGAGTTAAAATCAATGGACCAGAATGGTGTTTGGGAGCTCATTGAATTGCCCAATAATTGTAAAAGAGTCAGTTGTAAATAGGTCTTTAAGACTAAACATGACTCGATAGGCAATATCGAACGATATAAAGCCAGACTTATGGCCAAAGGTTTTTCTTAGAAAGAAGACATTGACTACCATGAGACATTCTCTCTAGTTTCTCGAAAGGACTCACTGAGAATCATCATGGCATTAGTAGCTCATTATGATCTTGAGTTACATCAGATGGATGTGAAAACAACATTTCTGAATGGGGATCTAGATGAGAAAATCTATATGAAACAACTTGAAGGATTCATAGAAAAGGGAAACAAAAATTGGGCTTACAAACTTAAGAAATCTATTTATGGCCTTAAACAAGCTTCTAGACAATAGTATATAAAGTTTCATGATACCATTACTTCCTTCAGATTTAAGAAAAATAATGTTGATCAGTGTATATATCTGAAGGTTAGTATGAGTAAGTTTATTGTATTGGTCTTATATATGGATGATATATTGCTTGCTAGTAGTGATCTTGGTTTGTTGCACGAAACCAAGATATTTCTCAACAAGAATTTTAAGATGGTTGATATGAATGAGGCATCCTATGTTATTGGCATTGAGATATTCAGGAACAGATCTCAAGGTTTATTAGGATTGTCTTAGAAAGGTTATCTTAATCATATCTTGGAAAGCTTTAATATGCAGTTTTGTAAAGCCAATGATACACCTATTAATAAAGGTGAAAAATTCAGATAAAACAAGTGCCCGAAGAATGACTTAGAAATGAATCAAATGAAGAATATTCCTTATGGGTGCACAATTGGAAGTCTATTATATGCTCAAACCTGTACAATGCTAGATATCAGTTTTACAGTGGCAATGTTGGGTAGACACCAAAGTAACCCAGGAATGGAACATTGGAAAGCTGCAAAGAAAATAATGAGATATCTGCAAGGGACAAAAGATTATATACTCACATATAGGAAGTCAGATCATCTTGAAGTAACGGGATATTAAGATGCTGATTTTGCAAATTGTCTCGATATCAGGAAATCCACTTCAGGATTTATGTTCATGCTGGCTGGTGGAGTAATTTCTTAGAAAAGTGTAAAATAATCACTTATTGTATCATCTACGATGGAAGCTGAATTTGTGGCATGCTTTGAGGCCACAAATCAAGTTTATGACTACGAAATTTTATCTCAGGACTTGGTGTAGTCGACTCAATTATCAAGCCGCTGAAGATATTTTGTGATAATACTGCAATAGTTTTCTTCTCTAAGAATGACAAGTAATCTAGTGGTTCCAAGCACATTAAGATAAAGTACTTGATGGTTAGAGAAAGAGTCCAAAAACAATAAGTGTCAATTTAAAATTTGAGCACCACTATAATGATTACTGATTTATTTACTAAAGCTTTGCAGTGTAAAACTTTTAAAAAATATGTTCTTAGAATGGGGCTTGTGAGCAAGCCATAAAGGATATGGTGATGCATGTTTAAGTGGATGTTATTATTGATATTTCTTTTGCATAATTAAAGTTATTTGTTTCTGTTATCCTGTTTGTGTTTATATTTATGCATGTTATGGTTGAATGCAATAAACAAGATTGTCTTGACAAGACAAATTACATGGGTCATTATAGACTATATAAGGAAATACTAATAGTGTTGTAGTACATAGAAGGAAGTGTGACATTGATGATATACAATCGATATGACTAACATTGATAGTTGGACTGAATATAGTATTATTATGATTATTGGACTTATTGGCTTATTTTAAAATTATGACCATGTATAAAATGCTTTTCAAAATTTTTAGAATCTAATTATATAAAATTATTTTCAAATAAATTTTGTCTTGTTTATTTTGATTTTGGATATTTTTTATATCTTATCAATTAATAGGTCAAGTGGGAGAATGAAAGATTATGTGGTACTTTATTAATTGAATAAGATATATTATAGATTATTTAGATTCTGATAAAAGATATTAATCAATATTAAATAAAGTCCATATTATATTGGGATATTTTAGGGGATTCCCTTGATGGAAGGAACTCTCCTAATAACTTACCATAGACCCTTTGCTCTCGCTTATAAATAGACAGAACCTACTATAAACCCAAATGCACGGAAATGCATGACACAACAAAGAACGACAAAGGAATGAATAGATCAAGAGATTACGGTTATCCTCTTGATCTCCCAAAACCATCAATTAAAGTGGTCCTGTGAAAGGATAGGAAGAGAGGAGAAGGGGTCTAGATCTATTCTAGTTCCTCTTGCAGATCGATATTTGGTGTTATTCAGATCCGACGGGCGATGCTCTTGAAGATCTAATTGGATCTCAATCAGATGACATCTAAAGGTATGCATCGTAAATAGATCTAATATTATTTGATTTCAATCCTAGCATAATAATTTTTTTTCGCATAATAGTTTTTATGATTATAGTTTTTATGCCAACAATAGCAGTAGCAGATTTAGAGACAAGAATAAAATAGCGAGAAAGTAACTTTTGTTGAACAGGGGTTGAGGGATGACCAAGACGTTGATGCCACATGTCGATTAGAGCAGTTATAGAGGCATTAGCAGTAGGCTAAGTGAGATATAAGGTGGACGACCATTCATAGATATTATTTTTATTCGGACCGCGAACCAATGATGCCCCCGTGCTCAAGTCCTTGACAAGAAAATAATCAGGAAAGAATTCAATAGAAGCATGGTTTTATTGGTAGAATTGAGAGACAGAGATGAGATTTATTTTAATATGGGGTGCACACAAAACATTATCGAGTGTAAAAGAAGTGATATTGAAAGTAAACTTCGTTGAATCGAAATGAATAATAAGAATTCTGTTACCATCACCGATGATAATATCTTCATTTCCGCCATAATTGTTATGGAGCGACAGGTTCTGGAGATCAGAAGTAATATGATGGGAAGCACTAGAGTCCACAATCCAATTAGATTGACTGTCAGATGGAGTCATCATGACATTTGCCAAAGGCCAGGCTGACTAAGGTGGAAGGCGAGGTCGAGACCGATAAACCTTTGTCGAGTTACCGACTTTATCACATAATTGGCAGACAACTGGTTGCTGAAGCATGGAAGGAAGACATCGCGGCTGAACGGTAGTGTTCTGATGAGTGTTGAAGTGCAGAGATGGGGAGGCGGTAGTGATGGAGAGGGACCCGTAGAAGTGGGAGAAAAGTTGGTCACACCTTTTGAAGCATTCTTATGGTATTTATGATTTTGTCGTTTGGACTTCTGGTTGAACTGAGCTATGATAGGAGGTCCTAACAAGGGTCCTGACAGCCTATCAGCACGCTTCAGGTAAGCTTCATAGTCGGTGAGCTTGGCATAGAGTTCTTCAAAGCAAATCGGAGAGTCATGTGCTTGAAGTGTGGCAACCAGTTATTTGAACTTGGTACTCAATCCATTAAGCGTGTGGACAAGAACTTATTCATCAGTTAGGGAATGACTTATCAAAGTTAGGTCACCAATAATTATTTTGATATGTTGTAAGTAATCGACAATAGTACTTCCCTCATGCTTAAGGTTAATAAGGCTGGAAAGTAATCCAAACATGCGCGTCGGGAGCGATTCGCAAAGGTAGTTTGTAACTTGGTCCAAGATTCCACAGTAGTGACACAGGAGGACACAAGGGAAGCAATCGATCCTGCAACAGAGGCTTGAATTGCTTGAAGTATTAGCCGATCTTGACGTAACCATAGTTTATGGGCAGAATTCGGTACTGGGCTAGGTTCTCGTAGAACATGTATCATTGCTAGTGGACAACTAAGATAACCATCAATATAACCCAAGAAATCATAACCAAATAGAAGGTTCGAGAATTGAGCCCACCAGGACGCATAATTACCACCCTTGAATAATTTAAAAGGAATCAGGCAAGCAGCATTGATAGAGGTGAGTCCTGATGGTAAAAGAAACGAGAAATGAAAGGAAAGGGAACGCTACGTGTCTTGATACGACAAACAGGAGTGTTGGATAGCTTAAGCTTAAGCTTGTTGGAACTAGCGATCGGGTGCAGCAATCCTGCTAGAACCAGCCCGTCCGAAGAGTAATCCGATAGTGAAAGAAGGAAGAGGTTGCCACTGTTGAAGGGAAGAAACTTTGCAGGTAAGTGACTATCAGCAGTTGAGAAGAACACAGGCTGCGATGACTGCCCTCCAATAACTGGACTACAGGGAGGTCATAATTCGGGGAAGCTGCAGATGAAGTTCCCCAGTGCCGGCCAGTAGAAATCGGCGACAGTGATAGCGGACGATGCTAGCACCCAGGGAATGAATACGGGCAGCTTTAGTACAGCATCCGGCAATTCGAGGTCGTCGCCGGAGCAGAGGTAGCACTGCGCACCCACAAGCAGAGTGAAGGGGGGGGGGGGGTAGGGCGGGAGGAGGCAGCACTAGTCCTTGGAGACGCGGCTGCGGTGTCCGCGTTTGGATTGCTCTTTGGAGCTGCCGAAGAAGTGAAGATGTTCCAATAGGGTAGCCGCTGCTCGGTGTTGGAGGCGCAGTGTCCAGAATAGACCGTGGGCGCAGAGACAGCAGGCGTCGAGCAGGGCAGCACTTGCTACAGGAGGAGCAGAGCACCGCTACAGTAAGAGCAGAAGAAGCGGGTAGAAGAGTACCAGGTAGCGGGTAGAAGACCGGAAGGAGAAAATCGTAGACTCTCCTCGACGATATCACCTGGCAGATATCACTGCCGAAATGTCGCATGAACAGGGCGTGATGGTGCAGCCAGAGCCCCTATTGCGGCTGATGGGGCGGGCTGCTGCTGCAGCAAGAGAATCAATCAGTGTGGTAGGGCAGCCCTTTCGTGTTGATAAAAACAGAGGAAAGAATGCTCTATTTCGTCGATAAAACAGAGATCCGGCTGCAGCCCCGCAGAGAAGAGGAGAACAGGGGCTGCGATCGAATGGTCGCCCCCTGGAGAGCAGTGGAGTAGCCGAGATCAGCAGTGGTGAGGATGGAGGCGATGCCGCAACGCTGGTTCTGCTGCTCGGTCACGAGGACACGGTGGACGACAGCACGGGGGATCTCCGAGGGGGCGGACTTGAGGTCGAGGGGGACCTCACCCACCCTCTCTCTAGAGAAGGAGAGCACGGGGATGGCCGCAAGGTCGTAGCGGACACGGAGGCGAACGACCGACGGGGCCTTCGCGAGGGTGCGAAGAGCGGAGAAGCGAGGGGTGGTGATGCTGCAGCTCGCCGTGATGCAACTTCTTCTGTGACCTCTGCTGTTGGCGTCGAGGAGCGACCGCAGGAGGGGAAGGGGTTGTGGTCGCGGCCGAGAGGTGATAAAACTATCGCTGGACAGTGGAAAGGGGAAATAAAAAAAAATCTCTCTTATAGAGAGAAATACTCTCATACCATGTTAGGAATGAACTTAGGAAAATAAAAACATACTTATTATTGAGATTTATCATCTATTTATACAGTGATGAAAGACAAATTTTCCTCAATGAACGAGATCATCTCGTTCAGTTAGAAAATTCTGTTACAGCTAACACGTGCAACAGCTGTTCCACGGATCTGGCACCAATCGAAAAGAAAGTAACAACAACAGAAATGCAAGTTCTCATTGAAATCGAGGAGCCCACTTAAGAGTAATCAACAACAGAAATTTGCAAATCTAGAATGGCAATTTCTGCTGAAAGAATATGTATCTTATGGTGTACAAAAGGTTGATCCTGCAACCCGAGAGAGAAGCAATAGACAAAAAGTAGGAACAAGGTCCGAAAGCACTCACCCAAACAGCTTACATGATCCATGTGACGTTTCATTCTCTACCAAATATACACGAGAAGGGCATGGGAGATCCTGCCAACGGAAGCAAATGGCTTTTACATCTCAAACTATGATGAATATGGAGGCCGTATGATCACAATGGGAACAATCATTACAAAGACTTAATATACAAGGGCAAAAAATTATTACAAAACATTCCAAATATGGCGCTTTAAGCTCTGAATCTTCTGATGTGTGAAGATTCGGAAGCAGATTCTCAACCAGACATGAAAGCTACTTGCAATTTCCAAGAACTTCTATTGACAACAATTTCCTCCCAGCTGGAGGTGCCAATCCAGGTATATCTCTGATGTTCTTGTTATTTGGGTGCACAATCTACAAATCAGGAAATAAAAAATCAAATAACATTAGTTAGAATCCCATGGACTGAGCAACTGTGCCCATGAAACTATTTATGATTGAGAGACGGCCAACCAATTTTTGAAGTCACATGGATCAAGAAATTTTGTGAAGATATATTTTATTTGGTGAAATGACAAAAAAATTACAGAACATTAGTACCACAATAAATCCTTTTGTGGTTAACTTCTTTACTTTTAAAGCTGTTAAATGTTAATTTATAGTTAGTAGTCAAGTCTTCTAGCAGGTACAGTATTATACCAACCATCAGTGTTAAATGAAAGTTATTTGTTGTCAAGTATCAGGATTACAGGAATATGATAAAAAAATATCCTTTTTCAAAATAAACGAAACAACATACATGAAAATGCTTTAACTGGTGCAAGAAAAAGTACCTTCACAATGATGATTGCAATTACACCACAGACTATAAGAAATAGGAAAAACATGATGCACTTATCAGTAGCAACCTGAAAGTAGAGTTTCAGCAATTATAATAGGTTAACAGGAAAATACATGGAAGACTGGAACAAAAAGATAAATATAGATCACAGAGACAAAGGGACAACCTGCCTACCAATCTCTTTCACCAACTGAGAAGCCTTCTTGATGGAAAAGTGAATAGTGTCCAGTTCATTAACAATTCGACCCATTTGTTCTGTCTGAAAAATTACAGAAATTAACTCCAGTGGAAATTTTAATTATAAAGAAGACAAGGAAAAGAGAGATCTCAACACACTCCAGCTTTTGCATTCAAAGCTTCAAGGCTACTCAATAACTGTACCCAAGCATCGACGGTTTGGGTTCAAGGCAGACCCAAGTTCATAAGCTAACCCACATGTTAAAATTCTAAGATAAAACTATCCTTGAACAAATAACAAAAAGATAAGTTGGCATAAGCAAGAAGTCCATTTAAGAAAATGATATTCCTGATTCAAAATTTGTAACTGAGTTGGGCTCAGGACATTTGTCTGGCCCAAATTCATATGATCTACATGTTAACCCTCCAGTATAAGCTATCTTTACAAGAGGAAAAAAAATATTAGGAAGAATTATTAAAGTCAATTTTGATCTGCTTGAAACATAAGTGCTTTGAGACTTACTTGGCCCTTAAGGTTTGCACCAGTTTGAATTCCAACTTCAACAGTTTGCCCAACAACCTATAAGTACAATGTTTTATGTGAAAAAAAAGAAAGTAAATGACAACCGAGAAGTTTCACAAGGACTAGTGCTTCACCATTTTTGACCGCTCAATAGCTTGATCAGTCTCATCCATCTGCTTCCTTCCAGCATCAATTAGTTCTTGGTTAGACATACCTGCAATATAAGGCGATATGAAGGAAATAAGCTCAAAAAATTACATGGTAACCATGAGTTTCTCAAAAAATAGTCAAGGAAACTGTTAATTCAGAGCAAATCATACAAGTGACTACAAAGAACCAATTTGCACTATATCATGAAACAAGGTTGTATGTTTAGAGAAAATCAGACAATGGGTCATGCCCTTTGCAAAAATATTGTCCATTGGTGTTAGTTAATGCTCACAATGAAATCAATCCTACACCTTCCATCAACATCTCATATAATAAGCCACTTGAAAATTTTGCACAATAGTACATGATCAAATTAGCAGCTCTGAGCATAATGGGATCTCAGATTTAAGTTTCATAGCACCTCTATATTGGTTCACTTGCCAAAAGGCATATCACTGCAATTAGGATTTTGGGTTGCAACTGGGATTGGGTACACCTTAACTTCCCTGATGCAACTGACTCGATGTACCAAATTAGTCTTTTTTGAAAAAATTGGAACTTAGGTTTGAATGGGCAGGGACATCTAAAGGTGACACCAACTTTGCTTGGATTAGGTTTGTCAACCTAACCAAGAGCAATCCAAATTCAACCTATATCCAACTCTGTTTGGCAATATTACATGGGTGTTTGTTTAATATTACTTTTGTATTTATAGGTTTGAAATCCTGCATTTTACGTATGTCACGGGCTTAGCTGATTTTGCCTAAGCCGTGCGGCACCCATGCGTGTCCGTCCGCAAAGGTCAGCCCTCCCCGAGATCTCCTAAAATCCCACAGACTTACAAAAAGAGAAAACGGGCCAGAAGAAGCAACTCCCACGGGATCCACAAGCAACTGCTCAAGAAAAACACTTTATAAAGCCAAAATACAAATTACACCCATGGACATTACAAACTCGAGAGGTTGCACACAAAGGATAATGGTCCACTACATCGATGTCCCCACAAGTGCTTATAAGACACACTTGTATTTACAAGCCAAACTTGGCCATAAAACAAATCAAACTAGGGCTTCCAAGCCTCAAGCCCGCTTGTTGTACAAGATATGTACATAAACCGAAGGACACGGACTAACACAAGCATTTCATCGAACACCTTGTTTACATTGTTGTCCGTGACATTCTCCCCACTTATTCCTTGACGTCCTCGTCGGCCACCGCATCTCCTCGCATTCTGAATCTTTAATCTTCGCTTGCCGCAACACGCCTTTGGCTCCTAGCCGCTCTCCACCGTTGTTGAGTAGTCGAACTCAATCCGCCATGCCGCTTCAACTCACCAATGATGAATCGGTGTGGGGTTGGTGAGTTGTCTTGATCCTTGTTGGTTCTCGCGGATCCCTCGATGAAGGAAAAGACCGCCTTATGATGTGCGATGATCGCGATACTCATATTGCTTCGGGTAGATGCTTGTTGGAGCTTTAACGAGCATCGCCTCACGGACTTTGAAGTTTTAAGGTCCTTTCTCCATAATATTTGCCCATTGAACCTTCTTCCGTTAGTTGTCACTTCCAAGTATGTTCGCATCACTCCCTCTTAGTCAATTGGGAAATGAAGTGGAAAAACTACTCTCGATAGTCTCGATCACCAACGGTGAGGATTTGACAACCATTGTCTTCCATAAGCTTTCTTTGAAGGGTCCGAACTCGCGAGCTCCCGCTTGGATAAGTAAGAGAACGGGATACTTGACTTCACCCATTCTCTTCATAGTTGAGAAGGTAAGGTGGCTTCTCTCACCTCCTCGAGTTAAGAGAACTGGGTACTTGCCCCATTCTCTCGAGTTGAGAAGGCAAAGGTTACTCAATTTCGCAAAGGTTACTTGATTTCGCCTCCTCGAGTTTGTACTTCATGCATTGGGTTACTAACATTCGCCGCTCTCACACTTCAAGCACTTAAGTGGTTGCACTCCTTGCGTTGGGTTAGCTCGTGATTCGCCTTCCCACGCTATTGAACTGAATGCAAGAAGTTTTGCGAAAAGAAAAGTTTACTCCAACTTGAGTCCCCAACTTGGAGTAAGTCTTTGATAGATCCGTCGCCTTTGGGATTGTACCGTTTTCTCCATCACCTTTGCCTCCTACTCCTCTTGAGTAGAAAGGTGCATGCCATGTCTCTACTTGTTCCTTGGTCGAGCACTCCTGCATCAACCCAAGTCCCTTAATTTCTCTGGATGAGAAGCACATCGACATCGGTCTTATGAAGTTTCTTGGCCTCGCCCGCCGCCTCGTACTTGGGTTTGCCTCTGCACTCTCCACCTCCTTGGCCCCTTTACGACCAATGTTGTTCCTTCACGAGCAAGGATCGATGACTTCACGGAAGTCTCACATCTTACGGTGGCGCCAAGCCATAGCACTACTATCCGCTACCTTGCATCTTCATCCCTTCCTTCGCGATCGGTAGATGCGCCTCAGTAACCGGAGCTCGAGTCCACCTCCTCTCTAAGCGTTTTCTTTTGGGTGAGCCTGTTGGACTCGTCGCTTCCTCGCCTTTCGACCACCCCGACACCGTGTCCTCCTAGCGATTCTCCTTGGTCGATGGAGAGACGCAACTCATGCATGGCCTCCGCCATCTTGTTGCAGGCTCATGCGATCTGTTCTCCTTAGCTTCCTTGGTAGCAACGTTCGGACTCGGCCTTGTCCTCGACTTGCGGGCTCCCTTAGCGAATGTGAGCCGGCGATCAACTCTCCAGCTCGGTTAATCAAGTCCCTCCATGGGACTCACTACTGATCGACTACTCCCTCGGTGGTACGGCCCCATATCTTGTGACCAAGGCTTTTGTCTGATCTTGATGTACACACGGAAGACCGCCTCTGTGATCGTGGCATTCACTCCTTGAATCCACGCCCTTCTTGCGTTGCATTGTTCATCAGTGGAGCTCGGCTCTAATCATTCACGTGATCATGTCCCCTCATGGGACTCACGTACGTGCACTTGGACTTCTTCCTCGGTGGTATCTGACTCATATCGATGACTAAGGCTTTCATCCATCTGACTTTGATGCAGACCGCTCTGTACTCGACATTCACTCCTTGAATCCATAGCCCTTCTTCTTGTTGTGTCATACACCAAAGTGGAGCTCGGTAACTCGATCATACCTCCGTGATTTTGTCCCTCACGGGACAAGATTGCTATTGCGTTGCCACGAACTATTCCACCACGATCCATTGCACCATGTCACCTCCGGTGACATCTCCATCATCTGATTCTCGTGTGATGAACTCGGACTACGACTTCTCCACGTGTGGCCTCGCCAACTCCGACTTTTAGTTCGCTCCTTGGCAATTCCCTTCGTCCCCCTCACTGGGTTACTCTGACGAAGCATAGCTCTAGGGCAGTCCGTAGTAGCTCAAGTCCCGACTTAGTGGGTGCACCATTGTGCGGATCTTGGGCCTCTATCCCCTACCAAAGACAATCTTGCTATGCACCTCTTGTTCGACAAACGGCAACATGGCATATTCTTCAAGAGTACCCTCTGCGTCCTCTTGCCCGTCTTAAGGTCTCGTGATCCTAACTTTGCCTCCATGAGTTGAATCACCTTAGTTACTCCATCAAATGCATCTCGAGGTAGCTTGCGTGTGCCTTGCTCCCTTCATCTTTGGCACCATGCAAAATAAGTCTGTCCCATCGAATGAAGAACCCATGGAACGACATGATCCCACTCTTGCCTCTACAAGAGTTCATGCCCTTGACCTCTAAGGAAAGCTCGTGCCTCGCTCCATGTTCCATCTTCTATGTCGACTCTGCGGCTTGGATACTTCACCGAGTTCCACCCAAGTCCTGCTCCTCGATTTGCCGAGTTGATAGTGGCCCTCACGTCCACCATTCCACGGGTCCCTCTGTTGAGTTCGATTTACGCCTCGACTCTAAGTGTGCCTTCATATGATGTTGCCTGGATTGCTCCCCCTGATCTCGAAATGCATCCCCAATGCATTACCTCCTTCGAGATCACGCGACAACTCTTCGCTCACTCTCATTGAGCTTTATGAAGATATAACCCTAAGAAACTCTTCCTCGATATGTGCGGTCGTTGCATGATTCTCCAACTAGAGAACTAGGACTTATCCCTCACGGATATCCTCTGCTGAACTTTTCTCTTTATATACTTCCTCGGAAATTTGGAGACCATCATCCCCTTTGGTCTACCGTCTTCTACTCAAGCTTTGTTCACAAATGTACTTGCTAGATTGCGACCCTTCTCCAATCGGTCTCCACGCACCCTTCAGGTCTAGCAACAGAACTTGTTGCACATTTCACCACCTACGGACATATCCTTTCCGTGTTGAAAGTTCGATGCTCCATGGCGCCGAGTTCTAATCGCGCCTTGGGATGGCCACGAACCCTCTCGTTCGTGTACAAGCCCTTGTGAGTTTTGAATCCTTGAGTTAGCAATTCCCTCACCTCGTGAGCTTTGCATAACTCTTTCATTACACAACACCTCCCACCTTGCGGTCTCATCTTTCACCAAGCACCGCTGCGTTAAGCAGTCAAGTTTGGTTGCCAACGCCGAGCTATAGCTCAAACTCAACCATTCGATCTTTGTGTGCTACGCGTTCTTCGCTTGCTTGTCCTCGTGGTGCCTCTCGCGAGGGGTTGGCTATTCCTTGAATGCCAAACCGGGATGCCCGCTCCTCGAGCGACTCCTTTCCCTACATCTTAATGTCCGTTTCCCCAAGCGGTTGCGTGCTAGTCCTCCACACCTAGCTAGGTCCCCCACATTTGTATGGCAAGTGTTTGCGTGTGCTTGTCCCGCTCGATACCACATCACGGGCTTAGCTGATTTTGCCTGTGCGGCACCGTCGTGTCCGTCCTCGATCCTCCCGAGATCTCCTAAAATCCACGGACTTACAAAAGAGAAAGCGGGCGGAAGAAGCAACTCACGGGATCCACAAGCCGCTCAAGAAAACACTTTATAAAGCCAAAATACAAATTACACCCATGGACATTACAAACTCGGAGGTTGCACAAAGGATAATGGTCCACTGATGTCCCCACAAGTGCTTATAAGACACACTTGTATTTACAAGCCAAACTTGGCCATAAAACAAATCAAACTAGGGCTTCCAAGCCTACTGCAAACCCGCTTCTTGTTGTACAAGATATGTACATAAACCGAAGGACACGGACTAACACAAGCATTTCATCGAACACCTTGTTTACATTATTGTCCGTGACAGTATGCATAACCTAAGTCGCTCAACCCCAAATATGTAATAGACCTAACATAAAGTTGGTTTGATTTAGGATTGGGAAAATACCAACTAAAAATCAAACTTGAGACAATAACTTAAAAAGTGTTTTAAGTGTTGGGTTTAAGTTGGACATCTGACGAGAACGCGGTACTCACCTCTATCAACAAGACATAAAATTGAATGCTTTTTCATGCCCCTAACTAGTGTCACCTATCAAAAACTAAACCACGGGAAAGAGAAAACGGGCCAGAAGAAGCAACTCCCACGGGATCCACAAGCAACTGCTCAAGAAAAACACTTTATAAAGCCAAAATACAAATTACACCCATGGACATTACAAACTCGGAGGTTGCACACAAAGGATAATGGTCCACTACAGACCGATGTCCCCACAAGTGCTTATAAGACACACTTGTATTTACAAGCCAAACTTGGCCATAAAACAAATCAAACTAGGGCTTCCAAGCCTACTGCAAACCCGCTTCTTGTTGTACAAGATATGTACATAAACCGAAGGACACGGACTAACACAAGCATTTCATCGAACACCTTGTTTACATTATTGTCCGTGACAGTATGCATAACCTAAGTCGCTCAACCCCAAATATGTAATAGACCTAACATAAAGTTGGTTTGATTTAGGATTGGGAAAATACCAACTAAAAATCAAACTTGAGACAATAACTTAAAAAGTGTTTTAAGTGTTGGGTTTAAGTTGACTGACATCCTGACAGAACCTGCCAGGTACTCACCTCCTATCAACAGTACATAAAATTGAATGCTTTTTCATGCCCCTAACTAGTGTCACCTATCAAAAACTAAACCATTAGGTTATGCAACTGCCTGGTTTGACAACTTACACTAGAAGTGGATGATCCTTTTTCGTTGTTCATTAACAAAAAAAGCAAAAAACAATCCAAGTTTTTTTAAATCTATTCTTGTCTTACAAAAAAGTTAAATCACATTAATTGTGAACTCCACCTAAAAGAATCCAAATTGCCCATGTTCTCAATTACACATGCTTATCACAAGTAAATGCAGAGGATCATCAGCATGCAATGATTCAAATTTAGCTTACAGTCCAAGGATAAAAAGATTATAGTGTTACGTTAGAAATCAATATAGGATTACTAAGATCAAGCACGTCCTTGAAAAAATAACAATGCACGATGGAAAGAACAAGCCCTACTTTTACTAGATGCATCAAAGGCTGCTTCCATCCCCCCATGACTGAATATTCTAATAATTATATAAATATAAATATTTCCCCATGCTTGTGACTATCCTATACTTCTGAATAATCTCAAGCCAATTCCCTTGATCTTGTTGGGTGTTCCTGGCCATCTACTGATCCAAAAATCCCAATTGAAGCTAAAGAATTTTATTTATTTTGAAAACACTAAGAAATTTTTGGACACTAAAAAGCAATATATACATATATGCCAAACTGAAGTATCCTCGTAAAATGATGCTTCAGAGGAAGAGATCACCTGAAGCCATCTTAACATTCTCCTCAGCTACAGCATCACTAGTTCCAGCACCCATATCGAAGAGTTCAACTCTTTTATTACCAAGGTTACTCTGGAACCTGAAAACCATGAATTCAGAAGGCACTCAGATCAACAAAAAGAGACTGAAAGATAATGAGATTTGTCCACCACAGGAAAGATATATGAGAAATTTATCAAGCAAAATTTCATTACATAGTGCACAAAGAAAGAGACCTTATGACAAAAAGATCAACATTACGGAAAGGAATAACCAAGGATGCTACAAATAGATTGATTATGAGATAGGTTAGACAAAGATGATGTTGGAACCACACAAGAGATACAATTTATAATTGAACAAGCATTTAGGACCAGGAAATCTGATGTTAGACATCAAGTATTGTAGACAATAACAAATTATAAACATGGTTTGCAAGACCAATATCAAGATTGGATTGGTTATAATAAATACAATTTGGGATCAGCATGATCAGTTGGATCAGGATTTACCCGAGAAAATAATTTGAAGTTGAAAAATTAAATATAAATTATCAAGGTTCGCAATCTTGTACCATACCAGCGTATCGATTAGTTGTCAGTAGGTATGTACCGAGTTGTACCGAGCATTCCAACACATGATACACCAAAGTACCGAGCTGTAACAAGCATATCGGTCTTCTATCGGATCGGTACGTACCGAGCATACCGAGCAATACGATATGGTATTGCAAACCTTGCAAATTATAAATTAGTACAACAACAACAAAGCCATAAGCTTTAAACTATTTGGGTCGATTGTAAAAAGACTGACATATTGTTCGTTAAGAGTATTTCTAGTAAAAATTCTAAATTAGTAAAATACAACATAAAATTTGAGATACAGTAAAGTATAATATGTTAGAATATTCTTTTACCTTCATATTTCACAGGATATTTAACTTTTATAAAATAAACATTGAAATATAAACAAATCTGAAAAATAATGGAGGACAATTCACAAAAGATAACTGTGATTTACTTATAGTAAAAATAAATAATAATCATATAATATAAATAAATTACTGTAGCAAATAACTATACTGTAAGTTGAATGAAAAAACCCAAAACTACTTCCCTTGTCCTTAGGATAGTGATGGACCCTTTTGTGAACACAATACTGCTATCACCATGCAAATCGAATATAGGGTAATGTAAAAATAATTTAAAAAGCTTTACTTGAAGAGAGCATGCATGAAATTTGGGATCATTTTCAAATTTTATAACATCTTACTTCTTCATAAAAACATCCATTTCTTTAGAGAGGCTAGGGATACTTTAACCCTTTCCTCCTCTTTCCCACATATTTTTTCCCTTTTTGTCTTATATGGTGATGGACAATAAACTTCGTATAAATTATGAGATAACAAATGCAATAATTGCAACAAATAACAAATGCAATGATTGTAACAAATAATGTCTCACACACTATTATGCAGTCCGTCATAGTCACAGGTTTCTTTTTAATCATCTCTTGATTCAGCTTCCCTCAACTGCTGCCCCTCCTTTCACTCTTCTTCCTTTCTATTTCTTCTTCTAAGGCTATGAAATTGGTTAGAATTAACCAATCATGACTAACTGTGGTTGAGTTGGATTGGTTTTAGTAGATTCCAATAAAATCCGTCAGAAATCAAATTGATCTTGGATGATACCTGATATCAAGTTGGTCTTATATCATATTGGAAATGGCAAATACCATGAACTATGATATACCATAGCATAATACTAGAATAGTGACCAGAAGAGGGATAAACAAAAAGGCTTAATCAAGGAATATACCATAGCACAAATTATAGATAAAGGGAAGGTCTTCTCATGACCAAAAAAGAAAAGTGAAGAGGGATGGCATAACTTCAGATGGCCTTTGACACTCAAAATATGTTGTAGCTTTCAACTTTTTTTATTTCATTATTTCGATATGACAAGAATGCAACGTAGTGGACATTAATGTTCAGTTGTTGCTTCATATAGGATATTGATGGCTTTGAGCTTGATGAATGCCTCATAAGGTGGCTTATCTTACATAAACTTAATTACTCGTAAGGATGACTAGTATATATACTTTGATGTAATTTTAGTAATTGAATTCGTAATGGTTTCATGATAGCTTAGCTTGGTGCTCCCAAATGTGTTTCATGCACATGGAAAAGACATTGTTTCCATTAATTAAATATTTGTCCAGTTTTACAAGGCTTTCAACATATGAATGATATGATTTAACATCATTCAGTCTGCATATATCTGATTTAACACTATTGTTTCTCTTTTCCTTTTTGTTCTGACATTTGACTGTTGAATCCTTCGTAGTTGTAACTTGATATCAAAGCTCAAAAGATGCACCTACGAATTTTTCTGGTTCTGCAAGTTCTTGGAATATTTAGTTGCATGTTTTTCTCAACGTTTCATTTCTCATTGAAAAATACATATTTATTTTTTTGACATTTTCTAGTTAAACATCTTTTGATCATATTCAACTATTAGTTGATTTTTTTTAGCTAAGCTTGAGCTTATACATTGTATTGGACTGCAACTTATTTATATAATGTAATCATACTACCATAATTACTTAATTTGATGTATGATTGCAAGTTGAAAATTTAATACTTATCAGTTATTATCCTAAAAAATGTGGCAACTAAAAGACAAAAACAGTAATAAAAGTAGTGATCAAGTTTTATTTTATTAAATATCTGATATGAAAGCATAAAGCAAGTCATACATCATTATGCAAAAGTGCAATATAAGTAACTGCATATTTTGCTTAAGATTGTATAATATGATGGTTTAATTTAGGATTATTAACAAATAAATGGATGATCTTTGCTATGAAGTTCTGGGAGCTTCAATACATACTAATCTTGTCATGAAAGATTTTTGGAGAACTGTATGCATATGTAAAATGCCTAGCAAAATTTTCTTAATATTTATACATATGGATGATTCTTAGCATGCCCATGAAATCATAAACACTAGCATATTCTATGAGATTGATTATATTACGACTAATTATTATTACATGCTTGGTTATATGATTCGTCATTCAAAATAAAAATCATATTGCTCAATTATCTTAATAAAGGTTCAATATGGGAGGACTCTTGCCCTAGTGCCATCAAGGGGAGCACTTAGGCTATAATGAGTATTCTAATATTGCAAACTCAACATGATCCTATAAGAAAATTGTAATGCGATAACAATAAGCTGATTGATTAACTAGGAAGTAAACTAATATGCATGTTGATTAGTATATTATATAGAATGAAATATCAGTTAAACCTTATCCCTATGATTAGTGCTCCTGCAGTGATTTAAAAAGTGCTAGGCGCTAGGGTCCCAAAACGCTTGAGGCGGTAGGTGCTCGCTTGAGCGAAACGAGATACTAAAATATAAAAAACATATAATATAATTAATAAATATGATATTAAATTATAAAAATCTAAAGTGCAAACTACAAAGTCAAAATGTCACATTAACAAAAGTCTCAAAATTCAAAATAATAAAATTTTACATCAAAGTCATTCATTATAATCAATATTAGCGTTATTTTAAATAAATCATCATCATTGAGTTCGTTCTCTTCCTCTTGTCCCTCTTTATTAAAATATGTTTCATTCTCTATGTTTTCAACAATAACAGGAGCTGATGAAAATTATTAACTTAGCAACCATACTCCCCAATAGCTAAAAAGCTATGATACGTATGGAATGAAAATTGACATCCTCCAACGACTTAAAACAAGACGGATCATTCAAGATTGAAGTAAAAGAAACTATTCTAATCACTTTATTAATGGAAAAATGATGAAATGAATAAAACGGTATTTTGATTCCCTTAAAACGTCACAAACTAAGAAGTTTGATAAGTTGAAAAGAAAACAAAGATTTTAGGAGTCTTGAACGTCATAAGCAAAAAAGCTTGATAAGTTTCAAAAGTTAATCAAGAACTTAAAAAACAAAACACTCACCAGTGTTGAAAGATGTTTATATTTCTAAATTGTTTTCCAAAAGTGGCTAAGGAACTTCACATCTCTATCACTCAACTCACCTTTTTCTTTTCTCTCTTTCTTGCTCCCTCCTCAAAGTTTTGGTTAATGAAGATTCAAGCTCCTCATATTGTTATTTTATGTGCATTTGGTCTTCAAAAATTGTCTTTGGAGGCAAAGGTCCAAGTTGATATTTTTGTCCATCCATAATCAAAGAATAACGATTCTTGAACCCATCATGTATTACCCTTTGATCATATTACGATGGTCTCCCCAACAACATATGACTACATCACACCAAACTTCATTCTTATATCTACCAATTGAAAAAGAAACTAACACTTGTCGATTTACCTTTACTACACCACTATCATTCAACCATTGTAACTTGTAAGGTTTTGGATGTTTGATAGTAGATAATTTCAATTTTTCCACGAGCAAGATACTTGCCACATTTATACAACTTCCACTATCAACAATCACATTACACAATTTGTTAGCAATCAAACAATGAGTATGAAACAGATTCTCACGTTGTTAACCATGTTCTTCATTTTTATTTTGCAAACTAAGTGTGCGTTGAACAACTGAATTTTCACCTTTAGCATACCCTACATTACTAGAATCCTTTAATGATAGAGTGTCATCAGCATCCTCTCTTGCACTTTCAAATTCCACAATCTCATCCCTCATGATCATAATTCTCTTATTAGGACATTCGCGTGCCACATGTCTATGTCCAAAGCACTTAAAACACTTAATGCCTCTAGTTTGATTAGGTTGATTCTCTTTTTATTCTAATTCGGTTTCCAAGAAGAAAATAAACTCGAATCAGGTTTTGAATCATATCTTGTGCTTTTTCTTGAGTTACCTCTTAATTTTCATGGCCACATTTACCATGTCCTCAATCTCTACGTAATGTTGCAACTCCACAAGATTAACAATATTCTTGTTTAATCCACTTAGGAA
Organism: Ensete glaucum; assembly: GCA_021527575.1. Classification (NCBI taxonomy): domain Eukaryota; kingdom Viridiplantae; phylum Streptophyta; class Magnoliopsida; order Zingiberales; family Musaceae; genus Ensete; species Ensete glaucum. The sequence continues at coordinate 36,399,110 of CM038555.1, forward strand.
TCGAACCATGGTGGCCTCACAGTCTTCCTCCATATTAGCCCTTATCATGGTTATCTCCATCTCCTTATGATAGTTCTCAATACTCATGGAACTTTATATCAAAGTTTACAGCCGCTGATGCAAATCTCTATAGTCAAGCGTCCTCCTCTCTAGGAATATCCACACGATGGATCTCTGCAGCAAAACTCCTCCAATCTGATCTCGCAACTCTTGCGCAGAGGGAGGGAGGAGAATAGAAGGTGGTGGCTAAAACTGCAGCCCATCAATCATGAGTCTCCCCTCCTATTTATAAAGAGCCACCAAAAACCCTAGGGCTCCTTCTTTAGTGGGTATTGGATCTCCATCCAATTACTCACTAACCTTGCATTATTAGATCTTCATCCAATAATCTCCTTAGGCCTCTAATTGGGCCTTAATCAAGGAGCCCATCAGCATAGGGTCTCATCTAATGAGAATAGGGGCTAATTGGATCTCCATCTAATCTTCTATTCGTTGAAGCATCCACCATATATGTGTGACCCTCTAGGCCTGATACAGAGCTGGTCGTGAGTCACTCCCATCGAACTCTTTCGATATAGTGAATTATTATCCTCATAATAATTCACTCGACTCATTGATTATGGACGTACTAGACCACTACGCCATAGTCCCTAGACGGTACAAGGATCGAATCCATCGGACCTGTCTGTGATTCGTATATCTATAATCCCTCATCCAACTAATATCCCAGAGACCATGGTAGTGTCAGCGAAATTCGTCATAGTCTTGCTCTAATCGGATTCTCCCGAAGAACTCTTTCTCTCTCAATGGGAATGACCCTAGCTAAGGATTTGTATGAGTAAGCACATATGGGATATTCCTCTCATGATATCGAGAGTGAATGATCCTCTATTAAGGTTGGCTATCAATCCCGATAACCAGCTGTACCAGATCTGAAACTTTCCAAACCTGTAAGTCTGACATCAAAGAAAGGAGTACTCATATAAGGCATCCTTGGTGTCTCAAGTCAAAGGGACTATGGAATCGCTGTCTGACATTAGGTATCATCAACCATACAACATTCCATAAGCGGATCAATCAGTGAACTTATTCTCCAATTAGCACCTGTACTATATCCTTAGTGTCTCCACACAAGTGGCTATGATACCAACCGCCTCCATCATATGGACGGGCATATAGTATATCAGTCTGTCCGGTTATCTCGATGTCCCTCTCGAGTAACCTATGACCGAGATTATTTAGGATCTGTGTTTAAATGTGAATCGATCTCATTATCATAATCTCATCACGATCCGATTCTCATTACACAGACATCACAATATATATGCAACAGATAATATAATGTGAGAATATGCCAATATTAATCATAAGCAAAAAGATCACACAGCGTGTCACACGTGCCATCACTCACGTGATTGGCTTGTAGGGCACCTGTAACCAGTATTTTATCATGTCGTATAATTTAAAAAATATACTAATATATTTATCTAAATAAATTAATTAATTAAAACAAAAATATTTAATGATCCTTACATGCTCAAAGACACTCCAATTTCGCTCTCAACCCGCAGCACTACATGTCAAACTAAGTATTTTGATAGTATTTTCTCATATTTTTCTTTATTTTCATTGAAAGACCTTTTAATCATCTCAATTGCTCTATCTATAGGCTCATAAATATATCTTATTGTAAGCTTATTTTTATTATCCACCAATCGAAGAACTTAAACAAGAGGGCTCATTACCTTTAATATATAAACTACATAATTCCAAAAGGATGACATTAAGATAATATCAATGGCCCTCTTTTCTTTTGTTTCTTTTGCCCATTTACTTATCACCCATTTCTCAGAGATAAACATGCTTCTCATATTATGTTTTTGATTATACATGCTCTGTAATGTCAAGAATGAAGTAGCAAGTGACACCACATCTCACCAATTCTTTATTGCCTATGAATTCTCTCATCATGTTCAAAGCCTTAGTATGATCATAAAGAAATCCAACAACAAAGATTGCTCTTTCAGAAGTTTTCTTGATGTCAGGGATCTTTTTAATATTCTTCAAAAATAAATCAATACAATGTGTCACACATTGAGTTCAATATAAGTGTTATCTTTTTGTTTCAAGTAATTTACCTGAGACAAAGGATAACAAAAATGATAAGACTTAGGAGTTTCACATATTTAATTAACGGAAAGTATTTAAAATATTTAAAAAATTAAAAAGATAAATATTTCTAATTAATACGTAATTATATTATCGGTTATGACTCGAATGATATTTTGTTCTCCAATTTCTTCTACGAAGATCTATTGACTTTACAAATCATATATCTTGTCTCCATATTTCACAAAAGATAAAACATCTATTGACTTTACAAACAAGGTTCCTAAATTACAGTTAACCATAAAATTAATTATACTCCTACATATCTCCTATAGGTCCAAGCATGTGACATAATAGAGCAACCATGTGTTACCCATGATTCTTTATGACCATTTAGTAACCATTTGTATAATCCAACTTTTTTTTTTCAACAATGAAACTCGCATTTCATAATAAATTGGATGTTTTAATCCCACACCATATCTTCCAATAGCTTTAATCATCTTCTTAAAACCATATAAATGAGTGGTACTAAGATGAAGACCAACCTGATAGAAGAAGCATGTAATGTGCTGAATTATTCTTCCTCTTATTTCTTTATCACAAGCATTACTTATATTTGTTTGTCTTAATTTTGAGCCTCTTGTTTGCCCTTGTTGTTTCTGTTATACATAAAACATATATGAATCTATCGCTCCTTTTTTACCCTTCTTAGTACTCATAACTTCTTTTTCTCTTCTGTCGTGTATATATTTTTTCACTTAGGTTGACACTAATAAAATAATCTTCTTCATCATCCCTAATATGTTCAACATTATCCTTTGGTATATTTTTATAAGATGCATTCTTTTGCATCTTTCTTTCATTCATATAAGCCAACAACTCTTCTTTTACCTTAGGTGGAAATTTCTTTCAAGCAGCTGCATTATTTTAAATTTCCTACTAGATGTTGTTTTACACAGAAAATACCACCTCTAGTAGTCTTATCATAGAAGATGCAGTAACTACATTAAGATCTTTAGGATCCTTTAGATAATTATACTTCCATGCAGGATCCTTTTTTGATGTAATTGGAGAATCTATTGAGTTGCTCTGTACACTTGTTATTTATCCTGAAACCCTAATAATAATTTTAAATAAATAAAGATTAGCATTATTAATATTAAAATAATATATTATTAATCTAATAAATATAAAATATTGTTATTAGTATACTGAGTCGAGTCGATGTGAGAAGAGTGAAAGAAGAGTAAAGACGAGGCTGCTGATCGAGAGTGGAAATTGCTTACAGAGAGCAACGACAACAACGAGCAGCGACAATGGCAATGGCAGCGGCATCGCCGAGTAGCGACCAAGGTTTGCAATTTCGTCGGGCGGTACATATCGGTCCGTTAGGTTGCCAGTACACGGACCGCCCGCTATATGGCGGTTCCGCCAAAAATCGATCATCGGCGATCGATTTTGGCCGTCGACGGCCGATTGAAGGGAGAAATCGACCGTCGACGGTCGATTGAGTGAGAAATCGAGTCGGTAGTCGATTGAGTGAGAAAAAAGGGAAGAGGAAAAGAAGAAAAAAAGAAAAGAGGAAAAGAAGAAAGAATACCTAGCGCCTTCCAAGATCGTCCTCGCCGCGGTGCTTTTCTCCCACGCAGGAGAAAGATCAAGCGACGTTGCCTCGGCATCACCCCTTTTCTTTTTTTTTATATTTTAATATATTAATATTATATTATATAATATTATATTATAAAAAATTATATTATATTTTAATATACCGAGTGGTATGCACTATGTGTACTGCCTGGTACCGGTACCATACTAGTACAGAAATGAACTCGATACACCGGTACAAATCGGTAAGTCAAACCTTGGTAGCGACAATGGAGAGAGATGGCGACAGCAAAAAGAATGTCGACGACAGAATCGCAAGTAAGTTTAGGGTTGAGGAAGTCACAAGCGGGAGGTGGGAAGCTGATATCGTGGCGTCAGTTGGTTCGATTGAACCAACTAACATGACGCCTGGTTTAACCCAGGTGCTCGCCCAAAGCACTCGACGCCCGAGCTCGGGCGAGCGCCCAAGCGGCGCTTCTTTGAAGCGTGCAGCCTGGACATTGAACGAGGTGCTCGGGCCTCACCTTACCTCACCCGAGTGCCTGGGCGAGCACCCGAGCGCCTTTTGAAATCATTGTGCTCCCGTATAGAAATTTAGGAATAGTATAGCTCTAAAAGGTACCCGATGTGATATTTCTCATGAGATGTAACTTCAAAACATATATATATTTATATATATACAAATATATATATATATATATATAAGAGAATTTTTAGCAATCATGCTAAGAATCTAGATAACCTAGAATCTCTAATAAACAAATAAGACATTTATTTATGTTGACTAAAACGTAAACCATTTTGACATAATCTATAATGCAAGTAAATTGAAATCCAAGCCAAAGGAATGTAGTTCAAGCCCTGATTTACTCTATTTTACTCATATGGATTTCTACTTCACTAAATAAGATTATTTTTAAAAGAAAACTCTTTGATTGCATAGTAAATACACCAACAATTTAATTGTTTATTAATTATAGATTTTGAGTATCAAGGTGGATTGTTGGAATAGAGACTCAATTCAGCCATCTGCCACTTACATTACTCGTATAACAATTAGCATTGATGAGAAATAAAAACCACTAACTAAAGAACGAGTGCTGAGTATATGTATTTATAGCCCTGCTAATTTTGAAGATGCATGCATACCATTCATAATGAATATGTAATATTTGCACATATGCACCCATGCACTATCTGCTCTGAGTAGACACTAAAAGTTTACCATTAAAGAACAAGAAAGCGTTTAACATTTTTGCATAGAAGATAAATTAAAATCAAAAAAATTTCTGAGAGAGACTAATGTTTAAAAACAATTCAGGAACTAAACAAGGATATTCTAATTATACTAGAATACTGTATAAAATAAAAATAAATCAGAATTTTTATATGATGGTCAGCTTGATATTTGTTCACAGCAATTCTACGGAGAGACATAACCAGAAATACAATTTGTTTGAGTGGTGTTGAAGAAAATACAAAAACTTGATAGGTACATCAGCAAATACTCATATTTTGAAGAGCATTTGTATGAACAATCAGTAAAAATATAAACATGCTTGTGTCATTTTGGCAGTCCAGTTTATCATTTGGAAGGTTTATAGAACCATTATTTCCTTTAGAGCACTGCTATGATAAACAAAAGAGAGTAATCGAATTGGTCCTAAGAAAAGGAGGACAAAAATCACATGAATTGCAATGTCAAAATCTACACCTGGAGCTTGGTAAACTAGGTCCGAGGAACAGACTAGCTTTCACACATAAAGAGTCCACAAAGTGGGCAACACATTCAACATTAGACAACAAGTCACACTACCAAGTTATAGCTTATAATGGTTGAGAAGGATGTTTGCGAAGTCACAGAAAATAAAGTATCAGAAAAACAAGGCTAATAGAAGAAATATTAACTAAAAAAATAATGTAAAACATACGTCTTCCTCAGAGCCACATATGAGTTGAGCTCCTTAATCTGTGATAATGTAGTCGAAATTAGTTAAAATTAACAAAAGAATCTAAGAAAAATGCGAGACTGAAGGAATAAGTTACCAACCATGGTTTGCTTCTTCTCATTGAGTTGCTTGTTAACCTCTGGTGAATTTCGACTCTCCTGATCTTTAAGTTCACGATCAAACTCTTTAATTAACCTGCCAAGGTTAACATGCCAATAATATAAAATCAATAAAGATTCCTTCAGGTGACAAAAACTAAACATGTGAAGCAGGTTACCTTTTCATTACTATAAAAGCAAGTGGTAAAGCCATCGACAATAAAGCTACTTGTATCCACTGATATGAAAACGACAGCTTATATATCAAAAAATAAACACCTACCGCTTACATTCCCTCATCTTCCCAGTGAGCTCCTCCAGCTGTTTAGACTGTCTATTAGGGTCTTTAATCTTATCCAATTTCTGGAATCCATTCCTGCCAAGTGCAGAGAATCCACAGGTAAAAGTACTTGTCAGTATTAATCAATTCTCAACAGGGACTTCCCAGACTCTGCCTTTAGTATTGAACGGTCAATAAACCAATTACAGCAAGGAATTCATCAAGTTTCTACTTGTAAAATCCAGTTCCAAAATATGAACAAATGGAATGAGGATTGATAATTCAAAGCAGCATTTAACAAAAATTCAATGGAAATGAAGGAAAAGAAGAGTATCCTCAAGTACAGAAAAATAGAATAACAATGAAAAGTGGCATCCCACAAACCTTGAGTATGAAAAAAAAACTTATCAACATGATCAGAATTTACTAGATCAGTCAAATAATTTTTGTGAAGGGGCATGATCCAGTGATTACATTTCCATCCATGCATAGTAAAAGTAAGTTGAACCATGTAGCTTCAAGGAAAAAAAATAACTTAAGATTAAAGGAGCTGAAGAAGAAAACATGAACTATCCGCTCGTACAATTTCATCTATATCGAATTTAAATATCAGAATAGCCGATATAGTCGTCATTCAATGGGTTAGGTCCACTTACTTTTTATTGATTTAGAATTTTATGCTGGGTTTGATAAACACAATGGAGAAGTAAGAATACTTTGGTTTGGCGATTCATAATAGCGATTGGACATCTATAATATTCTAGAATATTCCTGTCCAAAAACAAAAATTTGAATAATTAGACATGAAGAGGACTACTTTGTCAGTACAGAGTAGACTAGTTTTAATAACTAATCATAAATAAACAAATTTATAGATCTTTGAGAGGAAAACAGTTTCTTAATGCCATTTCAAGAAGAAAACTCAAATATATATTTTGTCATGATGATGTAAACACCTAGAAAACTAATGTTGATCCTTCATGAGAAATATTGAAATTAGTATATTCTGGTCCTAAAATTCCATGCAACATGCATGTCATTAGCAATACCAAAATATAACTATTTAAGATCATTTTTCACTCTGCCACATAACAGATCCTCAGCACAAAATCAGTTTTAAATTTAATGTATTACAGGCATGAAGACATGTTATCACCTTAATAGGAAAAAAGAACACACAAGATAGATGAAGTTGATTCTTTCCCCTTGTTTTCTATTACCTTTAGCTTAAACTCTTATAAAGGTTGTTCCAAGTGTAAGCAATATTACACATCATAGATTAACTGAAACTTTTAAAGTTACACATGGGATCCATTTATTTGGTATTTTGACCAATTCCAGCACCATTTTGCTTTTCTCCATTTGTTCAGTACCATCTAAACTATACTAAAAGGTGTTCACTTTCAAGAAAGTCAGTATAATAAATACTGAACTGTTGCCATTTCATTGTGTATTGTAAATTTTAAAAGACTGAAAACTTGTTTCCTCTACCAATTTCTACAAACCCTAAATTTTTTCCTTTCCACCAACTAAAATTAGGTTATCAATCTGTCAGAAAACCAAAAAGCACATGCCTTTTTTATATATCCACTAGTTCTTGCCATGTGTTTAGAATATTTATAGTGCCAAAACCACCACTGCAGCTCTAGTTTCTTCCTTGCAGAGCTAGTGTCGTTATCTAGTACCAAGTTTTTTTTTGTTTCATATAATTGGATCCTTAACATCTAGTTTCACATAGTATTATGCAGATCTGCCCTATGATACAAACATGAATGCTCCTGGTAACCATTTTCACTACTTAGCATGTGTTTATGAGAAAAGTTCCGTATAAACACAACCAGTGTGTTCAATGTGATTTTCAAGTCCCCTTGTTCCTCCTTTTGCTTTGATCAAATAACACGAATTCAACATGGCCAAAGTCAAAACATATAGCCAGTATGATCCAGTAAAGATAAAATTAATTCTTCGAATCACATTACATTTCAACCGACATACGATATAAAAGAACAAAGATCCACCCAACTTGCTGATCTGACAATCCAATATCCCATTTATGCAATTCCAAACATTAAAAAAAACACACACATTACATACACATCTCAAAAGAAAAGGACGAATCTACACCGATTAATGAAGCATGTGAATGGATTCGAAGAAACAGCGCTATCAAATCAACGACTAAAAGTGGAACAGGCGAATGATCTTACTGAAGAGCTCGGAAGATGTCTTGGATCTTGCCATCGATCTCGTCAAGCTCCGGGTTAATCGGCAGATCGCTCGCCATTCCTCCCGCAAGAAATCAAAAACCCAAGTAGTACAAAATGCCCCCGGATACCAACCCCTGGAACCACTCTAAATCGCTAAGCTTCCTCGGATCAAACCCACCTCTCCGCCTCCTCTATCACGAGTAGAAAGATCACCATAGAAGATTCGATTCTAAACAACCAGATCGAAATCCCAATCCCAGCAGAGAGAGAAAGAGGGGGAGGAAGAGACTTCGCTCGAGGGCTCCCTTCCTGAGAAGCCCAAATCAAATCAAATCAAACCCGTCATATCGTAGCATCGCATAGTTCTTCAAACAAAAGACTCATCTCTGCTTTTCTCTTTCAATTTCAACGAAGACGGACGTCAGATAATAAGCGCTACTCGGTGACAAATGCCCGCATCTGTGGGTCGTCTGATGGAGATCAGACGGTGAAGTTTTGTTGAATGAAGCCAATAATTGTGTGGCATCTTTGAGTACAGGATGAGGAAGGCAAGGCTCGGGTGAGTTGCCTTGTTGATAGGACCCCACGATACGTGGCTCGGTGGGGTCGGTGTGCGATAGGGACTCGCCGCCCACCGCCGCTATCGTCGCTCTTACATCGGTGGGGATTATATATAATTCTTTAAAATACATATGTATTAATTCGAATATTAGGATTCTCCGAGCACACTTCTACCAACGTCAATTCAGAAATTTTAGATTAATCATACTGATCATGTCTAAGATATCGTTAATGTTACTAGTGATAAAAGAATAAGACGTAAGATGCCAATCAAATTCACTAATCGTCCCAATCCTGATTAAAGAGTATAGAGCTTCCAATTGCACGAGCTTGAGGTTCCAGTTGTCATTCTATAATCTTTTACTAGTAAAATATTAGTAAGGAGTGTATCTAACCCATTTATATTTATTTTTAGGTGGAGGTTGGAATCCTCATCCGATATTTTATATATATATATATATATATATATATATATATATATATATATATATATATATATATATATATATATATATACTTCAAACACTTATCAGAATGTACACTTAACTCATTTAAGTTAATTATTGTTGTGCACTCCACTATACCTAAAATATTTGTTTGGTAGTTTGATACTCATGTACCAAATGTTGAAAACATTTAACGAATTCATTTACTTTAGATTAGGTTTATCCTTAGTGTGAGGGGCTTAAACTATCATTAGGCAAATTAGTACCTAAGACACTACAGGAAAGGAAAGATGAGTAGTTATGAAGTCGTGAGATATTGATTGCATCGATCGAAAAAAATCCAACAAAAATGAAACAAAGCAAACATAAGCAATTTAACATTGTTCGAAGTATAATATAAACGTCAATCGTATATATCCAAAAGGTGAAAGAAAATCTCAATAAGATTGAAGTGGTAGAAAAGATATTGGGAAAGTCACAACACGATTGATGACCTCCCCGAAGAAAATTCGAAAAAAATTTATCCAAATACAATAAAACAGAAAGTAATAATAATATCAAAATTTGAAAATGATCCCTATTGACCAAAAAGTTGACTGAAGTTTGTTTCATCTTCTCGTCTCTGCGGTCGGTGCAACCAGCACAATGGCCGACGATGGGAGATTGGCGACCGGAAGTCGGGTCGGAGAAGATGCTTCGATGTCGAAGACAGAGGATTCGACGCGCGGAGAGCAGTGAGGAACTCTCTCACGTCTTCCTCACATTTCCTCTCCTGTTCCTCGAAGTTGCATATATGGGAGCTAGGGAAGGGTTTGGATGACAATGAGCTGGGCTGACGGCTCCTTCTTAGCTGATTAAGTCTACCGCAACTGAACGAGTAAATCTCGTTCATTAGTTGAGGGAAATCTTCATTAGTTGAGGAAAATCTTTCCTCATCCCTGTATAAATAGACGATGCATTTATCAATAATATCAAGTTTTCATTCTCTCATTTCCATTTCAAACATGGTATCAGAGCCATAAGAGAAATTATTCTCTCTGTCAAACGATAGAAAAATAGTTGCCATTACATGCTGCCTCCTCTACTGCTACATCATTACCGAGGCAACGCTACTTGCTGGATCTTTCAAATCTACTATCACCGTAGCCTCCAGATCCAGTTTATAGCTCTCGAGAGCGCTTCTCCTCGTGTCGACGCTACCACCGTTCTCCGCCTTCGTCTCAGATTCCAACAAGAAGGCGTTGATTCCCATCTGCAGCTGCACATGTACCTATTGGACTACCGTTGGATATTCTGTTCAGTTCAGTTTTGTTAGCCACCTTCTGATCTATGCTACTACCTACAACTTTATAGCCGTTAATTGCTTTTCTTTTTTTTTTTCTTTCTCTTGGTCACCAGTTGTGTTACTATTCTCAAATCTGTGCAACGACTTTTGTGATTTCCTAATGTCTTTCTCATCCACTTCTGATGTCCCTACTCCTTTTCCTACTAATAATTTTGTTTCATCGTCCAGTCTTATGTCCATTAATGCTGCATCTTTAATCCCCTTCAAGTTATCTAAAAATGGCAATTATGCCTCTTGGCGTGCTCAATTCTCTAACCTCTTGCTTGGTTATGATTTATTGGGCTATGTTGACGGTTCACTTAGTTGTCCACCAGCCATGATTCATGTCCCAGGAGACCCTAGCCTAGTACCCAATTCTGCCTAAGTTATGGCTTCGGCAAGATCGACTAATTCTCCAAGCCATTCAGGCCTCTATTGCTGGATCCATCGCTCCGCTTGTGACCTCATGTACCACTGCTGCGGAAGCATGGAACAAGTTACAGACTACCCTGGCGAACCGCTCTCGGACTCGCATGCTTGGACTACTCTCCAATCTTATGACTCTCAAGCAAGAGGGAAGTTGTATTGCTGATTACTTACAAAATATCAAAGTCATTATCGATGACCTGGCTTTGATAGGTCATCTTCTTACTGATGAAGAGATACTGGTTCACACGCTCAATGGCTTAAATCCTGAGTACAAAGAACTTATCACGCTTCGGCGTGACTCTCCTATCCTCTTTGAAGAACTTTATGACACGGATTATGAAGCTTACTTAAAGCGGGACACCAAGCTATCGGGACCTTTGTCAGAACCTCCCATCACAGCTCAGTTCACCCAAAAACTCAAAAAGCCCAGCCGTAAATACCACAACAATACTTCAAAAGGTGTAGTCACCCAACCTCCCACTACTATGAGTTTTCATCCATCACTTCTTCCTCCATATCCTTCGTCCGTCAATTATCGTCCAAATGTTTCCTTTTCACCTCGTCGCCCCCCACCTATATCTCTGCAACCAGTTGTCTGTCAATTGTGTGACAAAATCGGTCACACTGCCAAAGTTTATCGATCGCGTCTTCCAGCACCATCTACTTGGCCTCAAGCAAATATCATCGCTTCTTCCAAGGTCCGTAACTGGATTGTGGATTCTGGCGCTTCCCACCATATCACCTCTGATCTCCAGAATTTATCACTCCATAATGGCTATGGCGGCCATGAAGACGTCATCGTTGGTGATGGTAATCGAATCCCTATTACTCATGTTGGTTCTAAGACATTACATTCTAACGACTCATCTTTTACACTTTATAATGTTTTGTGTGCCCCTCACATCAAGAGAAATCTTATTTCTGTCTCTCAATTTTGCCAACAAAATCATACTTCTATTGAGTTCTTTCCTGATTATTTTCTTGTTAAGGACTTGAGCACGGGGGCATCTCTAGTTCGCGGCCTGAATAAAGACAACATCTACGAATGGCCGTCACTGTTTCTCACCCACAAGAAACACTTCCACCGCAGCCCATCGATATATGGCATCGTCTTGGTCATCCCTCAAACTCTATTCAACAAAAATTGCTTTCTCGTTATTCTATTCCTGTTTTTAAATCCAGCAATGTTCTTACTCACTGTAATGCCTGTCTTAGTAATAAAAGTCATCAATTACCTTTTAGTACTTCCTCTCTTTCTTGCTCTAAGCCGTTTGAGGTTATTTATACTGATGTTTGGGGTCTTGCATCGGTTGTTTCCTTTGACAAGTTTAGATTCTATGTTGTCTTCGTAGATTATTTTACGAAGTATACATGGTTCTATCCTCTTCGTCAAAAATCTGATGTCGTTGTTGTATTCCCTAAATTTAAGAACTTAGTTGAGAACTATTTTCAAACTACTATTAAAACCATCTACTTTGATGGCGGAGGTGAATATCAAGCTCTTGCATCTTATCTATCTACTTGTGGTATTCAACATCTTAAGTCACCTTCAGATACTCCTCAATCGGTTGGTTCGAACGTAAACATCGTCATGTTGTTGAAACTGGTCTAACTCGCTTCATCAAGCATCTATGCCCCTTCACAGTGCCGCCTTTCAAATGCGGTGTACCTCATTAATCGTTTGCCCACTCCAGGTTCTTGATGGTCACCATTTGAAAAGCTATTTCAAAATGCCCTAACCTACACACATTAAAAGTTTTTCGTGTTATCCTTGGTTACGCCCTACAATTCTCATAAAGCTCGATCTCGCCCTTGTATTTTCATCGGATATTCTCTTGAACATAATACTTTTCGGTGTTATGATCCTCTATCTGCTAAGGTATTTGTCTCCAGACATGTCACTTTTGTGGAGTCTGTCTTTCCCTTTCGAGATCAAGGTCATTGTGCCATCTCATTGAGTTCCTCTAATACATCTTCCTCCTCCCCCGTGCCTCTACAAGATCCACACTCACTTGTTACTTCGATTCCGCACATTCCTCCTTCGTCTTCTTCTCCGGCTTCTTCCTCTCTTCCAGAGCCAACGCCTCTGTCCTCACCTTGTCCTGGTTCCTCTGTAGTCCCTGCGTCCACCTCCACTAGTGATCACCCTCAATCCTTACCCTCTGCTACTCCTATCGTCTCAAGCCATCCAATGCAAACCCGCTCCAAAAGTGGTATCTTTAAACCCCGTCAAGTTCTTAATTTACATGTTAGCACCAACTCTTTTCTAGCCTATACTGAACCATATTTTACTCAAGCCCAAAAATTCTCACACTGGCGTACAACCATGAGTGATGAGTATGATGCGCTTCTTCGTAATGGTACATGGACTCTCACCCCCTCTCACCCCACGCAAAACATTATAGGGTGTAATTGGGTCTATCGCATTAAGCGAAACCCTGATGGCTCGATTGCTCGCTATAAAGCTCGACTTGTGGCTAAAGGTTTTCATCAACGTCTTGGTCTTGACTACACTGAGACATTTAGTCCTGTCGTCAAACCTACTACCATTCGGCTTATCCTGAGTTTGGTCGTCTCCAACGACTGGTGCTTACGCCAACTCGACGTTAACAATGTCTTTTTGCAAGGAACACTTACTGAAGACGTTTTCATGCAACAGCCTCCAGGTTTTATACATCCTCAGTATCCCCGGCATGTCTATAAATTACGAAAAGCCATTTATGGCCTTCGTCAAGCTCCACGAGCCTGGTATACTAAGCTTGGTCTCTTCTTGTCTTCGGTTGGCTTCATTAACTCTAAATCTGATGTCTCTCTTTTTCTACACCACCAACATGGGTTTACTATCTATCTTCTGGTTTATGTGGATGATATTATTATTACCGGTGATAACTCTATGGCGGTTCAAGCATTTATTCAGCAATTGGCCGACCGATTCTCTCTTAAGGATCTTGGTCACCTAAATTATTTTCTGGGAGTCGAGGCTACATCTACGTCTTCTGGTCTCTTTCTCTCACAGAGAAAGTATATTCTTGATTTGTTGTTCAAGACGGCTATTCAGGATGCAAAAGAGGTTGCCACTCCTCTATCCTCCAGTGAATCACTGAAGTTATGTGATGGTAGTCCTGCTACGGACGCTACTCAGTTTCGACAAGTAGTTGGCTCCCTACAATATCTTGCCCTTACTCGACCGGATATTTCCTTTGCAGTTAATAAACTGTCTCAGTTCATGCATCGGCCATCTGCTCTCCATTGGACTGCTGTCAAACGCGTTTTGCGTTATCTTAAAGGGACTATTGATCATGGTATTTTTCTTCGCAAACATTCTCCTCTCGCCTTCATGTCTTGATCTGATTCAATGTTGACGATCGAACCTCCACATCGGCTATATTGTTTTCTTGGTGCTAATCCGATCACCGGAGTTCTAAGAAACAAAAGATTGCAGTGTCTACGAAGCGAATATCGAGCTATAGTCCTGAACTCATTTGGATCTCCAACTTGCTTAAGGAGTTCACGTTTATTCTTCTACTCTTATTTATTGTGATAACCTTGGTGCAACTTACCTGCGAACCCGGTTTTTCACTCTCGCATGAAGCATGTGGCTATCGATTTTCATTTTGTGCGGGATCAAGTTGCTCGTCAGCAGCTTCGTGTTTCTCATGTTCACACGGCTGATCAACTTGCTGACTCCCTCACAAAGTCTTTAGCTCGCAAGCCCTTTTTATTGCATCGGTCCAAGATCGGCATCCTTGACAGAAGCTCGATCTTGCGGGGGCATGTTAGCTGACTAAGTCTGCCGCCAACTCTATAACTGAACGAGCTAATCTCGTTCATTAGTTGAGGGAAATCCTAATTAGTTGAGGGAAATCTTCATTAGTTGAAAAAAATCTTTCCTCATCCCTCTATAAATAGACGATACATTTATCAATTTTTCATTCCGTTTCAAACACTCCTCACCTCCCTCGACCATTCCTCGCCACTGGGCATTACGCCCACGATCAAGGAAGTACCGTTGTTAGCCGCTCGACACCTAATCAACCGCAGTAAGTAAGAAGAGAGGTGACGAGGATGCCGGTTGCGGGAGGAGGTGACGTTGGCGACGCAGTCGATGGCGCGGGCGACAGCATGAGCTGCGGTGAGGACCAACGGCATGAAGAGCACACGCATGAGGGCGGTGGTGCAGGCTGCGACGAGGATCGCGGGCAGCAGCGGTGAGCGCCGTGGTGAGTGGCGCGACTGCAGGCAGCGGTGATTGACTTCAGTTTTTAAGTCAATTTTTTTTTATATATAATAAATTCTCCCCTCCCTAACGAAAATATGGCGTCAGCTTAGAAACTTGTCTTCTCTTCTACCAAAAATACCCCATAGAGCATTAAACTAAGGCTCGAAACAGGTTGACCAAATTCAAGTATAGCTCAAATTTAGCTCGATACAGGTTAGACCAAATTCAAGCATAGTTCGAATTTAGCTCAAAGAAGCAGCTTAGTCAAGCATGTTCGTCGGGTTGTGAGCTAAATCAATTTTATAAAAAACTTCTTTTTTAGCGATCACTTTATGAATAAAATGATATCTAACAGTAACATGGTGTATATGATCTAAAAAATCATGCTCTAATTATCACTGTGCATAACAATATTTTTTTTCTGATTTCTTAATTTTTATTTTTACTAAATTTCTCAGCCAAATTACCCCCTTTATGGCTTTGATTATTGTCATGTATTCCATCTCGGTTAAAAGTCCAATTGTAAATTAGAGTTTGACTTTTCAACTCACCACCGTATCGCCTATAATAGAAGATGTAGAAGATAATATATTTCTTTTCATCAAGATCTGTAGCATAATCAAATTTTGAAAAATTAACAAGGTATTAATTTATAAAGATTAAATAAGTCTTTTGGGTCTCCAAAAGATACTACTACATAACCCTTTTTAACCATGTATCGGCTTCCTACGCTAATGGCATGAGCAAGATTAGGATGTGTGCACCATGACATACATCACACCACTCGCTGCACTTGCATTATTTTTTTTTATTTCTTTCTCATGTTAGAGGACTTTGATAATATTGTATGTTAAATCATTTTACTATTTTTTTATGTACATTTCTTGGGATAAGCACAACTGCTTAGCAGTTTTATCATGATGAATCTTCATGCCAATAATTCTTTTTATCTCCTCCAAGTTATTAATTTCAAATTCTCACTTAAGCAAATTCTTAATCTTATCTATTTTGGACTCTCTTGCAACAACAAGTACATCATCAAGTAAATAAACTATGAAATTAATTATCTCTTTCGATATATGTAGCTTTCATAAAACGATATACTATATCCAAAATTAAGCATAAGTTAGTCGAATCATTTATATCATTATCTTGAAGACCGTTTGAGGTTGTAGAGAGACCTCATTAGCCAACAAATATGATTCTTCTTCCCTTTTTCCTCAAACTGCTTCATATACGTCTCTTCTTCTAGGTCTCTATGAAGAAATATCATCTTCACATCTAGCTACTCTAACTCCAAATCAAATGTTACTATCAAAGCTAGCAGAACTCGAATAAAAATATGTTTAATAGCTGGAAAAAAAATCTTTATAATTGATACCTATTATCTGACTATATCCATTAGCCACCAAGTAAGTCATGTAGCTACTATTTTTCATGATCTTAAAGACCCACTTGCATCCAATCAATTTCTTATTGGGTAAGGCTTCACTAATTCCCAAGTATGATTCTTCAACGATGAATGAAACACCTCTATCATTGTTTGATGTCACTTCTTCGAGTCTAGAATACTAAGAAACTCCTTGTATGAAGTTGTTTCTTTTATACCATGAAACTTTTCGATAATGGTAAGTGCATAGATGATAACGTTCATAAATTTTTAGGTTCAGATATAGTCTATGATGTGGTCGGTGTTAGGAAATACAGTAGGGGTGCTCCTTCTCAACCGATTGTGGTTTCTTCTCCTCTTTTTCATCTTCCAATGATGTAGGGGTGACGATAGGTTCTTCAGGTGTGAAGGATAATTCTATAATCAAAACTCCTTATTCATTTGGTTCTTTATATTTTGTAACCTCCTTTTTTTTCCTTATGTATTAACACCTATTAATCAAAAATAATATCCCCATGTATTTCAGCTTTAAGATTATATCTGCACTAGATTTTAGAGACTCAGAAGAAGAGACCTATATGAATGAAGCTGTTGACCGCAATCAACTTCTTTGACTGAAGGTCAGTTTTCTTTCTCTCTTCTCTGTAGTTGCTGTAATGAGCACAGTGGTCGGTGATGGAGATCAAAGAGGTAGTCACTTTTGTCGGATTTGATGTCGGAGCAATGTGAACTCTCTCACATTTTCCTCACACTTCCTTCCCTATTTCTTGAAGCTCCATTTACAAGAGCGAGGGAAGGCTTTGCACAATAGTGAGCTCACCATACGTTACACCCACAAGCAGAGGAAGATGGGCTAACTACTCCTCACCTCCATCGATAGTTTTTTGCCATTGTGCATGATGCTTGCAAGTGGGGAATTGCCATAATTGCTCAACACCCAATCCACCGTAGTGAAAAATAATTGAGTGAGGTGGCGAAGACATCAATCGTGTGAGGAGGTGATGTTGGCGAAGCAAGTGAGGGAATTTTGATGCCAATTTGGGTCCAATTTCTAATATCTCTAATATGCTGATAGTGGTGACGGCTTATAAAGCCACATGGTTCCAAACTTCATCCAATGCTATATATCTAAAATCCCTTAATACTAGTTTGGTAAATTCAAAATCTTATTTTGTAGATTTTAATATATAAATATTAATATAATTGTGATATAGTTAGCTCACTTAACAAAGGGACTCGGAGCCTACTTCTCTAAATTTTATATCTAAGATATCATTATGATGATGATGTACTTGACTCACTAAGTATAATACCCAAGTTTTTCACATAATAAAAACATAAATACCATATGTTATGACAAAAGTAACTAGGTTGATTCGGTAGCATAATACGCTAACTCTATCTTCTATACTCGACACCTCACCTCTACATGGCCGAGCCACCTAGTTGATATGTGAAAGCTATTTCAATGATCTTTGCTACTACCTCAACTTCACGTAATTATATCTCGTAAATGTCAATTGTAAGACAAACTCGGGTGATCTTCATGCACCCATTATCATACAAACAATATGCTAAACGAGTGTAACAACACAGGAGTAATGGTCCAACACTAATCGATAATGGATCTAATTGGTGTAACAAATGAGTATAATGACTAAGCATTAGTGTAGGGTAGTAGGGCTAGTTTTTATGTTTCTAACACTGTACTAACAATGTAATGGCCCTCCCAAGCACTCACTATAAAAGAGACCACTCATATACAAATAATCTAAGTCTGACTTGTTCGACTAGATTACTAATAATATCACTCATAAGAGGGATATTATTGAAAATACCTCTGATATAGTTTTTGTGGGGTTTAAACATCTGACTCATCGAGCTCCACCTTAAGATATACTCAAAGAAGGACCAAGTTGGATTTGAGTCAGCCTCCAACTTAGATAGCCAAAATCTACTATAATAGATTAGGGTGAGAAAAAGGGTCAACCAATATGTCTCAATTAAATCTCACAAAACTATCTTGAATAAATCTCGAGGATTTGATTCCCCCAAACCTTAACAAACCTAATCTGATACCCCCGAATGCTCCTTTGCCAAATCTCTCAATTCCAATTACCTCAAACCAGGGGCAATAGGGGGTGTTGGTTGGTCCGAATTATCTCCTCATGCCACATCCCAACCTTTTTTTATGTCTTTTTTAAGATTCAACCTTTACCCGACCACCTTCCATAGCTCTCACAATCATGACTATCCTTGCAAAAATCTTTCATACCCTAATCTAGCAAATGCATGCTTTAACTTGAATAGTTCAAACTATTTGCTTCCTACCTTTCTCAACTTGCCCAATTGTTTGTCAAACCCCCATCAACATTCACTCTGCCAATCCCAGCTATCGCTCCACAACCAACTCACATTCCTAATCTGGCAATTGAGTCTTGCTCAGCTTAAGCCCAAGTACCGCCAAAAGAATATTCTCTACTATTGGCCCAAAATCTAATCACTTCACTGGAATCAAAATTCCTTAAATGAGATGGTTGCTTAATTGACCAACCTCCTGATTGAGGTATGAGACCACCATAATAAATAGATCTTGGAGGATATTCATAGAGAAATAAAGTAAGGGAAGGTTCCTCATGACTGTAGATTTCTCATGCTAGACATCTATGACAGAAACTCTAATCCTTCAAAACATATTATGACATTTATCTCATAGGTAATAAATACTCCATAGGACTATAGACTATCTTATATATCAAACTTTTCATATGACCCTTAGAGGAGCATCACGTGAGTGGTTTGTCAAGCTCCCCCTAAAGTCAGTTTCCTCCTTTGGATAATTGGTTAAATAATTCAAGTTTAATTTTATAAGCTATAGACTCTCAAAGAAGCCCATCACTTTTCTCCTATATATATATATATATATATATATATATATATATATATATATATATATATATATATATATATATATATATATATATATATATATATATATATATATGTCAAAATGAAAAGAAATCTTTGGGAAGTTACACAAGAAAGAGGTTTGCTAATTGCAGACCTAATTTTCATCAATGCATATATAAGTAGTCTCTAATCTTCAAAACTTTTTTATAAAGTTATCACTCGACCCCTAATGACTTTTCTAGATTTCTTGCAAGATGGCAATTGCCATATCGCTGCATAATCAATAATCACTGAGAAAAGGAAAGATCAACCTAAGACGGTAAAAAAGGAAGAAAAGACCCATCGTCCAAGTCCCATAGCCATGAAATTATGGCCAAGACATGATTGGGTCCCTCCTCGACGAGGCTTTACATCGCTCAACACTTTCCACATCGAGATCTTTATGCAAATCAGGGAAAAATGAGTCTTATGGGCACCGCCGACAAGGAGAGATATAGCTAGTACTATCTTCTTTATCGAGACTATGGCTACGATACTAAAAACTACTAAGCTACGAAGGAATAAATTGAAGATCTACCATGGAGGGGACATTTTAATAAGTTTCTCCTCCCGGATCCACAAAATTAGAGTTAGAGCAAACGTAGATAGATTTAATTGAAGAAGTCGATACATGGGCACAAAATTGGTTAAAAGAACAAGACTTGTTGTGAGAAAAGTTGAAGGTAACCATCAAATTCACACCAAGAGTAAGTGTCATTCTCCGATTAGTGTTTATTTTTTCCATCTGTTGCTTGATTTGAGAGTTTATTGGAATCATTGCTGCTTTCTCATCCCTTAATCCTCCTCGTGTTTTTGTTTCTTGTGTTCATGGAAGATGGTAAGCATTCAATTCCCGAGAAGCCGACATGTCTAGTTTCTCAGATTACATAAAATGTGTTGTACCACATAGATTTACACCAAGCTCAAACAGTTATAGTCAAAATAGACAAGTTGGAATTGGCTTCTGATACAGTAAGCTTTTGACAATGGAAATGCCAACATGTGATGACCACTTACTTATATGACGATACAATGCTGGACTTACTGTGGCGGGTGAGTAAACCGTTCAGTTGATTGCCTCGGGTTCCTGACTCATTTTTACATTGTCCAAACGCCTTCTGATATGGGAATCTTGTGTAGATAGCTGAACCGGGAAGATAGTACAGATTGTGCAAATACTGTGTCGAGCGAGCACCGATCTTTGAGTTTTCTGCATTTGGCAGTGGTCTTTTGTGTGAGAAATAAGAAATGCATATGCTGAAGGGCATATAAACTTATAATTCTCAGATAAAAATTTAGAGCCTTCTTCAGGAGTATCTCGGTTATGACATGCTTGCGCCGAGACACTTGTTCCTTTTGATTCCGCCTTTTCTCAGGGGCTGATGGTAACCACCATTTGTCTCGGGTGGGTGACTCGCAAGAATCCCCGCCATAAGGTGAATGAGCTCTACTTGATTTTTTATTTTTCCCATTCTTCTTCTTCTTCTTCTTCTTCTTCTTCTTCTTCTTTTTTCTCCATTTTAATTAAGAGGCTATATATACTAACCGAATTTGTCCAATGAAGGCAGATCTAATGATTCCTACTGCCAAATCAGCAGCATCCTATTTGGGAACTTACTGATCCCTTATTTATCGTGCTACCTTTTGCAGATGATTGCTGCACGGTTTCCCATTGCGTCATTGGGGGCTGCAGAGGGAAATAAAAAAGCCGCTGTAGATATTATCCTCATCCATACTTTCTGCAAATTGTGTGTTCTCTGTAATTTTGGTGTGGGCTGCTGCTATCTTCGACTTCCATGCCTAATTGCGTGGCTGTGGTTGTAGATTTCATGAGTAATATTTAGCACAGGTAACAATGCGATCGTGGTTGAGTCCATCCTGCACGTTCCATTTTTGCCATCCATGATTGGACTGAACCAGAAGTGAAGATTTGATTGATGCTACCTTACTATATCTTGTAATGTCGATCTTTACCTTAATCTCTTCTTATAATTCAAACTTGAACTCCTTTCTATGCTACTCCTGACCTCTTAAACTACAGACCGAGCATTAACTCTTAACCACTAAGATGTTTTCTTGAAGCTATTGGAACCGCTTGTTTATTCATCTTAACTACGTCATCCGTAGTTATTATTTTGGTGTTTCTAGAACTATATCTTATATAGTTCTAGAAATATATTCTTGTACATTGAATAACTATGGAGATGAATTTTGATTAGCTTGACAAACTAAAACTATATTCTCGTATATTGAATAACTATGTATATTTAATTCAACATTCTTGTATATTGAACTTTGATTAGCTTAACAAACTAGAACTATATTCTTGTATATTGAATAACTATGGTGATAAATTTTGACCTTTACCTTTCAGTCAATAAGGAGTTTATTAGGTCTACGTCTCCTGTAACACCTACTTGTTGATATTATGATAAAAAAATTTTGTGAGGAAGAAATCAAAATCTTATTACAATTATATATATATATATATATATATATATATATATATATATATATATATATATATATATATATATATATATATATATATATATAAACAAAGAGTAGGGTGATAATAACAAAAAATAAGTGAAGAAATTAAAGATAAATTAAACAATACCTACATTGTGGCTGAACGCTACTAACTGGTAATAAATAATATACAAATGCAACAACGCTACTAACTTTTTCACAGGTCACAAAGTGCATAAATAATCACGAGTTTCCTTGTTTGCATCACGAGTTTGTAAAGAGTGTACGCAACGCAGTTGCAGATATAACGGAATGAGTTCAACTCACACCAAAATGAATTCAGCTTCTGATTCTAATTTTTGTTCTTGGCAGGCAATTTCTCTGATTTAGTCCTCTGTCGGCCCAGCATACATCAGGGAGATAATATATAAGATGACTGAGTGATGCACATTTGTCTGAAGCAATTCCAGTGACAGCCAAATTTGGAGATGATTGTAACGTTTACAGTTGCTGCAGCTTTTTTTTTCATATGACACATATAACTAATGAAAATTCTGTGTTCCATTTTAGTGCACTCTCACTCCGCGTCCGCACGAGCTCATCCAAAACACCTGTTTGATGTAGCTCGATGACCTATACCTGACTTTTAATTGTTATATATATCCGGTATGTACACAAACAATTATATATTTTGCTACCACTTGTCCGGTGAAAGTGGTCTATGGAAGAAATGGGTTGTAAGTGGGACACATCTTCTTTTGCCTGTTGTATGCCCTGAGAAAAAGCAAATAAAGAACAAACAGTTGAGAGACAGGAGTCCAGGTGTTTAACCACGGCAGCTGAAAGTTCACCTACCTTGCTGCATTTAAGCCGGCAAAGGATACAGTTCCTGCAATCAGGAGGAGAAAAGGGATGGTTATCAGAGCTCGATTCCCCTTCCCATACCCCACGGGAACACCAGTCCTCACAACTCGCACAGTCGAAGCTGGTTAAACATGTACGTTCCATAAATCAATGCAACTTAATGCAACTATATGAAACTGACAAAAGCCAAATTTTACCTCCATGTGGACTCCTTGATCTTGCGCCTATCATAACCATGAACAGTAGAAAGATGTGATCGCATAAGTTCCATATAGATGGTAATTCAACTTATCATGTGTTGCACATAAAATTTAGTCAGAGAACCATTGCTAGGGTATATTTCTAACCTGATAAATAATGCCAAAACAGATCAATGTTCAAATGAGATGACAAACAGGTTCATTTCATGACAAACAGAAAAGAGCACCTTAAGATCCATATCTTGCTTTTACAGAAACTATCTGACACTCTAACATTTATCTGCTTCTTTTGCTGGCACGCATCACATGATGAAGCCAGTGTATCAAAACCGGTGGCATGATAACCATAAAACAGTACTTTGTTTTTCATTAATTACTAACATAATTTACTTTTTCTAAACAAAATTCTCATGTCTTTCTTCAAAATAGCATAATACAAGAACGTCTATTATTATTATAAATAATCAAATACATAAACATTAATTATGCTAAAACATTTCATGTGCACCGAGTCTTCTTGTTAACTCCAGATTTTGAATATATATTTCCATATATCACCTAACGTGATATAGATCCAATGTAAACAGTTCTATGAAATAAAGGAGAGCAATTCTAGTTGCTAAACAGAAATTTAGATATTAATAACTTTGGTTAGAATCAATGTTTGACTTATCGGTCTGTATCGGTGTACCAATACATTATCGGTACCGGTATAGTACCAGGCGGTATGCAAAGTGAGTACCACCCAGTATTAAAATATAATATAATATTTTTATAATATAATATTAAAATATTAAAATATAAAAAAAATGAAAAAAAGGGGCGACGTCGCCTCGATGTTTCTCCCCGCGCGGGGAGACGCTCCGTCTCCTTGCGGAGAAAAAGCTGCCACGAGCGAGGTATTCTTCTCCTCTTCTTTTCCTCTTCTTCTTCCCTTTGCCTTCCTCAATCGACCGCCGACGATCGATTTCTCTCTCAATCAAACGTCGACGGTCGATTTCTCTCTCAATCGATCGTCGACGGTCGATTTCTTCTTCAATCGATCGTCGATGATTGAAATCGACCACCGAAGGTCGATTTTTAATGGAACTGCCCTCGATTTTTGGCGGAACCGTCTGGTAGCAGGTGGTACACATACCAATAACCTGACGGACCAGTATGCACCGCCCATACCGGACGGTACAGGTCGAAATTGCAAATCTTAATTAGAACTATACAAATTTGTCGAAATTGTAAATCTTGATTAGAACTATACAAATTTGTTTTATCTTCTGACCTGAGAAACTGTCTTTGATGAATCGGATCTATGGTAGACATGAAGGAAGAACCAAAAACATGGGCGTTAGAAACTCGATGACCTTGCACGGCTGTTTTTATTTCTTGTCTGTAGCTAAAGAACCAAAAACAAAAGAAGCAGATATCTAGCCAGCATAACGATGATTTGCAGTTATGCAAGTAGAATTTAATGGAAAAGAGAACTGAAGCTCAAGGAATCCCACAAGTTTCTTCTTTTTCTCTCAAGTGGGTGGCACCCCCATATGATTATAGCTCTGAAAAGTAAGGGAGAGAGTAATCTCCACCCATCCAAGGCGCAAGGACAAAAACGCTCAACCTCCCTACCTCCCACTGTATCTTTTTGTCAAACAAAACTAAGTCTTGGACCACTGCTAGTGAATTTGAAGATAAAGCCAACATGATGAAATATAGAAATTAATGATGTGTGTAGTAAGCCTAAAATTGACACTATAAGGAATAAATACTTTACATATTTGGATCTGTAAAATCAGTTAATAAGCAGTGAATTTTTGTTATAAATAAACTGGAACTAAACTTCTATGGGACTAAGCTGGTCACAGATCAATTAGTTCCAATCATATGTCACCTAATTAACTGACTTTTCATCCTACCATATTATGAGCTACAACTGCTGCCTGCAGCCCAACCCTGCTTTAACAATTCTTTGGTAAGCAACATATTTTCTTCATATGTTCTCTAGAGGTGTACAGTTCTCAAGAGGGAAGTCAATAGTTCTCTTCGGATAGGACCCTTATCGATAATCTACCTTTGCAGGCAGTATGCCGATTGTTTATATTGGTAAATCAAATCTCTTCTATGTTAGGCTTGCACTCATCCATAATCAGGAATCAGGGCATGTAAGTGAATAATGCTTTCCTCTACATGCTGTGTAAAGCAATTCCGCCTTCCAATTTACTCTTTATTTCTACTAATTCTGCTCAGCATCAGTTGTGACAGAGCAAAAGGTACCAGTTGTCAGCAGTTTCTTGTTTACTGATGTGAACTTCTATAATGCTAACAGAAACAAATATTTGCTCACTAACCCTCAAACAAACAGCTGCTGTAAACCTCTAAAAAATTACTGAAATTGTTAAATCTCGGATTTTGATGATGACATCAATTGATGGATTTTTAATATAGCTTGTGTGTTAGAGATAAGTGATACAGGATTAACTATGATTGTGAAAAGAAAATATAATCTGATGTTGGGCCAAAGTTAAGATCGGGCATCGGGCTGGGGTTCGGATGATGCAGTGGGAGCTCGCCGGGAGTTCATCGAAGGTGATCGGGAGCTTGTCGGGAGTACGCCGGGAGTTTGTCGAAAGATGGTCGAGAGCTCGCCGGAGGAATGCTGAGAAGTTCACCAAACGTTCGGAAGATCGATTGACGTGCCAGATAACAAGAACGATTGTAATTATTTATCTTAGTGTGTCGTAGTTAGCATTGTGTTTTGAGTCCTAATTTGAGTTAGATTTGGTGAAATCCAACTAACTCAATTAAAGGCTAACCAAGTCCACTTTGGGTTAGATTTGAGCTCATGATAGAGCTCATTTCGTTGACATGGAAAGGGGTCAATAGAAGATACGACTCGGGTATAAAACAGTATGGGAAAGTACTGTTCCCGAGTTGCCCGCAATAGTACCGCCGCCGCCCAAGTTTTTGGGCAGCTTTCGACGGTAGTACCGCTCGTACCGGATTTTACGAAGAAGGGTTGAATTCTGGCTCCAATTTTTGAAGCTAATTGGGGTCTACAAGTACCTCAAGTATTCTTGCATAGAAAGACAAGAAAGCACAAAAAAAAGTGATCGAAATCTTGCATAAAATTATGTAAAAATTGAGAGCTTCCCTTGTGTGTTTCAAGTGTAAAGTGAATTTAAGAGAAGAGTGAAAGATTGTAAAGGTTCTTCTCCTAAACCTGTGAAAAGGAAAGAAATGTAAATGGGTGTTTGATCTTCGCCTATGAAAGAAGATCATTAGTGGCCACTGGTGGGCCTCGATGAAGGAGGACTTGGGAAGTTGACGTAGGTCAAGTTTTTGAACGAACCACTATAAATTCTGAGTACTTCTCTTTTGTCTCTCTTTAAGTTTGATCTTAACCTTAGTTGCTATTATCTAATTCCGAGTAAAGCACAAACATCTCCTTTCAGCTGTGTTTTAAATCGCTCTCTAATTTGCTCTTAACAAATTTCAACAAAGCCGCTTTCAATTTCAGTTTTACTTCAAGTAATATTTTTCAAACCGAGCTTTTTAGCACTTGTACTAATTCAACCAAACACCCACCACCTCCGTTGCCCTCTTAGTGCCAACTCGATCCTAATAGAAACAGGCCTAAAAACCAAGCCAATCGAGACATTTAACATAAAAATGGATGCTTCAAAAGCTATATCTTCAATAAAGCAAAAACCTTATAGTTGTTTATTGGCCTCTTTCATCGAACATAGGTCATATTGTGATAACACATTCAAATAAGTGTCACTAAAATTTAAGTAACCAAGTCACAATATTAAAATAGAAGCTTAGAAAGTTGTAACTGCAAATAAAAATCTATTAGTTGTTTATTATCCATTGTAATGGATCTTTTGCCATAATATGATTGAACAACACTTGCTGTCCAATAAATATCACTAAACTTTATGCAATTAGGGGAGTTGGTAAATTATGACACATAAAATTATAATTAAACAAAAAATTACCTGACCCCAGAGATGAATAAGCTTCTGCAATCTACAGGAAAGGATTAAAATGATAAGTTGTAGAAATGACACACAACTATATAGGTAAAGAATAAAGCAGAACAACACGTGTTTGAAAGAAATATATCTATCAAACTTCATGATATCTAATGACACTGATTCATAGAATAAAAATATTCTATGTTAATACCTTGTTGTTTTCTTAAAACTTCTATAGAATTTCAAAATGCAAAGAACCGCCATCAAGAATAGCTTTACTAATGGCCCTAAGACTATAAAAAAACATGAAGACAATAAAAGAAAAGAACCTTATTAGTACGAAGAAGAAAACAAGCAGTAGAAGTACCAGCTTAAAGTTTGATTCAGCTTGGGATTTTTCATGTGCTGGGAATAGGTCAGGATGAGACTCAAATGCTTTCCTTCTATATGCTGCCTTAATCTGCAACCATATGTGAAGTTATGGAGTTCCATATATGACACAAACTAATCCAGAAAATCACTTTCTCAACATAAATTTGTTATTCTTCATGGATATATAAATGATCATGTTGAGACAGCACTGAGGAACTAAAGAAGAAAATACAGAACAATTAACAATGCAGAAAATCACTTTCACATGCACAAATTCATTGATTCTGCTTGCAAGACAAAAAAAGGTAGCATGGTACTAACTGATCCTATAAAGTGTGACAATAGATGAAGATGAGAAACAATGTGGGATTGGTTATATGTTGTCATAACATATGACCAATCATTCTGACTGTTGCTACAGAAAGTTGCAACCTTACAACGGATCCTAGCATGAATCATGAACATTTGTTTACTTAACTCACAACCTTTGAGACTCATAAAACAATAATGGAGGTAGCTGTTAGGATCCTATCTAAGTCGGGTCTATTTATCCGGGTTGAGTCATGTTAGTCGGAGTCAATTATGGGTCAGGTGAACCCTATCAAATCAGTTATAAGTGGCCAGAATTGGTTTTTTATCTTTGGTTGAGATGAAGTCAGTTATTATCTTTAGTTAGGAGTTTATCAAGTTAGTTAAGAGTTAAAGATTAGTAGGACTCTTGGCAGAGCCCTATAAATAAGGCTGTAAACTCTTTTATGAAGATCAATCAATGAAGAATTGTTTTGGTCAATAGGCAAAAACCCTAGGAGGCAAATGCCCTCGAAGCGATCTAGGAGGCCCAATCCCCTCGAAGAGATCAATTATCCTCCTTTCCACTTTCTTCCTTCACGATAGAACTCTAGGGTTTTACAATTGGTATCAGAGCATCGATCCTCGGCATTCCTACTGTGATTTCGCAGTCGCTCCCTTTTCATATATACCGTCGTCACCGCTATTATTATCATCACTGTTACATTGGCCACCTTGCTGCAATCATCTTTACTGCAGCTATCAATAGCCAACAAAAACAAAAAAAGGGAAAAAGGAAAAATGAGAGAAAAAAAAAAGAGAGAGAAGAAAGAGAAGGGCTACAGCCACACGCCTTCTTCATCCCCTCTTCTTAGTCGCCGGCCACCATCTCCCTCCTCCATAACCACAGCCACAGCCACATCCTTCCAGCCACACCCTCCTCAGCCGTTGCTTCACCCGTGCACATCCACCTTCTTCCTCCGCTACCCCGTCGCTGCCCAACCGCGCCATTGCCTTCCCCGTCGTAGCAGTTGCCCGCCCCTGCCATCCTTAACTGCATGCTGTTGTCTTCTTCCTCCCGCGCCCATCGTCGACGCCCCTATTGCTTCCTTGTCGTAGTAGCCGCCCACCCCTGCCATCCTTAACTGCTATCTTCTTCCAGTCGCGCCCTCACCGTAAGTCCTCGGCTGCTATCTTCTTCTAGTCGCGCCCTCTGCCACAAGTCCTCGGCCACTATCCTCAACCTCACTGCCCTGTTGCCTGCCGGCCTACCTTGCCATCGCCTTTTGGTCGCCATCTCCCCTTCCTCCTCGCCATCTTGCTACTATAGCCCCACGCCGCCCCACCCTTCCAGTCGTGCTCTCACCGCCTACCTCCTCTGCGACTCTTCCCTTGTAATCCACGCATGCCGCCACTATTGCACCGCCACCGCATCGCCATCGTCACGCCACCTCCTCCTCTCCAACCTCGCCTCTGCTGCCACTCACCACCTCCTTCCCTATCGCATCCCACCCTCTTCCTCTGTTTCTCGCCGTGTCCATGGCCACCATCACTGGACATACCTGAGCCGCCTGCCACCCACCACGGTCCGCCTCTTCCCACATGGCCCCTCCTCTACCGCACCTCGATCTCCTCCTTTTCTTCACTCTCAGATCCGCCTTTGTCGACCTGCTCTGCCGCCGCCTCTTCTCCTCCCCGCTACCCGGCCAACCCTCCGCCTCTTCCTCCATTGTTGCCGGCCCCCTCCGTTTGAAGCACCAATAGTGGCGCCACTACCTTGCTGCTCCCCACCTGCTGGACGCTCCTCACGACGCCTCCTCCCTTACCGTTGCTACCCTTGTTGCCACAGCCGCTTCCGCGCCCCTTACCGCTGCACCTCCTTGCTACCACTACTACCCCCATCATCTCCAACTAGCTTTTCAATATATTGGTGATTCTTACACCGATAATCTAATTGTGACCAAGTCCTACCACATCTACCACGCAAACTCATACCCCTGACTCGACAGCAGAAAAAAGAACTGAACATCACTGATCTACAATCCTACACGATGACTATAGATGATGCACTTGATGTAAGGTTTAAAGCCTTCGAGGCTCGTATGGAAGACATATTTCAAGAGCTCCTCCGCGAAATTAGAAGAAGCCGATCAGAGAGCCTCAACAAAACTCAACATGGTGAAAGTTCCAATGGGATTCGATCTGAAAAGTATGATCATGGACATAACACATGATATACATGCATGAGGGTGGAGTTTCCCAGATGGGAAGATGGAAACCCGATTGGCTGGATTTCACGTGCTAAAAAATTTTTTCGTTTTCACAGGACTCTGGAGGAATCCAAGGTGGAGATCGCCTCTATTCAACTTGAAGGAGACGCGATCCAATGGCACGATCGGTACAAGCATACTCATGGAGAACCCTCGTGGGAACAATTCAAAAGCGGGCTTTTGATTTGCTTTGGACCATCGGAGTACGAAAACATGGATGGACAACTCACCAAAATCCGTCAGACCTCTACCTACAAGAGTACCAGAGCAAATTTGAGTGCCTCTCAAACCAAACCCAAGACTGATCTGAAAAACAACTGTTGGGAATATTTATTGAAGGGCTTAATCCAGAGATTCAGTGTGAAGTTAAGGCTCAACAACCTCGTACCATGATGGCTATCATATCATATACTCGCATACACGAAGAAAAGCTCAACAGGGACAATTGCAGAAATAAAAGCATAAATCAACCAGTAGTAAGCATGCCGCCAGCCCCACCTCTCTCCACTCAAAACCCTCAAAGACTTACCAGAGAAGAGCTCGAGGAAAGATCAGCAAAAGGGTTGTGCTGGCATTGTGATGAAAAATGGAGTAGAGGACATCGATGCAAACAGGGCCATCTTGTGAATATAGAATCAATTAAAGAGGAACCAGAGAATGATGACGTGGACTCTGATCGAGAAGATACCGATTCCAACAACACTATTGGACCTTTCGTACATACTGTATATGCAATAGTAGGCTACTCTAACTCGCAAACCATGGAAATCAAAGGAATTTTGAAACAACAGCCTATTACTATTTTAATCGATACTGGTAGCACTAACAATTTCATGGACAGAAGGCTTGCTGACCAATTGGCCTATCAAATTGAAGACTGTGATAGATTTGAAGTCAAGGTTGCTGATGGTCGAATTCTAACTTGTAATAGTACGTGTTCAAAAATCAAGCTGCTGGTACAGGGCCAAGAATTACGGGTGGATTTCTTTCTGATACCCTTGGAGGACATCGAAATAGTGCTTGGAATTGAATGGTTGTCAACTCTGTGTGATGTCACCTGGAATGTTTCTAAACTAACTATGAAGTTTTTTTATTAATGGAAAACAAGTGATCCTCAAAGGAAGATGTGGAAGCAAAATCACAACTGCCAGTAACCATCGAATGAAGAGGCTTCCTCACAAGACTTCAATGATGGCTGCACCAGAAGGTCGACATATTGCTTACATAAAGTGGAGAACTTATTTAATTGATTAAAAGATTGTGACGCATGACAAATATCCTGAACCAAAGTACCCCTGAAGTTCGATGCTGCTCAGCCTTGAGGACAAGGCTGATTTAAAGAGGGCGGGTCTGTTAGGTCCCTAGCTAAGTCGGGTCCATCTCTTCAGGTTGAGTCATGTTAGTTAGAGTCAGTTATGAGTCGGGTGAACCCTATCAAGTCAGTTATAAGTGGTTAGAATTGGTTTTTATCTTTGGTTGAGATGAAGTCAGTTATTATCTTCAGTTAGGAGTTTATCAAATTAATTAAGAATAAAAGATTAGTAGGACTCTTGGCAAAGCCCTATAAATAAGGTTATAAACTCTTTTATGGAGATCAATCAATAAAGAATTGTTTTGGCCAATAGGCAGAAACGCTTGGAGGCAGATCCCCTTGAAGTGATCTAGGAGGCCCGATCCCCTCGAAGAGATCAATTATCCCTCTTTCCATCTTCTTCCTTCACGATAGAACCCTAGGGTTCTACCAGTAGCATTTTGAAAAAGATCACCACCAATGAGATATTCTGTCTAGAAAACATAGATGCTTATTGAATACAATTATCAGAATCAACTCCAATAATCTTTCAATGTACCAGAATGTCTTATCAAAAACAGTAAAGATATAGAAGGGTTATAAAGAAACCATCTAATTGAAATCACATGACACATGGCTACAACATATTTTATGGGATACAGTATTTGTATCTGTGATTTGGTGAGGGTTTATTGTCATGATGTTTCCCTGGGTGATCTAAAAGTTTAAGGCCTCATGCTAGTATTGCATAAATCACAGTGAACATGTTATGCAATAATGATGAGATGAATTTACAGGGCTTGAACATTGGTTAGCAATACTGACTGATTATTGCTACCTTAATGCATGAATGCAACTAATGAAAGCATCATCAGGACCTCAGTAAAATGTTGGAGCAAGTGGATTTTCAAGATGCTAGTTAGACGAATCAATAACTAGTAGTATTTAAATAGTTTATAGCAAGGTTAAGTGTATCATCTTGCGTATCGAGCTCGACGATATGGTACGATTACATTCGAAAGCGATCTAGGTATATTGCTTGGTACGTATATATATATATATATATATATATATAAAGTTAAAAAATAAAAGAAAAAGGGCGACGTCGCCTCGTTCCTTCTCCCCGCGCAGGGAGAAAGCCCACGTGAGGAGAAGAAATCGCCCACGGGCGACGAATCAAGACCGGGAGAGCAGCACCGCCGGATCTCTAGATTCTTCTTTTTCTTCTCCCTCTTCTTCTTTCTCCCTCGGTGATCTGCCGAAAATCGGACCGAATCGACTGACCACTGATGACGACGATCGAATCGGCCGTGGCACAATGAGACAATCGAAATCAAGCGACCTGCCGATTTCGGATTGTAAAGGCGACGACCAATCGAATCTACAGACTGCGGTCGTGGCTTAGCTGATTTTACTGGTATGTGGCACTCGTGCGTGTCCGTCCGCAAAGGTCAGCCTTCCCCAAGATATCCTAAGGTCCCTTAGACTTACAAAAGAGAAAACGGACCAGAAGAAGCAATTCTAACGGGATCCACAAGTAACTGCTAAAGCAAACACTTCATAAAGCTAATACAAATTACACCCATGGACATTACAAACTCAGAAAGGTTGCACACAAAGGATAATGGTCCACTACAGCAAGTCCCCATAAGTGCTTACAAGACACACTCGTATTCTGAGCCAAAATCAGCCACAAAGCAAACCAAACTAGGGCTGCCAAGCCTACTACAAACCCGCTACTTGCTGTATAAGGTATGTACACAAGCCGAAAGACACGACAAGCATGAACATTTCATCGAAGATCTTATTTATATTTTTGTCCGTGACATTCTCCCCACTTATTCCTTCGACGTCCTCGTTAAAGCCACTGTAGAGACTGCATCTCCTCGCGTTTTGCTGAATCTTCAAACTTCAACACACCCTTTGGCTCCCAGTAGCTCTCCGCCATTGTTGTTAAGTAGTCGAACTCGATCGCCATCGCTAACTCATCAATGATGAATCGGTATGGGGTTGGGAGTCTTGATCCTTGTTGACTCGCGGATCCTTCTGATGAAGGGAAAGACCTGCCTTATTATACGCTAATATCGTAGTATACTCATGTTGCTTGAACTGGATGGATACTTATTGGAACTTTAACGAGCATCGCCTTGTAGACTTTGAAGTTTTTGAGGTCCTTCCTCCACAATGTTTGCTCATTGATCATTCTTCCATGTTTAGTTGTCACTTCCAAGTAGGTTCACATCACTCCCGCTTTCGAGTGGCATTCAATTGGGAAATGAAGCGGACAATCTACTCTTAGTAGTACTGATCACCAATGGTGAGGATTTGATAACTATTGTCTTCCATAAGCTTTCTTTGAAGGGTCACTGAAGTTATACAGAGTTCCTCTGCTGGATAAGTAAGAGAACTAAGATACTCGACTTCACTCATTCTCCTAGTAGTTGAGAAGGCAAGGTTACTTGGCTTCACTCACCTCCTTGAGTTAAGAGAGTTGGGGTACTCAGTTTCGCCCATTCTCCTGAGTTGAGAAAGCAAAGGTTACTCGATTTCGCCTGCCTCCTCGAGTTTGTACTTCATGCATTGAGCTGGTTACTAACATTCGCCCACTCTTTACTCACTTCTGAAGCACTTGAAGTGTTTGCACTCTTTACGTTGAGTTAGCTACTGTGATTCGCCTTCCCACTATCATTGAACTTCTGAAATGCAAGAAGTTTTGTCCGAAAAGAACAAAAAGTTAACCCCAACTTGGAGTAAGTCTTTGATAGTTCTGATCGCCTCTGGGATTATAACGTCTTCTCCATCACCTTTGCCACCTACTCCTCTGAGTAGAAAAGGTACAGTACCATGTATTGCCTACTTCGTTCCTTGATCGAGCACTCCTGCATCAATCCAAAGTCTCTCTCTTTCGGCTATCTTGATGAGAAACCCATCGACACCGATCTTATGAAGTTCCTTGGCCTCTACCCTTCCGCCTTATCTTGGTACTAGAAGTTTGCCTCTGTATTCTCCACCTCCTCGGCCCCTTTTACGACCAATGCTCTCCCTCCGTGAGAGCAAGGGATCGATGACTCCACGGAAGTCCTGCCTCTGCGATACCATGGCGTTGCTAAGCCCATGGCCCTACTATCCGTTGCCTTGCATCAACATCCCTTCCTTCGCAATCGGTAGATCCGCCTCTACGGCACTGTGGCGCTCCTCTGAGTCCACCTCCTTTATAATCGACACTGTGCTTTTTTGGGTAGTTGAGCCCCAATGGACTCGTCGTCGCTTCCTCGCCCCTTTCGACCACCTGCTTCAACACCACTGTGTCCTCATAACAATTCTCCTTGGTCGATGGAAAGACAAACTACAACTCTCATGCATGGCCTCCGCCATCTTGTTGCAAGGCTTACGTCGATTCTGTTCTCCTTAGCTTCCTTGGTAGCAACGTTCGCTTACTCAACCTTGTCCTCTGACTTGCCGGGCTCCCTTAAGCGAATGCGAGCATTAAAGCAGTCCAACTCTCTAGTCACTCTAACCGTACCTCAATATGATCATCCATGGGACTCACTGGTACTTGCAATATGACTTCTCCCTTGGTAGTACACAACCCTCATAGGCTGATGACCAAAGCTTTCATCTGATGCAAGCTTCGATGCACACACACAGAAGACCCGCCTCTGCGGTACTATGACATTCACTCGAATCCACAGCCCTTCTTCGTTCGTTGTTCAAGTGTAGCTCCCACTCGATCATTCACATAATCACGTCCACCGTGGGACTCACCGATACTTGCACTTGGACTTCTTCCTCGGTATGACCCCGTATGCTAATGACCAAGGCTTTCATCTATCTGACTCGATGTACACACGACACGCCTCGATACCACAATATTCACTCCTTAAATCCATAGCCCTTCTTCTTGTTGTGTCGTACAGCAAAGTGGAGCTCTCAGTAGCTCCTGATCATACCTCCGCATGATCATATCCCTCATGGGACATGATCGCCTGTGTTGCATTGCCATAAACTATTCCACCACGATCCGTTGTACCATGTCGCCTCCTGATGACATCCCCATTACATACAGATTCTCGTGTGATAAACTCCGACTATGACTTCTCCATGTGTGGCCTCCGCCAACACCTCACAGGGCCTCCGCCATCTTCGATTTTTGGTTCGCTCCCTTGGCAATTCACCTTCGTCCACCCACTCTTAGATTACACCCAGGCGAAGCATAGCTCTAGGACAGTCCGTCGCCTAGTAGTTCCTGAAGTCCCTTGACTTCGCTAGAGTTGGTGCACTATTTTATGGATCTTGGGCCTCTATCCCATACCAACACAATCTCTGCTATGCATCACTTGTTCCTGACAACTCGAATGGCAACACTGTGGCATATTCTTCAAGAGTACCTGCCTCTGCGTCCTCTTGCCCCGTGCTAAGGTCTCCTGATCCCAGCTTCACCTCCACAAGTTGAATCACCTTTAGTTACTCTGTCAAATACATCTCTGAGGTAAGGTGCATATGCCTCGAAGCTCATTTCGCCTTTGGCACCATGCAAGATAAGTCCGCCCCATCAGAATGAAGAACCTATGGAACGACATGATCCCACTCTTACCTCTACAAGAGTTCATGCCCTTGACCTCTGTCCAAGGAAAGCTCCGTACCTCCGCTTCATATTCCATCTTCTATGTCGACTCCCTTCATACGACTTGGATACTTTACCGAGTTCCACCCAAGTCGCTCTGCTCCTCGATTTGCATTGAGTTGAGCGTGGCCCTCGCGTCCATTATTCCATGGGTTAACCATCTGTTGAGTTTGACTTCCACATCGACTCTAAGTGTGCCTTCATATGATGTTGCCTTGGATTACTCCCCCACTTGATCTCGAAATGCATCCACCAATGTAATACCTCATTCGAGATCATGCGACAACTCTTCATCGCTCGCTCGGTCCGTTAAACTTTGTGAAGATATTGCCTTGAGGAACTATTCCTCAATATGTGCGGTTTGTTGCATATAATTCTCCCTCTAGAGAACTAGGACTTATCCCTCCTGGATATCTGTCCTGTTGACGCAACTTTCCTCTTGCATTCCTTCCATTGGAAGTTTCGGAGACCACCATCCCCTTCGGACTACTCTGTCTTGCTGAACAACTTGTGTCGAACTTGTTGCACATTTCAGCCGCCTACAGACGTATTCTTTCCATGTCGAAGAGAAAGTTATGGTGCTCTATGACATCGAATTCCGATCGCACCTTGGGATGGCCACGAACACTCCATCGTCCATGTACAAGCCCTTACATGAGTACCGAATCTTTCGAGTTAGCAATTCCCCTCACCTCTGTGAGCTTTGCACAACTCTTTCCGTCGTTGCGCAACACCTCCCACTTTGCACAATCTCATCTTTCACCAAGCACCCTGCTTGCCTTGAGCACTGTCAAGTTTGGTTGCCAACATCGAGCCGTAACTCAAACCCAACCATCTCAGTCTTTGTGCGCTACGCATTCTTCTTCGCTTGTCTGTTCTCGTGGTGCCTCTCGTGCAAAAGGTTGGTCATTCCTCTAAATGTCAAACCTAGATGCTCGCTCCTCTGAGTGACTCCTTTCCCTACATCTCAATGTCTGTTTTCCTCAAACAGTTGCGCGTGCTGGCTGTCCTCCACATAGCCTAGCTAGGTCCTCCACGTTTGTATGGCGAGTGTTTCTGCATGTGCTTATCCTACTCTGATACTACAATGTCACGGGCTTAGTTGATTTTACCTAAGCCGTGCGTGTTCGTCCGCAAAGGTCAACCTTCCCCGAGATCTCTTAGGGTCCCTTAGACTTACAAAAGAGAAAACGGGCCAGAAGAAGCAATTCCAACGGGATCCACAAGCAACTATTCAAGCAAACACTTTATAAAACCAATACAAATTACACCCATGAACATTACAAACTCAGAAAGGTTGCACACAAAGGATAATGGTCTATTACAGACCGAAGTCTCCACAAGTGCTTATAAGACACACTCGTATTTACAAGCCAAAATCGATCACAAAGCAAATCAAACTAGGACTGCCAAGCCTACTACAAACCTGTTACTTCTCTGTACAAGATATGTATACAAATCGAATGATACGGACAAACATGAGCATTTCATCAGACACCTTGTTTACATTTTTCTCCATGACAGAACGGTACCGATCGATATTATAGACCTTGGTTTATAGAATTTTCATAATGATTGATTATGTGACTGAGAAGTTCATTAACTTTGTAGTAGTCATTATGAAAATAATTTTTATGTAACAATAACCATTAAATTTAGCATATATATAGAACTTTCAATAAAATGGCTATCCCTATAGTTCATGTAGATGGATCCAAATTTCCAATTGTTTAAAAAGTATTATGCAACATAAATCAGAAAATAAAAAAAAAATCAAATATCCATAGTTTGGGAAATTTGTATCCATCGAGAAAGGAAAGAGATAATAAGATCGGGATTAAGTGAGGTTGATTGATCAAACTGATGGGATCAAAATTATCTGAGAATTAATTTAAAATAAATAAATGATTTTTTAAGAAAGTAAAAAATAACTTTAATAAAATATAAATATTAATCATAGCATACAATGATTTACTATAGTAAATAGCTATTATATATCATTATAAAGCATTTAAACTTGTCAACCTGTATCTTTAACATAATGATAAACATGACTTTTAGCGTAGATTCTTCACTAATAGCAATGCATGTATAGGTTAATGCACAAACAAAAAAAGATAAAAGAATTGAAACTATTTTAATATCCTTTGACATCTGCATTCTTTATGATAGCACCCTCCATTGCTAGGAGGTCAAGGACCACTCTTTATTGTTCAGTTTTTTCTCTCTTTATATTCTTTTACATGATAACGAATAGAGGATATAAACAGAAAATATATATATGTGGCACCCAAAAGTAAAACAGTAGTTCCATCACTATTGTTTCATAGTAAATAGTCGATTCTTTCATCATTTATCTCGGTTTCTCTTCTCCTCCTACTCCTGCCATTCACCTTTTCTTTTGATGCTGTGAAATCAACTAAAATTGGCCAGAATCAGTCAATAACATGAATTATGTTAAGGATTCTGTAACCTTTACAAAGGCCAACACTAGAATCTTAGAAACTATCATATTGTATCTAGGACCAAAAGTAAACCATTTCAACTAGAATCTGTATGTAAATGTTAATAACAAGGGTTAACCTTTCAACAACCATTTCAATTTCCAGATATGTTACAGTTTTGTCAGTGTATAGGCTGCATAGCATTGCCTACAATGGCTATTCCTTTCATTAGTGCTAATAGAATCCTGTTGCCAATGGCTTGCCAAGCATTATACATCATAAACTAGAGAAGCGTGTATCTTGTAATATCTAATATTATATCCCAAGGTCAGTGCTAGAATTGTTAAATATCACTACAATGCATCTAAAATTACCTATCAAGATTAGAGACCCTACGATGATTAAGCACGCAAGTGCAAGTGACAGGGCTTTACCGTTCAACGGAGAAAACAACTACTACTGCTGCCCCCAACTCGACATTTTAGAGAGCTCACTGATAAAACCACAAGATCCATATGGGATAACCAAATACTATGAACCCTCTATTGCTCGAGATTTTACGAGTTCAAAAAGGCTGTGTTCTCAAAAGAAAAGAAAAAGGAGGACAACTGTTACATCTGATCTTTTGTTTCCTAAAGAAGAAGAAGTATGTCCACTTCATCGGAGCCTAAAAATCTACAAAGATCCGTAGGGCAATTCCCTCTCCAGATTCCATTTAACTTTCGGCCTACGTGACAACGGCATTTACATCTGATCTGACTAATAAAGACGGAAAGAATCGTCTTATAGAACCGATCAAGAACATCAGACAGCAAACCCTGAAGGAAAACGCCGAGGAAGACACTAGATCATCTGAGAGGGCGAGAAAGGGAGACGAGCGAATCAGATTTACCTCAGAGCGGGTGGGGCACGAGTCTGGCGAGAACCCCAGAATCTTTCTCGCCTCGTCGCTCCGCATCCTCTCGTTCTCTCTCTCTCTCTCTCTCTCTCGGCCAGGTCCCTTCCAAAAACGTTAATCCATCCTCCACCCTTCATCTCTACCGTCCATCGCTTTTGATCGTTATCAAAAATAATTTTATGATCGTGCCCAGGGATTGGGGTTCCTCGACGTGAGCTGTTTGCGGCACGACTGAACTGACGACGGAATGTACGCCACGCTCCTCTCTTCGTCCGTCAAGTCATATCGTATGTTATCGTAAGCGGCCGAGCCACGAGGCGGCATGTCGTCCAGTCGTCTGTCCAATCGTGTCTCTTTCAATTGCAGATGGGGGTTCGTGATAGAAATGAACGGTGAGATAGAGTGGGCAGCATAAGATCCTACGGCTCTTGCCAGATACCCTCGGTGGTTAGGATGAAGCGCCACGCAAGATGACAAACGCAGATGGGGTTTAGGACAGAAATAAACGGTGATTAGAGGCGGTAACTTAAGATCCTACGGCTAGACAAAGCGCCACGTAAAAGATATATTAGAAAAGAACATTATACAACATCCTCTGATTGATAAGGATTTAATCATAAATCATAAACGTTTAATCTGTTATGAAAAGATCAATCTATACATTAAACACCGTGTATATATATATATATATATATATATATATATATATATATATCTAATCCCAACATAATCTTCATAATTGTTCTTGCATCGACAGTTTGTCAGCAACTTTTTTTTTCTTCTTGCAGATTAGTAATATATAATGAAATAATTGGCCGTATTTTCATGTTACAGCTTCCTAAATAGACAAGACAAAGATGATGGACACAGAGACAAGAGACAAGAATAATGTTCAGTTTATCAGATTGCTAAGGCATCCGAATAATTAGATATATCTGTTGAATATTTAGATTACTTAGTGTACTATTATACATGTGATAAATCTAGTGTATTGTTATGTAACTGATACGTCTCAGCTCGAATCTGTATAAGCTTGATGTACTCTATTTGATATAATTAAAATTTCTCCCTTTTTTTTTTTTTTTGAAACACTAGTTCACCATTTGAATTTATAAAGAAGTCACGGAAAGATTACAAAAGAAGAGTACAACTTAACCTCAATTTCATCCCTATATAATCTTCAGCTCAACCAACCTCAAGGTGTCCATTCACGTAAGCAAATTGGATCATGCTGTTGAGCAAACAACAAACAGTTTATATGGGGTCAGGACATTTGATTATATAAAATGTTAAGAAGAAACAAGTTTATCTCTGCAACTTTAAAGGTTAATACATCTGATTCTAATTACACTTGACACATTGACCATTTCTACAGATGCCAGACACTGAAACAGACAGAATACATCATCATTACTCGTATTTTTGCTTTCTTTGGCCCATTTCTTTGCGGTTCCTCATCAAATAAGGTAAAGATCTGATGGCTAAACATGATAACTAATTTAAGAGAGAGACACACAGAGAGAGAGAGAGAGAGAGAGAGAGAGAGAGAGAGAGAGCTTAAAGTTGCAGGAAGACAACAAAATGTCAAGGAGTTCATTAGATATCAAATTGGTCAAATTGCATGGCAAATCTCAGGAAGGAAGCAATTTCCAATTTGGTAATTACAGGCGATGCTAAATGGCCAAATGAAGTATTGAGGGAAAAAAAAAAAGAAGATAATACAACAGATAGACAGACAGACATTTTCATGAAGAGAATTCCGCAGCACAAACAAGACTTGTAAATTAAAACACTCTGAAAAAGTATTTACATTTTTGCATGTAAGTTTGATCACCTAATAGTTTATATTTAAATGAATTTAGCTCACTGCTAATTTATCACCTAACTCCTTGCGGTAAACCTGAATTAAGCCAGTACTGTCACTCAATTGAAGCTTCTCTCCCAGCATGGTTCTGTAGTGATCATCTGTTTCCTCCATATTCCTCATAAATTGAACCTGTAAGACCAGCTGATTCATTAGTTTATCAAGATATAAAAGCATGTCAGCGACTGTTTATTCATTAGGAATCATGGTTCTAATTTGTGTCTTCTACGGTGCTGCACTAATTTCTATCATATAGTCTTCTTGCGGCCTTCCCAATTCAAATCATCTTATTTGCGTCTCTGTTTCACTGGATGACATTAGTTTCCACCATTTAAGATGAAAAATGTGCAACAGAAAAAAAAAAGATTGAACTCCCTTACAAATTAGCGATTGATTGACTATTCAGAATAAAAATAAAAGAGGGAGATGATGAATTGCAACAGATACTACCTACAGAAACCAGCAGGCCAACCAGTGTATCTTTCCATTATACTAAAACCTTACCTGTCTCTGAAACAAATCAAACTCTTCAGAGCTCAAAGAACCATCACAATTTGAATCAAGAAGTTGCATGAGCTCCTGAGCATCTTTACTTCCAGCACCAAGCTCCTCCATTACTTCAGTAAGTTCCTCAATACTGATTCTCCCATCACCATTTTTATCAAGAAGGCGAAAAATTCGATTTCTGTGATCAATATCGAGTCCCCCTCTATGATTTGCAGATGGGATATCTCTAAGACGCAGAGCTGCAAGTTCAGCTGCAGCCATCATGATTGCTTTTAACCGTTTTGCCTGAATTTAGAAGATAGTATAATTACCCAAAAAGGTCTGAAGAAATTATTTTGATGAACAAAAAGAGAAAGCAAAATAAGATGAATTTAGATAACCTGGGAAGCAGGAAACAACACAGGAAACAACAGATCACTTATTAAGTATACATGAATAATAAATATAGTAGGATTATCCAGAAGGAAAAGCCCAAAGAAAATTATTTTGATGAACAAAGAAAAACCTAATTAGATGAATTTAGATAACCTGGGAAGCAGTAAACAACATAGAACTAAATGAGTATATCTGAATAATAAAAGATGGTAGGATTATCCACATAGAAAAGTATAAAGAAATTCTTTTGATGAAAAAAAAAAAGAAAGCCTACTAAGACAAATTTAGATACAACCTGGGAAGCAGGAAACAACAGAACACTTAACAAGTATATGTGACTTGAAGATAATTCTGGTTTTGCTTAAATTGCAATGTAGGAAGTCAGATATTGTTATATATAAATTTACATCGCTAGCAGACAGCTGTTTTTACAACAATGCTTCATCATTTTCCAATGGAAGTGAAAGGCATCAAATCCTTCATCTTCTTTCTTTGTCCCATTTCTACTCACAGTTACACATATAATCTACTTAATTTCTTGAACAAAAATGCACTATAATGTAGTCAACCCAATACTCTCACTATAATTTGCAATATATATACCCTTGCAACTCATCATGTTGCAGTCAGAATGAACTTTGTGAGATACATTTTCAGTGACGTTTTCACAAAATATTTGAAGAAAATTTGAATTAAACATCAAATGATAATTAGATACATTGCATAAAGACCACATTCCGCACCTTTGAATACAAAATCCTTGGTATAATCTATCTTCTTCAATGTTTATGTATTTTATGCTGATGATATGTTCCAACTGCAGCAGCAAAAAATATGAACCTACATCTAATTACACCAGCACCAGTAAGTTGTAAGATGCAATATTTTTTCGAAAATTTTTTTAGCTTCATCTTGCCATAATTTTCCTCATTTAGAGTTTCAGGCTTTCAGCAGTATATGTCATACATGAG
Source organism: Ensete glaucum (assembly GCA_021527575.1). Taxonomy (NCBI): domain Eukaryota; kingdom Viridiplantae; phylum Streptophyta; class Magnoliopsida; order Zingiberales; family Musaceae; genus Ensete; species Ensete glaucum. The sequence continues at coordinate 36,442,087 of CM038555.1, forward strand.
GTTCTATGCTTTCACACATTCTGATGCACAGAAGTATCAAAATGTCTTATTTATGCTTTTCTGAACATCTAAAGATATAATTTTGAGAAGTTCCCTGTCACCAACAAAGGAAGTGATGAAATATTGGTTTGACGTCAAACACTAATAGTTCAACAAATCATGGCTATGATCCATCTGCCTTGCCTCTTGTAATACATGCCATGATAACAGGCTTTTTCCAGCCCACCTTGTAATGTTAAATTAACCATGGCTATGATCCATGGTGCCTCATACATAATATTGCATGCAATGATTTAGCCAACAGTCACCTCCAGTTTTATTCCCGTGCTTCTCAGGGATAACTGAGCAGTAGCAGAAACTGGTTAACTTCAGTCTTTATTGATGGATATTCAGTTCAGCAAAGTTCAAACTATTCATATAGTTAAAGTTCAGAATCATTCATTGAATAAAATAAAAATGATTTATGTATATAACTCTAATTTGAAAAACACTAAGGTTAATTAAGTCATTGTTACAGAATAGAGACAAACATAAAAACATCATACTGTCCTATAAATTTATGGTCAAAACTGGCTGTAAGACATTGTTTGCTTATAAAAAAATAGCAGGTTAAAATTTATGTATACTCTACACCAAGGTTCACCTTACCGGTCCACACCAATGTATCAACCAACTATTGGTATGGTTTGTACCGATGTATCATATGTTGATACGTCGGTACACCCAAAATTATCGAAAATAGCTCTAAAAATATCTAAAAAATAAAAAAAGTTAGATTAGGGTTTTAAAGTTAAAAATAAATATAAATTTAGTTAATATTAACAAAGATAATCTAAATTAGGAAAGAATAGTGACACGTATTTTTTTTTTTGGACTTTGAGGAGTAGCTTTGTGGTATGCTCTGGACTGTCCTTCCATTAACATTGAATTATTTATAAAAAAATGATTTGAATTGTTAGATTTTTTTTAAACAACTTAAACTTTAAAATTCAAATAAATCAAGTAATCAATCGATTGATATACTTAGTTTTACAACCAAAGGGAATGACAGGACTCCACGGGCGATGGATTGGGGTCCTCGATCCTTTGTATTTGTATATCAATTTTGATATATTTATCAAATCTAATCCTAAAATTGATCCCACGACATAGTATACTAATAATACACTATATTATATTGGTGCATCAATGTAATGATGGTCATAGTCTGATCGTCGTGAATCACACGTGTCGAAGGCGGCTCCTAAGACAATTGTGGCATATATTGGTGTGGGAACTTCTACTTTCAGTAGCTACTCTGTATCAATTTGACCATTTGAAATAGGGCAATCTCAACCCTTGGTCAGTAACGATCGGATTTGACCCATTACCAGCCCATATCGCCTGGTACGGGGTCATGTAATGGTACCGCTCAGTATAGAGTGATCTGTGTACCGGTCCCTTTCAGATCAGTATGTACCGCCCATACCAGACAGTACGCACCGATACAACAAACCCTGCTCTACACATAGCTAATTAAAACCAAAGTTGCTTCCAGAATCCTGTTAGGATATTTAATAAAACTCTTTGTACATAGCCATTTAAACCAATACTGTTTCTAGATGCTTGCCATGGAGTTTCTTAGTATGTGGAACTACACCTCAGCTGCTCATCATCTCAAAGGATTTTTTTTTTTTTTTTGAAGTATGGAGCTTCATTTGTCAAATTACCTGATATTTGGCAGAAGATAAATTGAACATACATGATTGGTTCAAAGAGAAACATGCAGGTATTGAGGAGATCATATGCAACAGCTCATGTACAATGCATCTTGTCAAGACAATTAACTAGTTATGGGAATTGTGCAGGTGCATTATATAATTTTGGAACGCACAAGCTTTTTATTGAATCATTCTACCAATTGATACCTAGGAAGTAATATAGTTGATTCTATTAAATAAAAGGAGAGACATGGAAAAGATGTGATTTGAGCTCCAAGAATTTTAAGCTACTAACCTCACTTGGATCTGTAAGACCACCTTTGTACAGAGAATGAGAAGCAGCTCCACCAGAAGCCAAAGAGTCCATCTCTGTAGTACGTATCTGTATCTCCATCAGAGGCCTCACCCTTCCTTCTTCACTGACATCAACAGCAACATGTAAGCTTCTATAGCCATTTTTCTTGGGCCTGGCAATATAATCCTTTGTCCTGTTGGGTACTTCTTTCCACAGAGTTTGGATAATCTCATGTGTCCTATAACAGGCTCTTTCACCCCTCTCTGGCATGTCATCAGCAGCTCGAGGATTTAAGATGACCCGCAACCCCAAGAGATCATTCACTTCTTCTGGTTTGCGTCCATCCCTCAATAATTTCTTCATGGTGCTGAAACGACTCTTGTATCGACCAAGGATTGAAATGCTATCCACCATCATTTCCAATTCACTGTCAGCTTTTAGTACCTGCAGCAACTGCTCCTTGTACACTTCCAGTAGGGGTCTGATCTCTGTCTCATAACTTCTCAACCATGTATCAACGTATAGGTAGGAATAGGGAAACAAATATTGGAAGGAGAGGTCCTCGAGCTCCAGCGACAAAGAACCTGTTCCAACTGCATGGGCGAGTGGAGCATATATCTTCAGTACCTCCAGAGACTTAATCTGTTGGCGGTATCTTGGGAGGTAATCAAGATGCCTCATCATATCAAGTTTGACAGCAAGCTCTAGACTCAATGCACGGATGTCATAGTAGGTTAAACAATATTTCCTCAGTGCACTGGCAATTTCATCATTTAATATCTCAACTTTAGAAGGAACATGCATTATGCGCATGCTCTCATGCAACAAATGGGCAGTACTAACGCTGATTTCACTTTTGACTTCATGCAAGGTGATGGCACCTGCCTCCAAAGCTTCCCTCAGCATGCCAGCAGAAATAACTTCTGCATCCATCTACTTTTCCAACTACAGTGTTAGTTAACTTAAAGTTCAATCAATTTGTTCTACACTTTCACAGCTTAAATTCTCAAGACCCTTACTGTAAGAAGAACTCACAATGTTAATGTAAAGCAACACATAAACAAATAGAATTCTGTTCATAGAAAAATATTGAAGTCAAACAAGTTAAAACCAATTTGAAACAGTGGAGATCAAACACTTTCCATTAATCTAGATGTCCAATCAAAAGTAACCATGATCCGATGAGCAGTTTGGCCTAACTATTCTTTGACCCTAAATTGATGCAAAGTTCTACCTTCATATGAACAGGTAAATCTTACGGATTTTCGTTTATGATTTAATGCTACGCTTTACTCTCCTCTTCTGAATTGCTCGAACTTAATTATAATGATAATGAAAAGAAAGAACAAACACATCGTTTATATGATCATAGAGATTGAACTCCATTCCTTCATAGAGACAAAGCCCTCTATTATAATTGCTATCTGTGAAGACCAATGACCACGTAAAGTATAACTCAAGATTTGAACATTTCCATCAATTTACTTGCTTCATTAACCTACGAAGCGAATGGATCAATCATGTCCATCCACAAGAAAAGGTTTTACTTTTCCACCTTGATATATGTTCAAAATATCACCGAAGTGCATATGCACACCTGGAGATCAGCGAGAAGGCAAGCAACAGAGAGAGCACGGGAGAGCGGCGGGCGTCCGTCGGGAGCGAGCGGCAGAGCCTGGAGCAGGGGAATGGATAGCTTCAGAGCCCTGAAGAGCAACCGAGACGAGGAGGTGGTGGAGAGAGCGCCGTCCATCCTACCCGTCAGTTCGTTGAAGGCGCCCACCAACTCCACCACCATCTTCCCCCCAGGCTGATCCACCAACGGCGGGCTATTGGGCGAGGCCACGTCAGAGCCCGCGAAGGACGACCGGATTACTGGAGCGAGGTCGCGGCGGGAGGAGGTGGAGAGGGCGGGAATAAGGTTCCGACGAAGGAAGGGAGTCCTGGGGCTCGGGACGCGGCGAGGATGGGATCGCAGGAGGAGGTGGTGGTGGTTCGCGGAGGACGCCACCGCCATGGCGGGCGAGAAAGAGTGGCGGAGGACGGCGGTGGTTCCGCTCCATTTGGAGTGACGGCTTCTCGGTGACCTTTAACCATGTGGCGGAGAGGCTTCTGGTTCTTGTGCGTTCGTTTGTGTGGTGGGAAGGACGGGAGGCTGCGGTGTCGCCCAATTACTGAGAAATGATAATAATTTTTTTATTATTATTATTAAATTAATGTAGCTTCGATCCCATTCGTAAAGTATTGATCAACTGTAAATGTTCTTCTATATAGTTTAAATTACCTCATTCTCGAACCTTGATTTAAATGTATTGCCCATCCATTGATCGCTGTAGGGTTTTTTAAAATAATTTATAACTATGGAAAATTTGATGAGAAAAGCCTTAGAATTTGGGGTTTTTTTTATCACACTCCTTATTTCCATATTACACAAGAAAAAGTGTCTCATCCTTTTATAAAAAGATCAAAAGAGCAGAAGATGCTGCATGGAAATCCAATTTGGATTAAATTAGTCTAATATTATGTATTTTAATTTATAATATTTTTGATAGAGTTATATTATTTTTTATTACTGAATAAAAAAATACTATGACTCTATTTGAAATTATAATATCCGGATAATATCTCATTCTATTTATCATTATTCCTCACAATGGATGATCATGAAAATATTGTAAGGTTTACTAAAATTTTTAGACCCAAATTTAAGATAAAATGGGAAAAATTACAATTTTATCATGCTTTATTTGAAAAAAAAAAGATGATACGTATATTATATAAGCATCCCTGTAGGAGTTCAACAACACCTTGAAAATATAGATGGATATCTATATATGCGATATCTGTATTCTATCATGCTTTATTTTAAAATATGTCAAAACCATTTTTCATTTGAAACATATAAATTATTTTTCAATATACAACCTATGGTAAGATTGGTAGTTATGATTAGTGAAAATTTTAATTAATTGAAACTCAATAACAATCTCTAGATTCAATAACATAAGTACTATAAGTTGATTTAAAAACATTGTAAAGGGGAATAATAATAACAACAACAACAACAATAATAATAATAATAATATTATTATTATTATTATTAGTATTATTATTAATAATAATATTATTATACTATTTTTTTAATAAAAATAAATTTTATATTTTAAAAAATATAGACCTATATTTACTGTTACACAAAAATAATTAATTTCAGCCTTTATTTTGAAATATATCAAAATATTCTTAATTATAATTCAAAATCGTTTAAAAGATCTAAAATAAAAATATTTTATAAAAACTTAGTTTATACAATAATGTTAATAATGAAGATATGTGAGAGTTTAAATTAATGTAATAATATATTTGAATGGAATTGTAATGTTTGTTATAATATATTTGAATATAATTGTAATGCTTTAGTTTAATAACAAAAAGCACTGTGATCTGATTGAACCAAAAAATAGTATAATTTAATTTTAATAATATTATAGTTAAATTTATTTAACATCGAACTATTTTGTTTCAAGTTAAATTCGAAAATTAAAATTCGTCAATTGTTAAGGAGAGTTGATATTTTAGAAACAAGGGACACTATCCCAAAAAAAAAAATCCAAAAACTTGTTATAGAATAATTTTTAGTATATTTAATAAAGTCTTTTTCATTTACAAGGTTCAGTGAGAATAGTATAACATCAATCTTAAGTTTTTTTTTTAATGTATCTTTATAACTTCCCCATCCTATAGTGAAATTATGATCAATTAAAATGTTTCGTAAAAACAATAAAATCTTCCCATGTTTAGATTTTTATTTTTATTTTTGCTTAAAACATATCCAAGTAATATTTTTATTACAAAGAAAATTTCTAAAACAGATGACGGAAAATTTGGATATCCCGTAGGTAAGTTTCACACACAGTGATCATTTTGAACAACTTCAACCTTATATTTAAGAATTGTATGTTAAAGACCTACTTAATTTATGGGAGGTCAGTTTGGTTGTAATTTGAAATATGAGTTTAAAGGATAGGGATTAAAATATGAGTTGCAAAAAATATAAAAATTTGGATTTCGTTTTTGTAAAGTTTTAGTCAAGAACAATGTTTATTAAATATAGTATAATTACCTATTTCTTTGGATCTTTTAATAAAAAATAATACAAAAGAACCTTAAACTCATCATATAGATATTGACCAAATTTAAATTTAATTTAACAAAGTTATAATTAGTTGCAAGTTTTTTTTTCCCACGTAGCTGTACCAATCGTGAAAGTTTCCTCATATAAAAAATCCATCTTATGGAATTTGAACAAATTTAATGGTGAAAGAGTGGACCTATTCTATTTTTTTTACCCAAAATATATCTTATTACTAATATTTCATGATAAAAAATTGGTAAATTCGACATATTTTTAATCAATTACAAATATTTTCTAATACAATATAACTATTCCATCTGATACAATATAGGAAATATTTTGGCACCTCCCACGCATCGATAACTGACAGCCACCGAGGAGCTGACATAGAACATGTGCTCGACACATGCCTATAGGAAGCGTAGCCAATTTCGTGGACAATGCATGATTGACTCCATGTCACTCGAAACTGTACGGGTTGATGTTGTACTTTCACATATAAAGATATAAATAGGCAGATCAATGTAATGCTTATGTACATTAGTATCTCTTAGATTTTTATTCATGCTTTGTATAACAAGTAATAGGTTTTGTGGTCATTTTCGATTTATAATTGAGAGTTATGTCATATGGACATTTAAGGGAATTTCGATCTATAATAGATTATGATCCTTAATTGTGCGATCATTTAGAGCTTGTAAAGTTTATGGGTATAATTTGCATTGGTTATAAAGTATTTACTGAGATGGTTACTTGTGGATCCTATGTAAAATATTTTTCTAACTCGTTTTATTTTTTGTAAGTCCTTCAGGGACCACTGTTGAATATCAGATTTTGATGATGAAATCGACTGATGGATTTATGATCTAACCTATGTGTTGGAGATAAATGATGTAGGACTAACTACGATTATGAAAAGGCAAAACAATTAAAGAAGAATATGATGTTGGGCTAGAGTTGAGATCAGGCATCGGGCCAGAAGGACTGGAGATACATTGAAGCTTTGGACGATGCAATGAGAGCTCACTAGAGGTTTGTTGGGAGTTCATCATAGATTGCTGAGAGTTCGCCAAAAGGATGCCAGGAGTTTATCGGGAGTTCGTTGGGAGTTTACTGACAGATCGATAATGTGTAGGACAATGAAGATTGCTTGTAATTGTGTTTGTCTTAATTATTATAGTTAGAGTTTTAACAAGAGTTAATTTTAGAGAAATCATCTTAACTCAATTAGATCTTAACTCAATTAGGGGTCAACTGGGACTTATTAAGCTTGATTTGAGCTCATTTCGATGACCTGGAAGGAGGTCAATATAAAGTATAGCTAAGGTACAAAATAGTACTAAAAAGTATTATTTTGGAGATATCTAGTTGATGGTATTGTCGGTGGTCAGTGGTAGTACTACCCAAGCGACGGTAGTATTGCTAATCCCGGTGGTAGTACCATCGTCGCCCAGAATCCCAGGTTCTATTCGATGGTAATATGCTAGTGCCGGTGGTCTCGTACCCTAAAATCTCGGGGTGTTTGATTTTTTTTACTCTAAACTTTGAAGCCAAATGGGGTCTATAAATACCCCAGGTATTCTTGCTTTGAGAAGTAAGAAAGAAAAGAAAAAACTTGAGAAAATACTATTGAAATTATACGAGAGTTTCTCCCTCTTCTCCAAGTGAGATTTATGTTTAAAGGAGGGCTAAAAAGTTGTAAGGGTTATCTCTAAAGCCTAAGAAAATGAGAACAAAGTTGTAAAGGGTGGTTGATCTTTCCAAAAAGGTAGGTAACTTTTGCCAATCACAACTCCTTGTGATTCCCGTTATGTTCAACCTCCAAATCATTATAGTCTAGACTGCTTGACCAATCATGAAGTTTAGTTAAGTCATCCTTATTATTACAAGATAGATCTGATTTGATGATATACTCTCGAGTGACTCGCTTAAGCATACCATTGTTAGGACTCTAGTTAATTAAATCATAATTTTAATTAATTCAAAAAGGGGATGCACACATATAAAACCCTAGCTAGCCATCCCCTATTATAGTTAAAGGGGCCAACCAGGGGTAGGGTTAGAGTTGGATTAGGATTAGGAGTTTGGTAGCCATTGGCCACTCCTAGTATAGGTCTGCTAGGGATTTGTTAGGAGTTGGAGTTTTTGAGTAGGAATTATATCAGGAGTTAGGGTTTAAAAGCCCTATAAATAGCCATATATTCAGTCCTCTTTTCATCATCAATAGATCAATTATCTTTTAGCCATTGTGTAGAAAACCAAGGAGGGAGAAACTTCTATAGAGTTCCAAGGAGGCTGATCCCCTATAGAGATCACCTCGAGCTTAGAATACATAAGCGTTCTAATACTTGGTATCAAAGCAACATTCTTGGCATCTCACTGCCCTTCCTCAGCCATCCATCATCCTTCCACAACTGCCTAAGTAATTTCCATAATTGCTTAGATCGTCGTCGAATTCCATTATCATCTCTAATACCGCAGATCACTTTTCGATCTCCTCAAAGAATTGCATCAGGTTCTAGTATTCTACCTTACTGCTACTACAATTTAGTTATATTTAACCCAAAAAAACCAAAAAAAGTATATTCATATCTCGCTATATAAACTCTTCGTTGTAAAGTTTCCATCTTTACGATGAAAGTTACGCTGCAGAATTTAGCCACATACCATTGCCTATTTTTGATCTTACTATTATAATTTTTCTGACCAATCTTCTACGAGTTTTTATCATGGCTTTGGCACTCCTTAACCATGGATTTTCTTTTGGTTTTGTGCAAAAATTATCCATATAAATTACTGGACCTTTGATGTAAAATTCTACCACAGCACCTTGTATTCCTTGATCTAGCCGAATTCCTTGCTACTATATTCTTTCACAAATTTTTTGTCGATATTACCTTTCCCTTACTAGTGGATTTCCCTTAAGCTTTTCTCGAATTCTTGTCATGAACTGCTGGAAAAAATTGCATCTACCCTGTTGAAATTTCTTGATGAAAAATTATGCTTCTGTACCTTTTGTCATTTTTCTTCTCGCAACCCACCGAAACCCTACCAATATTACTACCACCAACTATGTCATCTTTTGGGCACCCCTCTAGCCTTAAGATGTAGCTCTCATAACCTATTTCCATAACCCTAATAGTACCCAAAATTGTAGCCCAAAACAGTGACCTATGCAGCCATAACCCTCCACCACTGATCTTATCTTTCGCTGCCACCAAACCTTCCACCACCTTATGCTCTTGACCGTCAATAGAAAAAAGATAGAAACATCTTAGATCTGGAGGCATATGCAATGGCATCTCAAGACTTGATCGATGCCAAGTTCGAGGTGCTTGAATCATGACTTGAATCATGCATAGAGGATAAGTTGCACGTCTTATTCGTAGAATTTAGAATTGGACGATCTTTGAGTCCAACAAAATTCCAGCAAGGTGAAAGTTCAGAGAGGCCTCCAAAGAAGGAAGAACAAGCCTTACACATGATGTAGCCATGCATGAGGGTGAACTTCCCTCAATGGGAAGAAGAAGACCCGATGGGATGGCTTTCGCGCGCCGAACATTACTTCCAATGTTATAGAACACCGGAGGCTTTCATGGTGAACATCATTGTTATCCATCTTAAATGAGATGTAATTCAGTAGTATAATTAACTTGAATATACCCAAGGAGTCCTGACATGGATATAATTTAAAACTAGGCTACTGAACCGCTTTGGACCAATCGAGTACGAAAGCATCAATGGACAACTTTCGAAGATTCAACAAACCTCCATGATCCAAGAATACCAGACTAGGTTTGAGAGATTATCTAACCTCACTTGTGATTGGTCTGACAAACAATTATTAGGGACATTCATCAAAGGACTCAAGCTGAAAATAACATAAGAAGTTAAAGTGTGATAGCCCTGCACCTTGATGGCCACAATTTTCTTCGGCTGAATCTAGGAGGAACAACTCAACCAAGATGCTCGAAGGATGAGGACTACTCACTCCTAGACCAACAACATATAAACCTCCAACACTCCTTATTCCTAGCTGTCCTTCATTGCCAAAGAAATTGATGATAGAAGAACTTCGCGACAGATTGGCGAAGGGCCTTTGTTGGCATTACAATGAACCATAGAGCCATGACCATCGATACAAAAAGGAATGCCTTCTACTGATTGGGCCCATTGAAGATTTAGACGAGGAGGTCCAGGAGCATGAGGAGGAGGTCACAGAAGAAGAACAACAGCTGACCGATCATAAGATGCATGCTCTTGCCGATTATGCGAACCTACAAACGATGAAAGTGAGAGGACTATTTAGACAACAATCAATCATTATCCTCAATGATACTGGGAGCACTAATAACTTCATGAACAACAAGGTTGCTATTCAGATGGCCTTACATATTGAGGATTATAGCAGGTTGATGTTAAGGTCTCCGACGGATGAATTTTAAAGTGCGACTGCAGATGTCCGTGGGTGAAATTTTTACTATAGGACCAGGAGATAATTGCAACTTTCTTTCTCCTCCCACTCGACGATTATGAGGTTGTGCTTGATATTAAATAACGGACTATATTAGGTGATGTTTTCTAGAATTTCTTAAAATTAATTATGAAACTTTATAGCAAAGGGAAATCGATGATTCTACACGAAAAACGTGGGAGCGATGTAATGATGATTTACGCATAACGAATAGAGGAAGTTTTGCACAAAGTGAATAGTGGCTTCCTGATGCAACTCTAGTAGTAATCTATGGGGGAGCCAATAAAAACTGAAGATCCAAACCTACTCCACTTGTTTGCTGAATTTTCAGATGTCTTCATTGAATCGTGCAGCCTACCTCCAAACCAGCGGCATGATCATCAAATTCTGATTCTTTCAAGCAAATCACTAGCAAACACTTAGACATATCGAAATTCTCACCTCCAAAAAGATGAAATAGAGATGATTGTAAAGGAGATGCTTGAAATATGGGTCATTTGGCCAAGTTGCAGCCCCTACTCTTCAATGGTGCTCCTCGTATGAAAGAAAAATAGAATGTGGTGAATGTGTGTCAAATACTGAGCTCTCAATGACATAACCATCAAGGACAAGTATCCTATTCTAGTGGTGGATGAATTACTTGATGAATTAAGAGGAGCATGATTCTTCATGAAGTTGGACCTTTGATTCGAATATTATCAAATTCGAGTGTGTGAAGATGATATACTAAAAATCGACTTTCGGATGCACAATGGCCACTATGAATTTTTGGTAATGCCCTTTGGTCTCACCAATGCTCTCTCCACCTTCTAAAGTCTTATGAATGATATTTTTCAATCTTCATAAGTTCGTATTGGTTTTCTTTGATACATCCTAGCTTACAACTCTTCTCTTGAAAGTCATTTTCAGCACTTTTGATTTGTTTTAACGATTCTTCGAGAGCATGTTCTTTTTGTCAAACAATTGAAGTGTAACTTTTCTTCAACCGAAGGTGGAGTATCTTGGGCATATCATATCAGAGGAAGGTGTGGCGGTGGACCCTTCCAAAATCGAGGTAATCAAAGCTGGCTGACACTATAGAACATAAAATTACTATATCGTTTCCTCGGTTTGACGAGCTACTACTGTAAGTTCATCAGATATTATAGAAAGATCAGTGCACCCCTTATATCTGAAAAAAGATGCTTTACAGTGGTTAGACAAAGCCTCCACTACCTTCGACGATCTCAAGACAACCATGACATCGATGTCTGTGCTAGCGCTACCCGACTTTGACAAAACTTTCATCATTGAAGCCATCTACAGTTGGGATTAGCGCTATCCTCATGCAAGATGGCTAACCCCTCGCTTACACTAGCAAGACATTATCTCCCTTCCATTTGATAATGTCTATCTACGACAAGGAGATGCTCACGATTGTGCATGCGGTAACAAAGTGGAGACCTTACTTGATCTAACGATGCTTCCAAATAAAAACCAACCACAAGAGCCTCAAATATTTGTTGGAGCATAAGATATCCTCCCTCGAATAGCCAAAATGGGTAATAAAGCTTCTTGGTTTATGATTATGAAATAACTTACAAAAAGGGGAAAGAAAATTTTATCACAGATACGCTTTCATGGCTACTCGAGCAAGTTGAATTTTCGACCATCTCCTTTCCAACCAGTGACTTCCTCAAGGACATTAGGAATGAACGAAGAGATAATATAGAGACTAGCAAGATCATCAAAAAATTAGAGGAAGAACCAAGCTCCGTGACTCATTACATATGAGATTCAAAGGACTTGCGTTATAAGAGATGCATCATGCTTGTGCCGAATTCTACTTGCATAAAGACTATCCTTCAAGAGATGCATTCCACACTAGTGGTGGGGCACTCCGAATGAGAATTATTATTATTGAATTTGTATTGCAGTGTGATGTATGCCAATGATATAAAGGTGAAACAGTGGCAAGCCCTGGAAAGCTACAATCTCTACCCATTTTGAACTCGATATGAATCGATATATCGATGGTCTTCATTGAAGAGCTATCCTTATCCCGAGGAAAAGGTATAATTCTCATTGCGGTTGATCGTCTTATGAAGTGTGCCCATTTTTGTGCTATCCGCAACCCCTACACCGCTACCAGCATTGCCTAGATCTTTATGAAAAATATTGTAAAGTTGGATGGGATACCAATATCTATTATAAGTGATGATGATAGGATCTTCACCAGCAAATTTTGGACAGAATTATTTCAGTTACAGGGCACCAAGTTGAAGATGATCATACATACCGTCCACAAATCGACGGCCACACCAAAGTGGTGAACAGATGCTTAAAGACATACCTTAGATGCTTCACTAATGATCAACCAAAAGAGTGGACAAAGTGACTTCCGTGGGCTGAGTGGTGGTATAACACGACTTATCATTCGTCAATAAAATGTATTCCTTATGAAGTCATGTATGGTCGACCACCCCCTGTAATCCCAAAGTATGTACTAGGCACATCTTGTTAGAACTCTTATAGATTCTAAGCTTGGGGTGATCTTTATAGGGGATCGACCTCCTTGGAACTCTATAAGAGTTCCTCTCTCCTAAATTTTTTGTACATAGATTGAAAAATAATTGATCTATTGATGATGAAAAGAGGGGAGAAAGCAAGCTATTTATAGGGCTTCTAAACCCTAACTCCTAATAGGACTCCTACTCTAACAAACTCCAACTTCTAATCAACTTTTACTCCAAGTAAACCAAGACTCCTCTTCCCTTGAATCCTAGCCCTTAGCCAATTCCTAACCATGATGTGGTTGGTGTTTATAGGGGTCTCCAACTCCTAATTTTATTCTTATTCCACCCTAGAGAGAGTCCAAGCTAAGCGGAACGATTTTCCTCTTGCACTAGTCGGCCTCTCTTAGGAGGAGGAGGCGGCTAGGAGACTCTCATCTCATAAGGAGTCCTCCCTAACCCTACCTAACCTCTTCTTTACTAGGGGTGGTGGCTATATTAGAGTTTATTAAATTCGTGACTCAATTGACTCCGACCCGTATCTAATTCAAACTCCTAATCAAACTCAAGTTTAGTCGAATCATAACCCTATTAGGATTTGGGCTGATTTATTATAATAGACTCAAATATTCTCATAGCCGACCTAATGTTAGCTCTAGGTTGGCCAACAAGGCCTAATCTAAAGACTCTACTCAATTGACTATGACCCAACTCAGTTGGGGTCCTAACAGACCCACCCTCTTGGAATCAGCCTTGTGATCAAGGCTGAGGCTCCATAATGTTTTGGTCCTACTATGTAATTATTCTTGAAGCTTCCTCATGGTTTCTATGGTAGGCGCACCATGGTCCAACGATCCAGTATTGTCTTGTATCTCTCCATCATAGGTAGTAGTATCTGGATGGTGGTGCATCACGATCCTGCGATCTCATGCTATCATTAGCTGAACTTGAACCTCCTTATCAGTCTGAATATCAAGTGGATAGATCTGGGCTGAGTCATCCTCTCTAAACTTCCATTTACGATGAGATATTTGGAGGATTAATTATATTTTGGTGCACCGATCTGATCCATAAGTCAAGCCTCCATTGTGATCGCCAATTTTGCAAGGGCCAAAGTAGCAAGATGACCACTTCCTTAAGGCTCAAATTTCTTACTGGTAGGGCTAGAGATGAAGGGAAACTCGATCTTCAATAGCAAATTTCTTCTGCTCTAGTATTTATCGAGGGGCTATCTCTTTCTTGCATGGGCTACCACTTAGTTGTTCTTTAATAATAACTGAGCCTTCTTTTGAAATAATGACTGCCCTTTGATAAGGTCCTCGATGGTGTAAGCCTGTTATGAGTCTGAGGTGGATAGGAACTGTAATTTCACTAAGCTTGTTTTCATCTCTCCTTCGTGCCATTGATCTGTATCATGCCAAACTTCAAATTTAGTACCAAGTAGTATCCCTTTACAGATCAGAAGCATCATGTCAAGTGTAGGGAGAGCCTTAGTGCATATTAAAGATCGGCCATCTCGTATGAATAACACAAATTCTAGCTCTTGATGTGTCAATCACAAATTGTCAAAGTCGGGCAAAGCTAGCACCAACGAAGAGTAGGGGTTGCAACTTGACCGGATGACCCCTATTTCATGCATCTCATTTTTAATCCTCTCTATTTCAGCTTTTTGGAGATGAGGATAATGATATTGCCAAATGCTTGCTGCTAGTTTGCTCAGGAGAATTAGAATTCGGTGGTCATGTCGGGGGTAGAAAGTAGGCCGATTTAGCAAAAATGTTTGAAAATTCAACAGGCGATTGAAGAAGGTTTGGATCTTCAATTTTTGTTGGCTCCCAATAGAATGTTACTAAAGTTGCATCAGGAAGCCGCTGTTCACTTTATTCAAAACTTTCTCCATTTGCTATGTGCAAATCGTCGTTATGTCGCTCCCATATTTCCTACGTAGGATCTCCTGTTCTTATGGCTGAGAGGTTGTTGCTCTCGGCATTATAGCTTTCGATAGCCTTTGGCCATATCATAGGGCAGCAACAATTGCTACCCTTTTCTCCTTTCTTTTTGTCAACAATTTTGACATCAAAAAACCTTAAAACACCTCTCTACAACACCTTTTTATAGTGAGAAAAAGTACTGTCTAGATCTGATTAATCACAAAAAATCGAAGCAAGGTCCATAGAAAATAATTTATGTGTATCAATCTCATCACACGTTGGGAAACTAAGTGGGAGCATCACATGCACAATAAAAGATTAAAACAAAAAAAATCAACTTCCTAAGTAGATTAAATCATCGTGCAAAGATCGGTGTAGGATAAATTATAAAACTGAAAAACTGCAACATGTGAGAGATTGTTTATCTAGGAAGATCGTATATCCTTGAATTTTTAAGATCTGAATAGAGAAGATGAAGAAGGTAAAGTGTCATTCTCTCTAGTGGCATCCACATGGTAGATCACTATAGCGATACTCCTCCAATCGTAGTCTCAAATCTCGTAACTCTTACATAACTTCTCACAGTGAACATGAAGAAAATCCTCTATCTTCTTTGTTGCTTCTCTCATACCAAAGAGGGGTTGATCGACTGAGAAGGAGAGGGAGAGGAAGAGAATAGAGGGGGGCAACTGATAGAACCCTAGAGGAATTTTATACCGATTGATTTTTGAGGGGAATCAACCCTTGGAATGCTATATGGGTTCCTCTATCCTAGTACTCGGCCACAAGGCTGAATTGAAGATTGATATTTGCTTATTCCAAAGTGATGGAGGCTACATACTTATATAAGGCTCTAAAACCTTAACCCTAAGGAGGTTGCTCTCATACCAAATGTCATCCTTGCCCTTCAAAGGGGCAGTGGCTTAGGGGGCTGCAACTAGCTAGCCGCCCCTACTAAAACCCTAGCTGACTTGCCCAGTATAGGGGGCGACAACTAGGAAGTCCTAAGGCCAGATATAAATCCTAGTCAACCTTCTTTATAAGTTAGAGGTGGCTAGGTGAGGTTTATGACAATCTTATAGGGTTTTTATTAGTGACTACTTGGTTGAGTAGGACCCAACCCTACTAGGTTCATATCAAGCCCGTCCTCTTCAGATCAACCTTATCCTCAAGGCTGAGGTTCTATGAACTCAGAGAATTTGGTCTTCAGCTCCTCATATGATTCTCATATTGTATCTTCAAGTGACAAATTATTCTAATACACTAGTACTTTAGTATAGGGACGTTGGCGACATATCAAAATCCTATGGTCAAGTATGACTCATGGTTGGGCTTTTACATCTCCATCATCAATGGTGTTGGGTAACTGAATCTAGGTTAACTTATGCTCTCCCAACTTGGGGTTTAAGCAAGACATGTGGAAGACAGGGTGGATTTTGACATCATTAGGCAAGTTAAGTCTATACGTATGGCTCTAATATGCTCCGTGATATTTGATAGGGCCCATAAAATCATGAAAATATCTTCATGGAGGCTTGTGTGTTAATGGATAATTGCTTGTACAGCTACAGGCGAAGATAAACCCAATCTCCTACTGAGAACTCTCTTTTGCTTCATTCTGACTTAAGCGGTGGAGAGATTATCCTTTAGCAACTATAGGAGTTTGTCCTTATTAATTAGATCCTGGTTGACTTGATCTACTTTGGCTGAGCCAATTACATATTTTGGAATTACAAGGGCCGATCGACTATACAATGCTTCATATGAGGTATATTTTGTAGATGAGTGATATGTAGTATTATACCACAATTTGGCCCAAGGGAGCTATTTGGTCCAATCCTTTGGTCGGTCACAGGTGAAACACTGAAGGTTTGTCTCTAAATACTTGTTCACCACCTTAGTTTGACCGTTAATCTTTGGATGATATGTTGTGCTCATCTTGAGTTTGGTGCCCTATAATTGAAATAACTCGATCCAAAATTTACTAGTTAAGACCTTGGTATGATCAATTATAATGGACCTTAGCATCATATGCAATTTAACAATATTTTCTATGAAAATCTGAGTAATACTAACAACAATATATGGATTTTGCACAACATATAAATGAGCATATTTTGTAAGTCGATCAACCACCATAAGAATTGTGCTTTTACCTTAGGATGGTGATAGAATCCTAGGGTTATATCGTGGAGGAAGAAGGTGGAAAAGGGAGATAATCGATATCTTCGAGGGGATCTGCCTCATAGGGTTTTGTCTTTGGCTAAAACTAATACTTCTTCCTTGATTGATTTTTATAAAAGAGTTTACAACCTTATTTATAGGGCTCTGCCAAGAGTCTCACTAATATTTGACTCTTAACTAACTTGATAAACTCGTAACTAAAAATAATAACTGACTTTGTCTCAACTGAAGATAAAAAATAACTATAACAATTTATAACTGACTTGATAAGGTTTAGCCGACTCATAACTGATTCTGACTAACATGACTCAACTTGAATAGATGGACCCGACTTAGTTAGGGTCCTAATAGACTAGCCCTCTTCAAATCAGTCTTATCCTCAAAACTGAACAGCATCGAACTTTGAGAGTACTTCAATTTAGGATGATTCATCCTATCATAAATTAAGTTTTTCTTAAAATTATCTCACAATAATTCTGAAGTATTGGATAATGACTGGTATCCTATTATCTTTTTAAAATTAATATTAAGATAATTTTATGTATAGTTTCTAGAATTTCAGCACCTTTATGCTTTCATTTCAATTCAGTCAGCTGCAGTAATCCTCTTTGAGACTGCATGGACACTTGTTCTACATCAAATTGTTATCAAAAATTTCTGATTTAACAAAAAATTTTAATAATCAATATTAAAAGCTGAAATATATAGTACCACCCAGTACATCTGATATAGGGTCAAAAACTTGGTATTGTCCGATAACAAACGATCCGTATACCAATCTCTCATAGCATGCGGTATGATAAGAAATTGAAAACCCTGCCATCAATCACATGCAATTGTTCAACTCTAGAGTTCAGTTCCCTAATAATTAGACCTCAAGTGAAAGGTTTCGCCGTCATATTCTGTGCAGAGCCTAGCTCAGTCTGTCTATGACCTGTGTGCATATTCTCATAAATGCTTGCATGCTCTCTTTGCCAAATGTTCAAAGAAGTTGGATTTATGTCAGTCCACTTTATATTATGAGACTGTCTCCGGGAGACAAAAACTTCTAAGGATGGGTCCTGCCCTTGGTTGTTGGTCATGCATGTCAAGATGCACATTATTGTTTAAATAGTGCAAATTTGGCTCTTACGGTAATGATATTTGGAACAGAACCTGGTGATAGGGTTGAGGTTGATGAACCAATTGCCCAGGTCGAAACTGACAAGGTAATACTGCTCATAATTTACAACATTTTGACTTAGCTAAGGTTACAGAGTGGGTGAAGCCGAAGTCAACTCATTTGTTTTATATGTATATTTCAGGTGTCTATTGATGTGGCTAGTCCTGAAGCTGGCACTATCCAAAAGGTTGAGGACCAATTTGTGCTGCTTTAGATAGTATTCTTGTATATTGTTTTCATGGAATTCTGGTTATGATGGTGGAGTATTTAGTGGCCATATGTTAGTTATCAACAGTTCATTGCCAAGGAAGGGGAGGGGAGGGGAGGGGATACAATCACTCCAGGAACAAAGGTTGCTGTTATCTCCAAGTCTGCTCCGGCAGACACTCATGTTGCTCCATCAGATGAAAAAGTAGGAAAAGATACTAAATCTCCTGCCAAGGAGGAGAAAATTGATAAACAAATGCCAAAAGTTGAAGCTCCCACCAAAGAGAAGCCAAAAACACCATCCCTCCCACCTCCCAAAGCTTCACCTTCAGAACCTCAGCTACCTCCTAAAGAAAGCGAAAGACCGAGTAAGTCTCATATGAATAAAAATTTTAGAGTTGCATGTGACAGTCATAGGATGGTATTTCCCATTTTTTGAACCTATTGCAATTGCAGGTTCCTATGCCAAGACTAAGAAAGAGAGGGTTGCAACACGTTTGAAGGATTCACAGAATACGTTTGCAATGCTGGTTGCTTTTAATGAAGTTGACATGTTAAGTATTTATTTGTATTCTTATTTAATTGTTGACCTTGCTGAGATATTGCATGTTTTCGTTTTACCCTTTTTTGTGTGATATCATATTGCTGAAATCCCAAAAAAGGCATTACGGCTTGTTTTTTGTCGTTGCTGTTGTATTATATCGTTGAATCTAGATTCATGTATGCAGAAAAAAAATCATATGACATTATAGTAATTTATGTGCAGGTGAACAAAATAATTGTGTTAAGAAAAATTATTAAGTTCATTTGGTTGTTATATTATCTGTGTACATACTTAAAAATCTTAATCTTCTTGTGCAACATACTCAATCCTTTATGCAAGACAGTTTAAGTTTGATGAGATGTTGATATCAATGTATAAAAAATGAATAATTACACAAACACTATACCTGAAGTTGACATGGCCACTACCTGAAGAATGATGGACTCATGTTCTTCAGAATTCTTTGAAGAAAAAAAAGGATATGGCATCTCGCATATATTGTAACTTACGATATGGCAATATATCCAATGCTTTTGGGTTTCTTATATCATTCAAAGGGAAGAAAAAAGAAACAAAAACAGGAAAAATAAAAAAAAAATCAAAATCTGATTTCGATTGAAGATTATGAATCTGGATTGTGTATTTCACCTCTACATCAAAGATTCATCATTCTACAAAGATGAAAAGCTATCAATCTTGAATATAATAAAAAATAGATTATGAAAATTAAATCTATTTGAAGAACGAAAGAGTAGATGTTTCTTTGATTTATGTAATTGGAATCATTAATTGATTTCTATATTTTTCTTTTTATCCTTGTACTTGGTTTCTATAAAAAGGAGAAAAAGATATTGTAATTGGATCAAATGATGAATTAATAAATTGAAGTTCTTTCCCACTCTATATGCGAGTAATGTAAGGTTATGTCCTAGAGGTAGAGCAGAGGTGTGATCTTTCTTCTCTCATTTTCCATTCCTCTGATATCACAAAAAACATGTATGTTTCCTCTTACCATTGCGGATGTGTCTTGCATCACACAACTAAGCTAAATTAAATTTTGAAGAGTTGATTTTGTGCTTTACTGATAGGTGCTGTACATTGTTTTGCCTAAATAAGTGCTGAATATCTAGAAGAAGTGTGTCCATTGAACTATAAGAAATGAAATCCCCAACAAGAATCTGATCTGTTCATAAAGAGATTAGAAAATGGCAAAAGAAAATTTCTTCTCATCAACTTATAGTAGTACTCATAGAACATATTCCAAAATTATGAGTGCAGAACCAACTTTAACAACATTCATGTCTGAGAGAGTTCTTCTGTTGTCATCAGTCTTAAGGTTTTCCTTTTTTAATTTCTTCAGCGCTTTGGTTGTGGTTATTGGATTATTGTTCTTTGTTTTGAGTATTTACTATAGCAGATGAACATGTCTGAGAGTCATCAGTCACATGGTTTCACAGGCATTATTAAATGATTAGACAATATGATTTCTTTGCTCATGTTAAGGTGTGTACTTGACTTGGCTGTCAAAAATTAATAACAACTAGTTCGTATGGCTTTTACTGGAGCTTGAACATTAGAGTGCACAATCCAAGGCCTGCTAGTAGCTGGAGCACCCTACTTTTAAGTTATGTTTAGCCCTCCCGTTGGAGCCAAGGGCTATACCAGTATTGTCCTCCAGCAACTGGATTCTTGAGGGCAGAGGAAGGCAAGGTTCTTACAACAAGATAAAGTAAATTATGATAATACCTACTAGATTGATTAGAATTAAAATGAATTTTAAGATGAGCAATAAAATAAGAGTTACTATAATTAATATTAAAAATATCATTCTATATTTATCCGGTGGAGTTATTATTGCATTAGATGCATATTATTTTATTTTTTCTATTATCAAAATATTATTTTCATCTCTTGTTTGACAATTAGTAGATATAAATTAGTTTTTGAGAATAATAGTTGTTCAATAATTATGGATGATGAGATCACCATTAGAGGGACCCTTATAAATGACTTATATATGTCAGACAGTTCTCTATATATCATGAATATAAATACGTCTAAGAAAAAAAGAGATAAGGTAAATAATGCATACCTATGACATTGTAGGCTATGTCATATACATGAGGGAAAGATTCAAAAGTTGCTGAAAGATTGATACTTAGATGTATTTGACTATGAATTATATATAACTTGTGAACCTTGCATTCATGGGAAGATGATCACCTCTCCTTTTGGTGGAACTAAGTGGTTATTGAAACTCGTACATAGTGATGTATGTGATCTCATGTCGACTCAGGCTATAGGTGGTTACCCATACTTCATTACATTCACTAATTATTTCTCTAGGTATGGACACGTGTACTTGATGAAGTATAAGTCCGAGACCTTTGAGAAATTCAAGGAATATAAGAATGAAGTCGAGAACCAGATTGGAAAGAGTATTAAGACTCTTCAATCAGATCGAGGAGGAGAGTACTTAAGTACATAGTTCACCCATTTCCTCAGAGACAATGAGATTTTATCCCAATGGACACCTCCTTATACACCTCAGCTCAATAGTGTATCATAAAGGAGGAATCACACACTGTTAAACATGGTACAATCTATGATAAGTTTCGTTGACCTACCCATCTCATTTTAAAGGTATACCCTAGAGACTGCAGCTTACCTTCTGAACAGAATTCCATCAAAGTCGGTAGTGTTTACACCATATGAGATATAGAAAGGAAAGAAGCTCGATCTTAAGATTGTTAAGATTTGAGGTTGTCCTGCCTACGTTAGAAGACACAACCCCAATAAGTTAGAATCAAAGACAGAATGTTGTACATTCGTGAGATACCCAAAAGAAACTTGTGGGTATTATTTCTATCATCTCGACGACCAAAAGATCTTTATTGCAAGAGAGCTGTGTTCCTTGAGAAGGAACATATTCTTGGTGGAAACAGTGGGAGCAAGATAGAATTGAGCAAGGTTGGAGAACCTAACTCAAGCACCATTCCAAAGCCCAAGTTTATTCAGGTACCTAACACATAAGTTCCAACTTTATGTAGGTCTAGTAGAGTATCTTATCTTCTTGAAAGATATGTGGAACATATTAGTGGAGATGACTCTGAGGATGTTGATCCTCAGACCTACGAGGAGTCTATTATGAGTATAGACTCCGGGAAGTGGCAAAAAACTATGAATTCTAAGATGGATTCCATGTACTATAACAAGGTTTGGAACCTTGTGGGTGCACCTGAGGGTATTGTACCTATCGGTTGCAAATAGATCTTCAAAAAGAAGATCAGAGTAGATGAAAAGGTAGAGACCTATAAAGCAAGGCTGGTAGCTAAAGGATATCGTCAAAGATAAGGAGTTGACTATGACGAAACCTTTTTACCTGTAGCTATACTTAAGTCCATTAAAATTATTTTGGCCATTACAGCACACTATGACTATGAGATCTGACAAATGGATGTCAAAATAGCATTTCTCAATGGTGACCTCTAGGAGGAGGTGTATATGATATAGCCAGAGGGATTCATATCTAAAGAGAGTCTAGATAAAGTGTACATGTTACTTAGATCCATTTATGAATTGAAGTAATTTTTTCAAAGTTGGAACATAAGATTTGATAAGACGATCAGATCTTATGACTTTGTTAAGAACGAAGATGAGCCTTGTGTGTACAAAAAGGTAAGTGGGAGTACTATCACCTTCTTGGCACTGTATGTGGATGACATCCTAATAATTAGGAATGATGTAGGAATGCTCTCAATTATAAAGACTTGGCTATCCAGAAACTTCTCTATGAAAGATTTAGGGGAAACATCCTATATTTTGGAGATCCAGATCTATAGAGATAGATATAAGAGGATGCTTGGCTTGTCCCAATCTAGGTACATAAACTCCATTGTCAAAAAGTTTGGCATGACAAATTCCAAAAGAGGTTTCATATCTGTGAGACATGAAATATTACTTTCTAAGAATATGTCCTCAATGACTCCTAAAAAAAGAACAGACATGGATAGAATACCTTATGCCTCAGCGATAGTGTCTATCATGTATGCTATGCTATATACTAGGCCTGATATACTACATGCTCTGAGTATCATGAGTAGGTATTAGGAAGTAAAGTGTATCCTTAAGCACTTGAGAAGGACTAAGGATCTTTTACTGGTATATTAATAGAACCATTGTGGATTCTAAGCTTGGGTGATCTCTATAGGGGATCGGCCTCCTTGGAACTCTATAGGGGTTTCTGCCAACTTGGTTTTCATATATGAGCTAAAAGATAATCGATCTATTGATTATAAAAGAGGAGAGAATACATGACTATTTATAAGGCTTCTAAACCCTAACTCCTAATAGGATTCCTACTGAAGACTCCTACTCCTAACAACTCCTACTCTAACTCTAAGAAGCAACTCCTACTTCCAATAACTCAACTCTAACTCTCAGAAGCAACCTCCAAACTAATCATATTCCTATTCTCACTTAACCCCTCTTCAACCAATCCCTCTTTAACTAGGATAAGAGGTAGTTAATTAGAGTGACATGCATCTTATTCTTTTCTCAAAATATCTTCCTCCAAACTAATCCTAACCTAGCCAGCCTCCTCACCTCTTTAATAGGGGTCGGGTAGATAGGATTTATATGAATGCCCTTAAGATTTATATGTTTGCCCTCTTCAATGAAACTAAATTAGGACTCCCCTAGTTAGAGTCCTAACAGACCTACCCCATCCTCTTTAAATCAGCCTTATCCTCAAGGCTGAGCTCCACATCTTTGGGCCTTGATTTGTAACTCCTCATGAGGCTCTCTTATGGCCCTTATGGTAGGCGCATCCTGCTCCTGTGGTCCAACATCAGTAGTAATGACTAGACGATGATGTGTCACGATCCTACAATCCCATGCAATCATCAACTAAATTTGAGCCTCTTCATCAACTTGGGTGTTGGGTGGATAGATCTGGGCTGAGTTATCATCTCTAAACTTTCATTTATAGTGAGATTCCTGGAGGATTAATTATACTTTTAAATTAGTGTACTAATTTGATTCATAAGTTATGGTTGTAATATGATCTCCAATTTTGTAGGGACCAAAGAAATTAGGAGACCACTTCCATGAGGCTCGAGTCTTCATAAATTCCTGCTGGTAAGGATGGATATGGAGAAAGACTCAATTTTAATAATAAACTTCCTTCTACTCCGATGTTTGTCGGGTGGATGTTTCTTTTTTGTGTAAGTTTGCGTGTGATTATTTTTTAACAATAGCCAAGCCTTCCTCTGTGATGGTAGCTGCCTTCTAGTAAAGTCTATGGTAGGGTGAGCTCGATCTGAGTTTAGAGAAAGCAAAAGCTGTAATTTTTTAGGACTTACTTTCATCTCCTCTTAGTGCTATTGCCCTGTATCATACCAAGCCACAAATTCAACAAAGGTTAACATTCCCTCATCGTTGATTAGTAGCTTCAGATGCTTTGGAGTGAGGGCTTTACTGATGTAGGCTAGGGGATGGCCATCTTACATGTGGATAACATAATTTCTAGCTCCCGATGTATCAATAATAAACACTGATGTAGATGGCATCATGACTATAAGGATTCTATAGATAGTGGGCATGTGGATGTCTTCCTCCTATTTCTTCAAAATTTTAATCTCCATCTAGTAAGGTTTGGTGTTATAGATTCCATATTGGTACTGTCACTAGAGGGACTTAATCTTATTGTGTCATGGGCCGTAGATCGATGGTCATCATCAGTGAAGACTGAGCATTATGGTCCGCTCCTTGGAAAAGTCATGGAAATAGCCTGAGATCTGGGAGTGCTATTTTAGAAGCCATAATTGGTTTGGCCAGATATGGCACTTCAGGAAGAGTTTATACCTGCAAACAAAGAGGCAAAGTTTTTGGAGATAAAGTGTCGTTGCAAGAGAAGGTCATGCCCGAATGATCTATGTCTCCTACGTCTACTGGACGTTCCTTTTAGCTTCGACCCTTTGAGGATGTGGACAACAATATGGCCAAATATGTGCAAGTGGTTCCTACTACAAGATCAACATATGAAGATCATATAGCCTAGTAGGAAGTAGTCAGCTCGGTTCGGTGGAGGCGCCTGAAATTTTAGTAAGCTTCTGCAAGCACTATTTCGAGATTATCATTACTTCGCTCCCATGTTTCTTGTATAAGATCACTTGTTCTCCCTTGCCATTCATAAAATTATTGGTGAGGATGGTGACGGGTTGCTGCTTAAAGGATTCTTCAACTTTTGTTGCTTGCAGGTTCATATAGTCAGCTAAAGCATGAGTCATGCAATCGATCGGTTGAAGTCCTCCTTTGTGTTTCTCCTCCTCAGATACCTAGACCTCTTCTTTAGATTCTTTGATGGATTTTATCATAGAAAGTCCCCTTTTTTGCAGCAATGGTTGCAGCTCCAAAGTTCATTGCAATTCCAACTAAGGCCCTTCGCCGATCTATCGAGTAGCTCTTCTCTCGTCAATTTTTTTGGCAGCAAAGAATGGCTGGGAGCAGAGGGATGTCGATCTATCGTGTAGCTCTTCTCTCATTAATTTTTTTGGCAGCAAAGAATGGTTGGGAGCATAGGGAGGTTTATATGCTACTGGTCTAAGAGTGGTTCTCATCATTCGAGCATTTTGGTTTAACCGTTCCTCTTGGATTCGGGAGAAAGATTGCGATCTTCATGGTGGGGGGCTGCCGCACTTTAACCTCTCCTTTAATTTTTGACTTAAGTCCTTCGATGAATGTCCCTAATAATTATCTATCAGACTAATCATGAGTAAGGTAAAATAATTCATCAAACCTGATTTGGTATTCTTGGATCATGGAGGTTTGTCAGATCTTGGTAAGTTGTCTATTGATATTCTCATACTTGGTCAGCCCAAAGCGATTCATAGCATATACTTAAATTGTATCCATGTTGAAGTCCCATAATTATAGCTAAGCTAATTGTACCATCATATAGCATCTCTTTCAATGTGGATGATAGTGGTGTCTACCATGGAATCCTTTGGTGTTTAGTGATGACGAAAGTAACATTCAACGTGTGAAATCCATTCCATCGGGTCTCCTTCTTCCCATCGAGGGAAGTCCACCCTCATGCATGATTGTCTCATATCAGTGGCTTATTCTTTTTTTTAAGAGACCTCTCTTAATTTGTACTTTGTTGGAATTTTTTTGGGCTCGAAGATCAGCTTAATCCGAATTCGATGAATAAGGCACGTAATCTTTCCTCCATATGTGATTCAAACATCTCCAACTTGGCATCGATTAAACCTTGAGATGCCATTGCATATGCCTCCAGATCTAATATGTCAACATCCTTCTCTTGTTGTTGGGTCAATGATATAAAACAGTTGGGTAGATTGATGGCCGAAAGAGGTGGTGGGTCCAGGGTAGATGGCTGTAGTTTGGGGCTGAATGGTTGCTATTTTTTTTATTCCTATTGGGGCAATGATTTAAGACTATTGTAGGGATCATAGAGGGGATACAATGGTCAAGGCTTAAGTTTAGAGGGATACTTTAGGTTTGTTGTTAATGGTAGCAACTGGTTTGGTAGAGATTGGTGGCGAAAAGAATGATGGATCAAGGTTGTAGTTTAGGGTTGATAGCTTGTGGTTTAGGTTGCTGTTGGTGCTATGGTTTGAGGGTACTATTGAGGCTACAAAGAATTTTTGTGGTAGTGGTTTAAGGTTGAGAAGGAAGGTCTAGGGTTGCTGTTAGGGGCAGCAACCGGTTTGGTAGGTTTGGTGGCTGCGGAAGATAAGGATTGATGGAAGGTTCGGTGGTTGCCAAAGATCACTATTTGGGCTATAGTTTGGGTTGTCTATGGAGATAAAAAAAAAAGGCTATGATGGCTACATCTTAAAGCTAGAGGTGCTCTAAAAACAATATGGGTGGTAGCGACAATTTTGGTAAGGATCAGATATAGGTGCAGCAAAAACACCGAAAGGTAGTGTTGTAGAATTCTACATCGATATACTACGATAGGTTGCTATTTTGTGCTACAGTTTGAGTGTTGTTTGGGTTATAAAAATAGGTTACGATGGTTGCATCTTAAGGCTAAAAGAATGACTTAAAGACATCTTGGGTGGTGGCAACAAGATAGTTAGGTTTTGGTGAGTTAAGAAGAAGAAGAAAGACAAATGTGCAGTAGCAGATTTTTTTTTAAAATAATTCCAGCAGTGAAGATATAATTTTTATAGAAATTTTTAACAAAAATTCAAGTGAAACTTGAGGGAAATCTACTAGTAAGAGAGAGATAAGTCATCAAAAATTTTATGGAAAGAAATGATAAAAAAAGATTTAGTAAAATCAAAGATTACAAGGTGTTAATGTAGAATTTTTTCAGCGAAAGATTTTAGTAGTATAGTCAAAATTTTTTGCAGCAATTTGTAATATGGAATTGAGTAAAACTCAGTAAAAATCCACTAGCAAGGGAAAGGTAATGCTGTCAAAAGATTTATGGAAGAAATCGGCAACAAAAGTTTTAACAAGATCAAGGAATACAAGAAGGTACAATGGTAGAATTTTTTTGTTAAAAGATTTCAATAGTATAGACGAGATTTTTTTTCTTATAGTTCAAAACAAGGATTTGAGTAAAACTCAAGGAGAATCTACTAGTAATGGAAAGATAATGCTAACAAAAAAATTGTAGAAGAAAATGACAACAATATGTTTGACAAAATCGAAGATCATGGGATAGTACTGCAGTAGATTTTTACGTCTAAAGTGCAGTAGCTTAGACGTAAAAGATCAGTAGTTTATATCAAGAATTTTTTGACAAAATCAAAAGAAAATCCAAAGATAGGAAGTGCTAAAGCCGTCGTAAAAATTTTATAGAGATTGGATCAGTAAAAATGTAACAGCAAATCAAATAGTCAAGGGTGTGCGATTGGAATTCTACAGCATAACTTTCATCGTAAAGATGGAAAATTTGCAACAAAAAGTTTGTGCAGCAAATGTGAATGAATTTTTTTTAGAGAATAAGGATAACTAAATTGCAGTAGTAGTAAGATAGGAAACTAGAACCTATTGCAATTTATGGGGAGATCAAAGGATGATCTGCGGTAGTGGAGATAACGATAAAATTTGGTAACGATCTTCAAGCAATTGTGGGAATTACTTTGGACAGCTATGGGTGACTGATGGATGGCTGTGGAAGGGCAGCAAGACTCTAAGAACGTTACTATGATACAAAGTGATAGAACCCATGTAGATTCTAAGTTTGAGATGATCCCTATAGGGGATCGGCCTCCTTGGAACTCTATAAGGGTTCCTCCCTCCTTGGTTTTTTACTACATAAGTTGAAAGATAATTGATCTATTGATAATGAAAGAGGGAAGAATACAAGGCTATTTATATGGCTTCTAAACCCTCACTCTTAATAGGATTCCTACTTAAGACTCCTACTCCTAACAACTCCTACTCCAACTCTAAGAAGCAACTCCTACTTCCAACAACTCCAACTCCAACTCTAAGAAGCATCCTTTAAACTAATCTTAATCCTACTCTAACTTAACCTCTGCTCAACCAAACCCTCTTTACCTAGGATAAGGGGTGGTTAATTAGGATGACATATATTTTATTCTTCCCTCAAAATATCTTCCTCCAAACTAATCCTAACATGGCCATCCTCCTCACCTCTTTAATATGATAGCATTTACATGAATGCTCTTAAGATTTACATATTTGTCTTCTTCAATGAAACTAAATTAGGACTCCCCTAGCTAGAGTCCTAACATATATGGAGGAGGTAGCCTCTAGGTTGAGGTCTAGACTCAAGTTTTCAATCTGATATTGATGATAGCAAGTTAAACTCAGAGTATATTTTCACCCTGAATGGAGGAATAGTAAGCTGAAAGAGTTCCAAGCAAGATACTACTGTCGACTTGATCATAGGGGTGAAATACATTGTTACAACAGAAGCAACAAAAGAAGGGGTGTGGATGAAGAAGTTCATCAGGGATTTGGGAATCGTTCCGAGCAGCGTGGAGTCGATTCCCATATACAGCAACAATGACAAGGCGATAGCTCTAGCAATGGAACCTAGGTCTTATTAGAATTATTCTGAGGAGGTTCCACTTAATTAGAGAGATCATAACCCATAAAGATATAGCAATAGAAAAAGTTTTATATGAAGATAATATTAAAAATCCATTAACGAAGTTGCTGCCTTAGATTATATTTGAGCATCACAGGGGTCTGATGGGGATCAGACATATAAGTGATTAGCTTTAGGTCAAGTAAGAGATTGCTGGTTATAGGTGCCCTGCAAGCCAATCAGTGAGTGATGGCACGTGTAACACGTTGTGCGATCTTTTTGCTTATGATTAGTATTGCCATATTCTCATATTATATTTATCTATAGTATATATATTGTGATGTCCTTGGTTCTATGCAATAAGAATCGAATCATGATGAGATCACGATAATGAGATCGATTTAACTTTAAACACATATCCTAAATAATCCTGATCATAGGTTACTCGAGAGGGACATTGAGATAACCAGATAGATCGGTGTACTATATACCCATCCATATGATGGAGGCAGTTGGTCTCATAGCCACTTATGTTGAGACATTAAGGATATAGTATAAGTGTTCATTGGAGAATGAGTTCATTGATTGATCCGCTTATGGAATGTTGTATGGTTGATGATACCTAATGTCAAACAGCGATTCCATAGTCCCAGATGTGTATCTAGACCTTTGACTTGAGACACCAAGGATGCCTTGTATGAGTACTCCTTCCTTTGATACTAGGCTTACAGGTTTGGAAAGTTCTAAATCTAGTACAGTTGGTTATCAGGATTGGTAGCCAACTTTACAAAGGAAATTGAGTGTCAATAGAAGATCATCCACTCTTGGTATCACGAGAGAAATATCTCATATGTGCCTACTCATACAAATCCCTAGCCATGGTCACTCGGATTGAGAGAGAAAGAGTTTTGCGGTAGAATCCGATTAGAGCAAGACTAACTAATTCCGTATGTGACCTGACAGTACCATGTCCAATATATAATCTTTGGGATATTAGTTGGATAAGAGATTATAAATACATGGTAATTGTGGACAGACAAGTCTGATGGATTTGATCCCCCTGTACCATCTGGGGACTATGGCGTAGTGGCCTAATACGTCCATAGTCGATGAGTCGAGTGAATTATTAAAGAGATAATAATTCACTATATCAAAAGGAGTTTTGATGGGAGTGACTCATGGCTAGCTCGGTATTGGGCCTAGATGGTCACACATATATGGGGGATGCTTCAACGAATAAAGGACTACATGGAGATCCAATTAGCCCCTATTCTCATTAAATTAGACCTTATACTGATGGGCTCCTTGATTGAGACCCAATTAGAAGCCTAAGAAGATTATTGGATAGAGATCCAATAATACAAGGTTAGTGGGTAATTGGATGGAGATCTAATACCTACTAAGGCAAGAGCCCTGAGGTTTTTAGTGGCTCTCTATAAATAGGAGGGGAGACTTATGGTTAATAGGCTACAGCCTTGGCCTCCCCCTCTTATTCTCCTCCCTCCCTCTATGCAAGAGTTATGAGATTATATTGGATGAGTTTCGCTACAGAGATCCATCGTGTGGATACCGCTAGAGAGGAGGACGCTTGACCTCCTTCATCCTCTCCATCCGAATCTGAAAATACAGGGATATACGATTTCCCTAGGTAATCAATCTATCATATGACATGATTTTATCAGTTTTTGCAGCTTTCTTGCGACACAATCTTTGCACGATGATTTAATCTACATGGGAAATATG
Organism: Ensete glaucum; assembly: GCA_021527575.1. Taxonomy (NCBI): domain Eukaryota; kingdom Viridiplantae; phylum Streptophyta; class Magnoliopsida; order Zingiberales; family Musaceae; genus Ensete; species Ensete glaucum. Next base: position 36,472,993 of record CM038555.1, read on the forward strand.
TTTTGTTTTGATTTTTGTTATGCCTGTGATGCTTCCGCTGAGGCATCCTAACAAAAGCCACTGAAGGCAGGGAACAATAAGTTGATGTATGTAGACATCAAACTAATTGGTCGAATAACTTATGCAATGGTGGATATGGGTGCTACCTATAATTTTATTATCGATCGAGAAACAATTACAACTTGGACTAATCTTAAAGAAGGATATAAACTTGAAGGCCAAGTGGATCTCTGGAGTAGCAAAAGGGGTCCCTATCAAGATCGAAACATGGAGCGGGAGCATAAACATGATGGCGGTGTCATTAGATGACTTCCAAGTAATTCTCGAAATGGAGTTCATGCATGCACTGAAGTTGGTGCTAATGTTGTTCCTGAACTCCTTATGTCTAATGGGAGGCGATGGTCCTTGCCTGGTTCTAGTTTTTCGAGGAGAAACTAATGATCCATAAAAAATATTGATATTACAAATAAAGAAAGGGGTACGAAAAGGTGAATCAATCTTTATATTCACTATAAAGCTAGAGGCACTTGAGGGGAGGCCATTTAAGAACCTATCATAGTGGCGAACATCCTGAAGGAGTTCTTAGATATAATGCCAACTGAGTTGCCGAAAACTCTACCACCATGCAGAGGCATGGATCATCGTATTGAGCTAGAGCCAAGAGTTAAGCCTCCAACAAGACCACCATATCGCATGACCCCTCCAGAGTTGGCAGAACTTAGGAAGCAGTTAGATGAGCTGCTAAGCGATTGTCTCATCCATAGTTCAAAAGCATAATTCAGAGCTCCAGTCCTCTTTTAGAAGAAATAAGATAGGAGCCTCCAATTATGCATTGATTATCGAGCCCTTAACAAAGTGACTGTGAAGAATAAATATCTCATCCCACTCATCACGGATTTGTTTGATCAACTGGGCAAGACAAAGTACTTCTCTAAACTTGACTTTCGATTGAGATATTAGCAGGTGCGCATTGTAGAAGGCAACAAAGGGAAGATTACCTGTGTAACCAGGTATGGAGCGTTCAAGTTCCTGGTGATGCTTTTCAGCTTAACCAATGCTCCGACCACATTCTATACTCTAATGAATCAACTATTCAAAGAATATTTAGACAAATTTATGATTGTCTACTTAGACAATATCATTGTCATAGCCAAACGCTCGAGGAGCATGTCGAGCACCTTCGAATAATTTTTAAAGTTCTTAGGGAGAATACTTTATTCTTGAAAAGGGAGAAGTGCTTCTTTGCTTAGATAGAGATTTTATTCTTGGGGTATTGAATTGGTAATGAGTCCATATAAATGGACTGGCAGAATGGCAAACACCAAAGAATATACCGAAGTTGAGATCCTTCCTTACTTTGTCAACTATTATGGGCATTTCATTACTGGATATTTGAAGCGCGCAACTCCACTGACGAAGTTGCTGAAGAAGGAGTAGTCTTAAAAATGGTTAGATAAATATGAGGCAATATTTCAAGACCTAAAGACTACTATGATGGAGGAACCACGTTAGGACTCTAGCTAATAGAGTTCTAATTTTACATTTATTGAGGGAACACACATGTAGAACCCTATCAACCTGCCCCTATTAATAAATAAAGGGGTAGGTTATATAAGGGTCTTGGGTTAAGCATTGAGCTTATATAAACCCTAGCTGGCCACCCCCTAAAATAGTTAAAGGGGTCGGCTAGGGTTAGGGTTAATGAGGAGGAGGCTTAGGGCCAAATTAGAGGAGAATTAGGAGACCCAACCGCCACCATCCCTAGTTGGGCTGGCTAGTAATTACTTCTTAGAGTTGAGTAGGAGTTGCTTCTTAGAATTGAAATAAGAGTTGTTAAAAGTAGAAGTCTTAGAGTAGGAGTCTTATTAGGAGTTAGGGTTAGAAGGCCTATAAATAGCCTTGTAATTAGCCACTTTTGTTCATGAATAGATGAATCCTTTCAGTAGCCTTTGAGTAGCAACTTGGAGGGTGGAACCCCTATAGAGTTTCAAGGAGGCCGATCCCCTATAGAGATCACCCCAAGCTTAGAATCTATTAGGGCTCTAACACTTGGTATAAGAGCATTGTTCCTAATGTCTTGCTGCCCTTCCATAGCCGCTTAAAGATCGTTGTCGAATTTCGTCGTCATCTCCACCACCACGGATCATCCTTTGATCTCTCCATGAATTGCAATAGGTTTTAGTTTCTTACCTTACTGCTACTGCAATTTAGTTATCCTTATTCTAAAAACCTAAAAAAACTATTCCTATTTTGCCACATAAACTTTTTGTTGCAAAGTTTCTATCTCTACGAGAAAAGTTGCACTGTAAAATTTCAACCGCATAGCACTGCTTATCTGATCTTACTGCTGCATTTTTTCTATCCAAATCTCTATAAAATGTTTATGACGGCTTTGGCACTTCCTAACAATAGAATTCATTTTGGTTTTATTAACAAATTATCAATATAAACTTCTAATCTTTTACGTCCAAGCTGTTGCACTTTGGACATAAAATTCTACTACAGTTCATACCCGTGATATTTGATTTTATCAAACCTTTCATTGTCGTTTTCTTTCACAAAATATTTTACAGCATTATCTCTCTCTTACCAGTAGATTCTCCTTGAATTTTACTTAAATCTTTGTTGTGAATTGCTACAAAAAATTATGTCTTTACTATTGGAATCTTTTCGATGAAAAATCTACTACTGCATCTTTGTCTTTTTTCTTCTCCTTAACCTACCAAAACCTAACTATCTTGCTACCACCAATCAATACATCTTTAGTGCACCCCTATAGCCTTAAGATGTAATTATCATAACCTATTTTCACAACCCTAACAACACCTAAAACTGTAGCCCAAGACAGTAAACCCTTGTAGCCACAACCTTCTACCATCGTTCTATTGTCCGAACCTTCCACCACCCCATACCGTTGACCCGTCAATAGAAAAAAGACAAAGACATCTCTGATCTACAGGCATACACCATGGCTTCTCAAGATCAACTGATGCTAATTTTGAAGTGTTGGAATCTTAGCTTGAATTATGGCTTGAATCACGCTTGGAGGATAAGTTACGCGCTTTGTTTATAGAATTCAAAATTGGACAACCACCGAGTCTAACAAAATTCCAATGAGGAGAGAGTTCAGAGAGACCCCAGAGAAGGAGGGATAGCCTTCAAACATGCTTCAGCCATGCATGAGGGTGGACTTCCCTCGATGGGAAGAAGGAGACCCGGTGGGGTGGATTTCGCACATCGAATGTTGGATGATTTTATGGTAGACATCACTGTCATCCACCTTGAAGGAGATGTTATTCAATAGTATAATTGGCTCATATACAACCATGGGGCCCCGATGTGGATTTAATTTAAGAATGCACTGTTGAACCGCTTTGGACCGATAGAGTATGAAAATATCGACGGCCAACTCACAAAGATCCGACAAACCTCCATGATCCAAGAGTACCAAACTAGGTTTGAAAAGTTATCCTACCTTGCTCGTGATTGGATTGACTGACAATTGTTAGGTACATTCATCGAGGGACTTAAACCAGAGATTAAAGGAGAGGTTAAGATGCTGCAGCCCCGCACCATAACAACTGCAATTTCTTTTGCCTGAATGCAAGAGGAACAGCTTAACCAAGATGCTCGGAGATGAGAATCACTCATAGGCCCGCAGCATATAAACCTCCTTCTACTCCCAGTTATCCTTTGCTGCAAAAAAAAAAATTGATGAGAGAAGAACTACGTGATAGATCACTGCAAGAAGGGGTGCCTCCTACTGATTGAACCCCTTGAAGACATGGAGAAAGAGGTCCAGGAGCATGAGGAAGAGGTCTAGGAGCATGAGGAAGAGGTCAAGGATAAAGAACAATAACTGGTTGATATTACGATGCATGCTCTTGCCAGCTACGCGAACCCGTAGATGATGAAAGTAGGAGGACTTCTAAAGCAACAACCGATCACCATTCTTATTGACGCCAGGAGTACTACTAATTTTATAAACAACAAGGTTGCTATTCATATGGCCTTACCTATTAAGGATTGCAGTAGGTTTGACGTTAAGGTCGCCAACGAATGAATTTTGAAGTGTGATCTCAAGTACCATAGGTGAAACTATTACTGCATGATCAAGAGATAGTTGCATATTTCTTCCTCCTCCCTCTAGCTGATTATGAGACCATGTTTAGCATTGAATAGTTGATGACATTAGGTGATGTTTTCTGAATTTTTTTAAAATTAATTATGAAAATTTACAATAAGGAAAATAGGTGATATTGCGTGGGAAACATGGGAGCGACGTAACTGTTAGAAATTGAAATGAGAGAATGAAAACTTGATATTATTGATAAATGCATCGTCTATTTATACAGGGATGAGAAAAGATTTTCCTCAACTAATGAAGATTTCCCTCAGATTTGACAGTAGACTTAGTCAAAAGATTTCCCTCAACTAATGAGGATTTCCCTCAACTAATGAACGAGATTGGCTCGTTCAGTTATAGAGTTGGCGGTAGACTTAGTCAGCTAACATGCCCCCGCAAGATCGAGCTTCTGTCAAGGATGCCGATCTTGGACCGATGCAATAAAAAGGGCTTGCGAGCTAAAGACTTTGTGAGGGAGTCAGCAAGTTGATCAGCCGTGTGAACATGAGAAACACGAAGTCGGACGAGCAACTTGATCCCGCATAAAATGAAAATCGATAGCCACATGCTTCATGCGAGAGTGAAAAACCGGGTTCGCACAGAGGTAAGTTGCACCAAGGTTATCACAATAAATAACAGGCAGAGTAGAAGAAGAAACGTGAAGCTCCTTAAGCAAGTTGGAGATCCAAATGAGTTCAGCAGCAGCAGCAGCTATAGCTCGATATTCAGCTTCAGTCGTAGACCTGGCAACTGTCTTTTGTTTCTTAGAACTCCAGCTGATCGGATTAGCACCAAGAAAAACAATATAGCCAGATGTGGAGGTTCGATCGTCAACATTGCCCCAATCAGCAAAGAAAGACATGAAGTTGAGAGGAGAATGTTTGCGAAGAAAAATACCATGATCAATAGTCCCTTTAAGATAACGCAAAACGCGTTTGACAGATCAATGGATGATGCATGAACCGAGAGCTTTATTAACGCAAAGGAAATATCCTCGAGTAAGGGCAAGATATTGTAGGGAGCCAACTACAACCGAGTAGGGTCCGTAGCAGACTACCATCACATAACTTCGTGATTCACGGAGGATAGAGGAGTGGCAACCTCTTTTGCATCCCGCAGCCGTCTTGAACAACAAATCAAGAATATACTTTCTGTGAGAGAAAGAGACCAAGACGTAGATGTAGCCTCGACTCGAGAAAATAATTTAGGTGACCAAGATCCTTAAGAGAGAATCGCCAATTGCTGAATAAATGCTTGAACCGCCATAGAGTTATCACCGTAATAATAATATCATCCACATAAACCAAAAGATAGATAGTAAACCCATGTTGGTGGCGAAAAGAGAGACATCGATTTAGAGTTAATGAAGCCAATCAAGACAAGTAGAGACCAAGCTCGATACCGTCGGAGCTCGAAAGGCCATAAATGGCTTTTCGTAATTTACGTATGCCGGATCGAGGATGTATAAAACCCGGAGGTCATTGCATGAAAACGTCTTGAAGTGTTCCTTGCAAAAGGCATTGTTAACATCGAGTTGGCGTAAGCACCGCTGGAGACGGCCAAACTCGTGATAAGCCGAATGGTAGTAGGTTTGACGATAGGACTAAATGTCTCGGTAGTCAAGACCAGACGTTGATGAAAACCCTTAGCCACAAGTCGAGCTTTATAGCGAGCAATCGAGCCATCGTGGTTTCGCTTAATGCGATAGACCCACTTATACCCTATAATGTTTTGCGTGGGGTGAGAGGGGTGAGAGTCCATGTACCATTACGAAGAAGCGATCATACTCATCACTCATGGTCGCGCCAGTGAGAATTTTGGGCTTGAGTAAAAGATGATGGTTCAAGAGAGGCTAGAGAAGAGTTGGTGACATGTAAATTAAGAACTTGACGGGGTTTAAAGATACCACTTTTGGAGCGGGTTTGCATTGGATGGCTTGAGACGATAGGAGTAGCAGAGGGTAAGGATTGAGGGTGATCACTAGTGGAGGTGGACACAGGACTACAGAGGAACCAGACAAGGTGAGGACAGAGGCATTGGCTGGAGGAGAGGAAGAAGGAGAAGAAGACGAAGGAGGAATGTGCGAATCGAAATAACAAGTGAGTGTGGATCTTGTAGAGGAACGGGAAGGAGGAAGATGTAGTAGAGGAACTCAATGGGATGGCACAATGACCTTGATCTCGAAAGGAAAGACAGACTCCACAAAAGTGACATGTCCGGAGACAAATACCTTAGTAGATAGAGGATCATAACACCGAAAAGTATTATGTTCAAGAGAATATCCGATGAAAATACAAGGGTGAGATCGAGGCTGCAGTTTATGAGAATTGTAGGGGCGTAACCAAGGATAACACAGACAGCCAAAAACTTTTAATGTGTGTAGGTTAGGGCATTTTTGAAATAGCTTTTCAAATGGTGATAATCAAGAACCGGAGTGGGCATACGATTAATGAGGTACACCGCTTGAAAGGCGATGACGAGCGAAGGCATAGATGCTTGATGAAGCGAGTTAGACCAGTTTCAACAATATGACGATGTTTACGTTCGGCAGAACCAACCAGTTGAGGAGTATACGGAGGTGACTTAAGATGTTGAATACCACAAGTAGATAGATAAGATGCAAGAGCTTGATATTCACCTCCGCCATCAGAATAGATGGTTTTAATAGTAGTTTGAAAATAGTTCTCAACTAAGTTCTTAAATTTAGAGAATACAACAACGACATCAGATTTTTGACGAAGAGGATAGAACCATGTATACTTCGTAAAATAATCTACGAAGACAACATAGAATCTAAACTTGTCAAAGGAAACAACCGATGCAGACCCCAAACATCAAGATAAATAACCTCAAACCGCTTAGAGCAAGAAAGAGAGGAAGTACTAAAAGGTAATTGATGACTTTTATTACTAAGACAAGCATTACAAAGGTGAGTAAGAACATTCTGGATTTAAAACAGGAATAGAATAACGAGAAAGTAATTTTTGTTGAATAGAGTTTGAGGATGACCAAGACGACGATGCCATATATCGATCGGAGCTGCGTGGAAGTGTTTTTGGGTGAGAAACACGGTGACGGCCATTCGTAGATGTTGTCTTTATTCGGCGAACTAGAGATGCCCTGCTCAAGTCCTTAACAAGAAAATAATCAGGAAAGAACTCAATAGAAGTATGATTTTGTTGACAAAATTGAGAAACAGAAATAAGATTTCGCTTGATGTGAGGGGCACACAAAACATTATGAAGTGTAAAAGAAGAGTCGTTAGAATGTAATGTCTTAGAACCAACATGAGTAATAGGGATTCGATTACCATCACCAACGATGACGTCTTCATGGCCGCCATAGCCATTATGGAGTGATAAATTCTGGAGATCAGAGGTGATATGGTGGGAAGCGCCAGAATCCACAATCCAGTTAGACGGACCTTCAGAAGAAGCAGTCAGGATATTTGCTTGAGGCCAAGTTGATGGTGCTGGAAGACGCGATCGACAAACTTTGGCAGTGTGACCGATTTTGTCACACAATTGACAGACAACTGGTTGTAGAGACATAGGTGGGGGGCGACGAGGTGAAAAGGAAACATTTGGATGAGAATTGACGGACGAAGGATATGGAGGAAGAAGTGATGGATGAAAACTCATAGTAGTGGGAGGTTGGGTGACTACACCTTTTGAAGTATTATTGTGGTATTTACTGGGGGCTTTTTGAGTTTTGGGTGAACTGAGCTGTGATGGGAGGTTCTGACAAAGGTCCCGATAGCTTGGTGTCCCGCTTTAAGTAAGCTTCATAATCCGTCAGCTTGTCATAAAGTTCTTCAAAGAGGATAGGAGAGTCACGCACCCGAAGAGCAGCAGTAAGTTCTTTGTACTCAGGATTTAAGCCATTGAGCGTGTGAACCAGTATCTCTTCATCAGTAAGAAGATGACCTATCAAAGCCAGGTCATCGATAATGACTTTGATATTTTGTAAGTAATCATCAATACAACTTCCCTCTTGCTTGAGAGTCATAAGATTGGAGAGTAGTCCAAGCATGCGAGTCCGAGAGTGGTTCGCCAGAGTAGTCTGTAACTTGTTCCATGCTTCCGCAGCAGTGGTACAGGAAGTCACAAGCGGAGCGATGGATCCAGTAATAGAGGCCTGAATGGCTTGGAGGATTAGTCGATCCGCCAAACTTGTAGGCGGGGGCTGGGCTAGGGTCTCCTGGGACATGAATCATGGCTGGTGGACAACTAAGTGAACCGTCAACATAGCCCAATAAATCATAACCAATCAAGAGGTTAGAGAATTGAGCACGCCAAGAGGCATAATTGCCATTTTTAGATAACTTAAAGGGGATTAAAGATGCAGCATTAATGGAAATAAGACCGGACGATGAAATGTAATTAGTAGGAAAAGAGTAGGGACATCAAGTGGATGAGAAAGACATTAGAAATCACAAAAGTGTTGCGAGTTGAGAACGATAAACCGGTGACCAAGAAAAGGAAAAGAAGAAAAGAAAAGAAAAGCAATTAATGGCTATAAAGTTGTAGGTAGTAGCATAGATCAAGGTGGCTAACAAACCGAATCGAATAGTGTAGAAAACATCCGTAGATACGGAGTGAGTGGCGAATGAGAATATCCAACGGTACTAATAGGTACAGTGCAGATGGGAATCACGCCTTACTATTGGAATACGATCGAAAGGGCAGAGAAATGGTAGCGACGCCGCACGAGGAGAAGCGCTCTGAGAGCTATAAACCGTGGATCGAGGGTGTTTAGTAGATTTGAAAGATCCAGCAAGTAGCGTTGCCTCGGTAATGAGATAGCAGTAGAGGAGGCAGCATGTAATGGCAACTATTTTTCTGTCGTTTGACAGAGAGAATAATTTCTCTTATGGCTCTGATACCATGTTAGAAATTGAAATGAGAGAATGAAAACTTGATATTATTGATAAATGCATCGTCTATTTATACAGGGATGAGAAAAGATTTTCCTCAACTAGTGAAGATTTCCCTCAGATTTGACAGTAGACTTAGTCAAAAGATTTCCCTCAACTAATGAGGATTTCCCTCAACTAATGAACGAGATTGGCTCGTTCAGTTATAGAGTTGGCGGTAGACTTAGTCAGCTAACAGTAACGACAATTTGCACACAACAAATGGAGAAGATTTTGCATAAAGCATGCAGTGGCTTCTTGATGCAACTTAAGCAGCAATCTATGGGGGAGCCAACAAAATTTAAAGACCCAAACCTACTCCACTCCGCGTAGCTTACTCCTACTCGTCGGCATGATCATCGTATTCTAATTCTTCAAAGCAAACCACCAGTAAACACTTGGCCATATCACTATCCTTACCTCTAGAAGGATGAAATAGAGAAGATTGTAAAGGAGATGCTTGAAACAGGAGTCGCTCGGCCAAGTTGCAGCCCCTACTCTTCGCTAGTGCTCCTCGTACGAAAGAAGGATGGAACATGGTAAATGTGTGTTGATTACCAAGCTCTCAATGGCGTAACCGTCAAAGAAAAATATCCAATTCTAGTAGTGGATGAGTTATTTGATGAATTAAAGGGAGCATGAATCTTCACAAAGCTGGGCCTTCGATCCGGATATCATTAAATATGGGTGTACGAAGAAGACATACCAAAAACAACATTTCGGACGCACAATGGCCACTACAATTTTTTTGTAATACCCTTTGGTCTCAGTAATGCTTCCTCCACCTTCTAGAGCCTTATGAATGATATTTTTTGGAGTTATTTTCATAAGTTCATATTGGTTTTCTTCGATGGCATCCTTATTTATAGACCTTCTCTTGAGAGTCATTTTGAGCACTTATGACTTGTTTTGACGATTCTTCGAGAGTATTTTCTTTTTGTCAAAAAATTAAAGTGTAACTTTCTTCAATAAAAGGTGGAGTATCTTGGGCACATCATATCAGAGGAAGGAATGGTGGTTGACCCTTCCAAAATCGAAGCAATGCAAAGTTAGCTAACCCCGAAGAACATAAAATCAGTGTGTGACTTCCTCAGTTTAACGAGCTACTACCATAAGTTTGCAAAAGACTATGAAAAAATTAATACCCTCTCACATCCTTACTGAAAAAAGATTCTTTTCAATGGTTGAACAAAGCCTCTACCACCTTTGACGAACTTAAGGTAGCCATGACAACGATGCTCGTACTAACACTACTCAACTTCAACAAAACTTTTGTCATTGAAGTTGATGCCTTCGGAGTTGGAATTGGTGTTATTCTAATGCAAGATAGCCACTCCCTTACTTATACCAGTAAGGCATTATCTCCTTCCCATCTAAAGATGACTATTTATGATAAGGAGATGCTCGCGATTATGCATGTGGTAGCAAAATGAAGACCGTACTAGATCAAGCAACGCTTTCAAATCAAGACCGTCCACAAGAGCCTAAAATATTTTTTGGAGTAGAAGATATCCTACTCCTGATAGCAAAAATGGGTAATAAAGCTTCTTGGTTATGATTATGAAATAATTTACAAAAAGGGGAAAGAAAATATTATTGTAGATGCACTTTTGCGGTTATCCGGGCAAGCTGAATTCTTAGCTATCTCCCTTCCAACCAGCGACTTCCTTAAGAATATTAGGAGGGAATGGCGAGATGATCTAGAGACTAGTGAGATTATAAAAAAAACTGAAAGAAGAACCAATCTCCTTAGCCCATTACAGTTGGGATTCAAAAGTTTTGCGCTATAAGGGATGCATTGTGCTTACGCTGAATTCTACTTACATAAAAACTATCCTTTAAGAAATACATTCCATATTAGTAGCACGATACTCCAGATTCCTTAGAACCCAAGCAAATTTTTTATTAGGTATGGATGAAAATGTGTTATTGTTGAATTTGTAGCACAATGTGATGTATGCCAACGATATAAAGGCGAGACAGTGGTAAGCCCCAGAAAGCTACAACCTCTACCTATCCCAGATTCAATATGGACTAATATATCTATGGACTTCATCGAAGGGCTACCCTCATCACAAGAAAAAGGTATAATTCTTGTTGTGGTTGATCGCCTTACGAAGTATGCCACTTTTATGTTATCTGCAACCCCTACATCGCTTCTAGCATTACTCAAATCTTTATGGATAATATTTTAAAATTACATGAAATGTTAAGATCTATTGTAAGCGATCGTGATAGGGTCTTCACTAGCAAATTTTGGACAGAATTATTCTAGTTAAGGGCACTAAATTGAAGATGAGCACGGGGTACCATCCACAAATCAACATCCAAACTGAAGTAGTGAACAAGTGCTTGGAGACATACCTTAGATGATTTACTAGTTATCCTCCAAAAGAATGGACAAAGTGGCTTCCTTGGGCTAAGTGGTGGTATAACATGACTTATCATTTATCGACAAAATGTACTCCTTATGAGGTTATGTATGGCCAACCACCCCTTTTAATCCCAAAATATATATTGGGCACATCTAAAGTAGAATAGGTAGACAGGGAGCACAAGGACAGGGATAAAATTCTGAGGTTACTAAAAGGTAATCTCACTGTAACCCAGGTAAGGATGAAACAACAATATGATCAGTACAAAAGCGAGAGAGAATTTGCAGTGAGAGATTAGATTTTTCTTTAGCTCCAACCAAATAAGCAAATATTGGTCCAAACCAAGGCATCCATAAAGCTTTCACTATGGTATTATAGACCCTACTAGATCATAGAGCGCATCGGAGCAGTGACATACAAATTGGACTTACCTGTCAGTTCCCAGATTCACCCAATCTTCCATGTGTTGTACTTGAAGCTCAAGTTGGGACAAAATAAGATGACCCAGAACCACCTGCCATATATTATAGCCTAAGAAGAACTCTAGCTCCAATCGAGTGCCATCATTGATTGACAAATCATAACTCGACGACGGTGACCCACTACTGAAGTGTTAGTATAATAGACAAATCTACCTGCAGAAGATGCCACCTAGGAGGATTATGACGACTTGAAAATCAAATTCCCAAAGTTCATGGAGCGTCAGCCTCAAGGACAAGGTTGATTTAAAGAGGGTAGGTCTATTAGGACTCCAGCTAATAGAGTTCTAATTTTAATTTATTGAGGGAACACACATGTAGAACCCTATCTAGCCGCCCCTATTAATAGATGAAGGGGTCAGCTATGTAAGGGTCTTGGGTTAGGCATTATACTTATATAAACCCTAGCTAGTCACCCCCTACTATAGTTAAAGGGGCCGAGTAGGGTTAGGGTTAAAGAGGAGGCTTAGGTCCAAATTAGAGGAGGATTAGGAGTCCTAACCATCGACCACCCCTAGTTGGGCCGGCTAGTAATTATTTCTTAGAGTTGAAGTTGGAGTTGCTTCTTAAAATTAGAGTAGGAGTTATTAGAAGTAGGAGTCTTGGAGTAAGAGTCCTAGTATGAGTTAAGATTAGAAGGCCTATAAATAGCCTTGTAATCATTCACTTTTCTTTATGAATAGATGAATCCTTTCAGTAGTCTTTGAGTAGCAACTTGGAAGGTGGAACCCCTATAGAGCTCTAAGGAGGTCGATCCCCTATAAAGATCACCCCAAGCTTAGAATCCGCCAAGATTCTAACAAACCAGTGCATAAACTATTAGACTATGGGAAGTCCTTTGAAATCCATACAAATGCTTCAGACTTCGGTATTGGGGGAGTTCTTATGCAAGAGGGTCATCCGGTGGCCTACGAGAGTTGCAAGTTCAACAAGACCGAACGGTGATATCTAGTGCATGAGAAGTAGATAACAGTAGTAGTCCAATGTCTATGAGTTTGGTAGCACTATCTTCTTGGGGCACGGTTCATGCTAAGAACAAACAACGTCATATTAAGTTACTTCCAAACTCAAAAGAAACTCTCCCTAAAGCAAGCATTGTGGTAGGACTTTTTAGCTGAGTTCGACATAGTAATAGAGTATAAGCCTGGAAAAGTAAACATTGTGGTCGATGCATTGAGCCGAAAAGTGAAACTGTGAATGTCATATAGTTGGAAGGCGGAGGTCAAACAAGTCAGTTGCACTCTAACTTCCTTTCTAGGATTAGGAATGGACTATACAGTGATCCTCAAGCAGTAACCCTGATGCATCAAAGGGTAAAGGCACTATGATTTTGGGTCTCAACAGGGACTTATCTACACCAAAGGGAATAGAGTTTATGTTTTGCGGATAGACAATTTAAGGAATGAACTCTTGAAAGAGTGTTACGATTCCCTTTGGACTGGACGTCCAAGCATTCATCGAATAATGGCTCTTGTAGAGAGGGCCTTCTACTGGCAGAAGATGGGGACTCATATAGAGGACTATGTTCGAATATGCCTTACTTGCCAACAAGATAAGGTAGAGCAGTAGAAGCCGATGAGACTTTTGGATTCGCCAACCGTACCGGAAAGGCCTTAAAAATGCATCTCCTTAGACTTTATATCAAGCTTGCTACTAGTAAGGCGACTAGGATCGATACTCATGGTGGTCGATCAGTTTTCAAAGTATGCAACATTCATTGCTGCACCCCTACACTGTTTAGCAGAAGATGCGACCAAGTTGATCATGAAGAATATAATGAAGTATTGGGGAGTCCTGCACAACTTCATTAGTTATTCAGATGCACGGTCCTTGGGACGATTCTGGACTCAGTTATTCAAACTATTATAGTCCAAGTTATACTTCTCCGCAAGCCTCCACCCCCAAACGGATGGCCAGACTGAAAGAATCAATTCACTCTTGGAGCAATATCTCTGGCACTACGTGAGTGCCAACAAAGTAAAGTTGTTAGAAATAGCTCAATTCTTCTACAACTTACAGTGGAGCTCTATATCCAACAAGAGCCTTTTCGAGATTATTACGGGACAACAACCATTGACTCCTCACACCTTGGCTATTGGGTATACAGGAAATAGCTCGTCAGTATATCACTTCGTAAAGGAATGATATCGAAATACAGATATTGCATGAGTTTACTTAGAGAAGGCGACCAAAAAGATGAAGAAGTGGGCCGACTTGGGAAGGTGACTACAGGAGTTCAAAGTTGGTGACTTGGTGTTGGTGAAGCTCTAACCAGCATCACTCCAGTTCTTTAAGCACAAAGTGCATAAAGAATTAGTACGCAAGCATGAAAGGCCCTTCCTAATTGTTAATAGGATAGGCAATATCTCCTACAAGTTGCTGCTGCCTACATGGCTCAAAATTTATAATGTCTTCCATTCAAGCAACTTGAAAGCCAACCACTTAGATCCACAAGATGCTTCTCAAAATGTACCAACTTAACTATCCCCAACTAGAGTCTCCTACAAGAAGCGAGTTGAAACAATTCTAGCAGATCGTAAAATAAAGCTATCCAACGGAATAGAGCAAACTGAGTAGTTGGTGAAGTGATAAAAGCTTCCCTAAACTAAAGCTAGTTTGGAGCCTGATGTCCTACGACATGAAGAAATCATCATCAAAGCATACCAACAAGCATCGATGAGGGCATCAACAATTTAAGTGGGTAGAATGTCATGAACGATCATCGCTCAACCGTAACATCTTCACTCAATGAACTGTTCATCGCTTTTGCTTGCTTATACAAATATTTAGAAACTTATTTTACCTTGATTTTGTGTGATTTTTCCTAAGAAATGTGACCAAAAATAGTTCGTAATGCTATAGATGACCGCTCATTGTGCAGAGCTAAAACTGCTCAAAATAGCTCCATTTTTGGGGTGTTTTTGTTGAATCTCAGATTGATGATGAGATCAATTAATGAGTGTTTAATCTAATATATATTATTATAGGGAAGTGATGCAGGTTTAACCATGACGATGAAAAGGAGTTACAGACCAGACATGGACCCAGAATCAAGCTTAGGCATTGGGCTAGGGTTTAGATGATGCAGTGGGAGCTCATCAGGAGTTCACTAGGGCTTCGTTGAAGGTATCAAGAAGATCGCTAGGAACATGTTGAGAGATTGATGGAGGAAGACTGTGAGACTCACCGCAGGGAATGCTGGAAGTTACTAGATTGCGGGAGTGAGGTCATTAAGCTTGGTTATCATATATGATTGTAATCTTTAAGTTGTAGGTTAAGGTTGAGTCCGAAATGAGTATGATTTAGAAGGAATCTAAATCAACTCAATAAGGCAACTAAGTCTACTAAAAGGGTTTGATTGAGCATAGGTTGAGCTCAATTAGTTGGCTAGAGAATTAGTCAATATATAGTTGAAGTCAGGATTGGAAAAGCGAAGGGAATCACTTTTTTGAGATTCCCGATGGTTGAACCGCTAATGAGCCACGGGTAAACCACTCGTACCAGATTTTTGGGTGGCCTAAATTGGCTCTACTAGAGAGTATGGTGGAAATTTATAAAAACACCTCATCTGCTCTGTTTTCGGATTTCCTCTTCCTCAAGTAGGAGCTCTCAGGTTGACGTGAACTCCTCCTCTGATACGGAACTGTTTGGTACTACATCGAGAAGACTTTTAGTCCCACATCAGTAAGAGTAGCAAGAGAACAATGGCGAGGATCCTATATAAACCATGGCACACCATTGATCTAAATCACGTAGTTGTGTGGTGGGCGCAGAGTGAACTATTCTTTCGCCTTTTACTAAAGAATATCATGCGCTCGCCACTGCTAGCGGTGGCGGGTGAACTGCCCATACCTAGATTTTTTGGATATATTTAAATTTTGATTTCAAATTTTGAAGTCATTTGGGGCTTATAAATATCTTATATTTTTTTATATTTCGTATAATACTTTTGGGATCATTAAGTATTGTAATCATTGAGTCTTAGTTAGAAGTTAAGTCTTAATTGAGTTAGATTTGGAAGGAATCCAAATCAACTCAATAGGTTTGGTTGAGCTTGGGTTGAGCTCAATCAGTTGACTAAAGAGTTGGTCAACGTAAAAGTCAAGCCAAAATTCGAAAAGTGGAGAGAACCACTTTTGCGGAAATTTTGGTAAGTAAACCGTTGGTGAGCAGCGGTTGGACCGCCCGCACCATAGAATCCAGACGGCGGGTAGCACCTTTCGGTAGGTAAACCACCAGTGAGCAACGGTTGGATCGCCCGTACCATAAAATCTGGGTGGCGGCTAGTAACTTTCGGTGGGTCAACCACCTAGGTGGCGATTAAACCCCCATATCACAGAATGCAGTAGCGGCTAGTGGCTGATGGTGGGTGAACTGCCCAAGTCGACGAGTAAACTGCCCGTACCTAATTTTTCCAGGTATGTTTAATTTTTGGCTCTAATTTCTGAAGCCACTTAGGGTCTATAAATACCCTAAGTATTCTTGCATTCTTAGCATAACTAAGAAACTCTTTTGGGTAATTAAATTCTATGAAAAAAATTATGTGTGATTTGTATGAAAAAGAAAAGGGAAGGGAGAGAGCAGATAGTAACTTTTTGAGTCTCCCTTGTAAGCAAGTGTAAGGGTTTTATCTTCACCCAAAGAAGATTGGTAGTGGACATCGGTGTGCCTCAAGAAGGAGGACTCGGGAGTGGATGTAGGCCTTTGACACCGAACCACTATAAAATCGTGAGTTGTTTCTTTGCTTTAAATTGCTTATATTTTCTTGTATTGATGTTTCAGATTTAACTCACTCTTTGAAAGTAAAATTTTCATGTTGCTTATCTTTCAAGTTTACTTATTAACTTATTAACTTTCATTCAAACACTCACTCATTTTTACCAAAGACTAAAAGCTTTCATTTTAATACTTTGGTTTAATAAAAAAGGATTTCATTTAAAACAAAAATCTATAGTTGCACTAATTTATCCCCTCCCCTCTCTTAGTGCTAATTGATCATAACAATTAATGTCAAAGCAATGTTATTACTCTTTGGATTAACACCCACTTGAATAAATGACTTATTTTAGTATAAATGAGGGACATTCCATCTCACGTCCTCCTATGTTCAATGGGATGGATTACGCATATTGGAAGACAAGGATGCATATTTTTCTTATCTCTTTGGACCTTGATCTATGGAATATAGTTGAGAATAGATTTGAAAAATCTTCCAAACCAATGAATGAGCTAAATGATTTGGAAAGGAAGAATTTTTCTCTAAATAAAAAGGCTATGAATGCCTTGTTTTGTGCACTTGATAAAAATGAGTTTAATTATGTTTCTGCTTATGATTCAGCTTTCGATACTTGGCATACTTTTAAAATCACACGTGAAAGCACAATTAATATAAATAAATTAATTAATGAAACACATTACAAAAATGAACTTAAAGAACACCTTCCAAAGAATAGGAAGGATTGTGAACTAAAAATGACATATGACTCCTCGAGTGAAATCTCAAGTGATGAGAACCTTGGACATGAACTTTTGATGAATGAGCCGAAAAAATTAATGAACTTGAACCTTATAAAAATTATAGACACAACCTCTTGCTATGAACGCAAGAAGTCGAGAAGCTCCAAAGATAAAATGCTCAACCAAGAAGTGGAGAACCTTATTTTAATGGCGATCGAAAATGAGGTTAGTGAGTCTTTAAATATTTTTTTAGAATTATTAAATATGTTCCATGACTTGTTTGATGAGTTCATAAAACTTAGAAAGTATTTTAAGTTACTTAAAGTTGATCATGATTTGTTAGCTAAAAGACTTGACGAAATGCATGATTCCTTAGCACCACATAAACCATGTTCTAAATGTGAAATGCTAGACAACATTAAAGATGAAAATATCACACTTAAAACTACATTAGAAAATTTTAAAATAGGAAACAAATCCCTAAATATTATACTTACCAATAAGGGTCATATTAATAGAAGAAATGGCATAGGCTTTGTTAGTAATGGTCAACAAAAGTTAACCATTTTTGTTAAAGTACATACCTTACATTTACCATTAAAAGTTAAATATAATTCTTGTGAAAGATTAGGACATAATGTCTGTAAATATTTATTTAGAAATTATAGTCCACATAAATTAATTTGATTTTCCTAAAGGAACCATAAACAACCTTAAGTCATTAGAAAAAATGGGAAGAATGTGTCATGAATGACCCAATGTTAAATGGATACCTAAATCAAAATCTCTCATAATATAAAGTTATTTACTAACAAGGCTACGAGCAATAAAAATATTTTGAAGTAGATGCTCAAGTCATATTACTTGAGATCTAACACTCCTTCAAGTTTACTAGCCTAAGTGGTAATAAGAAAATTATTGGAATTAAAATTATTGACAATGAATCTTTTAATGGTTCATCATTTATATAATTAATATTGATGATGCATAGCTAGAGTATATAAGTATAAAAATGAATTAAAACCAAAGAACCTTAGTTATTGAAAAACATATTGAAACTTATAAACAAGAAATTTTGAGTGAATGCTAAAATCATTGGCTTGTCTAAATGTAAAGACTATTATTAAAATACTACAAATATTGACTAAGTTTTTGGAATGATTGATTTAAATGTTATATTTATTGAAATGCCATGATGATTGAATGCTTATGATTAGAGCATAGAAAATATATATGCTTCATTTTTAAGATAAGTTTGTCAACTCCTTGCACTATGTGTAAAAAGTTAGACTTATTTAAATATTAAAATTGAGATTGGTTAAATTTATGCTTTAAAAATATTTTATATCTTATATTAATGACCATGTTGAAATGAAATTTAGTTTTTAGTCTTAAACAAAAAATCATTAATTTAAAAATTATTCTTGAAAGAAATCACATGAAACAACTAAAATGAGGATAATTAATCTTACAAATATTTCTATCCTATGAATCCTTCAACAAGAGATAAAATGATACTATTATTATTGAATTTATTTAACTACAAAGATAATTAGATAAATTTTTACCTTTTTTCTTTTAAAAAACAATCTATGATGATTTTATTGAAATTTTTCGAAAATCGACTTTTGATGATGACTTTGGATATGTTTTCGAATGATTTTGTTTTAATGAATGGATGTGTTTGAATCTATCCAACTTCATTGATATTTTACTTTTGATTATTTGAT
Source organism: Ensete glaucum (assembly GCA_021527575.1). Classification (NCBI taxonomy): domain Eukaryota; kingdom Viridiplantae; phylum Streptophyta; class Magnoliopsida; order Zingiberales; family Musaceae; genus Ensete; species Ensete glaucum. Next base: position 36,492,075 of record CM038555.1, read on the forward strand.
AACTTAAATCATGATCTTGAAATCTTGAAAATTATAATTTAAGATCTATTTATTCACTAAGATTTCTACACTTTATTAAAGAAAAGTTTTCATCCTAATCATGATCTTGATTTCTCAATATTTATAACTTGATATAACTATAAGAACCAAGACCCTCCTCCTTACTTTGTCTCCTAAGATTTCAAAAGCTTTAAAATTTCATCTAGGAAGAAATGTGTCAAAATATATCATGTTCTTGGCATTTATGTTTTGATAATAATATTCTTCATGACATGATTACTTATGACTTTCTTCTTAATATAACTTATCACAAAAATTAGTATTTCTTAAGTTTGTGATAAGTTAAAAATTAAAAGAGATTTACATTATCATGAATATTCCCTTAATTTCTTGACTTCTTATATGTTATGGGAATCATATTATTGATCTCTATAAAAGGGAGATTTATAATCTTAATAAGTATAATTAAAAATTTTATCAAGATTATTCTTTTATTAAAAAAATTTATCTTGGATAAATTAAGATTATCCCCTAAGACTCATTTGTATTATTTACAAAAAAGGGGGGGAAAGAAACTTATTAAACAAAATCATGTCTTTCAGATTTTAATTTTTAATGACATAATATCTCTTATACTTTTTGGCATAAATTGAACATGGATGAAAAGAAATTATGCAATTATATTTCTTTCTTGAAAATAACAAAAGGTGGGAGATAAAATTTTTAATATGATTAGAAGCAAATATTGAATGATGAACAAGTGCTTAGAAAAAAATTAGAACTTTTTAAATAAATACTAAATATTGGATTTACAATTTGAGCTTAATCTACTATCATATTTTCTTTTGGAATTCATGATAATAATTATCAAAATCTACATGAGATATGATTTTCTTGATTTGCTACCTTGCTTGAAATTTACATAAGATAAATTAAATTACATGGATATCTCTTGATTTTTTTCTTAGATTTTTTAATCGAAATCTATAAAATTAAGTATTTTTTTGATATTTTTCACTTCTCTACCTTGATTCTACCTTCGTATTCATACAAAGTAGAGAAAGGAAATTACTAGCATTTCAAGAGACTAATAAGTCTATTGATTTCATTCTGAATCTCTTGAAAGTGATTTTGATGATTTTAAAATTAAATGATATCATGATTTTAATTTATTGAAATTATAACTTAAAATCTTTTATAAATCAAATCTCTTATGTCTTCTCGTATTATTTAAAAAGAAATTTTTATATAAATTATGATCTTGACAACTTGAGAATTATTATACATAAATTAAGATATTCTATGATTTATTTCTATTCATAATTTGTCTTCATTAAATTGAATATCTCATCATCATGTTAATTATTCTTGATATATTTCATGTGATGATTGGTATATTTCTTGATATGTTTATTAAAAAATAATATAATAGAAAAAGTTTTACACTATAGTAACCATCCTCTCTTTTTGACAATGACAAAGGGAGAGCAAAACTTGTTAGCTTATAAACTTGCAAGCTTGAACAATACAAAGGAATTAAAATTTTGCTAGCTTGCACTTCCCAAAAGAGAAGAAAGAATTTACTAGCTTTATTTGCTATGTTTACTTGAAATTTACATGAGATTGTTGAGCTCATATTCGAAATATTCTTCTAAATTTTTATACCTATAAGATTAAGGTTAAAAGTTAAGAATGCTAAATCATGAAAATATATAAATTGCTAATCTAGATTTCATGAGATTAAGCTTTTTGTGATAATATTTTTGAAAACCTTCTCCATGTTTTGTATCTTATAAAAAGGGAGAGAAAAAATTACATGAAAATGTGCTACGTTTAAAATTTATAAGAGAAAATTTTTGGTATCAAGAGATAACTTTTGCTACACTTGAAATACATAAGTAGTCTTTAAATCTCTTAACTTTTGAGCTCATCATAATATTGATTTTAAAATTTATTAAGAGCTCTTCTCATAATAAAATAATTCAACAACACCTCCCTTGTTTTTCTTTTTATTAATTATAAAGGGAACGAAAATTTTATAATGCATATACTAAGGGGGAGTAATGTCATCATATGTTTTGAAATTATTAGCTATACATTTCACATTTTTATTGATGACAAATGGAGAAAAATATATATATTGATGACACATAACATTGAAAAATATTTATTGATAACACTTGATGATATAACTTGGATATTTTACAATTCATGATTTGATGACTTGATACAAATTTATGTTGAAATTTATATAAAATGTTGATTGCTTGAATTTAAGAGTGTGTGCTTCTCTTAAATTTAAGTAGTATGGATTTAGGGGGAGTTAGGATTAACTCCTATCATCAATTGATTGTCATCATAAAAAAAGTGGGAGATTATTTAATCTAGGATTTTGATGATGAAATTAATTAATGGATTATTGATCTAACAGGATTGACAGAGTTGATTGATGCAGGATTAATTACGACAGAATGATTATTACAATCAAGATTGGCCAAGGTCAAGTCCATGCATCAAGTCGATACAGTTGGGAACTCGCCAGGAGTGCATCGGAAGCTCATTAAGGGTATAGGGAGCTTGCTAGGATGGTGCAAGGGAGTTTATCAGAAAAAGACCGAGACTCATCAGAAGATTATCAGGGGTAGTCGAAAAGTTTGCTAGGAGTTAGGATGGTCTTCTAATGGATGTTTGACAATTATAATTATATTTAATTAAGTCATAATTAACATTATGCAGGTCTAACTATACCATGATCAATGAAGTTACAATCAAATGATGGGACAAGATAAAGTTTAGGCATCGGACCAAGTTCGGACGATGCAATAGGATCTCGTCGAAAGTTTGCTAGGAGATTCGCCGAAGGAATCGGGAAGCTCGCTGAGAACGCGAAGGGAGATTGCCGGAAAGAAGACTGGAGGACTTACCGTAAGATTGTCGAAGGTTGTTGGATTATATGGAAGTTAGATCTTATCTAAGCTAAATTGATCATTAAGTATTGTAATCATTGAGTCTTAGTTAGAAGTTGAGTCCTAATTGAGTTAGATTTGGAAAGAATCTAAATCAACTCAATAAGACAACCGGATCCACTACTGAGTTTGGTTGAGCTCAATCAGTTGACCAAAGAGTTGGTCAGCATAAAAGTCAAGCCGAAATTTGAAAAGTGGAGGGAACCACTTTTGCAAAAATTTCGAAGAGTAAACCGCTGGTGAGCGATGGTTGGACCGCCTGTACCACAGAATCCGGGTGACGGGTAGCACCTTTCGGCGGGTAAACTATCGGCGAGCGATAGTCGGACTGCCCGTACCACAGAATCGGGGTGACGACCTATAACTTTCGGTGGGTCAACCGTCTAGGTGGCGGTTAAACTGCCTGTACCATAGAATATAGCGGCAATCAGCTGCTGATGGCGGGTGAACCACCCAAGTCGGTGGGTAAACTACTCGTACCCAATTTTTCTGGGTATGTTTGATTTTTGACTCTAATTTCTGAAGCCACTTGGGGTTTATAAATATCTCAAGTATTTTTACATTCTTAGCATAACTGAGAAACTCTTTTGGGCAATTAAACTTTATGAAAAAGAAATTATATGTGATTTATAAGAAAAAGAAAAGGGATGGAAGAGAGCCTAGAGATAGTAACTTCTTAAGTCTCCCTTTTAAGCAAGTGTAAGGGTTTGATTTTCACCCGAAGAAGATTGGTAGTAGACACCGGTATGCCTTAAGAAGGAGAACTTGGGAGTAGATGTAGGCCTTTGGCGTCGAACGACTATAAAATTGTGAGTTGTTTCTTTGCTTTAAATTGCTTATATTTTCTTGTATTGATGTTTTGGATTTAACTCACTCTTTGAAAGTAAAATTTTCATGTTGCTTATCTTTCGGGTTTACTTATTAACTTATCAACTTATCAAATTGCATTCAAACGCTCATTCGTTTTTACCAAAGACTAAAAGCTTTTATTTTCATATTTTGATTTAATAAAAAAAGATTTCATTTAAAACGAAAATATATACTTACACTAATTAACCACCCCACCCCTCAAGTGCCAGTTGATCATAACATAATCTTTACCCAAAGGAGATCAATAGTGGACGTCGGTGTGTCTCAAGGAAGAGGACTCGGGAAGTAGATATAGGCCAAGATTGAGGTCAAACCACTATAAATTTTAAGTGTTCCTTACTTGTTTCGTTTACTACTTATAATTGTCGGGTTCTTAATTATATTTAACAAAAATCAAGTGACACTTCCGATTTTATTTACTTCTTGAAAGCAAGGTTTCAAGTCATGCACTTCCAGGAAACTTAGCATTTTATTTTGAATCATTCACTTGCTTTACTTGAACGAAAAGCTTCCAATTTTTATATCTTGCTTCAAGCGAAAAATTTTTGTTAAAAAGAGAATTTACACTTGCACTAACTCACCCACCCCCCTCTTAGTGCTAATTGGTCCTAATAATTGGTATCAGACTAAGGTATTTACTCATTGGATTAATACTCACTTAAGTAAATGGCTCATTTTGACATGAATGAGGGGCATTTCATTTCACATCCTCCCATGTTTAATGGAACGGATTACATGTATTAGAAGACAAGGATGCATATTTTTCTCATTTCTTTAGACCTTGATTTATGGAATATTATAGAAAATAGATTTGAAAAATCTTGCAATCTAATGAATGAGCGGAATGATGTGGAAAGGAAGAGTTTTTCTTTGAATACAAAGGCTATGAATACCCTGTTTGTGCTTTTCACAAGAATGAGTTTAATCGTATTTTCGTTTGTGAATCGGCTTTTGATATTTGACACATACTAGAAATCACACACGATGGGGACTAGTAGAGTAAAAGAATTTAAGATTAACATTTTAGTTCATAATTATTAGTTGTTTCGAATAAAACCAAGTGAGTCCATTGGAGATATGCACACTTGTTTCACGGATGTCGTCAATGGCCTTAAAGCACTTGAAAAATATTTTTCAAAATTTAAACTTATGAGTAAAATTTTAAGATCTTTACCTAAAAATTAGGATCCTAAAGTAACTGCTATACAAGAGGGCAAAATTTTAAATAACTTGCCTCAGAAAGAAATTATTAGCTCACTTAACCGTAAAGCTCATGATGAGCTTGGTCAGGATATAGTACTTCAAATAACAAATGACTCCTCGAGTGATGAGGATCATGATATTGCACTATTATTAAAAAAATTAAAAATTTATAAAAAAGAACAATAACTATAAAAATAAAAATGAACTGAAGAATGATAATGTCATATACTATGAATGCAAAAAAAATTGGGACATTTAAAAAATATTTTTTTTCAATTAAAGAAAAAGATGCTATACAAGAAAAAAAAACACTTTCGGCCACTTGGGATGATTCAAGCTCTTCGGATGAAGAAGACTACTCTAAAGAAGTTGCTAACTATGCTCCAATGGTGATCTAAGATGAGGTTAGTGAGTCTTTAAGCATTTTTTTTCGGAATTATTAAATATGTTCCATGATTTGTTTGATGAGTTTAAAAAAAGTAAATCTTTTAAGTTGCTTAAGAATAATCATGATTTGTTAGTTAGTAGACTTGACAAAATGCATGATTCATTAGTATCACATAACCCATGTATTAAATGTGATATGCTAGATAATGTTAAAGAAGATAATATCATGCTTAAGACAACATTAGAAAAATTTTAAATTGGGAATAAATCCTTAAATATGATCGTAGCCAATAAGGGTCATATTAATAGAAAAAATGATATAGGCTTTGTTGATAACTTAACAAAAGCCGACCATGTTTATTAAAGGACTAACCTTAAATGTGCCACCAAGAATCAAGTATAATTTTTATGAAAAACTAGGATATAAAATAAACAAATGACTATTTAGAAAATATAGTCTATACTAACTAGTTTAGGTTCCCAAGGGAACTTAATACAACAAAAAATGATTAGAAAAGAAAGATAAAGTTTTTAGAAGGACCCAATATAAAATAGGTACCCTAAATCAAAAATATCTTTCTTATGGGTTTGTCTCCAAAGTAAAGCTAGGAGCACCAAATGATATCTTGATAATGGATGCTTAAAGCACATGACTGGAGATCCAATTTATTTTTCTAAGCTCACTAGCTTAAGTAAATGAGTTGTCACCTTAGGAGACAACAACAAGGCCAAAATCATTGGAAAAGGAACTATAGGTAACACATCAAACCTCTTGATTGAAGATGTGTTGTTAGTTGATGGCTTGAAACATAATTTGCTTAGCATTAGTCAATTATGTGATAAAGGTTATGTGATTAAATTTTAACCTAATGCTTGCATTATTGAATTGCTACACAAAAATAAATCTTTGATTGAGTTAAGAAACAACAATGTGCACACTATAGATATTGAAAAATTTTATAATAAAACTTATTTTTCAGCTTTGAATAATGATACTTGGATTTAGAAGAGAGTAGGTCATGCTAGCATAAAACTTTTAAACCAAATCTCTACCAAATATCTAGTAAGAAGCTTATCTCATATTAAGTTTATAAAAGATAAAGTATGCGATACTTGTCAATTAGAAAAATAAATAAAGAGTAGCTTTAAGTTGAAAAATCAAATAAGCACCTCTAGACCACGTCAATTGATATATATGGATTTATTTGGTCCAATTGACATTACAAGTTTAGGATGTAGCAAATATGCATTTATTATAGTGGATGATTTTATAAGATATACTTAGACCGATTTCTTGGCACAAAAAAATGATACATTTAAATGTTTTATAAAATTTTGTAAAATTATTTAAAATTAAAAATGATATATGATTTCTTTAATACATAGTGATCATGGTGGAGAATTCTAAAACCATAATTTTTAAAAGTTTTATGAATCAAATGGGTATATCCATAATTTTTCTGCTCCACGGAATTCACAACAAAATGGAGTAGTCGAAAAAAAAAAAGGAGCTTACAAAAAATAACTAGAACAATGTTGAACGAACATAGTCTACCCAAATACTTTTGGGTCAAAGTTGTTAATACGATATACTATGTTTTAAATAGGGCTCTTGTAAGACCATTACCCACTAAAACTCCTTATGAATTATGAAATGATAAAAAACCTAATATTTCTTATTTTAAAATAATTGGTTGTAAATGTTTTATTTTAAATAAGAAGGGTGCTTTAGGAATATTTGATGTAAAATATGATGAAGACATTTTTCTTGGTTGTTCTTCTATTTTAAAATCTTATCGTGTTTTTAACAAAAGAATATTAGTAATAGAAGAATCCATTCATGTTCTTTTTAATGAATTTTTTGAATTTAAGAAGATTGATTTTGATGATGAAATTAATCTTGGTACTTTGAATTTAAATGATAATACTCCTAAAAGTAACTTAGATGAATCTACTTTCAAATCCTTACCCAAGAAATTAAAGTATATAAATGATCATCCTAAGGAGCTTATAATAGGAAAAAACATCAAAGGGAGTTCAAACTCGATCTTCTTTTAGGAATTTTGTGTAAATGCCATATTTCTTTTTCAAATTAAGTCAAAGTGCATTGATCATAAGAGATGATTCTTGGGTTAATGTAATGCTTGAAGATCTTAATCAATTTGAGAGAAATGAGGTATAAAAGCTTGTTCGTAGACCTAATGACTATTTAGTGATTAGTGCTAAATGCATATTTAGAAACAAGCAAGATAAAAATAGTATCATGGTTAGAAACAATGCTCGATTAGTAGCCAAAGATTTCAACCAAGAAGAAGGAATCGATTATAATGAAATCTTTGCTCTCGTGGCTAGACTTGAAGCCATAAGGATGCTCCTTGCCTTTGTATCTTTTAAAAATTTTAAGTTATTTCAAATGGATGTTAAAAATACTTTTCTAAATGGTTTTATTTTCAAAGAAGTGTATGTTGAATAACCCCCGGGTTTTGAAAATAATCTTCTTCCTAATCATATTTTCAAACTTACAAAAGCTTTTTATAGATTAAAACAAGCCCTTTGGTATGAAAGACTTTTAGTTATTTTCTTATTTCAAAGAAATTTTCTAAAAGCAAGGTTGATACCATATTATTTTTTAAGTATTTTAAAAATAATTTTTTTGTTCTTCAAATTTATGTTAATGATATTATTTTTTAATCTATAAATAAATTTTTATGTGAGTCTTTTGATACAGAAATGAGCCAATAATTTGAAATTAGTCTAATGGGTAAGTTAATATTCTTCTTAGGATTATAAATAAAATAACTACATAATGGTATCTTCATTAGTCAAACTAAATACACCTGGAACTTGATAATATATTTTAGGATAGAAAATGCTAAATCATTAAACACTCTCGTGAGCACATCTACAAAGTTGGACTTAGACAATGAAGGAGAAAACTTTGACCAAAAAACTTATAGAGGAATGAGAAAGTTTATTATATTTAATTACTACTACACCAGATATCATGTTAGTGTTGGATTATGTGCAAGGTTCCAATCTAATCCTAAACTCTCTCATTTGAAAGTAGTTAAATAAATCTTTAGATACTTAAAAGAAACATCAAAACTAGGATTATGGTATCCAAAATCAAATAATATTGACTTGATTGCTTATTCATATGCTGATTTTGGTAGATGTAGAATAGATAGAAAGAGTATTACCGGGACATGCCAATTTTTAGGACATACACTTATTTTTTTGAATTTTTATAAAATAAAATTTAGTAGCTTTATCTAATTATGGAAGTATAACACATTACAGCTAGTGCATATTGTGCTTAAGTTATTTGGATGAAAAATATACTAGAAGATTACTGAATGAAATTAAAAAATATTTCTATAAAATATGATAACACAAGTACTATATGTTTAATCAAAAATCCTATTCAACATTCAAGAATAAACATATTGACATTATACATCATTTTATAAGGAATTATATAAATTGTCAAGGTATCTCCTTGAAATTTATTGACACTAAGCATCAATTAATAGATCTTTTTACAAAACCTTTAAATGAAGAACAATTTGATTTTTTCTTAGAAGAGAACTTGGAATGCTAAATCATGAAAATATATGAATTGCTTGAGATTAAGTTTCTTTTTTTTATGATAATGTCTTGAAAACTCTCTCTATTTTTTATGATTCACAAAAAGGGGAGAAAATTTACATAAAAATGATATTTTGCTATTCTATAGATTTATTTGCTACACCTACTTGAAATTACATGAGATGATTTTAAATATAAGTAGCTCCTAAATTTTTAAATCTTCTTGGATTTTTTAGCTTATCTTTGAAATTTTCTTTTCAAAATTCACATCTACAAAATTGAGAGCTCTTTTTAATGATGTTTTACAACTCCACCCTTGTTTTCTTTCCTTCTTTTTCATAAGAGGAAAAAAATTCTTTATGGCTCATATCATATTTTACAAAGGGGGAGCAAAGACTCATGTGCCTTAAAATCCTTAGCCCTACATTTCAACTTTTTGTTGATAACAAAGGGGGAAAAATAGATCTTGATGACTTATGTAACAAGGGCATTTATTTGTATTTGTTGATAAACAAAATAGTTAATAACTTAAAGTGAAATTTTCAATTGTTGAATTTCATTAAAATCGTTGATGAGTTGATGACTTGATACTTTTAAAGTAAATTTTTGTTGATGTATGATTATCTCATTACAATCCTTGAAATATTATTTGCTTGAAATATTAATTGCTTCATGATACTTGAATTCAAGAGTATGTGGTTCTCTTAAATTTAGATTTTTCTTATTATGGCATGGATTTAAGGAGAGTTAGGATTAACTCCTATCATCAATTGATTGTCATCATCAAAAAGGGGAAAATTATCGAATCTCAGATTTTGATGATGAGATCAATTGATGAGTGTTTAATCTAATATGTATTGTTAGAGAAGGGTGATGCAGGTTTAACCATAATGATGAAAAGGAGTTACAGACTAGATATGGACCCATGATCAAGCTTAGGCATCAGACCAAGGTTTGGACGATACGGTGGGAGCTCGTCAGGAGTTCACTAGGATTTTGCCGAAGGTATCGAGAAGATCGCTAGGAACACACCGGGAGATCGCTGGAGAAAGACCGTGAGACTCGTTGTAGGGAATGTCGGAGGTTGTCGGATTACGGGAGTGAGGTCATTAAGCTTGGTGGTCATATATGATTATAATCCTTAAGTCGTAGGTTAAGGTTGAGACCGAAATGAGTGTGATTTGGAAGGAACCCAAATCAACTCAATAATGCAACCAGGTCCAAAGGAGATCAACAGTGGACGTCAGTATGTCTCAAGGAGAAGGACTCAAGAAGTGAACGTAGGCCAAGGTTAAAGTTGAACCACTATAAATTACAAGTGTTCATTACTTGTTTCATTTACTACTTCCAATTATTGGGTTCTTAATTGTGTTCAACAAAATATCAAGTGATGCTTCCGATTTTATTTACTCCTTGAAAGCAAGGTTTTAAGTCAAGCACTTTCAAGAAACTTAAAATTTTATTTTGAATCATTCACTTGCTTTACTGGAATGAAAAGCTTCCGATTTTCCTATCTTGCTTTAAGCAAAAAGTTTTTGTTAAAAAGAAAATTTATACTTGCACTAACTCACCCCTCCCCCCTCTTAGTGTTAATTGATCTTAACAGGTTTCACATATTATAGTGACCGCTCTATGCGGTGCAAAATGTTAGTCATCTTAGCACCCTAAAACCACCCAGGTGGCATAGGGTTAGATGGAGCTTTGGTTATATGTCGGGCATGAGCATTCAACACAAGTTGAACTTATCTTGCGTCGACACCTTAGGAACCATTGTTTTTGGACTTGTAATTGTCTATACAGCTCTCTAAAGTCATATTTTGTTCCTTTCTCTCTTTTCTCTATTGCGCTCAAGGTGTTCGACGAATTGCTTGTAAAGCTTCCCTCTTTGCAAGACATCGAGATTTGTCCATCGCTTATTTTCAAGCTAATCAACTTCTCTTTGCAGGTCATTTAGGACCAGCACAAGGTTGTACATGGGTTGACCCTTTGTGGATGAATAACGCTTAGACATTTCATGACTTAGGTAATCTCAGCTAAGTCTGAAATATTAGACAATGTTGCTTCACGACTTAGGCAATTCCAGCTAAGTCTTTAAGTTTGCCGCAAGGGTGCCACACAACTTAGAAAAATTCAGCTAAGTTCATAACAATTAGACGGTACTACCGTCGAAGAGAGCTCAGGAATTTGAGCTCTGGTGGTACTATTGTCAGCCTAGGCAGTACCACCATCGGTCATGGGTGGTACTATCATCGAAAGTCCCAAAAAAGCATAAAATAATACTTTTCGGCTCTTTAGGCAGTGTCATTGCTTGGGCTTGGTGGCACCACTACCCAAGCTTGGTTAAGGTCACTGAATTGGCCTTCCAATAGGCCTAATTTAGTTTTGGTTCAGGCCCCATAGTCTTGAAATCAAGTTGGCATAGTTTTGGCCCAATACCAACTCAATTTGACTCAAAATGATCACGATCAAGGCTTAATCACTCTAATTATAATTACAAAACCTTCAGCATATTGTCCAACATTTCGACATGTCATTTGTTCATCTGACACTTTATCTAAACCTCTAATGCATCATCCTTTCTTTTGACATATCGTCTGATCTATCGGCATGTTGACTTTCCACAACATCCAATCTTTTGACGCAATACCCGATCCTTTTTAGCTTGATGCCCGAACTCATGACACGAGCTCATCCTTCGGCACATTATCCAATCATCTGGCCTAATGTCCAATCTTTGGCATGATACTTTTTGATCCAATGCTTGATTTTTATGCTTTGACAAATTGCCTTTTGATAGTTCGAGTCCATAATTGAAGTTTTTCCTACGTCACTTATCTCAAAAACATATTAGTCATAAACTTATCAGTTGATTTCATCATCAAAATCCGAGATTCAGTAGAGGACAGCGAAGAAGAAAGGATTCTTCTTTCACACTTGCTACAAGGTGGTGCGCAAAAGCTGCAAAGAAGGTGTGTAAAAGCTACGAGTTTTGTATACTGCAAGGGACGATCATCGTAGCTTCTTCTACTATATGAATATCGCTAGAGAGGAAGACACATGCCCTCATTCATCATCTCTTTTGGATCTGAGATTTTATAGGGATATACAATCTCCCTATATAATATATTTAACACATGTTGTGTAAATTTTTTTGATTTTATGATTTCTCATGCACCAATTCTCACACAACAATTTGATAGTTTCTTTAGGAATTTAATTTCTAGTTTTGTTTTTCATTATGCATATGATGCATAATCTGAGATTTCCTAACATTATACCTATTGGGGACATGCTCCCCAAGGAAGAACTTATTTGTTCAACCCTTAGACTACTTGATAATGATGATGCTACATCCTTAACTGAAACCTGACTCAAAGAGGTGGAAGAAGAGGAGGAAGACATCCCGACCTGTGACCGAACTATAAGATGAGGGTTACCTGAGAAATGAGAGGGGATGAAGACTAACGGGATGAGCCACCCCTCTATGGTGAGTATATAAAGGAAGGCAGACATCCGACACAACTCTTCGCATTCTTTAGAAGTAGGAAACAAGTCACCTCGTCATCATGGCACCTCGAAGAAGTTGAGAGAATATTGAGATTCGAGCCTCATCATAATTGAAGTGACTCTTCGAATTCGATGAAAATGGCACAAACCAAAAAAGAGAAAAAAAAAAGAAACCCCTCTTCCACCACCATGTATCTCGGGAGAAAGAAGGCTGCCACGACGGAGCGCGTGCTCGAGGTGTGTATCTCCGCTTAAGAAGGAAGGCCAGACATTACGAAGCATGAGCTCGAGTTATATATCTCAGCTAAAGAAGGAAGGTCGCCGTGGTGGAGCATAAGCCCGAGTTATATATCTCGGCCAAAGAAGGAAAGCCCGCCACGGCAGGGCCAAGAGAAGGTGTTCCCAAATCATGTATCTCGGGACACAGTGGAGCATGCGCCCTGGTCATCCAACTCAAGGAGAAAGAAAGCCCACCACGGTGAGGCCAGAAGATGCGATCGAGTCATGTACTTTAGGGAAGGAAGAGGCCTACCATGGTAGAACATGAACCTAAGATGCATAGGATAAAAGAAAGGAGCAAACAAGGCTAAGCGATTGGGGCAGAAAGACCATACCCAAAAGCATATGAGTAGGAGAGCACAACCTACCTAGAGAATAGCCACCAATAAAGGGTGCCCTGGGTATCCTGACTAATAAAAGCACACCGTGACGTACCTCGAACCCCTCTACAAGGCTTTTGAGGTATGCCTTGGGGTGGGGGGAACGAGTGATAGGAAATATTTTAGCACCTTCCACATGTCAATACTTGGCAACCACTTAGGAGCCGACGTAGAACATGTGATTGACACATGTCTAGAGGAAGCATAGCCAATTCGGTGGACGCTACATGACCAACTTTGTGTCGCTCGGAACTATACGGGTTGGCACCACATGGTGGGGGATCGGACGGATCGACCTACACTATCAAGAGCATGCGGGCCGACCGCTCACATGATTGCACCAGATAAAGTAGCGACAACCATTAGCGACCTGCGTACGATCGAGTCGTCACCGTAGGTATAAATACTGATCTCCGAGCCTGAGGATGGAGGAAACTAGGGGACATCACAAAAATCACTTGCTAACTTAATCCTCAGAGAGGTCGAGTCGAGATTTCTCTCTCCCAATATCGATCTATAGTGTAGGAACCCTTTGAAGAACAGATTGATCGTGTACCTCTTCTTAGGTCAACCTCGAAACCACGAAGGAGCTTGAGGCCTGCTTCGCGATCGAGCTCATCCTCCCAATCATTTTTTCCTTAAGATCCTCGTAGATGACTTTGTGCACTCGGGCGAAACCAAACTGTGTTGACTCGATGATGACAACGCAAAGTTGTAGAACACCATTCTTACCAATCCATTATAACATTGACATTTTATTAAAGGTTATATTTGATGTTTCCACTCTATACGTATTATATATTTGTTTGGATAGACGATAATACTCAAATCCACAATATGTAAGTTGAAATTTAAATACAATCAAAGTATTGGATATATATATATATATATATATATATATATATATATATATATATATATATATATATATATATATATAGTTAATTTGGTGGAAGATTTGAAATAATTAATGTATAATTATGTAATTTAATTTAATGTTATTTCCGAAACTGTTCACACTTTCAACGCGGCGATTTGCTAAACCTTCGTGAGAAACTGGCAACCATCTAAACCCTACACGTCTCCACCCGCCCACCCGCCCGCCCGCTTGCCGCCTCCGCCACCATCATACCCATTGCTTGCTTCGCCCGGCTAACTTCCTCTGCGCTAACCCTAATATCTCGTCCCTTAGCCGCAATGTCGGCCGCCTCTAGAGGCATTCTCTCCCGCTTCCGTCTGCTCTCCATCAGCTGTAGGCTCGAGGCACCCTACCAGCGAAGCTTCTGCGTGCTGCCACTCGTTGGAGATAGCGAGATCGAGACCAGCAGTCGGCTTATCGAGGCCAAGCCCGGGGTTATGACACCCAGCTCGAGAAGGACAGGGGCAATCGGCGTCAAGTGCGGGATGACGGCGCTATGGGACAAGTGGGGCGCCAGGATTCCGATCACTGTACTTTGGTTGGACGATAACATCGTTTCCCAGGTGAAGACTGTCGAAAAAGAGGGGATTTTTTCTCTACAGGTGTGTTGATCAGATAAAAATATTGGATCTTGGGCTTTACTCTCTGTTAGAGTATCCGAGGCTTTTCGCTTCAACATTACCATTAGGTTCTTTCCTTTTCTAATATTTGGGGTAATTAAATATGTATAATTTATAACAATAGAATAGTATTCTTTAGTTCTAGCATGAATTTTGAACTATACTTGCTTTGATGATAATTAGGTCGGAGCTGGACAGAAGAAGGAGAAGCATTTGACAAAGTCAGAAGTGGGACACTTTAGAGCTCAAGGGGTTCCTCTGAAGAGAAAGCTGAAGGAGTTCCCAGTGACAGAAGATGCACTTCTTCCAGTAGGTACACAGATCACAATCCGGCATTTTATTCCTGGACAGTATGTTGATGTCACAGGCATTACACGTGGTAAAGGTTTTCAGGTATGGGATGCTTGTCTTCTGCTACAGTCATATGATCTATCTTGTTCAAAAAGGTCAACCTATGGAATTGATCCTCCCTCTACTATTTCATTTTCTTCCATGTACGTGCTTAGTTGTTTCAAAATGACATACCTAGAATCACTAATCTTAGCATATGTTAACCCAAATTACTTTTGCACACCATAGAAATAGCCAAATATGAGTTTGTCTTAAATACTTGCAGTGCTTTTCAATGTCTGATTTTCATATTTTCTTAAAAAGAAAACTCCTTTTTCTGATTAAGAGTTTCTCAGTTCATAAATTATTCAAAGTCTATTTCATTTTCTTCCATGTATGTACTTAATTGTTTCACAATGACATACGTAGAATCACTAATCTTAGCATATGTTAACCCAAATTACTTTTTTCACACCACAGAAATAGCCAAATATGAGTTTGTCTTAAGTACTTGCAATACTTTTGAATGTCTGATTATCATATTTTTTTAGAAAGAAAACTCCTTTTTCTGATTAAGAGTTTCTCAGTTCATAAATTATTCAAAGTCTTTTTTACAGGCTCCACATTTGAAATTGTGATATGCATTTACACCAATTTTGTTAAACACCTAGTTGAACATAATTTTGTTAAAGACCACTTCAAATGGTCTTTCCATGGCCATCCAACCACTGATGTGGCTGAAAAACTTTCCCCACCCCACCAATTATGACTAGAAAATGGTATTATGGTGAAATTTTTGTTAAACATATGATGTTTGATATAATGGGTGTGGGCTTTGTGGAACTTTGATAAGGCTAATATAGGCCTTGGAGTAACCCATGTGGGATGGTCACTGGTACATTTACGTGGAAGGGGCAAACCTTTTGTAGTTTGCACAGAAAAAAATTTGAGGAAACATATATAGGAAATGAGATTGATGAATTTTTAACGCACATGTAATTCCTCGATGGAAGATTTTCTAGCAAAAGGTAACATAAGTCGTTCTATGCTTTATGAAACCTTTTAATGTTATTATCATAATTCAATTGTTTTTCATATTTAAGGAAAATAATAACATGATGACCCATGTTTGCTCTAGTAAGAAGTTTCAAGTTAACAAGGGAGTGGAAGATGGAAGAAGCGCTAAAAAATGTTGGAAAACAGAAGGTGTTATAAAAAGTTTTGCCAAAGGATTACTTTAGTGTATGAGATTGTAAAAAGGAAAAACATCTCAGTTAACAGTTGTTTTGTTTCCTTCATAATATATTGTGTTAGGAGTGGAGATGCAAGTTTTACTATTCTGTATGTGCATTGTCTTCATCTCCTCGCATTATTGATCCATGTATTGCACACAACTGATAATAGCTGTTGTGATTAAAGTCTATTTGTCTGTCATGTTTGCATCCTCATTTTGAAACTCATGCTGATATCTTATTGAACATGCAAAAATTGTCAAAAAATTTTGCTAATTATCCAAAATTTTTTATGCATAAATCTCCTTTGAGATTGGCTTTGTTTCAGTTGTTCTTCTTACCTCCATTGTTCAGGTTCCTCTTAAGTTTCTCTAGAAGAAATCTAACTGGATAGTATAAGACCTGCTTTTTAAGGTGGTTTCTGATACAAGGAGAATAGGCCTCCTGAGGCTGAACAAGAGAGCAGGGTTCTAAATAACTTAAAACATTTTTTTTTTTGTATAAAATAATCAGTCTCATGGCCATGCCTCAGGGGCTTATAAGTCTTTATGTATTTAGGCTACTGAGAGACTATACATTGAGGGAGAAAGCTATCTTTTGCCAGTAACCTTGTCACTCTTCGTTAACCAAGCCTCCAAATACATTTAATAGCTAAACAACTTGCTTAACCTAGACTTAATCAAATTTTCGACACCAAATAGACCCAAAGTTTGACTCTAGATATTCCCTAAAATCTCAACTAAAAGTACTGATGGAAATTAGGGATGATTGCAGATCTTGTTTTTTGGGTAACAGAGTATTAACCTTCTCTAGGTACCGTTTAATTGGGTTTGAGACAGTTTCTGGTTGAGAAATAGACAGCCCAGTCCGGTTTGGGTAATTAGGTAGTTGGTTTATTCAGATGGCAGGTTATTCTGCTAATGTTAGCTTGGGATGGTAGTCTGTCGTTTTGGTTTGATACCATGGTCCAACTGACTCACATAAACTGCGCTCGAGGACATTTTTATTGGGTTTGGGATGAATTCAAGTAGGAAGGTAGGTAGTCATAACTCATCGAGTTCTAGTGAATTTGTGAGCGACCTGATGCTATCACTATGGAAATACATTTGCAATAGACATTAAAAGACATAAATCTATTACCATTAGAGCTTTGTGTGAGAGCTTAATTGGTCATCTCTTTCCTGACTTGACTAGTAGTTGGTTGTCAAAGTTTTAATCTCTTTTTGTTGATTTTCCAGAATTTACCACGGTGGAGTGGTTAAAAAACATATTGCTAATTACATTCCTTACCCAAGAGACTTTTCTTCTTTACATGATTATGGTTGATGTAAATGACATCATAGATTTCTCTCTATAGACGTAGAAAGTCATTGCCAGTGTTAGCATTGGCTCGAGCCAAAGTTTGAGATATTAAAGCTTCATTTAGTGGTTGACATGATGAAAATACTTTTCAGCTGTTAGAAGATTTGTCTGTGAAATGCTAACTAATTTGATCTTCTACTATCCTTAAATTGTCTTGACAGATTTCAAGAAACTAAAAATTTTAATTCGTTAAATTGAGATTATTCCAGATTTATATGTGGGTTGTTAGAGCTTCCAGAAACCACTTGTATGGAGGAGATAACACAATAGGTGTCAAGGATGCTGGTGAAGCATCTTCTGGTGTTACTGTAGTTTTCTTTGATCGCAACTACAATTAGCAACTTGAATTCTCTAAGCCGTAAACATGAAACATGTTGGAATTTCTTCTCTCATAACTCTCTGTCTTGCCAACAATGACATCAATTCTGGTTGCCATTGTTATAGAAGAACATTGCATAGTCATGGTAGTTCGCCTCACTGTGATCCAAAAATGATATGCAATTTTCTTATCAGGATAGACCGATTAAGAAGATAAAATGAGAGATCTAAGTAGTCTGAATATTTTATTACATAAGGAAAATACTCAATCTCAATCATGCATCACAGGCTTATAAACCACTTATATAGCCTACTAAAGGGACTAAATTCTTTTTTGGCAATTTCGTCTCTCCTCAGATACTCACCAAAAGAGCTTCTATAACTTTCTAAATATGGTTCCTAATAGCTAAACAACTTGCCTAACATGTCCTATAATTATATATCTTTTACACACCAGAGATACTTAAAATTGGATTGAAGACTGCCTAAATATCAACTAAAAGCAATGACAAAAATACATATAAAATAATATGATAATAAACAAATTTAAACTTGTCGCTGATAAAGTTAGTGAGAAAGCTTGAGTGCTTCTTTCTTTTACCACAGCCTCCAATCTTTTTGTAACATGAGCAAAGTTGAGACATTCTGAGCAAGTGTGTAACTTGGCAATCAATAAGAAGCTATTGTTTGTCTGCTTGTTTTTCAATTCCATATTGCTCGATTAGCATTAATAGGTCATAGACAAGTCGATAGCTATATTCTTTTCTGTTCTAAGAGGTACTGTCTTGGTTTCCATAATTTTATTATCAAGAAGTAACCCCCTCTTCCTTCTGCTGCTTCATCCTTCATGCTTTCTTGTTTATTCTTCTTTATTCCTCTCTTCTATTTCACTTCCGCTCGAGGTAAAATTTTAAACTAGTTGTTCTTTTTAGGTTTTTGGTGCAACCAGTTCCAAAAAATTGATTGGGATTTTGTACTGGTAATTT
This sequence comes from Ensete glaucum, assembly GCA_021527575.1. Lineage (NCBI taxonomy): Eukaryota > Viridiplantae > Streptophyta > Magnoliopsida > Zingiberales > Musaceae > Ensete > Ensete glaucum. The sequence goes on from CM038555.1 coordinate 36,511,022, forward strand.
GCTAATTATTGACTTAGGAGATATGAGGTAATGCCACAATCTGAGAATGCCTAGGATGTTTTAGGTACATGTTAAAGCATATTATATTGTTGAGAATATGGATGAATAACTGGATTAAATATTTAAGAATAATTTACACAATATCAAGAATTTGAGCGTGTACCTTGATGGAAAGATTAGTTTAGATCTTAGTTCATACCAAAGTATATATATATATATATATATATATATATATATATATATATGGATATATATGGTTGCTATCTCATGTCCCTTATGTGTTTGGTGTGCATACATTGGGTATGGAATCCCTCTAGCATTTATTTAATATATTATTTTATCAAGTTTCTCTATCTCATACATTCTCTTAACATTTAACAATATGTGATGCAACTGTATAAAAATGACATTGGTATAAAATATAAGATAAACAATATATAACAATGACATTGGGATAAAATGTAAGATAATAATGTGCCTTTGTCTAATCTGGGACGTATGTGGGTATCTCAAGGATGAAGCATTCTTTTCTCAGTTTCAGTTTGGAATATGCATTCGAAACATTTCATTTGTATGGATTTGGTCTTTTAGATGATTTATCAACTTTATCTTAAATATTGCTTTTTTATAGTTATGAGTTATGCAAGATAACATCTCCTAGTTAGGTGTATTTAAAAAAAAAATCATTGGGCTTAATAGATATACCTTCTTTTTCTGTTTTAAATGAAATTTTGAGAGAAGAATTGGAGAATGTATTCTTAAATAAAATCTTATTGTAAGTTGCATTCATAGGACCATTAAAAGCTACTAATGCACTTTGATGCTGTACTCTCACTTTTACCATAATGCTTTTGTTGGAACCTGTTACATAGTATTCCTCTTTCAGTATTTATCTCCTTAGCTAAATTTTTGGTTATTTTTATTATCAATAGGGTGGGATGAAAAGATGGGGTTTTAAAGGAATGCCTGCATCACATGGTGCATCATTGTCACATCGAAGCATTGGTTCTACAGGTCAGAGGGATGCTCCTGGAAAGGTATGCATATATTATAGAGATTCGTCTCCATGTGACTGCAACGTAAGCTAATCATCTTGTGCATTCTCGAGCTCACTATGCTAAAAGTAATTGTGCCGATAGGTATGTGTTTACAAAAGGTGTCTTTTTTTCTTCTTTTTCGGAAAGAAAAGCTTTATAAAAGGTGTCTATAAGTTCAAAAAAAACTCCCTATAATATTAGCTTTCTATAAGTTGCTTCAGTATCTATATGGATGAAGCATATGATTTTTCAGATCAGATGTTATGTTTCTTGAATTATACTAGAAGTGATGACATATTCTTTGGGTGATGCCTGTCCTATATAGGTATACAATAGGTTATAATGATAGATGAGGGTGGGGCCCAAAGAAGATGACTAAATGCATTCAAAGAATATATTTTGGTACAAGTTAGAGATGACATGGGTATTTGTAAACCAACAATGTAGGGAACTGTGTGTGTGAATAAGGGGGTTAGAAGCTGAACATGAGGCAGGAAAAGGATAATCAGAGCTACACAGCCTTAAGGAACTGTATGTTTGTCATTAAGTCATTCATCTTAAAATAATGAATAGAAGACTAAATTCCACCTCCATGTATAGCTACCTAGCATAAGAAATTAAATAACTGCTGGACTCTATGAAGAAGAATTGGATTTATCGTATCTTCATAGCTTATCCAATACCTTGCAGTTTTCCCTTCTTGTTCTTCTCTGATATAATCACATAATTCTGAAAATTCTGGTATTTCCTAGAGTGTTCTGCTGCAAATTATCTGTTTGTGTTTGTGGCAGGTTACTTCTCCAGAAAAGAGCTGTGTTATTGTCACGATTCTCCATGTAGCCTTGACCTAACAGGACACTTATAGTTGCCATATATATGAGTGTGTATATATACATAACATGATGAATAAGGACTATGAAAGTCGCTTGTTGTATCCTTCTCTTTTTCCAGCTGATGTCTACAGATAAAGGAACAATTGGCTGACAGTCTTTCTATAATAGGTCTCTTAATATGGTAACTCAAGATACAACAAAATTAATTAAAGTTGATAAAATATAGGCCTAGTTTTACTTTGGCCTTATGAGACTCGAACCAAAATAAATATAACTGAAATCAACAAAGTTGTGAACCAAGCTAAACCAGTCCATATTAAATGTACCTGCATAAATATAACTGAAATCAACAAAGACGTGAACCAAGCTAAACCGGTCCATATTAAATGTACCTGCATATATAGCAAAATTTAGTAGAAAATCACTCTGGAAATAGTAGAAAATAGAACAATTGTCTTTAACTCAATCTAGACCTAACCTTTGTGGTACATCATGTCAAGGCAAAGATGATCTAGGAAGCCCTATAGTAGTGAAAGGTTGTTACCATAATAGTCCTAAATTTTGGTAAAGGATCCATGTGGCATGCCATAGATGATTTGGATTATGATACTTATTTTCTGGTGCACTTATGATATAGTTTGAAAAATATCATCATCATCATCAACTGTTTGTGAGATATTGGTATACATGGGATCAAGGTTTTTCTTATCGAGCGATAAGGCCGGCTTTCGGCATCGTCATGATCGGACGCTGGACCGGCGGTATCACTAAAATCGACCGTCGACGGTCGATTTCGCCGTTGGCGGTCGATTAAGGAGAAATCGACCGTCGGCGGTCGATTGAGGAAGAAAAAGGGAGGAGGAAGAAGAAGAAGAGGAAAAGAAGAAAGAAGAAGAGGAGAAGAAGAAATACCTCGCCCATGCGGGAGACGTTCCGTCTCCCGCGCGGGGAGAGAGATCTAGTTGACGCCACCCCTTTATTTGATTTTTTAATATATTTAATATTTTAATATTATACAATATTATATTATATATAAAAATATTATAAAATATTTATTATATCGGGGCGGTATGCACTGTGCATACCGCCTAGTACCCGTGCCATACCAGTACTGACAAAATGTCGGTACACCAGTATGGACCGGTACGTAAAACCTTGCATGGGATAAGCGTCAAACTTCTTTTGAAGAAAGTCGAGTCATATTAACCCTTGCACTATAATTGCTGCAGCAGTTTGGTAAGATGATCGTATGACTAACAATGATGTGATACTTCCAAGTTTGCTTTTGGTCTTATGCCTGTCATATTAGCAGTTTCCCGATACCTAGTATTGTCAAGATATAAAAAATCAATTGCCAATTCAAGATAGGATAGATTCTATTATTAGTATATATTCCGTTGAAAAGACTAGCTGATACAAGATTATTCTTCTATCAGGGTATTCCCCAATTCGAGTAAGGAAAATTGGTTTCCCAAGGATGAAAGAGCGAGGAATTATAGAATTTATAACTAAAATATGATAAATCTATTATGAATAATGAAATAATCAATACTAAGACATAGCCTCTAGGACTTACAATATGCTATATATACAGCATTCTAAAATATTTTATGGGAGAAGGTTCTGTTTATTGGGAATCTCAGAATTGCATAAGATTCTCCCTAAATACAACAAAAAAGAATCTCTAAAGGCTTAAAGATTTTTCTTACCCTATATATTACTAACGTAGGATGAGAAAACAACTCAATGTATGTCTCGATAGTTGGTCTAAAATGATTAAAAATATGTCCAAAAATATTAGAAAGAGAACCCAACTGAAAGGCCCTTATCTCCTTGGGGGATGATCCAGTTTTGGCACCACTGCACAACATAGGAAAATGTGGAAGATAGAGATACCATGATTTGGCTCTGTCGGGATCTACCTGGGCTGGTTAACGGAATTTTAGAAAGCAGTGCATGAAAACAGAAAAAGAAACCTCGCTGTGATATGACCATAAGTGGTTGGTAGGTGTATTGATGCACCCTGAAGGTTGAGGATCTAAGACATTCATAGTTGATGAAACAGAGTTCTAGGCCCCTTGGATGTTGAAAGACAATTGCTTTTGGCTTTAGTTATAGAATTCTTTTCTTTAGGTTGTCAAAGACTGCAATTTTTGTTCTCCAAACATTTTCTGGGATTTTTTTATGTTTCTTTAAGAGCAGCATGCATACACATGCACTTATATCTTGCAGCTAAGTACTATTGTATATGTGCATCTCCTGGGAAGCACAGTTGCATGGGAATTGCTCTCTCGTTTGCTTGACTGCTGTTAGAAAATCTGGCAATTATTGAGTTGATATTATTTAAAGTTGATCTAGTATATGCCATGGTTTAGGATACGGTTAAGATTTGTTTGTCTTGACTGATCTTTATATTACTGGTCCAACCAAGTATTGAAATACAGAGCTCAATACTGTGTGGTATATATACTGTTTACCTATATTTTTTATGAAACTTTCAGTCATACTGATAGATACAGAGTGGTATTTCTCAGTGTAATAATACTTTATTGATCTGACAACTTGTTGGAAAGAATGCAATTAAAACAAGCTGTATGCTTCAAAATGATTGAGAAGATGACAAAATTATTGTAGCACTCTTGGAGCTTGGCAAGTCTAGCAGTTGGAGCTCCATTTTGAAGATATTGTGTCAGTCCATGGCCTCTAAAGCTGAAACTTGATCCTATAACATATAACTGGAAGTTAAATCCATCTCTATAGGTTGCTATACAGGCCCTAGTTCTGAATTTTTTGAACCTTCCCTCACCAGCTTCTACAGTAATCTAAAAGACATCTTGCTAAATATTACTGCATACATAATAGAAAAATGTGGTGTTAATACTATTGATGCTTATATAACTATTACCTGGTTCTTCCATATCTTACTGACAACCCCTGATACTTGTTTCCGTCTTTTTTTTTTTTTGAGTGACAACAGAAGTTTGAGCCATAAGTTCCTACAGATGTAATTCAGCATCTGACCCTGTCAATACTCATTCTGTTCCATCTCTTACAAGCTGACTTGATCCACTTTATCATCTTGTTCTCTTGTATACTGTCATTTATCCATTACTAATTAATTAATGTCTGGATTTTGCAAGAGGTAATGCGTTGTTCAATTCATTTCTATTTCCACAGTGTGTGTTAATATGGTCTTATATCATGGTGGTTAAATAGGTCTTTAAAGGAAAGAAAATGCCTGGACGAATGGGTGGAAAGCAGTGCACGGTAAAGAATGTATGGATATACAAAATAGACCCTGTCAGAAACTTGATGTGGGTGAAGGGTCAGGTAAGCTGATCAGCATTTCACCTTTCATTAGATATGAATGCTAAATTGTTGACATGCCTTGCAAAATCATCTTGCCATGTTTTTGTCACCTACTTGATGCTGCAGGTACCGGGGGCTGAAGGAAACTTCGTTTTTATCAAAGATGCTGTATACAAGAAGCCAGACATATCTCTACTACCATTTCCGACCCACTTTATCCCTGAAGGTGAAGATACATCAGAACTGGAACCGCTTACTGCTGATCTTGGGGAAGTTGATCCCTTCATGGCAGCAGATTAATAAAAGGTTGCAGGTTTTTAGGAAATTAATTTCAGAGATTTTAGAATTACTGTCTCCGATTGCACACATGATGTTACAAGCTTCCAACTGCAGTTACTTCTTTGAGGTCAGGTATTCATGACAATATTTTTTGTCAATCTGAATTTCAGAGAAATTTTCTGATCACTTATTGTAACAAAAGTAGTAATTCACAATAATTTTCCTATATAGATTGGCTGTCTTTACAATTATTTCATGAAAATTGCATCCGTGTGGTCAGATTTTCCTGTGCTATTGTTTTCTTTTCCTTTGCCACTCATTTATCTTTACGTGTCTGAACTGCTGGTTCACTTCTGAGGCAACCTATGAAAGAGTGTTTTTCAGTAACAACTATGTCAGAATCATGGTAATGATTCTTCTCCTTAATTGCTTGAATTCTTATGAATCAGATAATGTTCTTTATAATAAATGTCAAAACAGTCAACATTTGTAATATAATCAATTATGTTTATATCAGTTTATATTTTTTGAATTGTTTTATCAGTAGAATAAAGCTTATTGTGATCATAGTCAAAACTTGCAGATTAGGGTAGTGGAATAAGCATCCTCTCCTAGATTTAGATTTTTCTGAATAAATTTTTATTATAATTTTTTAATTTAAAATTATAATGATTAAGGTCTATTTTAATCTTTATGATTTTGGTCCTACATCATTTAAATTTTCATCGTTTACTCATGCTTAAAATAATCTCTATATAAGTTTCTTACATTCAAGTTTGAGTTAATATATATTAGAATATGTTGATTCATAATAAATTATTAATATAATTTAAATTTTAAAAAAATTAATATTTATTTTAGTTCTTGTGATATTACCTATGATTATTTAAGTTGTTATGGTTTAATTATGTTTAAAATAATTTTTATATTTTTAAAAATAAAGTATACAAGTTTATTTCGTCAAGTCTGAGTTAATAGACGTTAGAGTTTGTTTGCATAGAATGTTGATTCATAATAAATTATTAATATAATAATATATAATTTAAGTTTAGAAAATGATTAAGATCCATTTTGTCGAGGAAGAGAAAATGACGAAGGTCATAGCGGTAGACAAAGTCAGAGAGATAGATGTAGAAGAGGTTTGGGGTGGAGGTAAGGGAGACTTAGATCACTACGTCGTAAGTGCGATGGATGGGGGCCATGAGGATAAAGATGCATAGGATGAGAAAGAGGGACTAGGAGATTGTTGCATGCTTAGCGTATGAGAAGTTAATGATTCTTGAAGGACAAACTCTTGCACTTAGAGAAGTTAATGATTCTTGAGAATTAATAAGATTTTTAGATTTAAAGTCATTTTTAAATTTTACTAAGGATATTTGTTGAATCAATCATTGAATAGAGTAACATAAGGGATATATATTTTTTCAAAGGTCATGAATAATATAATATTTTATTTGAGCATCACAAATAAGGTATATAAATTTAACATTAGAATCTCTTAAAATAAAATTTTAATTTTAAAAAATTAAAAAAATTGAGAGATATGGAATAATGCTAAAATGTTGGTGAGATTAGAATTAACTGATCTTATTTTTATATTAGGCTAAAAGTACAATACCTGGATTTAGTGCTATATTAAAAATAAGATAAGTTTTGAATTAATTTAGAAAGCTTGATGAGGGTGTACGATTAACTCGGGTTTAGACATTCATGATTAGTGATTTAGGTTCATAATCTCATCCATTTCACTATGATCATTGAATCATTATCTCTCATCTCACACAAGGACAATCTTGTCCTTGTACAAACCATGATCTTAATATGGCTATAACAAAATTTGTAAGGGCAAATAGAATATTCTAATATTTAAGGATATTATTTAAAACTAACTATTACATATTTTAATGACTCGAATATATATTTTATATAAATTATAATCTGTAAATTCTGCCATGAACGCACAAACAATCAATGTTCTTCATTCCAAGTCGGCACCGAAGGAATAGCTTAGCAAACGAACCATCCAGTTACCACTTCTCGACCAAATTTTTTTTCTTTAATATAATAGTTTGTACACTCAAAATCTATTATTAACATTAGATCCTCGTGCAACATATGTGGTTAGTAGTTTTAATTTATATATGTTACATGAGACATGATATAGACACCATAATATATAACTTATCCTCGTATCATTTATGTAATTATCAACTTCGATTTTTATGTGCGACATGACATATGATCGACACGTACGGGTCTGTCATTTGATCTCTCGGATATACTTTTTCATTATATTAAATGGTAATATAATATAATGAAATGATTGAAGCTTAAATGGTAATAGTCAATATTGACTGTTGTAGGGTAGCTAATGATCGATTTTGATTGTTATAAGATCAGTAACGATCGAAATCGATCGTTACTGGGTCAATAACATTTGAAATCAATCATTACTAACCTATAAAGGTCAAAATTTTGATCGTCACCTATGGTACTAAGCAAATCGTTCGTTACAAGATCGACAACGATCGAAATCGATCATTACCAACTTATACCAATTAAAATTTTAATTTTTACATATTGGTAATAGTCGATTTCGATCATTACCGATTCTGTAATGATAGATTTCGATTATTATCGACTCTGTAATGATAGAATAATATTACAGGAGCATAAATTATTAATTTAGGCAAACTGCTCAACATGCTCGAGTGTACCAATCGGTATACTCGTATTGTAACGTATCGAGCTGAGCTTGATATATTAGTATGATATGATACGACAAACCTTGCTTGAAACACCAATTCCATCCTGACAATGTCCATTTATGGTTTCCCCTCTTTTGGTCAAAGATTTGTAGTGAAGATGTTGATTAAATTGCATAGACATATTAAATCCACATTTTGGTTTGGATTGAGCTCAGGTTTAACTCAATTGGTTGAATAGGAAATGGGTCAACTAAAGGTACAAGTCGAGATTAGAAAAGTGATGGAAAACACTTTTTTGAGATTCTCGATGGTTGTATCATAAGTGGACAACAGTTGTATCACCTAGGTTGGCGGTTGTGTCGCCCAGGTCGACGGTTGACAGCTTTCGACGATTGTACCAATGATGCCGGCTATTGGACCGCCCATACCCAATTGTCTTCCAGATACATTTAAATTTTTGGCTTCATTTCTGAAGCCAATTAGGGTCTATAAATACCCTAAGATTCCTTGCATTTAGCACAACAATTTGGGCTAGAAATTCTATGAAAAATAGTGTGCTAAAATTATAAGAAAAAGAAAAGGGGCAAGAGTGAGAAAAAGAGATGTAATTCTTATAAAGTATCTCTTGTGTGTTTGTAAGGTTCCTCTTCCGAACCTGTGAAAAGGAGAGTGGAAAGTGTAAGAGTTTGGTCTTCAACCAAAGAAGATCGGTAGTGGATAATGATAGACCTCAGAGAAGAGGACTCAGGGAGTAGATGTAGGCCAAGTTGAAACTGAACTACTATAAATCTATGAGTGTCTCTAATCTTTTATTTTGGATTTGCATATTCTTACTTGAGCATTTTTTAAGTAAGAAACTTAGCATCGTTCTATAAATTGCTCAGTTACTCTACTTGAATGAAATGCTTCAGATATCGTTTTTACCTTAAGCAAAATTTTTTTTTCTAAATCAAAGTTTTCAGCACTTGCACTAATTTAACAACCTCCAACCCCTCCCGCCTCCTCCTCTTAATGCCAATTGATCATAACAATTGATATCAGAGTCACGTGCTACTCATTGGACTAAAAACTAAGTGAGTAAATGACTTCGTATAGCATGAATGAGGGACATTCCATTACACGTCCTCCTTTGTTCAATAGGACTGATTACACATATTGAAAAATAAGAATACACATTTTTCTGATTTTGATGGATTTGACTTATGGTACATTGTTGAGAAAATTTTTGAAAAATCTTCTAAACCCATGAATGAATGGAATGATTTTGAAAAGAAAGCTTTTTCGTTAAATGTAAAAGCAATGAATGCCTTATTTTGTGCATTTGATAAGAATGAATTTTAATTGAATTTTTATTTGTAAAACTGCTTATCATATTTGGCATATACTTGAAATCATACACAAAGTCACTAGTAAAGTTAAGGAGTCTAAAATTAATATTTTAGTTCATAGTTATGAATTGTTTAGAATAAAATCAAGTGAGTCTATTGGAGACATGTACACCTGGTTCATGGATATTGTTAATGGTCTAAAAACTCTTAGAAAATATTTTTCTAATTTTAAACTTATAAGCAAAATATTAAGATCTCTTCTAAAAAGTTGGGATCATAAAGTAACTGCAATTAAATAGGTTAAAGATCTAAATAATCTTACTATTGAATAATTGATTGGATCTCTTATGACATGAACTGAGTTGTAAAGCTCATGACAAACTTAATGAACCCCTTCCAAAGAACAGGAAGGATTTGACACTAAAGACTTTAGATAACTCCTCGAGCAAAATCTTGAGTGATGAGAACAATGACTTTGCACTATTATTTAAAAAAATTTAAAAAAGAACAAAAATTATAAAAATAAAATTAAATAAAAAACAATAATATTATATGCTTTAAATGTAAGAAGTCAAGATATTTAAAAAATGACATCGTATAAAGAAGAAGACATCGCATAAGGAGAAGGCTCTCTCGGTGACTTGGGATCACTCAAGCTCATCAGATGAAGATGACCACATCAAAGAAGAAGTTGCCAATTATGCTCTCATGGCCATCTATGACGAGGTAAGTGAGTCTTCCAATATTCCATTTACTGAATTACTAAATATATTTTATAAATTTTATGATGAGTATAGAAAAATTAGTAAGTCATATAAGTTACTTAACAAAGAACACAATTTTCTAGTCAGTAGATTTGAATAAATACATGTAGCAGTATCATCAAATATTTCATGCATCTAATGTGAAAACTTAGATGAACTTAGAAAAGAAAACCATGTGTTAAAATAAATATTAGAAAATTTTAAAATAGGAAATAGATCCCTAAATATAATCCTTGTAAATAAGGGTCATGTTAATAGGAAAGAAGATATAGGCTTTATTGACAACACTCAACAAAAGCTAACTATCATCATTAAATAGCCCACTATAAACTTACCACCAAAAATAAAATGTAACTTTTGTGGTAGATTAGAACATAAAGCCTACAAACCTTCATTTAGAAAGTATGCTCCACATAAATTAATTTGGGTTCCTAAAGGAACCATAAACAACTTAAAGCCAGTAGAGAAAATAGGAAGAACCTTTCACAAGAGACCCAAACTCAAATGGGTACCTAAATCAAAACCTCTCATATTATAAAGTTGCCTCCTAAAAAGGTTAGGAGTACTAAATAATATCTTGATAAGTGGATGCTCAAGTCATATGACTTGAGATTTAACACTCCTTCAAGCTCACTAACCTAAGCAACAAAAATAAGAAAAAAAATAGAATTAAGTTTATTAATAAGAAATCTCATGATGATTCATCATTATAAAATTAATCTTAATTGTCTTCCGATAATGAATGATCTATGTGTAGCCAATTCATGCTAGTATAAAAATAAATTAGAGCAAGAAAAAAAAGAGCGGGTGGGGTGGGGGGTGATTATGTTGTGTTGATGATGTTATGTTGATATAAATGTAAATGTTATGTTATGTTGGTTGGTATAAATGTAAATGTTAATGTTGAATGATTGACTTGAAATATAATTGAATGTATGAATGTTAGATTATTCCTAAATTTGAGCATAGAATAAAATAAAAAAATCCATGCTTCATTGTCTACTATTTTTAAAAAATTAAAAATATTTTCTAAAAAATTAAAAATATTTTTTAAAAAATTAAAAATATTTTTTAAAAAATTAAAAATATTTTTTAAAATGAGAATGTAATGAGCATGATAACTCATTTCACTAAGTCTAAAGAATTAGACTCACTTAAGAAAGAAAAATAACTGGAATTAAAATGAATAGAAGTTCTTGTTTGAAAATATTTTATTATAATGATTTTGATTATTTTTTTGGAGATAATACTTGGTTATTCAGTCTTAAAATATTTGAAAATATTTTACTTGTTTAAAAATATTTTATTATAATTTTGATGTTTTCTTTTATAAATGAAACTCAACTTTTGATGACAAAGACATTCTTGAAATAAATCACATGAATCAACTAAAAAGGAGGATATTTCTTCTTGAAAATATCTTGATCCTATCAACCCTTCAACAAGAGATAAAATGATATCATTATTATTGAATCTCTTAAACTATATTTGTGATTGAAATTTGAATGAAATTTTTTTTAACTAAATCATGAACCTTCTCATGATTTATGACTTGAGAAATCTCTTATGGGAATCAAAATGCTAACTTCTATGATCCTTCTTATTAATATTTAGGAGATTTAAGATCTTATAACTAGAGATTATTCTTATGAATTGTATTATTGAAGTTTCTTACACATAAATCAAGATCTTTTATCTTTTCACTATTGCAAATTACTTATTATCTTGATTTTTATAACTTGATAAATCAAGACTCTTTTTATTATTTGATCTCCTAAGAATTCTTCTTATTACCTAAGAAGGATTTATCAAAATAAGTCGTGTCATTTAGTATTCATGATTTGATATTAATATCCTTCATGACATGATTATTTATGACTTCCTTCTTAGTATAACTTATCACCAAAATTAATATTTCTTAAATTTGTGATAAGTTGAAAATTATATTAGATTTGTTTTATCATGAATATTTCCTTAATTTCTTGACTTGACTTATACTTTATGGGAATCACATTTAAATCTTTATAATTTTTCTTTTTAATAAAAAGGAGATTTATGATTTAACAATTATAATTAAAATTTTTATCAAGATCATTCTTCTATTAAAAAGAATCAAATGAATTGATGTCTTAAGATTTATTTTGAATGAATTAAGATTATTTAATCCCCTAAGACTTATTTTTATTATTTACAAAAACAAAAAAAGAGAAGATAATTCTTAAAAGAAATCATATCTTTGGTACTTACAATTTGATTTTTTTTATCCTTAATGACATGATCCTTTTATGCTTATGGTCATAATTATGATAAGGATGTACAAAGAAAAATTATACTATCATATATTTTTTTTACAATGACGAAAGGGAGAGATAAAATTATGAATATGATTAAAAGAAAATTGGATATAATGAATATTATAAAATTGAATAATGAATAATTTGCTTAAAAAAAATTTAGAACTTTAAATTTTCTAAATGCATGCAAAATGCATGATTTATAATTTGAGACTGATTTAATATCATATTTTCTTTTAAATACCTTTATAGATTGGGTTTTTGATCAAAATTTTGTTGGAATCCTTGCAAATTCTAAGCTTAGGGTGATCTTTATAGGGGATCGGCCTCCTTGGAACTCTATAGGGTTCCTCCCTCCTTAGTACTCAAGCTATTGGCTAAAGAAATATTGATATATTCATAATAAAAAATGGATGATTACAAGGCTATTTATAGGTCTTTAATCCCTAATTCCTAAGAGGACTCCTACTTCAAGACTCATACACTCAACCAACTCCTAAGCAACTCCTAATGTAACTCTAAGTCCAACCACCAACCGACCCATCTAGGGGTGGCTGGTTGCGTTTTTGTTTCCTAATCCTATTCTAATTTAACCCATTCTCAACCAACCCCTCTTTAACTAGGACAAGGAGTGGTTAATTAAGTTAACATACATCTTACTCTCCCCTTAAATATCTTCCTCAATTAATCCTAACCTAGCCAACCTCCTTACTTTCCTTAATAGGGGTCAGCTAGATAAGATTTACATGAATACCCCTTAGATTTTACATGATTACCCTCTTCTATTAAATTAAATTAGGACTCCTCTAGCTAGAGTCCTAACAGACCCGCCCTCTTCAAATCAGTCTTGTCCTCAAGGCTAAGACTCCATGAACTTTGGGTCTTCATATGCAATTCTCCTTGAAGCTTCCTTGTGGTATCTATGGTAGGCGCATTATGGTTTGACGATCTAGCATTATCTTGTATCTCTCCATCATGGAAAGTAGCATTTGGACGGTGGTGCATCACGATCCTATGATATCATGCGATCATCAGCTCAACTTGAACTTTTTCATCAGTTGGGATATCAAGTGGATGGATCTGGGCTGAGTCATTCTTTGTAAACTTCCATTTGCAATGAGATACTTGAAGGATGAGTTGTAATTTTGAATTAGTGTGCAAGTCCGATCCATAATTTACGGCTCAAATGTGATCTCCAATTTTGTAGGGTCCAAAGAAACTAGGAGACCACTTCTGTGAGGCTCGAGTCTTCATAAATTCTTGTTGGTATGGATGGATATAGAGAAAGACTCAATATTTAATAACAAACTTCCTTCTACTCTAGCATTTATCGGATGACTATTTCTTTCTTATATAGGCTGGCGTGTGTATTGATAGCCAGGCCTTCCTTTGTGATGGTAATTGTCTTCTAGTAAAGTCTATAGTAAGGTGAGCTCGATCTAAGTTTAGAAGGAGCAGAAGCTGCCATTTTTTAAGACTTACTTTCATCTCCTCTTTGTGTTATTGTCCTGTATCATACTGATAAGACCCTAGAAGGAGCCCTATAGATTTTGATCACTGAGGGGGATCAACCCTTGGAACGCTATAGGGGTTCCTCTCTCCTAGACTTGGCATAAATGCCGAATTAAAGATGATAATTGCTTGATTAAAAGAGGAGGGCGACTACATCTTAAATAGGGATCAAAACCCTAGCCTAAGAGGGCGCTTGCCTAAGTAGAATTACCCTTCTACCCCTCATATAGCCATCCTGCCTGAATAGGAACAAGGGGCGGCTAGGTTGGGTCTATAGCGGACCTAAGTAGCCATACTCCTTTATAAGATAGAAGAGACTTTATTACAATCTAGCAGAGTTTTTATTGACTTATACTAAAATGATTAGGACTCAACCCTGCTAGAGTCCTATCAAGTCCGCCCTCTCAAAATTATCCTTGTCCTCAAAGCCGAGGATCCATAAACTCTGAGAACCAGGTCTTCAGCTCATCATGTGACTCCCATGTTGCATCTTCAGATGGTAAGTTATTCCAATTCACAAGTACTTCAGTTGAGGGGCATTATCAGTGCATCATAATTCTTCAATCAAGTATAGCTTCAGTAGGGATACGTGGAAGATGGGATGAATTTTGTCATAATCTAAAAGTTTAAGTCAGTATACGACGACCCCAATACATTCCAAAATCTGATATGATCTATAAAATCATAGAGATAGTTTCATCGATGCTTTGGCGTTGATGGATAGCTGCTTGTATGGTTGTAGGTGAAGGTAGACCCAATCCTCTACTGAAAATTCTTGCTCACTCCAGTGATTGTCTGCTTATTGCTTTATGCGGGCTTGAGTGGCAATTAGGTTGTCCTTCAACAACTGTAGCAGTTTATCCCTATTAATTAGGTCTTGGTCGACCTAATCCACTTTGGCCGAACAAAGTACATATCCGAGAATTACAAGGGCGATCGACCATACAATGCCTTGTAAGGGGTATATTTAGTCGAAGAATGAAAAGTTGTGTTGTACCACCATTCGGCCCAAGGAAGCCATCTTATCCACTCTTTGGGCTGGTCATTGTTGAAGCATCATAAGTAAGTCTCGAGGCATCTGTTCACCACTTCTGTTTGGCCGTCTGTTTGTGGATGATAGGCTGTGCTCATCTTCAATTGGGTGCCATGTAGATAGAAGAGCTCAGTTCAAAATTTACTTGTAAACACCTTGTCATGGTCACTCACTATCGACGTTGACATCCTATGTAATTTCATAATATTTTTTACAAAAATCTAAGCAATAGTGGCAATAGTATATGGATATCTCATAGCACAAAAATGAGCATATTTAGTTAGGCGATCTACCACTATAAAGATCGTGCTTTTACCTTGAGATAGTGGTAGTCCTTCGATGAAATCCATGGAGATATCCATCCAAGTCGAATCCGATATAGGTAGCGGTTGTAGTTTACCGGGACTTGCCACTGTTTCACCTTTTTGCCGCTGACATACGTCACATTTGGATACATAGTCATAAATTGATTTTTTTATGCCCTTCCAGAAGAAGTTTTGCTTCATCCTTTTATAAGTCCTCAGAAATCCAGAGTGCCCTACCGAAGGTGAAGAGTGTATTTTATGTAAAATAACTTGGATGTAAGGAGAAGAAGGAACAACAACAATTCGATCTTTATAGCGTAAGTCCTTCGAGTCCTACATGTAGTGCCCTACAAAATCTGAATCCTTCTCCAATTTTTCTATGATGCTTCAGACTTCTAAATCATTCTTCCACTCCTCCCTAATGTGTTCGAGGAAGTCGGTGGTGGGAAGGGAGCTGAAATTTTGGCTTACCCCGGGAGCCGAGATAGAGCATTTACAACAACATTCTCTTTTCCTTTTTGATAAGTAATTTCATAATTAAAGTCGAGAAGTTTAGTTACCCAACGTTGTTGCTCCAGGGAAGATATTTTCTACTCCAAGAAATACTTAAGACTTCGGTGGTCAGTCTTAATCTGGAAGCGCCGACAGATCAGGCAGGGTCTCCACTTTGTGACGAAGTGTACAATGACAAACATTTCTTTATCATATACCGATATTTTCAAGTGTGAGGGAGACAAAGCCTTGTTGGTGTAAGTGAGAGGTTGGCCATCTTGCATTAGAATAGCTCCAATCCTAACCCCGGATGCGTTGGCCTCAATCACGAAGGTGTAGTTGAAATTAGGCAGCGTTAGGACCGGCGTCATCGTTATGGCGGCCTTGAGTCATTCAAAGGCTATAGAAGCTTGTTTCAATCATAAGAAGGAGTCTTTCTTCAGTAGAGATGTGAGCGGGGTACTGATCTTACCGTAATCTTTCATAAATTTTCCGTAGTAGCTTGTGAGTCCAAGGAAGCCGTGCAACGATTTTATGTTTATAGGTTTCGGCCATCCTTGCATTGCCTTGATCTTCGTCGGGTCTATCGCTACTCCATCCTTTGATATAATGTGCCCAGGATACTCTACTTTATACTATAAGAAACTGTATTTTGATTGTTTAACATAAAGAGTATTCTCCCAAAGAATCGTTAGAATAGTTCATAAGTACTGAAAATGTATATCAAGCATAGGGCAATAAATGAGAATATTATCAAAGAACACCAATACAAACTTGTATAGAAACTCCGGAAGATGTCATTCATCAGGCTTTGGAATGTAGAAGGAGCATTCGTAAGTGCGAAAGACATTACCAGAAATTCGTAGTGGGTGTTATGCATGCAGAATATAATTTTCAGAATATCTTTAGTGCATACCCGAATCTGGTGATAATCGAAATGGAGATCCAGTTTAGTGAAGACTCGGACTCCCTTTAATTCATCCAAGAGCTCATCTACGATGGGTATAGGATATTTGTCACTGACGATGATAGCGTTTAAGACCCGATAATCAATGCATATCCACCATGTACTGTCCTTCTTGGCATTAGCAACACTGGTAAAGAATAAGGGTTGCAACTCGGTCGGATCACCCCAATATCAAGAATCTGTTTGATGATATTCTCGATCTCATCCTTCTATAAGTGAGGGTAGTGATACGAATGTAAATTTGCTAGAGGCGACCGGTTAGGGGGCAGCCCGCGCGGCTCTGTGAAAATGTCCATGAATTCGTTTAGCAAGAGGGCAAGCTTAGGATCTGAAATTTGTATATTCTCCCCCTTAAATGGCTGTTGGATATGTATAAAAAATCCTCTATATGCTTTGTATAAAACTTTCTCCATCTGTTGCATCGAAACAGTGGAGATATGGCTCCTACACTTGTCTTGTAATGTAACCTGTATCTCTTTGCAATAAAATTTCATAATTAATTTAAAAAATTCTAAGATATATCATATAGCATTGTGAGCCATTCAATCTCAAGCATGGCTTCATAATCATCAATGGGTAGGAGGAAGAAATCAGCTACCACTTCTTGGTCTTGGAGGAGTAGCTTCACCCGCGGGCATCATTGGTCGCAGTTGAGGACTCGATCGTTGGCGACCTTTACATCGAACTTATTGCAACCTTCTATTTGAAGTGCTAAATGTGCAACAACTTTACTGTTGAGGAAGTTATTTGTGCTACCTGTGTTAATGAGAGCGGTGATGGGTTGCTGCTTTAGAAGTCCTCCAACTTTTATTGTCTGCTGGTTGGAATAGCCGGCCAACGCATGCACTGCATAGTCGGCCGGTTGGGGCTCTTCCTCTATGGTTTCCTTATCGGGTTCAAGACCTTCTTTAGATGGTTCACTATCCTCATCCTCCACTAATTCAATCATGAGGAGCCGACCCTTTTTGTAGCTATGTTCGTGGCTCCACGGTTCGTCACAATGCCAATATAATCCTTTAGCTAATCGTTCATAAAGCTCGTCTCTTATCAATTTTTTTAGTGCGGGGGCTCAGATGGCAGTAGAGGGGGCAGTAGGCCTCAGCATGGCTGGTCAGAGAGCGACCTTTGTCCTTTGTGCCTCATGGTTCAATTATTCTTCCGAGATACACGTGAAGGAAATTACCGCCATAAGAGTGTACGATTGCCATGCTTTTACTTCTCCTTGGATTTTCGGCTTTAGGCCCTCAAAGAAAGTACCTAAAAGTTATTTCTCAGACCAATCTTCAGTTTGGTTAGATAAATGCTCAAACCTTATTTGATAATCTTGTATTGTTGAGGTTTGACGAATCTTTGCCAATTGTCCATTGATATTATTGAAATCGGTCGGACCGAAGCAGTTTAGAAGCCCTTCCTTGAACCGTTACCAAGAGAGTTCTCCATGGGTGTATTTAAATCAATTGAACCACTGAATAGCATCTCCCTTGAGGTGTATAGCAGCGATGTCCACCCGTGTGGCATCGGCGGTTCGGTAGAACCGAAAATAGCACTCTGCGTGCGAGATCCATGCTCTTGGGAAGTCAACCTTCATGCATGGATTTTTGGGATCAGAGGTGATGTGTCCATGCTCTTGAGGATCGTTTTGCCGATCTGAAGTCTCTCCATGGTGTGACTTCCTTGGGTTTGATGGTCGACCTATGCTGAATTCGGCGAATAAGGATCGCATCTTCTCCTTAATGCAGCTTTCAAAGGCTTCAAACTTGGTGTTGATGGCCTCCTCTGATGCCATAGTATATGCCTCTAGATCTGTAATATTAAGATCTTTCTTCTGTTGTCAGGTTAGTGGCATGAGAGTTTTGGGAAAGAGGGTGGCGGTTGGAAGGTAAATTGGTTTGGATAGGAATAGGCTAATTTGGGTGGCTGATTTGGGGGGCTATTTGGATTCGGTTTAGGATAATATTTGGAAGGTTTTTTGATGAGGATGGTTGGTTTGGAGATAAGGAAAAGAGAGTCTAAAATCCTATAAAATTCTAGAACTGCATGATAGTGAAAGATTATACAAGAAAACCGGTTCCAGAAGGAGTTTCTTCATGAAATCAAATACAGATGAAATCTGATCTTGAGAATTGTGTAAAAATTTTAGCCAGAAAGGATGAACAAAAGTTCAGTTTCAAGTAGCAACAATCGGCTGAAAATTTCTACAGCATTTCGCCTTCGCAATGATGATAACGTTTGCGATGGCAAAAGTTTACAGCAAGAAAACTTTGGAAAACTTCTCCCATATATAATATAAAGGATCTTGTAGTATTGAAGAGGCATGGGTTACAAAAATATACCAAAGTTCCATATCAAACACAGGGGGCAGCGTCAGACTGATTTGATCTGCTGTTGGGGTGGAAGGTGGAGGCGCGTATCGTAGCAATTATGAGAATTACTTGGGAAGTTGGAGGCAGTTGAGATGACTATAGGGTAGCAAGAACATGGCTCTGATACCAGATAATAAGACCCCAGAAGGAGCCATGTAGATTTTGATCACTAAGGGAGATCAACCCTTGGAACACTATAAGGGTCCTCCCTCCTAGACTTGGCACAAAGGTTGAATTGAAGATAATAATTGCTTGATTAAAAGAGGGGGGTGGCTATAACTTAAATAAGGATCAAAACCCTAGCTTAAGGGGGTGCTTATCTGAGTAAAATTATCTTTTTACCCCTCATATAGCCATCCTACCTTAATAGGAACAAGGGGCGGCTAGGTTGGCTCTATAGCCGACCTAAGCAGGGGGAAACCCTAGCCGACTTGCCCAGTAAGGAGGGCGACAACTACTAAGCCCTAAGGGATAATCTAAACCCTAACTATACTCCTTTATAAGATAGGATAGGCTTGTAATCTAGCAGAGTTTTTATTGATTTCTACTAAAATGATTAGGACTCAACCCTATTGGAGTCCTATCACATAGCATTCCCTCGTCATTGATTGGTAACCTCAAGTGATTTGGAGTGAGGATTTTGTTGTGTAGGCTAAGAGTCAGCCATCTTGCATGTGGATTACATAATTTCTAACTCCCGATGCATTAATAATAAGCACTTTATCGAAGTCAGGTAAAGCTAGTACCAATGAAGAGTAGGGGCTGCAACTTGGATATATAACACCTATTTCAAGCATCTCATCTTTAGTCCTCACTATTTCAGTTTTATGAAGGTGAGGACAATGATATGACCAAGAGTTTGCTGCTGGCTTGCCCGAGAGAATCAGAATTTGGTGGTCATGCTGGAGGTTAGAAAGTAGGCTGTGTGATTTGATAAAAATATCTAAAAATTCAGCAAATAATTGAAGTATATTTGGGTCTTAAAATTTTGTTGGCTCCCCTATAAAGTGCTGCTAAAGTTGCATCAGGGAACCATTGTTTTCTTTGTTTAAAACTTTTTTGATTAGCTGCATGTAAGTCATCATTACGTTGCTCTTGTGTTTCCCGCGTAGGATCTCCTGTTTATCATGGCTAAAAAATTTATAATAAATTTAAAAAATTCTAGGGAATATCACCTAGCATACCCAACCATTTGATGTTGAGCATATCCTCATAATCATCAAGAGAAAGCTGGAAGAAATTAGCAAGATCTCTTGGTCCCGTCGTAACAATTTCACCTGCAGACATCTTTTGTCGCACATCAAAATTTGGCCATCGATGACTGCAACATCTAACCTACTACAAACTTCATTTTGGAGCATTAATTGGGCAACAACTTGTCATTTATAAAGTTGTTGATGCTCGTGGTGTCAATGAGAATAGTGATCGCTTGTTGCTTCAAAAGTCCTCCCACTTTCATCATTTGCGGGTTCGCATAGCCGACAAGAGTATGCATCGTAAAATCAGCTGACTACCGTTCTTCATCCAAAATCTCTTCCTCATACTTCTGGACCTCCTCCTCCATGTCTTCAAGAGGTTCAATCAGTAGGAGGTGGCCCTTTCTGCAGCGATGATCCCAGCTCTAAAGTTCATTGCAATTCCAACAAAGACCCTTTGTCGATCAGTCATGTAGTTCTTCTCTTGTCAATTATTTTGGCAACAAAGGATGGCTGGAAGTAGAAGGAGGTTCATATGTCATCTTGATTAAGCCGTTCGTCTTGTACTCAAGCGAAAGAAATTGCACCTGATACAGTTCGGGGTTACCGCACCTTAACCTATCCTTTAATCTCTGACTTGAGTCCCTCGATGAATGTCTCTAATAATTGTCAGTCAGTCCAATCACAACCAAGGTAAGATAATTCCTCAAATCTGGTCTGGTATTCTTGGATTGTGGTGGTTTATCGAATCTTAGCAAGTTGTCCGTTGATATTCTCATTCTTAGTCGGCCCAAAGCGGTTTAGTAGTGCATAATTTAGTTATTTCTACATCGGAGTCCGATGATTGTATTCAACCCAATTGTACCATCACATAGCAACTCCTTCAAGGTGGATGATAGCGGTGTCCACCATGGAATCCTCCGATGTTTGGTGATGATGGAAGTGACGTTCGGCCCATGAAATCTATCCCATTAGGTCTCCTTCCTATCGAAGGAAGTCCACCCTCATGCATGACTGCTTCATATCAGTGGCTCGTACTTCCTTTTTAAGAGGCCTCTCTGAACTTGCACTTTATTGGAATTTTGTTGGGCTCAGAGATCGGTCCAAATTGAATTCGGCGAATAAGGCATGCAATTTGTCATCCACACGTGATTCAAACACCTCCAACTTAGCATCGATTGATCCTTAAGATGCCTTTGCCCGTGCCTCTGGATCTGAGATGTCAATATCCTTCTCCTATTGTTGGGTTAGTGATATGAAATAGTTGGGTAGATTGATAGATCAAGGGTAGATGACTGTAGTTTGGGGCTGAAAGCTTGCTATTTTTGGTTACTGTTGAGGCTATGATTTAGGGCCACTGTAGGGGTTATATAGGGGGTATAATGACTGAGGTTTAAGGTTAAAGGAATGGGTTAGGGTTGCTGTGGATGACAACAATGGATTTGGTAGGAATTGGGTGTGGTTACAGTAAGTAGTACCGAAGGTAGTGCAACAAAAGTTTTCTGCAAAGATGGTGCTGTTGATGCTGCTATTTGAGGCTGTTGCAGAGGCTATAAGGGGCGTTCGATGATAGAGTTTTAGGGTTAGAAGGGTGGCTTAGGGTTGTTGTTGATGGCAATAACTAGTTTGGTAGGGATTGGTGGCCAAAAGAGTGACAGATCAAGGTTGTAGTTTAGGGTTGATAGCTTGCGATTTAGGTTACTATTGGTGCTATGGTTTGAGGGTGCTATAGAGGCTGTTGGGAAACCTCAGTGGGTGCATCACATACGTAGCATAAATAAAAAATAAAAATTAATTTTTATACAAATTAAATCATCATGCAAAAGATTGAGATCGCGAGAAAAATGTAAAAACCAATAAAATCGTGATGTGTGAGAGATTGATTTTACCTAAGGAGATTGTATATCCTTGTATTCCAGATCTGGATGGAGAAGATGAAGGAGGACAAGCATCCTCCTCTCTAGCGGTATCCACATGATAGATCTCTACAGTGAAACTCCTCCAATCTGATCTTGCAACTCTTGCTCAGAGGGAGGGAGGAGAATAGAAGGTGGTAGCAAAGCTGCAGTCTATCAACCATGAGTCTCCCCTCCAATTTATAGAGAGCCACCAAAAAAACCCTAGAGCTCCTGCCTTAGTGGGTATTGGATCTCCATCTAATAACCCACTAACCTTACATTATTGGATCTCTATCTAATAATCTTCTTAGACCTCTAATTGGGCTTTAATTAAGGAGCTCATAAGCACAGAGTCTCATTTAATGAGAATAGGGGCTAATTGGATCTCTATCCAATCCTCTATTCGCTGAAGCATCCATCATATGTGTGTGACACTCTAGGCCCGATATCGAGCTGGTCGTGAGTCACTCCCATTAGAATTCCTTCTGATATAGTGAATTATTATCCCCATAATAATTCACTCGACTCATTAACTATGGACGTACTAGGCCACTACGCCATAGTCCCCAGATGGTATAGGGGGGATCAAATCCATCAGACCTGTTTGTCCATAGTTACCATGTATCTATAATCCCTCATCCAAATAATATCCCAGAGACTGTATATTGGACATGGTACTGTCAGGTCACATACAGAATCAGTTTATCTTGCTCTAATCGGATTCTATTGGAGAACTCCTCTCTCAATCCGAATGACCCTGGCTAGGGATTTGTCTGAGCAAACACATATGAGATATTCCTCTCGTGATTCCAAGAGTGGATGATCCTCTATTGACACTCAATTGCCTTTATAAGGTTGGCTACCAATTCCGATAACCAATTGTACCAAATCTGGAGCTTTCCAAACCTGTAAGTCTAGCGTCAAAGAAAAGAGTACTCATACAAGACATCCTTGGTGTCTCAAGTCTAAGGACCAAATACATAACTGGGACTATGGAATCACTATCTGACATTAGGTATCATTAACTATACAGTATTCCATAAGCGGATCAATCGGTGAACTCATTCTCCAATGAGCACCTGTACTATATCCTTAGTGTCTCCATATAAGTGGCTATGAGATTAGCCACCTCCATAATATGGATGGGTATATAGTACATCGATCTGTCTGGATCCCCAAAATATAGGACGCTTCCCCTAAGTCTTTCATGAAGAAGTTTCTAGATAGCCAAGCCTTTATTATGGAGAGCATTTTTACATTATTACTAATGATTAGGATGTCATCCATATATTGCACCAAGAAGGTGATAGCACTTCCATTTACCTTCCTGTATATACAAGGCTCATCTTCATTCTTAACGAAGTTATAAGATCTTATTACCTCATCAAATCTTATGTTTCAACTTCGGGAAGCTTGCTTCAATCCATAAACAGATCTAAGAAACCTGCATACTTTATCTAGATTCTCTTTAAATATGAATCCCTCTAGCTGTATCATATACACCTCCTCTTAGAGGTCGCTATTGAGAAATGCCATTTTGAAATCCATTTGCCAGATCTCATAGTCATAGTGTGCTGCAATGGCCAAAATAATTCTAATGGACTTAAGCATATCTACAGGTGAAAAGGTTTCGTCATAGTCAACTCCTTGTCTTTAACGATATCCTTTAGCTACCAGCCTTGCTTTATAGGTCTCTACTTTTCCATCCACTCTGATCTTCTTCTTGAAGATACATTTACAGCCGATGGGTACAATACTCTCAGGTGCATCCACAAGGTTCCAAACTTCGTTAGAGTATATGGAATCCATCTTAGAATTCATGATTTTTTTATCACTTCCCGGAGTCTATACTCATAATAGACTCGTCGTAGGTCTGAGGATCAACATCCTCAGAGTCATCTCCACTGATATGTCCCACATATCTTTCAAGAGGGTGAGATACTCTACTAGACCTACATAAAGTTGGAACTTGTGTGTTAGGTACCTAAACAGACTTGGGCTCTAGAATGGTGCTTGAGCTAGGTTCTCCAACCTTGCTCAATTCTATCTTGCAAGACTTGAAACCATAAGGATGCTCCTTGCCTTTGCTTCTTTTAAAAATTTTAAGTTTTTTTAAATGGATGTTAAAAATATTTTTCTAAATAGTTTTATTTTTCAAGAAGTGTATGTTAAACAACCCCCCAGCTTTGAAAATAATCTTCTTCCTAATTATGTTTTAAAACTTACAAAAGCTCTCTATGGATTAAAACAAGCCTCTCGGGCTTGGTACGAAAGACTTAGTTTTATTCTCATTTTAAATAAATTTTCAAAAGGCAAGGTTAATACTACATTATTTTTTAAGAATTTTGAAAATAATTTACTTGTTATTCAAATTTATGTTGATGATATCATTTTTGGATTTATAAATAAATCTTTATGTGAGTCTTTTGCTAAAGAAATGAGTCAATAATTTGAAATGAGTCTAATGGGTGAGTTAACATTCTTCTTAGGATTACAAATAAAACAACTTGATGATGATATTTTTATTAGTCAAAATAAGTACACATTGAACTTGATAAAATGATTTGGGATGGAAAATGCTAAAGCATTAAACGCTCCCATAAGCATATCTACAAAGTTGGACTTAGATAGCGAATGAGAAAACTTTGATAAAAAAATTTATAGAGGTATGATAGAAAGTTTATTATACTTAACTGCTATAAGACCGGATATTATGTTTAGTGTTGGATTGTGTGCAAGGTATCAATCTAACCCAAAACTCTCTCATTTAAAAGCAGTTAAACGAATTTTTAGATACTTGAAAGGAATATCTAAACAAGGATTATGGTATTCTAAATCAAAGAACTTTGACTTGATTACCTATTCTGATGTTGATTTTGGTGGATGTAGAATAGATAGAAAAAGCACTACCGAACATGTCAATTTTTGGGGTATGCACTTATTTTTTGGATTTCTAAAAAACAAAATTCAGTAGCTTTATCTGCTGTAGAAACATAATATATTGTAGCTAGTGCATGTTGTGCCTAAGTCATTTGAATGAAAAATACACTAGAAGACTATAGAATACAATTAAAAAATATTCCTATAAAGTGTGATAATACAAATGCTATATGTCTAACCAAAAATCCTATTCAACATTCAAGAACCATACATATTGATATTAGACATCATTTTATAAGGGATCATGTAAATTATCAAGATATCTCTTTGGAATTTATTGACATTAAGCATCAATTACTAGATATTTTTACAAAACTTTTAAATGAAGAATAATTTGATTTTCTTAGAAGAGAACTGAAAATGCTAAATCATGAAAGTATGTGATTTGCTAATATAGATTTCATGATAATAATAATGTTTAAAAAATTATCTTGTTATGAAATCATCTTATTGTTGACATAAATTATCTATCTTATTATTTATAAGAAATTACTAAATTACATGAGATAATTTTAAAATGCATGAGTAGCTCTTGAACTCTTGAATCTTCTTGGATTTCTTGGACTTTTGAGCTTATCTTTAAAATTTTATTTTTAAAATCCATCTCTGTAAAATTGAAAGCTCTTGTTAATAATATTTTTGCAACTCCTCCCTTGTTTTCTTTCCTTTCTTTTCACAAGAGTAATAAAGTTCTTTATGAATTATATTGTATTTTAAAAAGGGGGAGCAAAAACTCATAAGCCAAAAATCCTTAGTCCCACTTCTCACCTTTTTGTTGATGTTAAAGTGGGAGAAATGGATGTTGATGACTTATGTAAATGAATGGATGTTAATGACTTATGTAATTAAATGGATGTTGATGACTTATGTAATAACTTAAGAAAATTTTTTTAATATTTGAAATTCATGATAATCCTTGATGCGTTGATGACATGATACTCTAAAAGTAAATTATTGTTGATATATACATGTCTTATTACAATCCTTGAAATATGATTTGCTTAAAATATTGATCATCTTAATTCACTTAAATTCAAGAGTGAGTGATTCTCTTGAATGTAAGTCCTTTTTATCATGACATAAATTTAGAGGCAGTTAGGAGCAACTCCCGTAATCAATTGATTGTTATCATCAAAAAGGGGAAGATTGTTGAATCTCAGATTTTGATGATGAGATCAATTAATGAGTGTTTGTCTAACATATGTATCAGAGAAAAAATTACAGGTCTAACTATGACAGGAGTAATGAAGTTACAACCAGATGATTGGCCAAGATTAAGCTTGTGCATCAGGCCGGGTTTGGATGATGTATTAGGATATCACCGAAGTTTGCTAGGAGAGTCGCCAAAGGGATCGGGAGCTCACTGGGAACACACTGGGAGATCGCTTGAAGAAGACCGGAAGACTCATTGCAGGAATGCCGGAGGCTACCGGATTAGCGAGAGTTAGGTCTTGTTTAGCTTGTTGGTCATTAAGTGTTGTAATCATTAAGTCATAGTTAGGAATTGAATCATAAGTGAGTTGGATTTGGATGAAATCCAAATCAACTTAAAAAGATAATCAGGTTCACTATAGGGTTTGGTTGAGTTCAATTAGTTGACCAAGGAATGTTCAACTGATGGTTTAAGTCAAAATTGGAAATATGGAGGAAACCACTTTTGTTGAAATTCCAATAGGTAAACTGTTGGTGAACGGTGGGTGTATCGCCATCGCCCAAGCTTTCGAGCAATTGATCTACTCAGATTGGGTAGTTGACTCGCCCAGGACCAGCGGCTAAATCACCCATACCCTGGTGTTTGGGCAGTTGAGCTGCCCAGGTCGGTGGGTAAACCGCTTGTATTTGGTTTTTCTAGGTATATTTGATTTTTGGCTCCAAATATCTGAAGCCACTTGGAGCCTATAAATACCCTAAGTTTTCTTATATTCTACACAATAATTCTTGGGATTATTGATAGGACTCCAGTAGGGTTGAGTCCTAATCACCCTAGAAGTAATTAATAAAATCCTATGAGATTATAATAAAATCACACCTAGCCACTTCTATCCTATAAAGAAGTGTGGCTAGGGTTTAGATTGGGGTCTTAAGGCTTAGTGGCCACCGTCACCTTTACTGGGTTAGTCGGCTAGGGTTTCCCCCTACTTAGGTTAGCTATAAAGCCAACCTAGCTGTCCCCTGTTCCTACTAAGGCAGGTCTGCTATAGAAGGGGCAAAAGGATAATTTTATATAGGCAAGTACCCTTGGGCTAAAGTTTTGAACCCTATATAATGATGTAGCTGCCACCTCTCTTTTATCAAGTAAGATTAATCTTTTATTCAACCTTGTGCCGAGTTCTAGGAGGGAGGAACCCTTATAACGTTTCAAGGGTTAATCCCCCTAAGATATCAAAATCTATAGGGCTTCTTCTAGGATTCTATCATATGGTATTAGAGCTACATTCCTACTACCCTCTAGCCATCTCTGCTGCCTCTACCTTCCCAAGTAATTCCCATAATTGTTACGACACGCGTCTCCACCTTCTACCCCAACTGCAGATCAAATCAGTATGTTACTACCCCTTGTGTTTGATCTAAAAATCTAGTATATTTTTATCACCCACACCTCTTGTACTGCAAGATTCTTTACCTTACACGTTGAAGAATTTTTTCATATTTTATTCACTGCAAATTTTGTCTGGCGCAAATGTTATCATTGTTGCAAAGGTGAAATGCTGCAAAAATTTTCAGCCGCTTATTTGCCTCTTGAAACTGGTTTATTGCTTCACCTTTTTTGCCAAAATTTTTACACAATTCCCTAGATCAACTTAGCTTTTATCTGAGATAGATCTCTAGAAAAAATTCCTTCTAAAACTAGATTTATTATGCCTTCTTTCGTCATCATATAGTGCTAGAATTTTATGATGAAGGATCTGCCTTCGGTCTTCTACCCTATTTTCCTACCATTTCTCTATCGAAATTTTGTTAAATTTTTTTACTGATATTGATGAGATCTGAATTGAGGATTTCTGTATATTTTCCTTGAGTTCTTCTCTAGAATTTATGTCAAGAATTTATCATTTCTCTGATATAAAATTTGTTCGGTAGGACAACACATCATAATACCTTTCTTTGCCGAATTCCATTAAATTTGAGTGCTATTTTTTGTGGATTTTCAAACACTCTTTCTCTCATCTACAAACCCTACCACCCTTACAAAAAATACTTTTAAACCACTCCCTAAATAGATCCTAAATAGTCACCCAAATCAGTCCTAAACCATAGACTATTCCCATCTAAACTGATCCGCCCATCCAACCGGCCATCCCCTCTCCAAAAATTCTCATGCCACTAACTTGACAATGAAAGAAAGATCTCAATATTATAGATCTAAAGGCATATACTATGGCATCAGAGGAGGCCATCAACGCCAAGTTCGAAGCCTTTGAAAGTCATATGGAGGAGAAGATGTAATCACTTTTCGTCAAATTCAGCATAGGCTGACCACTTAGCCCAAAGAAATCATAGCAAGGAGAAACTTTAGATCGATGAGACGTTCATCAAGAGCATGGCCACATTAAGCTTGATCCAAACACTTCACACATGAATGTTGACTACCTTAGATAGGAAGAAGGAGACCCGATTGGATAAATCGCACCCGTGGAACGATATTTTCGGTTCTATCGAACCGTCGATGCTACAAGGGTGGAGATTGCTACCATCCACCTCGAGAGAGACACTATTTAGTGGTTTAATTAGTATGAGTACATCCATGGAGGTCTCTCTTGGTAGTGATTCAAGGTAAGGACTACTTAATCACTTTGAACCAATTGATTTTGACAACATCAATGGACAATTGGTGAAGATTCAGTAAACCTTAACAATACATGATACCAAATATAGTTTGAACAATTATCTAACCAAACTATGGATTGGTCTGAAAAATAACTTTTAGGGACTTGTATTGAAGGCCTAAAGTCTGAGAATTAAGGAGAAATAATGGCACGACAACCGTGCACTCTTACGGTGGCAATTTCCTTCATGAGAATCCAAGAAGAACGTGTTGGGAAACCTACAGCGGGTGCATCACATGCACAGCGAAAATCAAAACAAAAACCAATTTCCCATACAGATCAACTTATCGTGCAAAAGATTGGGGTCGCGAGAAAAATGCAAAAACTGAAAAACCATGATGTGTGAGAGATTAATTTTACCTAGGGAGATCGTATAGCCCTATATTCTAGATCCGGATGGAGAAGATAAAGGAGATCAAGTGTCCTTCTTTCTAGT
Source organism: Ensete glaucum (assembly GCA_021527575.1). Lineage (NCBI taxonomy): Eukaryota > Viridiplantae > Streptophyta > Magnoliopsida > Zingiberales > Musaceae > Ensete > Ensete glaucum. Next base: position 36,540,543 of record CM038555.1, read on the forward strand.
GGTATCCATATGATGTATCTCTGCAGCGAAACTCCTCCAATATGATCTTGCAACTCTTGCTCAGAGGGAGGGAGGAGAATAGGAGGTGGTAGCTAAAGTTACAGCCTATCAACCAAGAGTCTCCCCAACTACTTATAGAGAGCCACCAAGAAACCCTAGGGCTCTTGCCTTAGTGGGTATTGGATTTTTATCCAATAACCCAGTAACCTTGTATTATTTGATCTCTATCCAATAATCTCCTTAGGCCTCTAATTGGGTCTTAAGCAAGGAGCCCATTAGCATAGGGTCTCATCTAATGAGAATAAGGGCTAATTGGATCTTCATCCAATCCTTTATTCGCTGAAGCATCCACCATATGTGTGTGACCCTCTAGGCCCAATACCGAGTTGGCCGTGAGTCACTCCCATCAGAACTCCTTATGATATAGTGAATTATTATCCTTATAATAATTCATTCAACTCATCGACTATGGATGTACTAGGCCACTATGCCATTGTCCCCAAACGGTATAGGGGGATCGAATTCGTCGAACCTGTCAATCCATAGTTACCATGTATCTATAATCCCTCATCCAAATAATATCCCAGAGACCGTATATTGGATATGGTACTGTCAAGTCACATACGAAATCAGTTTATCTTGCTCTAATCGAATTCTACCGGAGAACTCCTTCTCTCTTAATTCGAATGACTCTGGCCAGGGATTTATCTGAGCAAGCACATATAAGATATTCCTTTCGTGATATCAAGAGTGGATGATCCTCTATTGATACTCAATTGTCTTCGTAAGGTTGGCTACCAACCCCGATAACCAGTAGTACCAGATCTGGAGCTTTCCAAACCTGTAAGTCTGGCGTCAAAGAAAAGAGTACTCATACAAGGCATCCTTGGTGTCTCAAGTCTAAGGACTAGTTACACAACTAGGACTATGGAATCACTGTCTGACATTAGGTATCATCAACCATACAACATTCCATAAGTGGATCAATCAGTAAACTCATTCTTTAATGAGCACCTATACTATATCCTTAGTGTCTCAACATAAGTGGCTATGAGACCAGCCACCTCTATCAAATAGACGGGTATATAGTACATTGATATATCCAGTTATCTCAATGTCCCTCTTGAGTAACCTATGACTGGGATTATTTAGGATTTGTGTTTAAAGGTGAATTTCTCATTATCGTGATCTCATCACGATCCGATTTCCATTGCATAGAACCAAGGACATCACAATATATATGTAACAAATAATATGATGTGAGAATATGCTAATATTAATCATAAGTAAAAAGATCACACAGCGTGTCACATGTACCATCACTCACGTGATTGGCTTGCAGGGCACCTGTAACTAACAATCTCCTACTTAACCAAAAGCCAATCACCTATGTGTCTGATCCCCATCAGACCCTTGTGACACTCAAATATAATCTGTGTAGCCCTCAACCTGGAGGCTACCTCCTCCATATACTAGTAAAAGATCCTTAGTCCTTCTTAAGTACTTAAGGATACACTTTACAGCCTTCCAATGTTCTAAACCTGGATCTACCTGATACCTACTCGTGACACTCAGAGCATGTGCTATATCAGGCCTAGTATATAACATTGTATACATGATAGATCCTATCACTGAGGCATAAGGTATCTTATCATTGTTTGCCCTTTCTTCAGGAGTCTTTGGGGACATACTCCTAGAAAGTGATATTCCATGTCTCATCAGTATCTCTCTTGGAATTTTTCATGCCAAACCTTTTGATAATGGAGTCCATATACCTAGACTAGGATAAGCCAAGTATCCTTTTGGATCTATCTATATAGATTCTGATCCCCAAAATATAGGATGATTCCCCTAAGTCTTTCATGGAGAAGTTTCTAGATAGCCAAGCCTTTACTGTGGAGAGCATTTCTACATCATTCCCAATGATTAAGATGTCATCCATATATAGCACTAAGAAGGTGATAGCACTTTCACTTACCTTCTTGTATACACAAGGCTCATCTTCGTTCTTAACGAAGTCATAAGATCTGATCACCTCATCAAATCTTATATTCAAACTTCGGGAAGATTGCTTCAATCCATAAATGGATCTAAGCAACTTACACACTTTATGTGGACTCTATTTGGATATAAATCCCTCTGGTTGTATCATATATACCTCTTCCTTGAGGTTACCATTGAGGAATGCTGTTTTGACATTGATCTGTTAGATCTCATAGTCATAGTATGTTGCAATGGCTAAAATAATTCTAATGGACTTAAGCATGGCTACAGGTGAAAAGGTTTCGTCATAGTTAACTCCTTGTCTTTGACGATAGCCTTGCTTTATAGGTACCTTTCCATCCACTCTGATCTTCTTCTTGAAGATCCATTTGCAGCCGATAGAAATAATACCCTCAGGTGCATCCACAAGGTTCCAAACCTTATTAGAGTACATGGAATCCATCTTAGAATTTATGGCTTCTTGCCACTTTCCGGAGTCTATACTCATAATAGCCTCCTTGTAGGTCTGAGGATCAACATCCTGAGAGTTATCTCGACTGATATGTCCCACATATCTTTCAGGAGGATGAGACACTCTATTAGACCTACATAAGGTTGGAACTTATGTGTTAGGTACTTAAACATACTCAGACTCTGGAATGGTGCTTGAGCTAGGTTCTCCAACCTCGCTCAATTCTATCTTACTCCCACTGTTTCCACCAAGAATATGTTATTTCTCAAGGAACACAGCTCTCCTGGCAACAAAGACCTTTCAGTCCTCGGGATGATAGAAATAATACCCACAAGTTTCCTTTGGGTATCCCACGAATGTGCACCATTCTGTCCTTGGTTCTAACTTATCGGGGTTGTGTCATCTAACATGGGCAGGATAGCTCCAAATCTTAATAATCTTAAGATCAGACTTCTTTCCTATCTATATCTTATATAGTGCAGACACTACCAACTTTGATGGACCTCTGTTCAGAAGGTAAGCTGCAGTCTCTAGGGCGTACCCCCATAATGAAATGGGTAGGTCAGCGAAACTCATCATGGACCGCACCATGTCTAACAGTGTGTGATTCCTTTCTGATACACCATTGAGCTGAGGTGTATAAGGAGGCGTCTACCGGGATAGAATCCCATTGTCCCTGAGGAAATGGGTGAACTCAGTACTCAAGTACTCTCCTCCTCAATTTGATCGAAGAGTCTTAATACTCTTTCTAATTTGGTTCTCTACCTCATTCTTATATTCTCTGAATTTCTTGAAGAACTCAGATTTGTACTTTATTAAGTACACGTGTCCATATCTAGAGAAATCATCAGTGACTGTAATGAAGTATGAGTAACCATCTATAGCCTGAGTCGATATGGGACCACATACATCACTATGTTTGAGTTCTAGTAACTCGGTGGCTCTCTTTCTAGTTCCATTAAAAGGAGAGTTGGTCATCTTCCCATGAAGGCAAGGTTCACAAGTTGCATATATCTCATGTCAAATGGATCTAAGTATCCATCTTTCAGCAACTTTTGAATCCTTCCCTCATATATATGACCTAGCCTATAATGCCATAGGTTTGAATTATTCACCTCATCTCTTTATCTCTTGGACATATTTATATTCATGATGTGTGGAGAAGTGTCTAACACATATAAGCCATTTACAAGGGTCCCTCTAGTATGATCTCATCATCCATTATTATTGAATAACTATTATTCTCAAAAACTAATTTATATCCACTAATTATTAAACAAGAGATAGATATAATATTTTTGATAATAGAGAGAACAAAATAGCATGCATCTAATGCAATGATAGCTCCACAAGGTAGATGTAGGGTGACCTCCCCAATGACAACTGTAGCAACTCTTGCTCCATTGCCCATCTTGAGGTCCATCTTGCCTCTAGCCAATATCCTAGGTCTAGCCAGAACTTGCAATAAATTATAGATATGATAAACACTCCCGGTATCCAATACCCATGTGTTATCATGATAATCTGACAAGTGAAAATTGATCATGAATATCCCTGAAGCTTCTCTAAGCTTCTGTTTCGCATTATCTACAAGGTAGTCCTTATAGTTCCTCTTCCAATGCCCATCTTGGCCACAGTAAAAGCATTGTCCTTTGTCTTTTGCCGAGTCTCTCTTGGCAACCTTGTCTTACCTGGTCTTTCTTTGCCCTTGCCCTTCTTAAGGATTTTGCTAGCCTTCCTTTTCTTTTTGGTCTCACTAATATAGAGAACTAGCTTCTCCTTCTTGATGATACTCTTAGCTTCCCTCAACATATTGAGGAGTTCATGGAGAGTCATCTCAAACTTGCTCATGTTAAAATTCATGATGAAGTGAGAAAAGGAATCTGGTAGGGACTGAAGTATAAGATTAACACATAGATTATCCTCTAGGACTATTCATAGACCTGTGAGTTTCTCGATCCACTCAATCATCTTTAGGACATGGTTCTCAACCGATGTCCCTTCTGTCATCCTAGCTTGGAAGAGTTTCCTAAATATCTCATATCTTTGAGTTTTTCCCTGTTTCTCAAACAATTGGCGGAGATGAAGAAGGATAGAATCTGCATCCATGCTCTCATGTTGCCTTTGTAGCTCAGGAGTCATGGTGGCTAATATGTAATATTTTTCTAACATGAAATCATCTATGTACTTCACATAGCGAGCGATCTCATCCTCACTTGCCCCTTCTTCTGGTGTGGGCACGATTGTATCAAGGACGTATGAAATTTTCTCCATCGTGAGAATAATTCTCAAATTACGGAGCCAATCTATATAGTTTGAACCAGTAAGGCGATTGACATCTAGTATGCCATGTAGGGGGTTTGTGAGCGACATGTTTCTCACAAAACAAGATATAGCAAAAATAAATAACTTACAGATTTTACAAAAAATACTAATTAAGATATGGACTTCTATGTTAATGTGCTCCCACTATTTTCTTAGCGAATCACGCGACACCCTCGACATATGAGATGAAAGTCTCCGGTAGACTCCTAGTGGGGATCGGGATCCAATTGGCGTCTCAGTGCAACCTCGAGGGACTCGACCAATTGCACTAAGCCCAAAAGGTAGGCAACTCTTGCCAATCACAACTCCTTGCGATTCCTGTCACGTTCGGCCTCCGAATCATCATGGTCTTGAGGGACTCGACCAACCATAACGTTAAGTTAGGTCATCAACATCGTTACAAGATGAGTCTGATTCAATGATATACCCTCGAGGGACTCGACCAAGTATACTATGTCCTCAGGTCACTGGTGACATCTCTATGTCATAGGCAAGAACTCGATCATATAGATAGGTGAGCCTCGAGGGACTCGACCAACTCAACCTATATCGTGATTCAATTTATTCCTATAACGATGGAAGGCCACATGGGTCAATCTTATTACCTCACACTTACCGACTTAATATTATCTTAGGAGAGGTTTTTATTTTATATTGGTCTCCTAATATGTCGTTCACACACATACATATTATATATATATCTATATCACATGCAAATATATACATATATTTAGTTGATGTATAACACATCACACATGCAAGCCACACTAGATGATCATGAGTCGTCACCTAATATGATTAAGCCCGAGCCAATGAGTCTAATCACTCACAATAGGATCTATGTGTGCATCGACATATCTCCATACCTTGTGATTGTTGATCTCGTCATCATCGGTTCTATCGGATCGTCGTATCACCGTGCGTCATAATCTCCTGCCACAGCATCGTGGGTCTCGCTGTCATCTCCACGCTCCCGACACGCCTCTCCATACAATTACAAATAATCACAAGCACGCAGGCCCGATAAAAAATGAGAAAATCAAAGGCACGCAGGCCCAAATAATAATAATAATAATAATCACAATTACACACATCACAATATATGGCTCATGATCATCCATCCACATCATACATCACATGTACATCACATCATATGTAGGATTACTAGATATATATATTAATTATTTAAACTATTTAATTAATTATTTTTTTAGAAATCAAAACATGCTCGAAATTTCTAGAATTATCAAGGGCATTTTTGTAATTTTGAATGAGAGGATAGTTCTTAGAATTTCTAGAATTGTTGAGGGCATTTTTGAAATTCTGCACATGAGAATAGTCTTGAGAATTTTTAAAAATCAAAGGGGTAGGATCATCCTTTTTCTTAAAAGGATGCCCTAGGCCTCACCTTGCCCCCATCTGCACCGCGGCCGCTGCCACTGCCCTGCGCAGGTGGCACTGCTGCACACTATCGGCATGGGCAACCGCCACCTACGGCTTGGCCATGGCCACCGCTTACGGTCGTGCGGCAGCAGACCCTTGACCGCCGCTAGCGGTAAGGCCCTTACAGGCTGGCCGTAGCCAATCATGCCTACGGGCTCGCTGCGGTGGCCGCCGCAGGGGCTGGCACAGCCGCCTCAGGGGCCTAGCTGGCCGCCTCCTTGTAGGGGAGCCTTGGTTGTAGTCGGCCACCCCCTTGCAGGTGGCCGGTTGCCCCTGCATGGGGGCTGGTCGTTGCCATGCCTGGTTACCACTTGCAAGGGCTTCCTTCGCTGCGAAAATACAGCAAGAATGCGTAGAATGATTCTACGTGATTCAATCTCATCACACATAGTTTAAAACCAATCTTTCACATGAAAACCTTGGCTCTAATACCACTGTTAGGAAACCTACAGCGGGTGCATCACATGTGTAGCGAAAACCAAAACAAAAACTGGTCTCCCACGTAGATCAAATCGTCGTGCAAAAGGTTGAGGTCGTGAGAAAAATGTAAAAATAAAAAAACCACGATGTGTGAGTGATTGATTTTACTTAGGGAGATCATATATCCCTGTATTCCAAATCCGAATGGAGAAAGTGAAGGAGGTCAAGCGTCCTCCTCTCTAGCGGTATCCACATGATGGTTCTCTATAGCGAAACTCCTCCAATCTGATCTTGCAACCCTTGCTCAAAGGGAGGGAGAAGAATAGGAGGTGGTGGCTAAAGCTGCAACCTATCAACCAAGAGTCTCCCCTCCTATTTATAGAGAGCCACCAAGAAACCCTAGGGCTCCTGCCTTAATGGGTATTGGATCTCTATCCAATAACCCACTAACATTACATTATTGAATCTTTATCCAATAATCTCCTTAGGCCTCTAATTGGACCTTAAGCAAGAAGCCCATTAGCATAGGGTCTCATCTAATAAGAATAAGGGTTAATTAGATCTTCATCCAATCCTCTATTCGCTGAAGCATCCATCATATGTGCGTGACCCTCTAGGCCCGATACCGAGTTGGTCGTGAGTCACTCCCATCAGAACTCCTTCTGATATAGTGAATTATTATCCTCATAATAATTCACTCAACTCATCGACTATGGACGTACTAGGCCACTACGCCATAGTCCCCATACGGTACAAGGGGATCGAATCCGTCGGACGTGTCTGTCCACAGTTACCATATAACTATAATCCCTCATCCAAATAATATCTCAGAGATTGTATATTAGACATGGTACTGTCAGGTCACATACGGAATCAGTTTGTATTGCTATAATCAGATTCTACTGGAGAATTCCTTCTCTCTCAATCCGAATGACCCTGGCCAGGGATTTATCTGAGCAAGCACATATGAGATATTCCTCTCATGATACCGAGAGTGGATGATCCTCTATTGACACTCAATTGCCTTCGTAAGGTTGGCTACCAATCCCGATAACTAGCTATACCAAATCTGGAGCTTTCCAAACCTATAAGTCTGGTGTCAAAGAAAAGAGTACTCATACAAGACATCCTTGGTGTCTCAAGTCTAAGGACCAGATACACAACTGAGACTATGGAATCACTGTCTGACATTAGGTATCATTAACCATATAGCATTCTATAAGCGGATCAATTAGTGAACTCATTCTCTAATGAGCACCTGTACTATATCCTTAGTATCTCTACACAAGTGGCTATGAGAACAGCTACCTCCATCATATGGACGGGTATATAGTATACCGATCTATCCGGTTATCTCAATGTCCCTCTTGAGTAATCTTTGACCGGGATTATTTAGGATCTGTATTTAAAGATGAATCGATCTCATTATCATGATCTCATCACGATCTGATTCTCATTGCATAGAACCAAGGACATCACAATATATATGTAACAAATAATATGATATGAGAATATGCCAATATTAATCATAAGCAAAAAGATCACACAGCGTGTCACATGTGCCATCACTCACGTGATTGGCTTGCAAGTCACTTGTAACTAGCAGAACAATTGAACCATAAAGTATGAAGGACAAGGGTCACTCCTCGATCAGCCATGCCAAAGCCTTCAGCCCCTCTACTATCATCCGAGCCCCCGAACCAAAAAAAAAATTAACAAGAGACGAGCTTCGTGAATGATCAGCCAAGGGGTTATATTGGCATTGTGATAAACCGTGGAGTCGAGAACATCACTGCAAAAAGGGCTGACTTCTTGTGATCAAACCAGTAGAGGATGAGGATATCAGACCATATAAAGAAAATCTCAAACCTAAAGATGAAGCCATAGAGGAAGAGCCCCAACCGGTCGACTATGCAGTGCATGCGTTGCCGGCTCCTCCAACCCGCAGACTATGAAAGTTGGAGAACTTTTTAAATAGCAACCCATCACCATTCTTATTGATACAACAGCACAAATAACTTTCTTAATAGCAAAGTCATTGCATGTATGGTGCTCCAAATTGAAGGTTACAACAAGTTCAACGTAAAGGTCACCGATGGCTGAATCCTTAATTGCGACCAATGGTGCGCGCGGGTAAAATTACTCCTACAAGAAGAAGAAGTAGTAGCCGATTTTCTTCCTTCTTCCTATCGATGATATCATGAAACCATGCTTGGGATTGAATGGCTCATAATATTAGATGATATCTCTTAAAATTTTTCTAAACTAATCATGAAGTTTTATTACAAAGGAAGATAGGTCACATTACGAGGCAAGCGCAGGAGCCATATTTCCACCGTTTTGATGTAGCGAATGGAGAAAGTGCTACACAAAAGAAATGATCGATTTTTGATGCATATCCAGTAGCCATCCAAGGAGGAGAATATGTAAAATTTAGATCCTTATCTTGCCCTCTTGCTGGATGAATTCGCAGATATTTTCACGAAGCCGCGAGGGCTTCCCCCTAACCGGCCGCATGACCATCGCATACCTATTTTGTCGGGCAAACCTCTAATAAATTTGAGACTGTACCACTATCCTCACTTGTAGAAGGATGAGATTGAGAACATCATCAAGGAGATACTCAGCACAAGAGTAATTCGACCAAGCTACAACCCTTACTCTTTACCGGTGTTGCTAGTATACAAGAAGGATGGTACGTGGCGGATGTGCGATGATTATCGAGCTTTGAACACCATTATCGGGCTTTGAACACCATTATCGTCAAAGACAAATATCCTATACCAGTTGTATATGAGCTTTTTGATGAATTAAAAGGAGCCCGAGTCTTCACTAAATTGGATTTCCGTTCCGATTATCAGTAGATTCGGGTGTGTGCTAAAGATGTTCCGAAAATTACATTATGCACACATAACGGCTACTACGAGTTTCTAGTAATGCCTTTCAGACTTGCAAATGCTCCTTCCACTTTTCAAAGCCTAATAAATAACATCTTCTAGAGTTTTCTATGTAAGTTTTTGTTAGTATTTTTTGATGATATTCTCATTTATAACCCTATGCTTGATATGTATTTTCAGCACTTATGAACTATTTTAACGATTCTTCGGGAGAACACCTTTAATGTTAAACAGTCAAAGTGCAATTTTTTATATTGTAAAGTGGAGTATCTATGGCACATTATATCAGATGATGGAGTGGTAGTAGACCCAACGAAGATCGAGGCAATGCAAGGATGGCCGAGACCTACGAATATAAAATCGCTGCATGGCTTCCTTGGACTCACGGTCTACTACCAAAAATTTATGAAATATTATGGCAAGATTAGTACCCCACTCACATCCCTACTAAAGAAAGACTTCCTTTTATGGTTGGATAAAGCCTCTGCAGCCTTTGAATGACTCAAGGTAACCATGACGATGACACCGGTCCTAGCACTACCCGATTTCAGTCGCACCTTCGTGATTGAGGCCGACGTTTCGGGAGTTGGAATTGGGGCTATTCTAATGTAAGATGGCCTACCCCTTGCTTATAGCAGCATAGCTTTATCTCCCTCACATCTTAAAATGTCTGTGTATGATAAGGAAATGCTTACCATCGTACACGCCATCACGAAGTGGACCCTACCTGATTGGCCGATGCTTCCAGATTAAGATCAACCACTGAAGTCTTAAATATTTTTTAGAGTAGAAAATATCTTTCTCGGAGCAGCAATGATAAGCAACTAAACTTCTTGGCTTTGATTATAAAATTACTTATTAAAAAGGAGAAAGAGAATGTTGTTGTAGATGCTATATCACAGCTACCTGGACAAGCCAAAACTTCAGCCATCTCCCTTTCCTCTACCGACTTCCTCAAGGACATTAGGGAGGAATTGAAGAATGATCCAAAGGCCTGGGAGATCATAGAAAAATTAGAGAAGGATCCAGGTTCCATGGTTCACTATACTTGGGATTCGAAGGACCTCCGCTATAAAAGCAGAATTGTGATTGTTCCTTCTTCCCTTTGCATTCAGGTAATTTTGCATGAGATACACTCTTCACCTTTAGCAGGGCACTCTAGATTTTTGAGAACATATAAGAGGGTGAAGCAAAACTTCTTTTAGAAGGCCATGAAAAAAATGATTTATGATTATGTATTCAAATGTGATGTATGCCAGCAACAGAAAGGTGAAATAGTGGTAAATCCGGGAAAACTACAACCACTACATATATCAGACTCAACATAGACTGACATCTTCATGAATTTTATTGAAGGGTTTCTATCATCTCAAGGTAAAAGCACGATTTTTGTGGTGGTAGATCGTCTAACTAAATATACTTATTTTTGTGCTGTGAGATATCCTTATACCACTGCCAGTATTACTCAATTTTCTATGAAAAATATTGTAAAACTGCATGGGATGCTAAGGTTGATTGTGAGCGACCATGACAAGGTGTTTACAAGCAAATTTTGGACCGAGCTCTTACAACTACAAGGCACCCAACTGAAGATGAGCACAATCTACCATCCATAGATGGATAGCCAAATAAAAGTACTAAACAGATGCCTCAAGACTTACTTACAGTGCTTCATCAGTACCCGGTTCAAAGAGTAGACAAGGTGGCTTCCTTGAGCCGAATGGTGTTACAACATAACTTATCATTCATCAATCAAATGTATCCCTTATGAGGCATTGTATGGCCAATTGCCCCCTGTAATACCGAAATATGTAGTTGGTGCGGTCAAAGTAGATCAGGTCAACCAAAATTTAATTGACATAGACAAGCTTCTGTAACTGCTGAAAGACAACCTAACTACTGCTCAAGTCTGCATGAAGCAACAAGTAGACACTCATGGAGCGAGCAAGAATTTTTAGTAGGAGATTGGGTCTACCTTCGTCTACAACCATACAAGCAGCTGTCAATCAATACCGGAGCATCGATGAAGTTATCTCCGCGATTCTATGGACCATATCAGATTTTAGAGTGTATTGGGGCCATGGTGTACAAATTAAAGCTTCCAAATGATGCTAAGATCCATCCCATCTTCCACATATCCTTGCTAAAATCGAAATTGGGAGAACGAGAGTTAGCGCAGACTCAGCTACCGAACACTACATATAATTGCGATATTAAAGCCCAACCTGAAGCTATGCTTGATCAAAGGATTATGATGCATCGATGACGCCCTTCAATCGAAGTACTTATGAAGTGGAATAACTTACCATTAGAAGACACGATGTCTTATGAGGAGTTGAAGACCTGGTTCCCAGAGTTTATGGATCCTCAACCTTGAGTATAAGGCTGATTTTAAGAGGACGGGCTTGATAGGACTCCAGCAGGGTTGAGTCCTAATCATCCTACAAGTAATTAATTAAACCTTATGAGATTGTAATAAAAACCCACCTAGCCACTTCTATCTTATAAAAAAGTGTGGCTAGGGTTTAGATTGGGGCCTTAGGGCTTAATGGCCACCGCCACCTTTATCGGGTTAGTTGGTCAGGGTTTCCCTCTGCTTTGGTCGGCTATAGAGCCAACCTAGCTGCCTCCTATTCCTACTAAGGCAGGTCATCTATAGAAGGGTTTTGAACCCTATATAATGATGTAGCTGCCTCCTTTTTTTATCAAGTAAGATTAATCTTTTATTCAGTCTTGTGCCGAGTTCTAGGAGGGAGGAACCCCTATAGCATTCCAAGGGTTGATCCCCCTCAGAGATCGAAATCTATAGGGCTCATTCTGGGGTTCTATCAATTATATTCTATGATAAAATTATGTGTGATTTGTAAGAAAATGAAAAGGCGAAGGGAGAGAGAGCTTAGAATATAAAATTCTCAAGTCTCCCTTGTAAGCTCAAGTGTAAGGGTTTGATCTTCACCTAAAGAAGATTGGTAGTGGACATCAGTGTGCCACAAGAAGGAGGACTCGGGAGTGGACATAGGTCATTGGTGCCGAACCACTATAAAAATTGTGAGTTCATCTTTTGCTTTACTTATTAATGCTTCCAATCTTGTTTACTCATTGAAAGCAAATATTTCACTTACGACGTTTATTATTAGATTTCCTTGCTCCTTCTTAAGTAATTAGTAAGTAACTAACTTAGCAATTTTCTTATCATTCGCTTGATTTATTTGAATAACAAGCTTTGGATCTTACTATTTTTCTTAAAATTGAAACGTTTTTTTTTAAAACAAAAAACTTACACTTGCAATAATCCACTTCCCCCCCACCCTCTTAGTGCCAATTGATCCTAACAATACTGAACAAAAGCTAACTACCTTCATTAAAGGACTTACTCTAAACTTGCTATCAAAAATAAAATGCAACTTTTGTGATAGATTAGGGCATATTGCTTACAAATGTTTATTTAAGAAGTATAGTCAACATAAATTAATTTTGGTACCTAAGGGTTAGATAAAATAGGTAAAGCTCTTCATGAAGGACCCATTATAAAATGGGTACCTAAATCCTTCTTGTAGGTTTGTGATAGGACTCCAACAGGTTTGAGTCCTAGTCACCCTAGAAGTGATCAATAATAACCCTATGAGATTGTAATAAAGCCACTCCTATCTTATAAAAGAGTATGGCTAGGGTTTAGATTAGCCCTTAAGGCTTAGTGATCGTCGCCCCCCTTACTGGGTTGGTCGGCTAGGGTTTCCCCTTGCTTAGGTCGGCTATAGAGCCAACCTAGTCGCCCCCTGTTCCTATTAAGGTAGGTCGACTAAAGAAGGGGCAAAGAGATAATTTTACTTAGACAAGCACCCCCTTACGTTAGAGTTTTGATCCCTCTTTAAAGATATAGCTGCTCCCCTCATGAATCAAGCAATTATCCATTTTTATTCAGCCTTATGCCGAGTCTAGGAGGGAGGAACCCCCTACAACGTTCTAAGGGTTGATCTCCCTCAAGAGTCAAAATCTATAGAGCCCCTTCTGGGGTTCTATCATGAAGCGATCTTGCTACCCCTGTAGCCATCCCAGTCGCCTCTACCTTCCCAAGCAATTCCCATAATTGCTGCGACACGCGCCTCCACCTTTGACCCCAACCGTAGATCAAATCAATCTACTGCTACCCCTTATGTTTGATCTGGAGATCTGATATATTTTTATCACTCATGCCTTTTCAATATTGCAAGATCCTCTAAATTTTATCCACTGAAAATTTTGTTCGTCGCAAACGTCATCATTGTTGCGAAGACAAAATGCTACAGAAATTTTCAACTGCTTATTTGCCTTTTGAAACCTATTTATTTCTTCTCCTTTTTGACTGAGTTTTTTGCACAATTTAATAGATCAAATCACTTTTATCTGAGATTGATTTCTGAAAAAAATTCCTTCTAGAACCAGTTTTATCGTGCCTTCTTTCATCATCATGTAGTGCTAAAATTTTTACAATAAAGAATCTGCCCTCTGCTTATTGGCATCTTGAAACCAAACTTTTGTTCATCTTTTTTGGCTAAAATTTTTACACAAATTCATAGGTCATCTTAGCTTTCATCTAAGACTAATCTCTGGAAAAAACTCCTTCTAGATCTAGACTTATAGTACTGCAATCCTTCATTACGCAGTGCTGAAATTTTATGATGAGAATTCTATGATCTTGTTTGCAATAATTTTTCTACCATTACGCTGCTGAAATTTTCTTGATCTATATTATCTGAACTGAGATTCTGATATTGAAATTCTCCATAAATTTCTCAGATTTTTGTTGGAATTAATGTCAAGAAACAACTGCTTCTTCAATGGGAATTCTGTTCGGTAGTATAGCGTATACCGCAACAATCTTTTATCAAAATTTTATCAGATCTCGCTGCCATCTTTTCCAAAATTGAGACTCCCCCTCTCATCTTTAATTCCTACTATTACTCCTTAAAAAACCCAAATAGAACTACAGCCAAATAGCTATCCCAATTAGCCCTAACTGTAGCCTACTTCCTTATCGATCCACTTACTTTTTCAGCCAACTTTCCTTATCGATACATCTAACTTTGCTGCCATCATAACCCTATTTTCGTAACCTTCATCTACTACTATTATAGCCCTAAAACCATACCAATTTGCAGTCTAAACTCTACAAAATTGTAGCCCCAAATCGCACCCAAAATAGCCATAAACTGCACCCAAAAATCGAAGCCTTCGGTCCACCAACCTTTCAGCCACCCAATCCCCCTTATCCCTTCAACTGCAATATGCATCTTTTTACTACCCAATACTGCCAACAGTGACCTCTTGCTGCCATCCTCCTTGATCACAGCTAGCAATGATCCTTGCGGCAAAAAGCTACCAGCATCAATCTTCTGCTATAATATGTTTACATCGCAGCCTGCAATAATCGTTCGCTGCCAACTATCTTGATCATGACCAGCAATAAATTGAATACAACAGCAGTCATCTCTTGCTCCATACCATTGCTGCCCTCTTCTATAATAGCCGTGTACATCACTACCCTGTCTTCCTCCTATTGAAGCTGCACCCTTGTTGCAATCGATGCCACCTGCAGCCACGAAGTCGCACCGCAGCCACAGTCGACATTGCTACTGCCCTCTTCTTCCTCCGCTATCGCTGCTACCTTCCAACGCATATCTCTTGGCTACCATATTATGATAAATATCAGCCACCTAAAAAATCACAGCCTCGATGATATTGCTGCGTTAACATTGTAGCATCACTGAAGGATCGTAATCGATGTTACTGTTGCCATTTTCTTCCTCCATTGTTGTTGCTACTCTTGGCTGCCATCCTCCACTTGGAGACTTCACCACTACAACCCCGACATCATTGTCATTGCTGCCTTTAACCTAAAGATTGCAACTATAATCTTTAATCGATTTGGTTTGAGAGATTGGAGATCCTTACGTCATGACATCGGTGGACTTATTCGAAGCCAAATTGGAGGCTCTTGAGATGCGTATGGATGTTAAATTATGTACTCTCTTTGAGGAGTTTAGATTGGGCCAATCATCGAGCCCAATAAGATCATGACGTGGTGCAAATTTGGATTGTAAAAAGAACCTTAGTGAAGAACTAGTGATGATCCGTTAAATCTCCACCATATAAGAGTACCAAACTAGGTTATTTAAACAAACTCATGATTGATCTGAAAAATAGATATTGAGGACTTTTATTGAGGGCTTGAAGCTAGAGATTCAGGAAGAAGTTAAAGCGTGACAACCATACACACTTAAGGCGGCTGCCTTAAGTTGTTCCCCGACCAGTGACACCAAAGCTTTCACCTCCTCCTATTATCAACCGACCCCCTCAGTCACATAAATTAATAAGAGAAGACCTTCATGACGGATTGACAAAGGGCCTATATGGGTACTGTGATAAACTGTGGAGACTAGAACATAAATATAAAAAGGAGACACCCCCTGATGATTGCACCCACTGAAGAACCTAAACTTGAAGATATGACTCTCAAGCCCAAGGAGAAGGATACACCACAACCGGCCACCCACATGGTCCCTACTTTAGCTGACTACACCAACCTACAAAAATTGAAGATCAAAGGGTTTCTCGAGCAGTCCATCATCATCCTCATCGACGTTGGGAGCACACACAACTTCATAAGTAGTAAGGTTGCTCCCCACTTAATGCTCTAAAAAGAATATTACAACGGGTTCAAAGTCAAGGTAGCTAATGGCCAAATTCTGAAGTGCAACCAGAAGTGCCCACAGGTAAAGCTGATCCTATAGGAGCAAGACGTAGTTACTAATTTTTTCCTCCTCCCTCTTGATGTTTTTAGTATAGTTCTTGGCATTGATTGGTTGTCCATGATTGGAGATATTTTATGAAATTTTTTGAAGCTAACTATGAATTTTTTTAGAAAAAGAAAGCAGATGATTCTACGAGGGAGCCCAACGACTACAACTACAACACAACACTTGTAGGGGGTATAAAGGAAAAATCTAATGGTTTTCCAATTCAAATTCAAGGGTTTTATAAGATTGAAGATAAGAACCCTCTTCTATAGCTTGCTGAAATTTTAGGCATCTCCACCAAACCGAGTCGATTACCTCCTATGAAGCTGTCTGACCCCCCTATGCTGAACAGGTCGAAACTTCTACTAGTTGTTGGTCGGCTAGATTGCTTCCTACAACCTTAGAAGGTCGAAGATAAAAGGGTTGTCCAAAAGATGATAGAGATATGGATTATTTGACCATGCTTATTTTCCGGTACGACACATCCCTACATCATTTTCTACGGAGATAAGCTACTTCTAAAGTGTTACATCTCGTTGAACTCACCATGGTTACTAATCTCAGGTGACTTCCACTACTTTCCCCAGGATTGGACCATGATGCTTAAATACTTTATTGATGATGACCTCCGATCTATGACTCAAGACCGTGAGAAAATTGAGCCCCTCCAATGGTGAAATTTGAAAAAGGAAAGGATCATTCGCAGGACTCAACGAAGTACGAACATCATCCCTCTCATTATAAAGAAAGATGTACCACCTTGGTTGAGTGGAACTATAGCCCTCATGACCACGACGTCATCCACACCAAATCGTGACTAGATATTTATTATTGGAGCAAACACATCCAGAGTGGGGGTCAGCACCATCCTTATACAAGATGGTCAACAACACGAAGAAGTAAAAATGGGCCCCAAAAAATCACTACTCCTACCCACCTCAAACTCAGATCAGGCTCACACCACTAGAAATTTTATCAGAGGACAGCCCTCACTCCAAAAGAAGGCATGACTACTATTATAGAGTAACCACGTGGCAGCCCATGCAAGGAAGAAACTCCCATCGACAAACATCGGAGTAGAAGAAGTTTCCTGAGAAAGATCAAGTCCCATTTCATCTCCAGCCTTAGGAAAGTGGTCTCCCTATTTCTTTGGACCTTGCAAAATTGGGGATCACGTTGGGGCCCTAACATGGATATCAGATTCGTATACAGATTAAAATTACTTTTGATATTCCAGGTATCCCACCTTAAGTGGAAATTTAAGATAATGATTCAGCCCAAATTCTTCCAATTGACACCCAAGCTGATGAGGAGCTGAAGACCCAGTTCCCGAAGTTTATAGACCCTCAGCCTTGAGGACAAGGCTGATTTTAAGAGGGTGGGTTTGATATGACTCTAGCAGGGTTGAGTCATAATCACCATAGAAGTGATCAATAAGAACCCTGTGAGATTGTAATAAAGCCACTCCTATCTTATAAGGAGTATGGCTAGGGTTTAGATTAGCTCTTATGACTTAGTGGTCATTGCCCCCCTTACTAGGTTGGTTGGCTAGGGTTTCCCCTTGCTTAGGTCGGCTATAGAGCTAACCTAGCCGCTCCCTGTTCCTATTAAAGCAGGTTGGCTATAGGAGAGGCAAATGGATAATTTTACTTAGGCAAGCACCCCCTTAGGTTAGGGTTTTGATTCCTATTTAAAGATGTAGCGGCCCCCCTCATAAATCAAGCCATTATCCACTTTTATTCAGCCTTGTGTCGAGTCTAGGAGGGAGGAACCCCTACAGTGTTCCAAGGGTTGATTCCCCTCAAGGGTCAAAATCTATAGAGCTCCTTCTGGGATTCTATCAGTTTGTCACCAAACCAAGGCTAGGAGCAAAATGGAATGGTATCTTCAAGGTAGATGCTTAAGATATATAACTTGAGATCTAACACTCTTTGAAGCTCACTAGCCTACGTAATAACAAGAAAAATTATTAAAAATAAAATTATTGGTAATGAATCTTTGGATGATTCATTAATCTTGATTGCTCTCAATGATGCATGATTTTTTGTGTAGCTAAAGCATGCTAAAATTAGAATAAAGAAAGTTTAGTACAAAATTATCTAAATTGAAATATATGAAAAAGAGATTTTGATGATGATTATGCTTATACGCTTGTATTGACTTGTAATGTTTAAAAGAGTGTACATTGTCTTAAGATAAAATTGAATGAAATGATTAAATGCTGAATTTGAACTTAAAAAAATTTTACATATAAAATTATGCTTTATTTTCTAATGTGGTTGAAAAATTAAAAAATTTAAATGAGAAGAAAATTTTCTTGGTAATATATTAGACTCATTTAACAAACAAAAATCATTGGATTGGAAATATACAAAAGATTTTGTTTGAAAATATCTTATTATAATAATCATAATGATTTTGCTTGAAATTATTTTACTCATATAGAAATATCATATTGTAATGACCTTGATGATGTTATGTTAATGTTAGTGTTGAAGAAGTAACTTGAAATATGATTGAATGGTTGAATATTAGAATTTGAGCATAAAATAAAATTCAAAAAAGGGGAGAAAAAGATCATGCTTCATTTATTAATATTTTAAAAAATTAAAAATTTTTTTGAAATGAGAATGAAATGATCATTGTAACTTATTTCACTAAGTCTAAAGAATTAGACTCACTTAAGAAGGAAAAATCATTGAAATGAATCAAAGCTCTTGTTTGAAAATGTTTTATTGTAACGAATTTGATGATTTCTTTTGGAAATAATTCTTAGATTTTTAGTTTTGAAATGTTTAAAAATATTTTACCTGGTTGAAAATATTTATTATGATTTTGATTTTTTTTATAAATGAAACTCAGTTTTTGATAAAATGTATAAAGGCATTCTTAAAACAAATCACATGAAACAACTAAAAAGGAGTACATTTCTTGAAAACATTTTTATCCTATCAAACCTTCAATAAAAGATAAAATGATACCTTTTTTGTTGAATATCTTAAATAAACTACAAATTTGATTTGATGATTTAAACTTGAAAAAGTTTTTATCCTAATAATGATCTTGACTTATCAATGTTTATAACATGATATTTCTATATGAATTAAGATCCTTATTATTTGATCTCTTAAGATTCCATTTTATAATCTAAGAGGAGATTTATTAAATTATATCTTTTGGTATTCATGAATGTCCTTTGATAATAATATCCTTCTTGACATGATTTATTTTATAACTTATGAATAATATAACTTATCACCAAAATTAATATTTCTTAAATTTATGATAAATTAAAATTAAAGAAGATTTGTTGTATATGAATATTCCATTGGTTTCTAGACTTATCATATCCTCAATGGAAATCATTTTTTTAACATGTATGATTTTTAGTAAAAATAAGATATTTGATTTTAATAATTATAATCTAAGATTAGGATTGTTTAGATCTCATAAAATTTCAAATTAAGATTGTTAGGAGAATTATTCAATCATGTCTTTTGATACTTAAAAATTTGGATTTTTATTTTTAATGATATGTCTTTTGATACTTAAAAATTTGACATGATTTATTTTTAATTTGAATATGGATGTAAAGAAAAATCATACTATCATACTTTTTTTACAATGACCAAAGAGGGAGATAAAATTATCAATGATTAGAAGCAAATTAGATATGATAATATTAAATGAGAAATAATTTGCTTAGAAGAAAATTTAAAATTTTAACATTTCTAAATACATGTGAAATGCATAATTTAAAATTTGAGTTTGATGTATTATCATATTTTCTTTTGGATTTCTTGACCTATACAAATTTAACTTCTTATCAAAATTTACTAGAGTAACATCTATTTTTGTGACGATGCTTTTCAAATCCCCTTCCTTGTTTCTACCTTCTTGTATACACAAAGGGAAAAAAATTTACATGAAGATGATGATTTTATTTTACTAGTTTATTATCTATGTTTGCTTGAAATTTACATGAGATGATTTTAAATGCATGATTAGCTCTTACATTTTTTAATCTTCCTAGATTTCTTTAGATCTTTGAGCTCATTTTTGAAATAATCATTTTGAAATTTACATCTATAAGATTAAGATTGAGAGTTAGGAATGCTAAACCATGAGAATGTTTGAATTGCTTGATTTGCAACTCTTGTTTAAAAAGTAATAGATTAAATTTAATAGGTAGTTATTAACTTTTGGATTTCGAAATTTACAAGATTAAGTTCTATTTTTGCGATATGATGTTTTTCACTCCCCTCCCTTGTTTCTTTATTATTCAAAGAAAGTGAAGAGAACTTGTCATAAAAAAATTATGGTTTTATCCTATTTTATTAATGGAGGCAATGTAAAATTTAATTTGTAAAAATATAAAAACTTTGACACATGATGACCTTATGTATCATAAAATTACTTGTTATTTCATCTTTTTTGATGATGACAAAGGGGGAGAAATAGCGAATTGATGACACAAAAATGATAGAAACATGTAAAAGGAGAAGAAATTTTTTTAAGAGAAAATTATTGCTTATATCCTATTTTACTAATAGGGAGCAATGATACATGTGCCTTGAAATCATTAGCTCTATATTTTACCATTTTGTTGATGACAAAGGGGGAGAAATGTAAATTGATGACACATGTAAGAAAAATTTCAACATGGGCATTTCTCTTTGTTTGTTGATAAACGAACTGGAGAAATAATAAATGACTTAAGGAAGAGACTTTCAACTTAATGTATGATTGATGCATAATGTTTTGAAAGAAGAAAATTTTACATGAAATTCTTAGAATATTCTTAAATAGTTAATGATTCATGATTGGTTGAAACAAATATCATGTATCATGTATGATTTAGTGATTTTAAAATTTATGTTATATCATTTGACAAGTGAATGATTTGTTACTTGAATTCAAGGGTATGTGGTTCTCTTGAATTAAGTGTTTCTTATTTGAATGATGGCATGGGTTTAGGGGAGTAAGATTTAACTTCCATTATCAATTGATTATCATCATTAAAAAGGGGGATATTATTGAATCTCGAATTTTGATGATAAAATTTATTGATGGGTTATTGAACTAATAAAGTTGTTAGAGTTAATTAATGCAGGATTAACTATGATAGATAGAAAATTACAATCGGAGGTTTGGCCAAAGTTAAGTCCAGGTATCGGGTCGGAGTGAGGACGATGCAGTTGGGAACTCGTTTGGAGTGCATCGAGAGCTTGCCAAGGATATCGAGAGCTTGCCAGGATGGCGCAAGGAGCTTTGATAAAAGAAGACCGAGACTCGTCGGAAGATTATTGGAGGAAGTCGAAAAGCTTGTCGGGAGTTGGGAAGGTCTTGAAATGGATTTATTGGCCATATTAATTATAATTAATTCAGTCATAGTTAGCATCATTAAGGTTTAGCTATGATGGAGAAAAGAAATTACAAACATATGATGGGCCAAGATCAAGTTTGGGCATTGGGCCAAGGTTCGGACTATATAGTGGGAGCTCGCTGAGAGGTCGCTAGGAGTTCACTGAAGGAATCGAGAAGCTCGCTGGGAACATGCCAGGAGATTACTAGAGGAAGATCGTAAAACTCGTCGGAAGAATGTCAAAGGTTACTGGATTGCTAGGGGTTAGGTTAATTGTTAGACTTGATAGTCATGTATCAAGTGAGTCATAGTTAGGTTCGAGTCCTAATTGGGTTTGATTTTGAAGGAATACAAATCAACTTAATGAGGCAACTGGGTCCACATTTGATGTTGGATTGAGCTGAGGATGAGCTCAATTGGTTGACCTGGAAATTGGTTAATAAGAGGTACAAATCGAGATTAGAAAAGTGAAGGGAATCACTTTTTCAAAAATCTTGGCGGTTGTATCGCCGATGAGCTACAGTACAGAATCGGGGAAACAGCTGGCAGTTGTGCTACCGTCACCCAAGAATCCGAGCAATAAATTGTCACGGGCTTAGCCCTCCCCGAGATCTCCTAAAGTCCCATAGACTTACAAAAAGAGAAAACCGGCTAGAAGAAGCAATTCCCACGAGATCCACAAGCAACTGCTCAAGAAAACACTTTATAAAGCCAAAATACAAATTGCACCCATGGACATTACAAACTCAGAGATGTTGCACACAAAGGATAATGGTCCATTACAGACCGAAACCCCCCATAAGTGCTTATAAGACACACTTGTATTTACAAGCCAAACTTGGCCATAAAGCAAATCAAACTAGGGCTGCTAAGCCTACTGCAAGCCCGCTTCTTGTTGTATAATATATATACCTAAATCGAAGGACATAGACTAACACAACCATTTCATCGAACACCTTATTTACATTGTTGTCCGTGATATTCTCCCCCACTTATTCCTTCGACATCCTTGTCAAAGCCACTGTAGACGCTGCATTTCCTCGCATTCTGCTGAATCTTTAATCTTCTGCTTTGGCTGCAACATGCCCCTTTGGTTCCTAGCTGCTCTCTGCCGCTATTGTTGAGTAGTCGAACTCTAATCTGCCATGCTGCTTCAACTCACCAATGACTGAATCTGGTGTGGGGTTGGCTGAGTTGTGCTGATCCTTGTTGGTTCTCACGGATCCCTCTGATGAAGGAAAAGACCTGCCTTATTATGTGCCAGTATCGCAGTATACTCATATTGCTTGAACTAGGTAGATGCTTGTTGGAGCTTTAACGAGCATCGCCTCACAGACTTTGAAGTTTTTAAGGTCCTTTCTCCATAATATTTGCCCATTGAACCTTCTTCCGCTGTTAGTTGTCACTTCCAAGTATATTCACATCACTCCCTCTTAGTCAATTGGGAAATGAAGTGAAAAAACTACTCTCAGTAGTACTGATCACTAATGGTGAGGATTTGATAACCATTGTCTTCCATAAACTTTCTTTGAAGGGTCACTAAACTTGTGTAGAGCTCCCCTGCTTGGATAAGTAAGAGAACTGAGATACTTGACTTCACCCATTCTCTTCGTAGTTAAGAAGGTAAGGTTACTTGGCTTTGCTCACCTCCTCAAGTTAAGAGAATTGGGGTACTCGGTTTCGCCCATCCTCTCAAGTTGAGAAGGCAAAGGTTACTCGATTTCGCTTGCCTCCTCGAGTTTGTACTTCATGCATTGAGCTGGTTACTAACATTCACCCGCTCTTTGCTCACACTTCTGAAGCACTTGAAGTGGTTGCACTCCTTGTGTTGGGTTAGCTACTGTGATTCGCCTTCCCACTGTCATTGAACTTCTGGAATGCAAGAAGTTTTGCCCGAAAAGAGCAAAAAGTTTACCCCAACTTAGAGTCCCCCAACTTGGAGTAAGTCTTTGATAGATCTTGTCGCCTTTGGGATTGTACCATCTTCTCCATCACCTTTGTCGCCTACCCCTCTTGAGTAGAAAGGTCCAATACCATGTACTGCCTACTTCGTTCCTTGGTCGAGCACTCCTACATCAACCCGAAGTCCCTTAATTTTAGCTATCTTGATGAGAAGCCCATCGACATCGGTCTTATGAAGTTTCTTGGCCTCTGCCCTTCTGCCTTGTCTTGGTACTTAGAGTTTGCCTCTGCATTCTCCACCTCCTCGGCCCCTTTTACGACCAATGCTCTCCCTCCATGAGAGCAAGGGATTGATGACTTCACGGAAGTCCTACATCTATGGTACCATGGCGCTGCCAAGTCCATTGCACTACTATCTGTTATCTTGCATCTTCATCCCTTCCTTCGCGATCGGTAGATCTGTCTCTGCGGCACTGTGGAGCTCCTCCGAGTCCACCTCCTTTCTAACCGACGCTTTTCTTTTGGGTAGCTGAGCCCCGCTGGACTCGTCGTCGCTTCCTCGCCCCTTTCGACCACTTGCTTCGACACCATTGTATCTTCCTAGCCGTTCTCCTTGGTCGATGGAAAGACAGACTGTAACTCTCATGCATGGCCTCCGCCATCTTGTTGCAGGGCTCGCGCTGATTCTGTTCTCCTTAGCTTCCTTGGTAGCAACGTTCGCTTACTCGACCTTGTCGTCTGACTTGCCAGGCTCCCTTAAGCAAATGTGAGCACTGAAGTAGTCCAACTCTCCAACTGCTCCGATTAATCAGGTCCCCTCCATGGGACTTATTGGTACTTGTAATCTGACTACTCTCTCGGTGGTACACAGCCCCCATATGCTGACGACCAAGGCTTTCATCTGATGCAAGCTTTGATGCATACACACAGAAGACCCGCCTCTGCGGTACTATGGTATTCACTCCTTGAATCCACAACCCTTCTTACCGTTGCATTGTTTACCAAAATGGAGCTCCCAGCAGCTCCTGATCATTCACATGATCACGTCTCCCTCCATGGGACTCACTGGTACTTACACTTGGACTTCTTCCTCGATAGTATACAACTCCCATATGCTGATGACTAAGGCTTTCATCCAATACAAGCTTCGATGCACACACGAAGACCCGCCTCTGGCATTCACTCTTTGAATCCATAGCCCTTCTTCTTATTGTGTTGTACACCAAAGTAGAGCTCCCAGTAACTCCTGATCATACCTCTGCATGATCTTTGTCCCTCACAGGACAAGATTGCCTATATTGCATTACCATGAACTATTCCATCACGATCCGCTGCACCATGTCACCTCCTGGTGACATCTCCATTGCATACAGATTCTCGTGTGATGAACTCGGACTATGACTTCTCTACGTGTGGCCTTTGCCAACACATCGTAGGGCCTCCGCCATCTCCGATTTTTAGTTCGCTCTCTTGGCAATTCCCCTTCGTCCGCCCACTCTTGGGTTACACCTGGATGAAGCATAGCTCTAGGACAATCCGTCGCCTAGTAGCTCCTGAAGTCCCCTGACTTCGCTAGAGTTCGTGCACCATTGTTTGGATCTTGGGCCTCTATCCCCTACTAGCACAATCTTGCTATGCACCTCTTATTCCTGACAACTTGAACGACAACACTATGACATATTCTTCAAGAGTACCTGCCTCTGCGTCCTCTTGCCCCATACTAAGGTCTCATGATCCCAACTTTGCCTCTGCAAGTTGAATCACCTTAGTTACTCTATCAAATGCATCTCTAAGGTAGCTTGCATGTGCCTTGAAGCTCCCTTCATCTTTGGCACCATGCAAAATAAGTCTGTCCTATTAGAATGAAGAATCCATGGAACGACATGATCCCACTCTTGCCTCTACAAGAGTTTATGCCCTTGACATTTGTCTAAGGAAAGTTCCGTGCCTCCGCTCCATGTTCTATCTTCTATGTCGACTCCCTTCATATGGCTTGGATATTTCACCGAGTTCTACCCAAGTCGCTCTGCTCCTCGATTTGCATTGAGTTGATAGTGGCCCTCACGTCCACCATTCCACGGGTCAGCCCTCTGTTGAGTTCGATTTCTGCATCGACTCTAAGTGTGCCTTCATATGATGTTGCCTTGGATTGCTCCCCCACTTGATCTCGAAATGCATCCACCAATGCATTACCTCCTTCGAGATCATATGATAACTCTTCGTCGCTCACTCGGTCCGTTGAGCTTTGTGGAGATATAGCCTTGAGGAACTCTTCCTCAATATGTACAGTCCGTTGCACATGATTCTCCCACTAAAGAACTAGGGCTTATCCCTCCTGGATATCTGTCATACTGGAGCAACTTTTCTTATTATATACTTCCCACTGGAAGTTTCGGAGACCATCATCCCCTTTGGACTACTCCGTCTTGCTGAACTTGTGCCTTGTTCTACCCCTGCAGATGTACTTGCTAGATTGCGACCCTTCTCCAATACAGTCTCCACTGCACCCTTCAAGGTCTAGCAACATGCTGAACTTGTTGCACATTTCAACCGCCTACGGACATATCCTTTCCATGTCGAAGAGAAAGTTTTGATGCTCCATGGCGTCGAGTTCTAATCGCGCCTTGGGATGGCCACGAACACTCCATCATCCGTGTACAAGCCCTTGCATGAGTTCTGAATCCTTCGAGTTAGCAATTCCCCTCACCTCTGTGAGCTTTGCACAACTCTTTCGGTCGTTACACAACACCTCCCACCTTGCACGGTCTCATCTTTCACCAAGTGCCCTGCTTTGCCTTGAGCACCGTCAAGTTTGGTTGCCAACGTCGAGCTATAGCTCGAACTTAACCATCCCAATCTTTGTGTGCTACGCATTCTTCTTCGCTTGCTTGTCCTCGTGGTGCCTCTCACACAAAGGGGTTGGCTATTCCTTGAATGCCAAATTAGGATGTCTGTTCCTCTGAGCGACTCCTTTCCCTATATCTCAATGTCCGTTTCCCCCAAATGGTTGCGTGTGCTGGCTGTCCTCCATACAGCCTAGCTAGGTCCCCCACGTTTGTATGGCAAGTGTTTCTGTGTGTGCTTGTCCCGCTCTGATACCATATTGTCACGGGCTTAGCTAATTTTGCCTAAGCCGTGCGGCACCCATGCGTGTCCATCCGCAAAGGTCAGCCCTCCCCGAGATCTCCTAAAGTCCCATAGACTTACAGAAAGAGAAAACAGGCCAGAAGAAGCAATTACCATGGGATCCACAAGCAACTGCTCAAGAAAATACTTTATAAAGCCAAAATACAAATTACACCCGTGGATATTACAAACTCAGAGAGGTTGCACACAAAGGATAATGGTCAATTACAGACCGAAACCCTCCACAAGTGCTTATAAGACACACTTGTATTTACAAGCCAAATTTGGCCATAAAGCAAATCAAACTAGGGCTGCTAAGCTTACTGCAAGTCCACTTCTTGTTGTACAAGATATGTACCTAAACCGAAGGACACGGACTAACACAAGCATTTCATCGAACACCTTGTTTATATTGTTGTCCGTGACAAAATGGTAGTTGGACTGCCTGGGCTGGTGGTTGAACCGTTTATACCTTATTTTCAGGGTAGTTTTTGACGGTTGTACCATCGGTGCTTGTGGTTGTACCGCTCATACCCAGATTTTTCAGATACATTTAAATTTTAGCTCATAATCTTGAAGCCAATTGGGGCCTATATATACCCTAAGTTTTCTTGCATTCAAACCACAATTTTTTGATAGAAATTCTGTGATAAATTGTGTGTGAAAATTATAAGAAAAAGAAAAGGAATAATCTTGTAAAACTTATAGTTCTCCCTTATGAGATTGTAAGGTTCATCTCCTAAGCCTGTTAAAAGGAGAGAGGAAGTTGTAAGGGTTTGATCTTCTTAGGATCAATTGGCACTAAGGGGTGGGGGGGGGGGGGGGGGTGGGGGGAATTAGTGCAAGTGTAAATTCTCATTTTAAACAAAAACTTTTCATTTTAAATAAGATAAGAAGATCCAAAGTCTTTCATTCAAGTAAAGCAAGTGAGTGATTAAAAGAAGATTGCTACGTTACTTGCTTATAAATTACTTAAGAAAGAACAAGTAAATTCCAAAGATAAGCAACATCGTAAGTGAAGTGTTTGACGTGAAAACCTTACTTTCAAAGAGTAAATTAAATCAGAAGCATCAATACAAAATTAGTAAGCAAGGAAAGCAAAAGAAGAATCGACAAGTTTTATAGTGGTTCGACATTGATGGGCCTACATCCACTCCTGAGTCCTCCTCCTTGAGGCATACTGGCATCCACTACTGATCTTCTTTAAGTGAAGACCAAACCCTTGCACTTTTCTTACAAGGGAGACTTGATTACAACTATTTGATCACTCCCTTACCTCTTTTCTTTTTTCTTACAAATCACTTAAGTTTTTTTACAGAATTTTATCCCTAAAATTGTTGTATAGAATACAAGAAAACTAAGGATATTTATAGACCCTGACTGGCATTAGAGATTGGAGCCAAAAATTCAAACATAACCATAAAATCAGCGTACAAGCGATTCAGCTGCAGTCCTGGGTAGTTCAACCGCCGAAAGCACATAACATCCTGGGTACAGGTGGTTCAGCCGCTCAGCCTGGGTGGTTTACCTGCCATCATCCGCTTGGAAACTAGGTACGGGTGGTTCAATCGTTGGCAACTACCCTATTTCTAGGGTACAGGTAGTTCAATCACCACTCGCCGATGGTTTACCCATCAGAATCTCCAGAAATATGGTTCTCTCCACTTTTCAAATTTCGGCTTGAACCTGATGTTGACCAATTCTTTAGTCAACTAATTGAGCTCAACCTAGCTCAACCAAACCCTATAGTAGACCCATTTGCCTTATTAAGTTGATTTGAATTTTATCCAAATCTAACTCAACTAAGACTTAATCCCTAACTGTGGCTTAATGATTACAACTCTTAATAACTAACAAGTTAAACCAAGACCTAACTCCCATCAATCTGATAGCCATCGACATTCTTGCAGTAAGTCTTTCGGTCTTCGTCTAGCTTGATTACAACTATTTGATCACTCCCTTACCCCTTTTCTTTTTTCTTACAAATCACACAAATTTTCTTTATAGAATTTTATCCCCAAAATTATTGTATAGAATGCAAGAAAACTGGGGATATTTATTCACCCTGACTAGTTTCAGAAATTAGAGCCAAAAATTCAAATATACCCGTAAAATCGGGGTATAAGCGGTTCAACTACATGCCTAGGCGGGTCAACCGCCGAAAGCACATAAAATCCTAGGTATGGGTGGTTCAGCCACCCAGCTTGGGTGGTTTATCTGCGATCATCTGCTTGGAAACCTGGTATAGGCAGTTCAGTTGCTGGCAACTATCTTATTTCTAGGATATACGTGGTTCAATCGTCGCTCATGGTGGTTTACCCATCAGAATCTACAAAAATGTGGTTCTCTCTACTTTTCGAATTCCAGCTTGAATCTGATATTGACTAATTCTTTAGTCAACTAATTGAGCTCAACTTATCTCAACCAAACCCCATAGTAGACCCAGTTGCCTTATTGATTGATTTTGATTTCATCCAAATCCAACTAAACTAGGACTCAATCCCTAACTGCGACTCAATGATTATAACTCTTAATAACTAACAAGCTAAACCAAGACCTAACTCGTTCAATCTGATAGCCACCGACATTCTTGCAGCGAGTCTTCTGGTCTTCTTCTAGTGATCTCTTGGTGTGTTCCCAGTGAGCTTCCTGATCCCTTCGGCGAATCTCCTAGCGAACTCCCGGCGAGGTCCCACTGCATCGTCCGAACCCGGCCTAATGCTCAAGCTTGATCTTGGCTCATCATCTAGTCATAACTACATTGCTCCTATCATAGTTAGACTTGCATTTCTTCCTCTAATACATATGTTAGATTTAAATACTCATCAGTTGATTTGATTATCATAATCTGAGATTCAACAGACTCGAAAGTAGACGTAGGCCAGGTTGAGGCCGAATCACTATAAATGTGGGTGTGCTTTAATTGCTTTCATATTACTTTTGATTTCTTTTAAATAAATAGTTAGATACAAAGTTTTAGTCTCTCAACTTCTTACAAATTGACTCTTAATTAGTTTTATCGAAATATCAAAAGAAGCTTCCATTGTTCACTCTTTACGAAAGAAATATTTTTAATCAAGCACTATCTCTCTTGCACTAATTCACCCTTCCCTCTTAGTGCCAATTGATCCTAACAGAATGTACCCTCTTCCCCTTATTTCTTAACATTATTTTTTTACAAAAAGGGGAACAAAATTTTTCATGAGGAAATTATGTTTTTATCCTATTTTATTAAGGGAGAGCAATGAAGTATTAAATATTAAATTAATATTTATTTTGTAAAAATATAAAAATTTTGACACATGATGAGTTTATGTATCATGAAATTACTTGCTCATTATTTTGCCTCTTTTTATTGATGACAAAGGAGGATAAATAGTATATTGATGACACAAATATGAAAAAAATGATATGTATATGACAAAGGGGAAGAAATAACATATTGATGAAAAACGATACATATATGACAAAGGAAAAAAAATATCATATTGATAAGGAATAATAAATGATAAAATGAGGCATTTCTTCTTTTTAAAGAAGTAAATTTTCAAATTCATTGTATGACTAATGCATCGATTTTGAAATTCTTGAAATATTCTTAAAAATTAATGATTCATGATTTACTAGTTGAAATTAATATTATATCATGCATCATTCATAATTTGATGATTTTAAAATCCATGGTATATCATTTGATAAATGGATGTATTTATACTTGAATTCAAGAGTGTTTAGTTCTCTTGAATTTAAGTTTTTCGTATTTGAATTATGACATGGATTTAGGGGGAGTTAAGGTTAACTCCTGTCATCAATTGGTTATCATCATAAAAAAGGGAGAGATTGTTGAATCTCAGATTGTGATGATGAAATCAATTGATGAGTTATTGATCTAAGATGTGTGTTAGAGAAAATTGATGCAGGATTAACTATGACAGAGAAAAAAAAATTATAATCAAATATGGGTCAGAGTCAAGTTTGGGGCATCGAGCCGAGTTCGGACAGTGTAACTTATCGAAGGTATCGGGAGCTCACCGAAGGTGATCATGAGCTTGCTAGGAAAAACATTGAGAGTTTGCTAGAAGAAGACTAAGAGGCTTATTGGAAGATCATTGGGATTGTCGAAAAGCTTACCGGGAGTTTAGAGAGTCTTGTTAGACTTATTAGTCACATTGATATAATCGATTAGTTGTAATTAGCATCGATTAAGGTTTGAGTCCTAATTGAGTTAGATTTGGAAAGAAGAATCTAAACTAACTCAAGTGAGGCAAACCAGGTCCACATTTGGGTTTGGATTAAGCTCAAGTTAAACTTAATTGGTTAACTAAGAAATGAGTCAACTATGAAGGTACAAATCGAGATTGAAAAAATGGAGGGAAACATTTTTCTGAGATTCCCGATAGTTGTACCACTAGTGGATGGCGGTTGTATCGCCCAAATCGGTGGTCGTACAACCCAGGTTGGTGGTTGTACCGCCACAACCCTATTATCCGAGCAACTTTCAGTGATTGTACCATCGGTGTCGGTGGTTGTATTGCTTGTACCTAGTTTTTTCGGATATGTTTGAATTTATGGCTTTATTTCCAAAGCTAATTGGGGTGTATAAATACCCCAAGATTTCTTACATTTAGCATAACACTTTGGGCTAGAAATTCTATGAAAAATAGTATGCTAAAATTGTAAGAAAAAGAAAAGGGGCAAGGGAGTGAGAAAAAAAGTTGTAATTCTTGTAAAGTCTCCCTTTTGAGTTTGTAAGATTCCTCTCTTGAGCTTGTGAAAACTGTTAAATCTCAGATTTTAATAATGAAATCAATTGATGGATTATAAATTTAACATAGATTATTAGAGTTGATTGATGCAGGATTAATTACGACAGAAGGATTATTACAATTAGGATTCGCCAAAGTCAAGTCCATGCATCGGGTCGATGCAGATGGGTACTCACCAGGAGTGCGTCGGGAGCTCGCTGAGGGTATTGGGATTTTGATAGGATGGCGCAAGGGAGTTTGCCAGAAGAAGATCAAGACTTGCCGAAAGATTGTCGGGGGTAGCCGAAAAGCTTACCAAGTTGGGATGGCCTTGTAATGGATGTTTGGCAATTATAATTGTATTTAATTAAGTCATAATTAGTTTCTTGTAGGTCTAACTATGATAGGAGCAATGGAGTTACAACAGACAATAGGCCAAGATCAAGCTTGGGCATCGGGCCGGGTTTGGATGATGTAGTGGGATCTCGCTAAAATTCGCTTGGAGATTCGTCGAAGGGATTGAGAAGCTCGCTGGGAACACACTGGGAGATCATTGGAAGAAGACTAAAAGACTCACCACAAGAATATCAGAGGTTGTCAGATTGGCAGGAGTTAGGTCTTGATTAGTCATTAAGTGTTGTAATCATTGAGTCATAGTTAGGGTTTGAGTCATGATTGAGTTGGATTTGGAAGGAATCCAAATCAACTCAATGAGATAATTGGGTCCACTATTGGGGTTTGATTGAGCTTAGGTTGAGCTCAATTAGTTGACCAAAGGGTTGTTCAATATCATGTTCAGGCCAAAATTTGAAAAGTGGAGCAAACCACTTTTGTGGAAATTCTGTCGAGTAAACCGGTGAGCAGTGTGCCGTGCCTGAGTGGCGGCGGTTGACCCCAGTGGGCGTTGAACTGCCCATACCCTAATGTTCAGGCGACGGAGCCGCCTAGGTCGGCGGGTGAACCACTCATACTCAGATTTTTAAGATATGATTAGATTTTAACTTTGATTTTGAAGCCAATTTGGGGTCTATAAATATCCCAAGTTTTCTCACATTCAAGACAATAATTTTGGGATTATATTCTGAAAAAATATTGTGTGAGAATTGTAAGAAAAAAAATGGGTAAGGGAGAGAGCTTAGAGTTATAAATTTTCTCAAAGTCTCCCCCTTATAAGCAAAGTATAATGGTTTGGTCTTCACCCAAAGAAGATCGGTAGTGGATGCCGATGTACCTCAAGAAGAAGAACTCGGGAGTGGACGTAGGCCTTTGACGCCGAACCACTATAAAAATTATGAGTGCTTCTTTGCTTTCAATTGCTTACATATTCCTGTATTAATGCTTCCGATTTAACTCAACTCCTTGAAAGCAAAGTTTTTACAATAAGTTCTTTCCTTCAAATGTTTGCTTATCTTTCCGGTTTGCTCATTAACTTAGCAACTTTCTTTTAATCACTCACTTGTTTCACTAAGAACAAAAAGCTTCGGATTTTCTTTCTTGGTTTAATCGAAAAGTTTTTATTTAAACCTAAAATTTACATTTGCACTAATTCACCCCTCCCCCCCTCTTAGTGCCAATTGATTCTAACAAAAAGGAGAGTGAGAAGTGTAAGGGTTTGGTCTTCACCCAAAGAAGATGAATAGTGGACACCGGTGTACATCGGAGAAGAGAACTTGGGGAGTGGACGTAGGCCAAGTTGAGGCCGAACCACTCTAAATCTCTAAGTGTCTCTTATCTTTTCTTTTGGATTTGCATATTTTTACTTGAGCATTCTTTAAGAAACTTAGAATCATTTTATAAATTGCTCATTTACTCTACTTGAATGATCCACTTCCGATATCATTTTTACCTTGAGCGTAAGTATTTTTTAAACTGAAGTTTTTAGTACTTGCACTAGTTCACGCAACCCTCCTCTTCCTCTTCTTAGTGCCAATTGATTCTAATACATAAGTATGAGATTCACTATTTCTTCATGATTGTGCTTTCATCTTCGGGACGCCTTGGCTTCTTACATTCATAGTAAGAGGTTTTATCCAATTTAAGTTTATTTTTATATTTTTTATTTATTAATTTATCTGATTCATTTGTCAAGGGTTCAAAGTTCTCATTACTCGTGGTTTCACTCAATAATCATATATTCTTTTCAGTTTAAATTCCTTTATATTATTTACAAGGTGTTCTTGGGTCCTCAATATCAAATCCTTCATATTCTTTGGAAGGTATTCTTCTTATTCATTTTTGTAAGTCATTTCATTCATTGATTCATTTAATTTAATTATACTTTTATGTGTGTTTTTTAATGTATACTAAATATCAAAGCAGTTTCACAAATAGAAACCCAATTAAATTCATTCATATCAAGTGCACAAAATAAAGCATTCATTTCTTTTGCATTTAATGAAAAAGTTTTCTTTTTCAAATTATTCTATTTAATAATTGGTTTTGAAAGACTTTTCAAAATTATTTTAGACAATATGCTATAAATCAAATTCTATAGAAATGAGAAAAATACATATTCTTATTTTTCAATATGTGTAATCTGTCTTATTGAACATGGGAGGACGTGCAATACAATATCCCTTGTTCATGCTAAATAAGGTCATTTACTCATTTTTATACTAACATGCTAAAGTTAAAACAATCAGGTTAATTATAATAATGAGTCATCCAAAGATTCATTATTAATAATTTTATTTTTAATAATTTTTCTTGTTATTACTTAGGCTAGTGAGCTTGAAAGAGTGTTAGATCTCAAGTCATGTGCCTTGAGCATCTACTTTCAATAAAAAATAATTTTAAAATTTTCTAATATTTTATAAATATTTATCAAGATTCATGAATCAAATAAAATATCCAAAAAGAACTTCAAATCTCATTCTCTTTATGTCAATTTCAAGAAGAATCATTTTAGAAGAGAGCTCATAAAGAACCAAGAGCTCAAAACATTTATAAAAGATCATAGAAATCTAAGCATAAAAAATCTTGAACCCCCTTCTTATAGATGTCAATTTTAATGAGTATCATTTTGAATGTGAGCTCAAAGATTTGAGAAATCAAAGAGCTACTTATGCATTCATCTTATGTAAATTTTAAATATAAATATAAATCAAGAAATCTGAAAAATAGCAAATCATGCATTTTGAATATCATCTAATGTAAATTTTGATAAGAAGCTCAATTTGTAAACGTCAAGAAGTCTAAAAGAAAATATGATAGTAAATCTAGCTCAAATTATAAATCATGCATTTCACATGCAATTAGGAATTTTAAAATTCTAAATTTTCTTTTAAGCAAATTGTTTCTTATTCAATTTTATGTATAATTTTCTTCTGATCATATTGATAATTTTATCTCCACCTTTGGTCATTGTAAAAGAGTATGATAGTAATTTTTATTTTTATGATCATTAGTACAAAGGGATCATGTCATAAAAGATGAAAATGAAGTTGTAAGTACTAGAAGATATGATTTCTTTTAAGAATTATCTTCTCCATCTTTTTCTTTGTAAATAATAAGTCTTAGAGAATTAAATAATATTAATTCAGTCAAGATAAATCTTAAGACACCCAATTTATTTAGATAAATAAAATAGAAGAATAATTTTGATAAAAATCTCAATTGTAATTCTTTAGGTCATAAATATCTTTTTTATTAAAAAAAGAAAATCATAGAGATTAAATGTGATTCCAATAAGAGATAAGTCAAGTCAAGAAATCAAGGGAATGTTCATAATAACATATAATTTTCAACTTATCAAAATTTTAAGAAATATTATTTTTGGTGATAAGTTATACTAAGAAGGAAGTCGTAAATAATCATGTTATAAAGGATATTAATATCAAATCATAAATGTCAAAGGACATGATTTATTTAGACAAATATCTTCTTAGATAATATTCAAAGCTTTAGAAATATTAAGAGATCAAATAAGAAGAGTATTCATTCATAAAAAATATCAATTTATAAATATCAAGATCATAAATTAAATTGCAAAGAAGTAAAGATAGAAGATCTTGATTTGTATATAGGAAACTTCAAGTTATCAAGATCATGGACAATAAACCTCTTAGATTTAAATCGTCAAATTATTTTTATAGTTTAAGAGATTCAACAATAATGGTATCATTTTATCTCTAGTTAAAGACTTGATAGGATAAAAATATTTTCAAGAATAATTATCCTTCTTTTTAGTTGTTTCATGTGATTTATTTCAAGAATGCTTTTCAAATTAATATATTATCATTTAAGACTAAAAACCAAATTTTATTCTAGAAGAAATCATCAAGGTCATTACTATAATGCATCAAAATAATAAAACATCTTCAAAATAAAAATTCAACCTATCTCAATTCCAACATTTAAATAAGTCTAACTCTCTACATATAATACAAGGAGTTGACAAACTTATTTTTAAATTTTTATTTATTCTATGTTCAAACCCAAAAGTAATCTATCATTCAATTATACAACCTTCTTTCGGTCAACATATAATCAATCCAACATTTCAATCATTCACGGCAATAATTTTTAATCTATCATCAAAATTTTTTTTCATAAATTTTAACTTAAATAATTTTGAACTAAACTTTCTTTATTCTAATTTTAGCATGCTTTAGCTACACAAGAGTAATGCACCATTGAAGACAATCAAGATTAACTCTATCACCATGAACTACTAAGAGAATTTTTGTTAAGGATGAGAATAATTTTTAAAAAGAATTTTCCTTCTCATTTTAATTTTTCAACCACATTAGAAGATAAAGCATGATTTCATATATTTAATTTTTTAAGTTGCAATTCACCATATAATCATTCCATTTAATTTTATCTCAATGTGTACTTATTTAACTATTAAAAGTCAATACAAGCATACAAGCATACTCATCATCAAAGTCTTTCTTTCGTAAAATTGAATATATATATTTTTTCATTAAAAATAGCTAAAGTCTCCCATTTTTTATATTATTATTCTAATTCATTTTTATATTATCATGCTAAAGTGAAAGCAATTAAGATTAATTATAACAATGAGTCATCCAAAGATTCACTACCAATAATTTTATTTTCAATAATTTTTCTTATTATTACTTAGGCTAGTGAGCCTGAAAGAGTATTAGATCTCAAGTCATGTATATTGAGCATCTACTTTCAAAATATTACTTAGTACTCCTAAATTTTTAAAAGGCAACTTTTATAATATGAGAAGTTTTGGTTTAGGTACTCATTTGAGATTGAGTCCCTCATGAAAGGTTCTTCTTATTTTCTCTAATGACTTGATATTATTTATGGTTTCTTTAGAAACTCAAATTATTTTATGTAGATTATATTTTTTAAATGAACATTTGTAAACTTTATGTCCTAATCTACTATAAAAGTTTCATTTTAATTTTTAATGGTAAGTTTAGAGTTGGTCATTTAATGAATATAGTTGGCTTTTGTTGAGCAATTTTAACAAAGCCTATAACTTCTTTCCTATGAATATGACCCTTATTTACAATGATTATGTTTAGGGATTTATTTTTATTTTAAAAATTTATAATATTTGTTTTGATGCAGTATTTTCCAACTAAGTTCCTCTAAAGTTTCACATTTGGAGCATGAACTAGTGATAGTGATGCTATATGTATTTCTTCAAATTTACTAATTAGTGAATCATGCTCTTTCTTAAGTAATTTATGAGACCTGCTAATATTTCTAAATTTATCATAAAGTTCATGAAAAGTATTTCATAATTCAGCGAAAGTAAATGAGACATTAGGTAAGTTACATACCTCATTGTAGATGGCCATAAGTGTGAGATTTACTATTTCTTCTTGATTATGCTCTTCATCTTCAGAAGGCCTCGACTTCTTGTATAGCAAGAGGTTTTGTCCAATTTAAGTTTATTTTTATAGAATTTATTCTTTAATTTATTTGATACATTTGTCAAAGATTCAAAGTTCTCATTACTCGAGATTTCACTCAAGAAGTTATATGTTCTTCTCGGTCCAAATTCCTTCCTATTCTTTGGAAGGTGTTCTTGGGTTTTTATTGTCAAATCCTTCTTGTTCTTTGGAAGTTATTATTCTTGTTCATTTTTATAAATTATTTCATTCATTGATATTTTATATGCTAAATATCAAAAATAGTTTTAAAAACAGAATCTCAATTAAATTCATTCTTATCAAGTGCGCAAAATAAAACATTCATTGCTTTTGCATTTAACAAAAAAGACTTCTTTTCCAAATCATTCCATTCATTCATTGATTTGGAAGACTTTTCATAATCATTTTAAACAATGTGTTATAAATCAAAATCCATACAAATGAGAAAAATACTCATTCTTATTTTTCAATATATGTAATCTGTCTCATTGAATATCTATATGCAATAGAATGTGTCAAACGAAGTCATTTACTCATTTGGGTGTTTAGTCCAATGAGTAGAACCTCACTTTGATACTAATTGTTAGGATCAATTGACACTAAAAGAGGAGGAGGGGAGGTTAATTAGTGTAAGAGAGATAGTACTTGATTAAAAACCTTTACTTCGTAAAGTAAAGAGTGAACAATGGAAGCTTCTTTTGATATTTTGATAAAACTAATTAAGAACTGATTTGAAAGAAGTTGAGAGATTGAACTTCGTATATAACTATCAAGTGTTTAATAGAAATCAAAAGTAAAATGAAAATAATTAAAGTATACTCACATTTATACTGGTTCGGCCTCAACCTGGACTATGTCCAGTGAACTCCTGGCAAGTTCAATCCTTTTTATATCTTCTGGCGAGTTTCTTAGTTTTCTTTCGGTGAACTCCTGATGCCTTCCTGGCAAGCTCCCGATCACCTTTGGTGAGCTCCTGGTGAACTCTCAACAAGCCTCCGATACCTTCGGTGAGCTTTCGGCGAGTATCTCGGTAAGTTTCCATTACATCATTCGAATCCCGATCCGATCCATGGACTTGACTCTAGCCCACATCTGATTGTAATTTTTTTTTACACATATTAGATCAACGAATCCATTAATTAATTTTATCTTTAAAATATAAGATTCAACATTTGGATGTGACAAAAATAACAATATATAAAAAAATGTCGACGATGAAGGTGTTGATTAGATTACATGGACTTTTTCAATCATAGGTATTTGGTCTTTTAGCTTAATTTTTGTTGTGACTTGTGACATTCGCAGTAAAAAGGGTACAATTTTCGTCTTAGCCTTTTCTCTCTGGACTAATGAGGTAGACCAATTTGTTTATTCCCTGAAATGTTTCTTTTTTCTTCTTTTAGCCTTTTTCTCCTTTTTTGTCTGTCCGATCATGCATCAACCAGGAGACTGCATATACATTTACGCTATCAATATTTTCTCTGGAAAGTTGAGCTACTTATAGCTTGCTTTTTTATTACTTCCAAGTGTTGAATAGTTTTTTATGCATTTATTATGGATTTTATTTATATCAAGTAAATCTGTTAAGCATTTGATATCTTATACCATTATATGTTGCTTAAAACAAATATACCATATGGTCGTTCACATCTTAGGAAAGAAATTACTTTTATACTAACTCATAAAGAAATTACTTTTATAAATGATTTAAAGAACATTTTACAAATAACTTAATCCTAAATATAGATAATAGCTGTAATTTAATAATTAAAATATTTATCCAAAAAATAGAGCAAATGAGGTTAAGGAAACCTAAAAAAAGATGGAAGTAGACAAGAATTTGAGATTGATGGCATGCCTACTGAGGTTTGAAAGAGTTTAGGAGATTAATGAATAGTTTGGTTGATTACTTCTTTCAACAAAATCTTGAGAACTAGAAAAATGCCAAAGGGAAAAAGAATTTTTTTTATTACCAATAAGGATAAGAGTGATATCTTAAAATTTTCTAATTATAGATTAAGAATATGACCCACACCACGAGACCTTAGAAAATAGTGATTGTAAGTATGATGTAAATCAATTTAATTTTATATTTGGAAGATTATTGGTTATTTATTGGGATGATTAATGAAAAAATATAGAGATGATAGAGTGTGTGTATATATATATATATATATATATATATATATATATATATATATATATATATATATATATATATATATATGTATGTATGTATATGTTAGAACTACATGGATTATAGAGAGTATGTCTAAGTAAGTTTTCTGTTAGTACATGAGTAAACTAAGGATCCACACTTAGTAATGAACTAAGTTACAATTTATATCCAGAAAAATCTTCTTTATCTATTTTATTTGAAATGATATTATCTTGGTTGATAACACCTTAAATAAAATTAATTCTAAACTTAGTTATAAAGTTATCTTGAAAAATAAAGGTTTTAAACTAAATAGGACTAAGTCTAACTATATAAGATGTAATTTTAATAATACTATGAGTAGACATGAGCATATAGTTAGATTGGATATACAAGAAGTTTCATTGAGAAAATCTTTTTGGTATTTTGGATCACCTATTTAACAAGATAGAGATATGAAGATATTATTCAAAGATTAAAAAAATTAAACTCTTGAAATGAAAAGTGACATCAAAAGTTTTGTGTGAACACCAAATGTCTCTTAGATGAAAAAAAAATAAAATTATTGTTAGATTGAATATACTTTATGGATCTTATTGTTTGATGGTTGACAAATGGAGTTTGTGTTAAGGAGGAGTAGTGTTGTAAGGAAAGATAAAAAAAAATTAATTATTCGTTAACAATCAAATATAGATTCCATAATGATTCAATAAAGGATAAGAAGAAAAAACATTGTTTAATATGATACGACTATACACAAAGGAATCCTATAGACTAACTATATGATTGTGTTAATATTAATGGTGTGAGAAGAGACCTTAACAACTTTATTAGAAAGTATAAGTAAAAAATTAAGCACTCTTAATTTAGATAAGAATAAGATTTTTTTAATAAAGCTCAATGGTGACAAAATATTCACATAGTCTACTCCAAGTAGCTGGGAGTATAAGCTTTTTTGTTATTGTTACAATGATCTTAGTTTTAGATGGTTAAGAATTATATTTGTGACTAACAACAATTGAAAAAAATACTATTGCTATCTATGTTTGTTTACGATGGTTGTAGATCAATTGTCTTACCCTTCTAGAGCTGATATAGATGGCATCATGGTTATGGAGATCATATGAATGCCTTTCTTCTGTTCCTTTTTACGATTGTGGGTCATGGATCCGAGGTCATCATTAAGGAAGACTTTTAGCATCATGGTTTGCTCCTCGGTGAAGTCGTGAAAGTATCTCGAGATGAGAGAGCACTGTATCAGAACCCATAGCTAGTTCAGCTGAATATGACACTTCAGGAAAAGCTTATCCCTGTAGACAAAGAGGTAAAGTTTTTGGAGATAAAGTACCATTGCAAGGGAAGGTTGTAGTTGAATGATCTGTATCTCTCGCATCTCCTAGACGATCTTTTTAGCGGTCCTTTGAAAATGTGGACAGCAATATGACCAAATATGTGCTGGTGGTTCTCCTTATAAGACCAACATACAGGGGTCGTACAATCTGGTAAGAAGGAGTCAGCTTGGTTTAGCAGACATGCCTGAGATTTCAGCGAGCTTCTCCAAGCACTATGTCGAGATCATCTTTTCTTCGTTCTCTCCTTTTCCACATAAGGTCATATATTTTCTTTTGTCATTCATAAGGTTGTTGGAGCTCCTGGTGTTGACGAGGATGGTGATGGGCTGATGCTTGATGAAGCCATCAATGTCCAATATCTGTGGTGGAGCATGAAAGGTGCAACTGGCTGATTATGGTTTTTTCTTCATATCCTTCTCCTTGGACTCGAGAGCCATATCTTTAAGTTTGGGTTCTTTAGTGGGCTTAACTAATAGAGGTCTCTTTTTTTTACAATGGTGGTCTCGGCTCCACGATTTATTACAATGCCAACATAGGCCCTTTGCTGATCTGTCACGAAATTCTTTTCTTGTTAACTTTTTCAGCTGAGGTGACCGACTGGTGGTAGATGGGGCTGAGAGTCACTATGCTGCTGGTCATGCGGCAGCTTTAGTCCTCTGAGCATCGTGGTTTAGCCTGTCTTTGTGGAATCATGCGAAGGAAATGGCTGCCTTAAGTGTGTACAGTTGTCGCACTTTAACTTCTTATTGAATCTCCAGCTTCAAGCCCTCAATTAAAGTCCCCAATATATGTTTTTCAGACCAATCATGAATTTGATTAGTTAACCTTTCAAACTTGATTTGGTACTCTTGGATGGTAGAGGTTTGACGGATCTTCGTTAGTTCTTCGTCAAGGTTCTTGTAATTGATTGGTGCTAAAGGTTTATATGCTTTTGGTTGGGATGTGACTCTTATGGTCTGAGTATCTTGATTGAGGTGCCCTTCTTGAAGTTATACAAAGGAGATCGACGTCATCGAGGTGTAGGGCTGCCATGTCTTATCCTCACTTCTTATCTCTGATGGGTTCTTTTTGTAATCAGAATTTGCTCCATGTTGTGATCTTCTTGGGCTTGGTGATCGGCCCAATCTAAACTCCTCAAAGAGAGCCCATAATTTAGCATCCATACATGTCTCGAAAGCCTCCAATTTAGCTTCAAATAAGCCCAATGATGTCATGATGTAAGGATCTTCAACCTGTCAAACAAACCGACTGAAAAGTGTAGCTGCAATTTTTAGGTTGAAAGCGGTGAATAGCAGCAATGTCGAGACTGTAGGGGTGAAGTCTCTAAGTGGAGGATGGCAACCAAGGGTAGTAGTGACGGTGGAGGAAGAAGAGAGCAGTAGCAACATCAGTTGCGATTGCACTATGACTTCGTCGTTGCAAGTGGTGTCAGTTGCAGTAAGAGTGCGACTGCAATAGAAGAAGACAGGGCAACGATGTACACGGCTGTTGTGGAGGAGGGCAGTAGTAATATGGAGTGAGAGATAGTTGCTATTGTATTCAATTTGTTGTTGGTAGCGATCAAGATAGTTGGCAGCAAACGATTATTGCGGGCTGCAATGTAAACAAATTATAGCAAAAGATCGCTGCTAGTAGCTTTTTGCAGCAAGGATCGCTGCTGGCTACGATTAAGGAGGATGGCAGCAAGAGGTTGTTATTGGCAGCATTGGGTAGTGAAAGATGCGTGCAACTGTTGAAGGGATAAGGAAGATTGGGTGGCTGAAAAATTGATTGACCGAAGACTTCGATTTTTTGGTGCGGTTTGTAGCTTGTTTTAGGTGCAATTTAGGGTTACAATTTTGTGGAGTTTAGGCTTTGAATTGGTATGATTTTAGGACTGTGATAGTAGTAGATGAAGGTTAGGAATATATATTTTAGATCTGGGATAGATGACAGCAAAGGTAGGTGTATCAGTAAGGAAAGTTGGCTGAAAAGGTAAGTGGATCGATAAGGAAGTAAGCTACAGTTAGGGCTGATTTGGGTGGCTATTTGGTTTCGGTTTAGCGTAAGGTTTTGAAGAGTTTTTAGTAAGGATGGTAGGATTTGATGACGAAGAAAAAAGAGTCCAAATCTCACAAAAAGAAGCACTCAAATCTGATAGAATTCGATGAAAAAAGTGCTGTGATGTGCAGTCCTACCGAATAGATTTTACATCGGAGAAACGATGACTTTTCAACATAATTTCCAAAGGAAAGTTCAAAGAAATTATACGAAAACCCTTGGTTTAGATGTTGAAAATACTACTAAAATGTTTCATGAAATTTTGGCAGTGTAACAGTAGGGAAATAGGGCAAAAGACGAAAGGTAGATCCTTCATTATAAAAATTCCAAAACTGCATACTAGTGAAAGATTGCACAAGAAAACCGATTCTAGAAGGAATATTTTCCAGAAATTAATCTCAAATGAAATTTAATTTGATCTTTGAAATTACATAAAAATTTTGGCCGAAAAGGATGAACAAAAGTTTGGTTGCAAGAGGCCAATAGACGGAAGGTAGATTTTGCATTATAAAATTTTAATACTGTGTAATGAAGAATCACAGCACTACAATTCCATATCTAGAAGGAGTTTTTTCATGAGATTAGTCTTAGATGTAAGTTAAGATGATCTATGAAATTATATAAAAGTTTCAGCCAAAAAAGATAATTAAAAGTTCAGTTTTAAGAAGCAACAATTGGCTAAAAATTTCTGTAGCATTTCGCCTTCACAATGATGATAACGTTTGTGACAGTAAATTTTACAGTAAGGAAACTTTTAGAAAAACTTCTTCAACATATAAGGTAAAGGATTTTGCAGTATTAAAAAGGTGTGGGTGATAAAAATATACCAGATCTCCAGATCAAACGCAGGGGACAGCAGCAGATTAATTTGATCTACGGCTAGGGTGGAAGGTGGAGGCGTGTGTCGTAGTAATTATGGGAATTATTTAGGAAGGTGGAGGCAAATGAGATGGCTACAAGGGTAGTAAGATCGCTGCTCTGATACTAGATGATAGAACCCCAGAAGGAGCTTTATAGATT
Source organism: Ensete glaucum (assembly GCA_021527575.1). Taxonomy (NCBI): domain Eukaryota; kingdom Viridiplantae; phylum Streptophyta; class Magnoliopsida; order Zingiberales; family Musaceae; genus Ensete; species Ensete glaucum. The sequence continues at coordinate 36,584,428 of CM038555.1, forward strand.
TTGATCCTTGAGAGGGATCAACCTTTGGAATGCTATAGGGGTTCCTCCCTCCTAGACTCGGCACAAGGCTGAAACAAAATTGATAATTACTTGATTCAAGAGAGGATGACTACATCTTTAAATAAGGATCAAAACCGTAGCCTAAGGGGGTGCTTGTCTAAGTAAAAGTACCCATTTACCTCTCCTATAGCCGACCTACCTTAATAGGAACAACGGTGGCTAGGTTGGCTCTATAGCTGACCTAAGTAGGGGGAAACCTTGGCTAATCTAGTAAGGGAGGTGGCAGCAACTAAGCCCTAAGGGCTAATATAAACCCTAGCCATACTTTTTGTAAGGTAAGAGTGGCTTTATTATAATCTAGTAAGGTTTTATTGACTACTTCTTAGGGAGATTAGAACTCAACCCTGCTGAAGTCCTATCAAGATATGATAAGCACTCTCGGTATCCAATACCCATGTATTATTATAAAAATCTGACAAGTGGAGACTGATCATGAGTATATCGGAAGCTTCTCTAAGCTTTCGTTTCGTCTTATCTTTAAGGTAGTTCTTATATTTCTTCTTCCAATGCTCATATTGATCGTAGTAGAAGCACTGTCATTTGTCCTTTGTCAGGTATTTCTTGACAACCTTTGCCTTACTTGGTCTTTATTTACCCTTGCCCTTCTTAAGGGTCTTACTAGCCTTCTTTTTCTTCTTGATCTCACCAATATAGAGAACTGGCTTATCTTTCTTAATGGCAATCTCAGCTTCCCTCAACTTATTGAGGAGCTCCGGGAGAGTCACCTCAAACTTGCTTATGTTAAAATCTATGATAAAGTGAGAAAAGGAATCTGGTAGGGACTAAAATATAAGATCAATGCACAGGTTATCTGATAAAATCTTAGGAGAGCTTTATGAAGATTGATCTTTGAAAGAGATCGACCCTTGGAACACTATAAGGGTTCCTCCCTCCTAGGGTCGGCCACAAGGCTGAAATAAAAGTATTATTGCTTGGTTGAAAGGAGGTGGAGGCTACAAGCTTATATAGGGCTCCAAACCGTAGCCCTAGTAGGTGATTCCTAAGTGAATTCTCACTTTTGCCCTTCCTATAGTCAACCTACTCAAATAAAGGGGGTGGTGGCCTAAGTGGCTGCATAAGCCCTATATCCCTAATAGAAACCCTAGCCTGCCAGCCCAATAAGGAGGGTGGTGGCTAGGAAGCCCTAAGGCTCCAAAATAAACTCTAGCCTAAGAGGACTCCAGTAGGGTTGAGTCATAATCATCTTAGTACTAGTCAATAAAAACCTTGTTAGATTGCAATAAAACCACTTCTATCTTATAAAGGAGTATGACTAGGTTTAGATTAGCTCTTAGGGTTTAGTAGCCACCACACCCCTTACTGGGTTGGTTGGCTAGGGTTTCCCCCTGCTTAGGTTAGCTATAGAGCCACTTAGCCGCCCCTTGTTCCTATTAAGGTAGGTTGGCTATACTTAGGTAAGCAGCCCCCTTAGGCTAGGGTTTTGATCTCTATTTAAAGATATAGCCACCCCACACCTCCCCTTCCCCACAATCAAGCAATTATCAATTTTATTTCAGCCTTGTGACGAGTCTAGGAGGGAGGAATCCCTATAGCATTCCAAGGGTTGATCCCCCTCAAGAATCAAAATCTATAGAGCTCCTTCTGGGGTTCTATTATTTGGTATTAGAGTGGTGTTCTTGTTGCCCTGTAGACATCTTAGCAGCCTCGACCTTCCCAATCAATTTCCACAATTGCTTTTGATATCGCCTCCATCTATTTGCTATAGCCCCCTGCGTAATATGGAAATCTGGTAATTTTTTATCATTCAAGCCTCTTCAAAACTACAAGATTCCTTACTGGATATGTTAAAGATTTTTTTTAAATTTTATCCACTGCAAATTTTGTTTGTCGTAAATGTTATTATTTTTACAAATGCGAAACGCTATAGAAATTTTCAGCCATGGCTTTACCTCTTGAAACTGGTTTATTCCTTCTCCTTTCAGGCCAAAATTTTGATACAATTTTCAATATCAAGTTGGCTTTCATTTGGATTTAATTTCTTGAAAAAACTCCTTCTAGAACCTGTTTTCTTGTGTAATCTTTCACTATCATGCAGTTATGAAATTTTACGATGAAGGATCTACCTTTCGTCTTTTGCCCTATTTCTCTACTATTATATTACCAAAATTTCGTCAAACATTTTATTGGTATTAACAATATCTAAACCAAGGGTTTTTGCATAATTTTCTTAAACTTTCCTTTGAAAATTATGTTGAGAAGTCATCATTTCTCTGACATAAAACTGGTTCAGTAGGATAGTACATTACAGCACTTTTTGTCACCAAATTATATCAGATTTGAGTGCTATTTTTTATTAGATTTCAGACTTTCTTTTCCTCATCTCAAAACCTTAACATCCTCACTAAAAACCCTTCCAAATCTTACCCTAAACTAAACCCAAATAGCCACCAAAATCTGCCTTAAATATTAGCCTACTCCCATCCAAATCGATTCACCTTCCAACAGTCCATCCCCGTCTCCAAAATTCCCATGCCACTAACCTGACAACAAAAAAAAGACCTCAATATTATAAATCTATAGGCATATACTATGGCATCAGAGGAGGCTATCGATGCAAAGCTTGAAGCCATTAAAAATCGCTTGGAAGAGAAGATGCAATTCCTTCTCGCCGAATTCACCATTAGCCGACCGTCAAGCTCGAGGAAATCACAGCATAGAGAGACTTCAGATCAATGAGATGATCCTCAAGAATATGGCCACATCACCTCTAATTTTAATAATCTATGCATGAATGTTGACTTCCCTAGATAGAAAGGAGACCCGATCAGGTAGATCTCGCACGCGGAGTGCTATTTTCGGTTCTACCGAACCGCTGATGTCACACTGTCACGGACTTAGCGAAATTTGCCTAGGCTATGTGGCACCCTTACGACCACCTTGTAGACTTAGCTGAATTTCCTAAGTCACAAAGTAATCTTTGACCACTATTCCAAACTTAGCTGAAATTGCTTAAGTCATGAAACACTAAAGCATATTTGCCCGCAAAGGGTCAGCCCAATTACAACCTCGTGCAGGTCCCGAAGGACCTGCAAAAAGAGAAGTTGATTAGTTTTAAAAATAAACAATGGACAACTCCCGATGTCTCGCCAAGAGGGTAGCTCTTATAAGCATTTCGTTGAACACCTTGTGTACAACAGAAAAAGAGGGAAAGAAAGCGAAATAGGACTTTGGAGGGCTGTAGGAACAGTCGCAAGTCTGCAAACGATGATTCCCAAGGGTGTCGGACATAAAATTCTTCAATTTCTTTGAGTGCTCATACCCAACTACTATCCCAAAGCCCCATCCAGCCCTGTGCCATCCGAGGGGTTCTAGAGGACTGAGATGGTTAACATTTTACTTCCCTCAGTTCGGTCATCATAGCACACAAAAACGACATAAAATTGGACAGCTTTGGGGCAGTTTTGGCCTATTCTGACTCCATACAGCAAGCGATCATTCTGTAGCCTGACATACTATTTCTGCTTACAATTCCTAGGGAAAATCACCCAAAATCAAGGTAAAATAGGCTACCCAATATTTGTACAAGCAACAAAAAGTGTCGAACGGTTCACGAGACGACCATTCGTGACATTCTCCCCAACTTAACTTGTCAACACCCTCGTCGATGCTTGTTGATAGGCTTTAATGCAGGCTTCTTCATGTCATAGGGCGTCTTCTGGCTCCCAACTGGTTTCAGTCCAAGGAAGTTTTTGTCATTTCACTAAGTACTCAGTTTGCTTGGCTCCGTTGGGTAGCTTAGTCTTGCGATCCACCAGAATTATCTCAACTTGCTTTTTATAGGTGGCTCTGATTGGGGGTAGTCAAGTTGAAATATTTCATGAGGCATCTTGTGGATCTGAATGGTAGGCTTTCAAGTTGCTTGCATGGAAGACGTTGTGAATTTTAAACCATACTGGTAGCTGCAACTTATAGGAGACGTTGCCTACTCGACTGGTGATTAGGAAAGGTCCTTCATACTTATGTACCAATCCTTTGTGCACTTTGTGCCTAAAGAATTAGAGTGATACTGGTTGGAGCTTCACCAACACCAAGTCGCTAGCTTTAAATTTTTGGGGTCGTCTTCCCAAGTCGGCCCACTTCTTCATCTTTTTAGTCGCCTTCTCCAAGTAAGCCCATACAATATCTGCATTTCAATGTCATTCTTTTGCAAAGTGATATGCTGACGGACTAATCCCCGTATGTCCAATGGCCAATGTATAAGGGGTCGACGGCTGTTGTCCTGTGATAATCTCGAAAGGGCTCTTGTTGGACGCAGAGCTCCACTATAAGTTGTAGGAGAATTGGGCTATGTCCAACAACTTCACCCAATCTTATTGATTAGCACTCACATAGTGTCGGAGATACTATTCCAACAGTGAGTTAATTCTTTCGGTTTGAATCCGTCTGAGGGTGGAGGCTTGTGGAGAAGTATAACTTCGATCCTAATAGCTTGAATAGCTCGGTCCAGAATCGTCCCAAGAACCGAGAATCTCGATCACTAATAATATTGTGTGGGATTCCCCAATACTTCATCACATTCTTCATCATTAACTTGATCGCCTCTTCTACTGAACAATGTAGGGGAGCAGCAATAAATGTTGCATACTTTGAAAACTGATCGACAACTACAAGTATCGATCCCAATCCCCCTATTGTGGGCAAGCTTGATATGAAGTCTAAGGAAATGCTCTCCCATGACCTTTCCGGCACCGGTAGTGGCTCCAAAAGTCCCACTAGCTTTCGTTGCTCCACCTTATCTTGTTTGCACGTAAGGCATGTACGAATATAATCCTCCATATCTATCCATACTTTTGGCCAATAAAATGCTCTTTCCATGAGAGCCATTATCCGATGAATGCCCGGATGTCCGGCCCAAAGGGAATTGTGACACTCTCTCAAGAGTTCACGCCTTAAGTTGTCTACCCGTAAAATATAAACTCTATTCCCTTTAGTGCATAGGAGTCCTTCTTGGATCCAAAATCGTTGCGCTTTGCCCTCTTTGATGAGTTGCATCAAGGTTACTGCTTGAGGATCACTATATAGTCCATCCCTGATCCTGGAAAGAAAGTTGGAGTGCAACTAGCTTGCTTGGCCTCCGCCTTCGAACTGTATAGCATTCACCAGTTCAACTTTCTTGCTCAATGCGTCGGCCACGACATTTGTCTTTCCGGGCTTGTACTCCATTACCATGTCGAATTCGGCCAAGAAGTCCTGTCATCTTGCTTATTTCGGAGAGAGTTTCTTTTGAGTCTGGAAGTAACTTAGTGCGTAAACATTGTTCGTCCTTAGCACGAATGGTGCTCCCAAAAGGTAGTGTTGCCAGACTTATAGACAGTGGACCACCGCTGTCATCTCTTTCTCATGCACTGGATATCGCCGCTTGGTCTCATTGAGCTTGCGATTCTCATAGGCCACCGGCTGACCCTCTTGCATAAGTACTCCCCCAATAGCAAAGTCAGAAGCATCTGTATGGACTTCAAAAGGCTTCCCATAGTATGGTACTTTGAGTACTGGTTCCTCCAACACAGTAGTCTTTAGATCTTGGAAAGCCGCTTCACACTTGTCCGACCATCTCCAAGACTACTCCTTTAACAACTCCGTCAGTGGAGCTACACACTTTGATATCCAGAAATGAAGCATCGATAATAGTTGACGAAACCAAGGAAGGATCTCAACTCAGGTACCTTCTTCGGTGTTCGCCATTCTGCCACAGCTTGCACCTTTGATTCGTTCATCCAAATGGATCCACCGTCGATTCAATGTCCCAAGAACAAAATTTCTGTCTATGCAAAGCAGCACTTCTCCCTCTTCACAAACAAGGTGTTCTCCCTAAGAACTCTAAAAATTGTCCGAAGGTGTACAATGTGCTCCTCGAGCATCTAGCTATAGAGATGATATCGTCTAGATATATGATCACAAACTTATCCAAATACTCTTTGAAAAGCTGGTTCATCAGAGTATAGAATGTGGCCGGAGTGTTGGTTAAACCAAAAGGCATCACCAGAAACTTAAATGCTCCATACCTTGTAACACAAGTAGTCTTCGCCTCATCACCTTTTGCAATGCGTACTTGCCAATACCCTGACCGAATGTCGAGTTTGGAGAAATACTTGGCCTTGCCCAGTTGGTCGAACAAATCCGTGATGAGCGGAATAAGATATTTGTTCTTCACCGTCATTTTGTTCAGGGCTCGATAATCGACATATAATCGGAGGCTCCCATCTTGTTTCTTCTGGAAGAGAACTGGAGCTCCGAATGGTGCCTTTGAACTGCGGATGAGACCACTGCTTAGTAGTTCACCTAATTTCTTCCTCAGTTCTGCTAACTCTGGAGGGGCCATGCGGTAGGGTGGTCTCGCTGGAGGCTTAACTCCCAACTCCAACTTAATGTTATGATCCATATCTCTGCGTGGTGGTAGAGTCTTCGATAACTCAGGTGGTATAACATCTCTGAACTCCTTCAGAACGTTTGCCACCATAGCATGTTCGTGAATGGCTCCAGCTTCACAGCAGCCGCGAAAGTTAATTCACCTTTCTGCATGTCTTTCTTTAATTGTAATACCGATATTTGCTGTGGGTCCTTGGTTCTCCCCCGGGAAACTGGAACTATGCAAGGGTCGTCGCCTAACATCAGGCATAAAGAGTTTAGGATGACACCGGCACTAACTTCGCCGCGTGCATGAACTCTATTCCAAGAATCACATAGAAGTCATCCAATGGCACCACTATCATATTTATGCACCCGCTCCACGTTCCAATCTTGATAGGGACTCTCTTTGCTAATCCGGAGATCTGCTTGGCCTCCGAATTCATAGCCTTCATGTGACTTAGGTTCTTCTCCAAGACAAGTCCAAGTCGCTTTGCTTCACGATCGGCAGTAAAATTGTGGGTAGCTCTAGTGTCCACCATTGCAAGGGTTGTTTCGCCATTAAGCTTGATGTCTACATATATCAACTCGCTACTTGCCACCTTATGTGCCTTTGTCTTTATTGTCTCCCCCATTGATCTCGTAATGCATTCAATAAACGCATCGCTCCTATTCGGGATCCTTACGACTCCTTGTCACCGTTGCTAGATTCTCAACTGCTCAAACTAAGGGCGACGACTTTACCCTTGTCTAACTTGTGGGGGTGGATTGATACTGTTAAGGTGTTGAGTGCCTGTTTCTGTAGGCACTCCCTCACCATGTGCGGTCCTTCGCATAAGAAGCATCCGCCAGATTTTGGGGCTTTACCTTTTGAGCTCGGTCCCTTATAAAAGTTCTGCTTCTTTTGTTCACCCCCAGATTCCTTGGCACAAGAGTATTTTGCTGGGTAATTTTTCGAGGATTGTTTCTTCTTTCCTAAGTCTTCTGAAGAAACGAAATCAGTCAGCCTTTTCGTAGCTGCAATTGCCCTGACCACATCGGTGACATTCCTCCGGTTTAGTTCTTGTTGTGCCCATGGCTTTAAGCCATCGAGGAAGCTGAATAGTTTATCCTTTTTGGACATGTCTTGTATATCCAGCATCAGTGCCAAAAATTGCTTCATATAGTCTCGGATGGAAGTATTTTGGCAGAGTTGCCTCAGTTTTCTTCTTGCGACGAACTTAGTGTTCTCGGGCAGAAACTGCATTCTCAACTGGCGTTTCAAGTCTTCCCATGTATCCATTTGGCATCGGCCTTATTGGATCTCTTCCCAACGAGTTCGCTACTAAAGTTTTGCATCTCCATTCAAATACATGGTTGCTATAGAAACTTTGGTTTCCTCCGAATCAGGTCTCGTAGCACGAAAATATTGTTCCATGTCGAACAAAAAATTCTCGAGCTCTTTGGCATCTCTAGCGCCCCCGTAGCAGTGCGGCTCTGGTGCTCTGAAACTTTGTGGTGGTGCAGCACTGTTATTGTTTCCTCCCGCATTAAGGGTTCTAGTGAGTAATGTCACTTTTGTCGTGAGTTCTGCCACAACTTTATGTAGATGTCGTACGGAGTCTTTAGTATCCTCCGTCAGTCGGTCGACCAAGGACTCAACCTTGTCGATCCAAGATTCAGCTTCTTCTTGCGAGCTCTCTACCCCAAGGAGCCTTCCTTGGCCTCGGTAGAGTTCCTCCAAGCTTGCTTCAAGGACATTGAGGCAGGTTTTCACCTTTGAAAGTCTCTCCTTGTGGCTCCTTTTCCTAGTTCGTGTACCAGATTATGCTTCCTCCACTCATGGAGAGTACCCAACTTCACGCTCATCATGTTCACTGTCGCGCTCCTCATGAGCGGCTCCAGCAGTTTGCGAGCGAGTTTGCACTTGCAGCCCACTTGCGGCTGCTTGGGGCAAAGGTCCGGCTTGCCCCATCTTGCTCGATTCACCATGGTGCTTCACCATGGCGAGACTGTGAATCCTCTTCGCTTGTTTGTTCGAATTGCTTGCCTGCTTTGATACCATAATTTCACGGACTTGGCGGAATTTGCCTAAGCCGTGTGACACCCTTGTGACCAACTTGTAGACTTAGTTGGAATTGCCTAAGTCATGAAGTAATCTTTGGCCACTATTCCGGACTTAGCTGGAATTGCCTAAATCATGAAACACTGAAGTGTATTTGCCCGCAAAGGGTCAGCCCAATTACAACCTCGTGCGGGTCTCGAAGGACTTGAAAAAAGAGATATCGATTAGTTTTGAAAACGAGCGATGGATAAGTCCCGACGTCTTGCCAAGAGGGCAGCTCTTATATGCAATTCGTCGAACACCTTGTGTGCAGCAGAAAAAGAGAGAAAGAGAGCGAAACAGGACTTTAGAGGGCTGTAGGAACTGTCGCAAGTCTGCAAACGACGATTCCCAAGGGTGTCAGACACAAAATAATTCAATTTCTTTGAGTGCTCACGCCCGACTACTATCCTAAAGCCCCATCCAGCCCTCTGCCACCTAGGAGATTCCTGAGGGCTGAGATGGCTGATATTTTGCTCCGCTCGGTTCGGTCATCGCAGTACATAAAAATGACCCAAAACTGGATAGTTTTGGGGCAGTTTTGACCTATTCTAGCTCCACGCAGCGGACGATCATTCTACAGCCTGACAGATTGTTTCTGCTCACAATTCCTAGGTAAAATCACCTAAAGCCAAGGCAAAACAGGATGTCCAACATTTGTACAAGCAACAAAAAGCGACAAACGGTTCACGGGACGACCGTTCGTGACAACACGGGTGGAGATTGCTATCATCCACATCGAGGGAGATGTTATTAAGTGGTTTAATTGGTTTGAGCACACCCATAGAGGACTCTCTTGGCAGCAATTCAAGGAAGGACTATTGAACCGCTTTAGACTAACCGATTTCGACAACATCGATGGACAATTAGCAAAGATTCATCAAACCTCCATAATAAAATAATATCAAATAAGGTTTGAATGTTTATATAATCAAACTATGGATTAGTTTGAAAAATAACTTTTAAGGACTTTCATCGAGGGCCTAAAGCCAGAGATTCGGGGAGAAGTAAAGGTGCAACACCCGTACACTCTTATGACGGTGATTTCCTTTGCACATATTCAAGAAGAACGATTAAATCAAAAGGCATGAAGGACAAGGTTCACTCTCCGACTAGCTATGCCGAGGTCTACAACCCCCTCTACTGCCATCCAAGCCCCCACACTAAAAAAATTGATGAGGGATGAGCTTCGTGAACGACCAACTAAAGGATTATGTTAGCATTGTGATGAACCGTGGAGCCGAGAACATCGCTGCAAAAAGTGCTAGCTCCTTGTGATTGAACCAGTGGAGGAAGAGGACAATGAACCATCTAAAGAAGCCCTTGAACCTTGAGAAGAAGCCATGGAGGAAGAATCCCAATCGGTTGACTATACAGTGCACGTATTGGCCGGCTACTTTAACCCATAGATGATGGAAGTTAGAGGACTTCTGAAACAGTAACCCATCACCGTTCTGATCAACATGGGCATCATAAATAACTTCCTCAATAGTAAGGTTGCTGTACGTTTGACACTTCAAATTGAAGGTTGCAACAAGTTTGACGTAAAGGTCACCGACGGCCGAATCGTCAATTGCGACCAACGGTGCCCATGGGTGAAACTACTCCTCCAAGATCAAGAAGTCATAGCTGATTTCTTCCTCCTACCCATTGATGATTATGAAACTATACTCTGGATCAAATGTCTCATAACACTAGTTTATATCTCCTAAAATTTTTCTAAATTAATTATGAAATTTTAGTACAAAGAGAGATAGGTCATGTTACGAGGCAAGCGTGGGAGCCATATTTTCACCATTTCGTTGCAACGAATGGAGAAAGTTTTGCACAAAGCACATGGTGGATTCGTGATGCATATCTAGCAGCCATCTAAGAGGGAGAACATATAAAACTTAGATCCTAAGCTTGCCCTTTTGCTGGATGAATTCGCAGATGTTTTCTTCGAGCCGCACAGGCTGCCCCCCTAACCGGCTACATGACCACCGTATTCCTATTTTTCCAGGCAAACCTCTAGCAAATTTATGATCATATCACTATTCTCACTTATAGAAGGATGAGATTGAGAATGTTGTCAAAGAGATGCTTGACACTGGGGTGATTCGACTGAGTTGCAATCCTTACTCCTCACTGGTGTTGCTAGTGAGCAAGTAAGATGGTATGTAGCGGATGTGTGTTGATTACCGGGCTCTAAACGCCATCACCATCAAGGACAAATATCATATATCCCAATCGTTGATGATCTTTTGGATAAATTAAAAGGAGCCCGAGTCTTCACTAAATTGGATCTTCGATCCGAATACCATCAGATTCAAGTATGCACTGAAGATATTCCAAAAACTGCATTCTGCACGTATAATGGTCACTACTTATTTTTGGTAATGCCTTTTGGACTTACAAATGCTCCTTTTACCTTTCAAATTTTGATGAGTAACATCTTCCAAAGGTTTCTATGTAAGTTCGTATTAGTATTCTTTAATGATATTCTCATTTATAGCCCTATGCTTGATATACATTTTGAGCACTTATGAACTATTCTAACCGTGCTTCGAGAAAATACTCTTTATGTTAAACAGTCAAAGTGTAGCTTCTTATAGCCTAAAGTGGAATATCTATGGCACATTATATGAGAGGATGGAGTGGCGGTAGACCCGACAAAGATCGAGGCAATGCAAGGATGGTCGAGACCTATAAATGTAAAATCACTACACAGCTTCCTTGAACTCACAGGCTACTATCGGAAGTTTGTGAGAGATTATGGCAAGATCAGTGCCCCACTCATATCCCTACACTAGAAAAGCTTTGTCTCCCTCACATCTTAAAATGTCCGTGTATGATAAAGAAATGCTTGCTATCGTACACGCAATTACAAAGTGGAGACCCTACCTGATCGGCCGGCGCTTCCAGATTAAGACCGACCACCGAAGCCTTAAATATTTCTTCGAGCAGAAAATATCCTCCCCAGAGTATCAATGATGGATAACTAGACTCCTTGGCTTTGATTATAGAATTACCCACCGAAAAGAAAAGGAGAATGTTGTTGTAGATGTCCTATCTAAGTTACCGGGACAAGCCAAAATTTTAGCCATCTCCCTTCCCTCCACCGACTTCCTTAACAATATTAGAGAGGAATGGAAGAATGATCCAGAAGCCCAAGCTATCATAGAAAAGTACCAGGTTCCATGAGTCACTGCTCGTGCGATTCAAAGGACTTACACTACAAAAATCGAATTGTTATTGTTCCTTCTTCCCCTTGCATTCAAATTATTTTATATGAGATGCATTCTTCACCCTCAGTAGGGCACTTTGGATTTCTGGCAAATTACAAAAGGGTGAAGCAAAACTTCTTTTGGAAGGGTATGAAAAAAATTAATTTATGATTATGTATTCAAATATGATGTATGTCAACATCAAAAAGGCGAAACAATGGCGAGACAGGGGAAACTATAGCCACTACCCATACTAGACTGAGCATGGACCAACATTTCTATGGATTTCATCGAGGGGCTGCCACTATCCCAAGGTAAAAGCAAGATCTTTGTAGTGGTAGATCACCTAACCAATATGCTCACTTCTATGTTGTGAAATATCCCTACACTTCTACTAGTATTGCTTAACTTTTTGTGGAACATATAGTAAAACTGCATGGGATGCCAAGGTTGATTATAAGCGACCATGATAAAGTATTCACAAGTAAATTTTGGACAAAGCTTTTTCATCTACAGGGCACCTAGTTGAAGATGAGCACAGCCTATCATCCCTAGACAGACGGCCAAACATAAGTGGTGAACAGATGCCTCGAGATATACCTACGGTGCTTCACCAATGATCGGCCCAAAGAGTGGACAAGGTGGCTTCCTTGGGCTGAATGGTGGTACAATATGACATTTCATTCATCCACTAAATGTACCCCTTATGAGGCATTGTATGACTGACCGACCCCTGTAATACCCAGATATATACTTGGTTCGGCTAAAGTAGATTAGGTTGACCAAAATTTGATTAACAGGGAAAAACTGTTAAAACTATTGAAAGACAACTTGAATGCCACTCAAGCTCACAGGAAGCAACGAGCATACAACCACCAGAGTGAGCGGGAATTCGCAGTGGGAGATTGGGTCTACCTTCGGCTCTAACCATACAAGCAGCTATCATGATTATACACATTATTCTACATGTCCTTATTAAAGCTAAAGTTAGGAGAACATGAGAAGGCCCAGATTCAACTGTCAAGCATCACTAATGATGGAGAAATCAAAGCCCAACCTGAAGCTATACTTGATCGGAGGATTGTGATACGTCGATGACACCCTTCAACCGAAGTACTTGTGAAGTAGACTAACTTACCTTCTAAAGATGCAACATGGGAGTCACACGAGGAGTTGAAGATCCAATTTCTAGAGTTTATGGACTCTTAACCTTGAAAACAAGATAGATCTGAAGAGGACGGACTTAATAGGTCTCCAACAGGGTTGAGTCCTAATCATCTTAGTACTAGTCAATAAAATTCTATTAGATTGTAATAAAGCCACTCTTATCCTATAAAGGAGTATAGCTAAGGTTTAGATTAGCCCTTAGGGTTTAGTAGTCGCCACACCCCTTACTAGGTTGGTTGGCTAGGGTTTCCCCCTGCTTAGGTTGGCTATAGAGCCACTTAGCCACCCCTTGTTCCTATTAAGGCAGGTTGGCTATAGGAGGGGCAAAGGGGTAGTTCTACTTAAGCAAGCACCCTTAGGCTAGGATTTTGATCCCTATTTAAAGATATAGCCACCCCCCTCATGAATCAAGCAATTATCAATTTTATTTCGGTCTTGTAACGAGTCTAGGAGGTAGGAACCCCTATAGTGTTCCAAGGGTTGATCCCCCTTAACGATCAAAATCTATGGAGCTCCTTCTAGGGTTCTATCATAGCCACTCTTTTTTATAGGATATAGGTGACTAGGTGAGATTTTATTATAATTTTATAGGGTTTTATTGGTTCTACTTAGTTGAGCAGGACCCAACCCTATTGGGGTCTTAGCAAGCCCATCATCTTCAAATCAGTCTTGTCCTCAAGGCTGTGGTTACATGAATTCAGGGAACCGAGTCTTCAGCTCTTGCGATCTAGCATTAGTAGTAGTGGAAGAACTATGATGTTTCATGATCTTATGTTCCCATGTGATCATCAGCTGAACTTTAGCCTCGTCATCAGCTTGGGTGTCAGTTGGAAGGATTTAGATTGAGTCGGTTTTTTTAAACTTTCATTTGAGGTGGGATACCTAGAGGATCAGTTGTATTTTTGATTTGGTGTGCAAATCTAATCTCCAGGTTGGGGCCCTAATACGATTCCCAATTTTACAAGGACCAAAGTAGCTGGGGGACCACTTCCTTGAGGGTTAAATTTCCTAATGGTATGGCTGAAAGTGTAGGGAAGCTCGATCTTTAAGTTTGTCGAGGGGTCGTTTCTTCTTTGTATGGGCTACCATGTGATTAGTCTTTAGTAGTAGTCAATCATTCTTCTAGTATAGTGACGACCCTCTAGTATGGTTCAGGATGATGAGAGCCCAATCTGGCATGAGCATGGATTGTAATTTTTCTGGACATACTTCTCTTTCGTGCCATGGACCTATATCGAGTCAAATCTGAAGTTTAGTAGCAATTAGTATCCTATTTAGAAACCTCATGTAGAATGTGGGGAAAGCCTCGATGCAGATTAGAAGTTGGTCATCTTGCGTAAGGGTGATGCTGATCCCAACTGTTGATGTGTCTGCTCCAGTCATGAACATCTAGCCACGATTTAGTGTGGACGACATCATAGTCATAAGGGCTATAGTTCCACTAGGCCAAGGTGGTGCATACTTCTTAACAGTGAGAGGGATGATATTTTGTTGAGTCCTGTAAATAATCCATCTCTTACTCTAATTCTACCACTAGAGGGACTCAATTTTCTCATGGTCTTGGGCCGTGGATCAACGGTCATAATCAAGGAAGACTTTGAGCAACATGATTTAATCTTGGGGAAAGTTGTGGAAGTCACCTGAGATCTAAAAGTGCCACTTCAGCAACCATGGTGGGTTCGGCTGGATATAACACTTCAAAAAAAACTTATCCTTCGAGATAAGGATGTAGGGATGTATTGTAGCTGGGAAAAAAGCATAGCCGATCAAACCATGTCTTTGTTATCTCCTAGGTGACCCTCTTAGCTTCGATCTTCTATGGGCAGTAATATGGACAAGCATCAAATGGTGGTAATTTCAACCAGTTCAGCATAGGGCGGTCAGGCATCTTGATAGGAGGTAGTCGGTTCGATTTGGTGGAGACTCCCAAAATTTCAGCAAGCTATGGTATAGGGTTCTTGTCTTCAATCTCCTTTGGTTTCATCTCCTGAAACTCATGAATTTGAATTGAGAAGCCGCTGAATTCCTCTTTTGGTACCTTTTCCAAGTGTTATGTTGTAATCGTAGTCGCTTTGCTCCCTTGTTTCCCATGTAGGATCACTTGTTTTCCTTCGCTGAAAAATTTTATGGTTAGCTTTGAAGAGTTTTAGGAAACATCTCCTGGTGTAGATAACCAATCAGTGTCGATCACTACTTCAAAATCATCAAGAGGGAGGAGGAAAAAATCAGTAACTATATTTAGATCCTGTAAAATCAGTTTTGCCCATAGGCACTTCTAGTTGCACTTCAAAGTTTGGTCGTTAGCTACCTTGACTTTGAACCCACTATAATATTTTTTTTGGAGCATCAAATAGGCAGCAACCTTATTGTTAATAAAGTTGATTATTCTCCCGAAGTCGATGAGGATGATGATGGGCTGCTGCTCAGGAAACCCTTCGATTATCATTTTCTACGGGTTTGTGTAGCCAGCTAAAGTATGGATCGTGCGGGTGGCCAGTTATGGTGTATCCTTCTCTTTGGACTCGAGAGCCGCATCCTCGAGTTTGGGTTCCTCGGTAGGCTTAATCATTAGAGGTCTCTCCTTTTAACAATGGTGTTCTAGGCTCCACAGTTTATCACAATGCCTATATGGGTCGTTTATCAATCTGTCACGAAGTTCCTCTCTTGTTAGTTCCTTCAACGGATAGTAAGTGGGGTTGAAAGCTTTGGTGTTGTCAGTTGGGGAGCGGTCCTAGTCCTTCGAGCATCGCGGGTCAATCATGCTCATGATGTTATGCAAAGGAGATGGCTGCCATAACTGTGTACGGTTGTCATGCTTTAACTTTTTTCCAAATCTCTAGCTTCAAAACATTAATGAAAGTCCCCACTAGCTGTTTTTCAGACTAATCAAGAGTTTGATTAGATAACCTTTTAAACCTAATTTGGTACTCTTGGATGGTGGAGGTTTGATGGATCCTTGCTAGTTGTTTGTCAACGTTCTCGTAATCGGTTGATGCTGGAGGTTCTATTATGAATCTAGCTAGGGGAGTCCTAATTTAGTTTCATTAAGAGGGTAATTATATAAAATATAAGGGCATTCATGTAAATCCTATCTAGCCGACCCCTATTAAGGAAAGTAAGGAGGCTGGCTAGGTTAGGATTAGTTGAGGAAGATATTTGAAGGGAGAGTAAGATGCATGTTCCCCTAATTAACCACCCCTTATCCTAGTTAAAGAGGGGGCTAGTTGAGGAGGGGATTAAGTTAGAATAGGATTATGAAATAATAAAGCAACTAACCACCCCTAGATAGGCTGGTTGAAGGTTGGACTTAGAGTTGCATTAGGAGTTTGTTAGGAGTAGAAGTCTTGAAGTAGGAGTCCTCTTAGGAATTTGGGTTAGAAGGCCTATAAATAGCCTTGTAGTCTTTTACTTTTTTTCATCAATATAAGAATATTTTTTGCAGCCTTTGAGTAGCAATTTGGAGGAGGGAACCCCTATAGAGTTCCAAGGAGGCTGATCCCCTACAGTGATCACCCCCAAGCTTAGAATCTGCTAGGGTTCTAACACTTGGTATTAGAGCAGCATTCTTGGCATCTCACTGCCTTCCATAACCATCCATCTGCCCTTTATAGCTATCCAAAGCAATTTCCACAATTGCTTGAAGGTCATCACCAAATTTCGTCATTATCTCCACTACCATAGATCATCCTTTGATCTCCCTATGAATTACAATAGGTTATGGTTTTCTACCTTACTACTGTTGTAATTTAGTTATCTATATATATATATATATATATATATATATATAATTTGTTCCAAGTTGGTGCATAAACTTTTTGTTGCAAAGTTTCTATCTTTATGACGAAAGTTACGTCGCAGAATTCCAGTAGCATACCCTTTATTGTTTGATTTGCTACTGTATTTTTACCATGGCTTTATAACTTTCTATCCTCATATCTCTATTTGGTTTCGTGAAAAAATCATCAAGATAACCTACTCATCTTTTACGTCCAAATTACTACAGTTTAGATGTAAAAATCTATTATCATACTTCTTCATGATCTTTGATTTTTGTCAAACCAATTGCTATTATTTCTTTCCATGAAATTTTTGTCAGCACTACCTCTTCCATACCAAAAGATTCCCCTTAAGTTTCACTTAAAGTTTTGTTGAAAATTTCTGGAAAAAAAAATTACATCTTCACTGCTGGAATTTTTCCGATGAAAAATCTACTGCAGCACCTTTATCCTTCTTCTTCTTCTTAACCCACCGAAACCCAACCATCTCATTGCCACCACCCAAGACATCTTTAGGGCATCCCTCTAGCCTTAAGACACAGCCATCATAACCTTAACACTCTCAAAAATCACAGCCCAAAACAGAAAACCATTGCAGCCAAACCCTTCTATCACCAATTGATTGTCCGAATCTTCTACCACCCAAGCTATTGACCCATCAACAGAGAAAAACAAGGACATATCTGATCTACAGGCATACAGTATGGCTTCCCAAGATCCAATTGATGCTAAGTTTAAAGTATTAGAATCTCGGCTTGAATTGTGGCTTGAATTGCGCTTGGAGGACAAACAATGTGCTTTGTTCGCGGAGTTCAAAATTAGAATACCATCGAGTCTAACAATATCTCAGTGAGGAGAGATTTCAGAGAGGCCCCCAGCGAAGAAGGGACAACCTTCAGACATGCTTTAGCTACGCATAAGGGTGGACTTCCCATGATGGGAAGAAGGAGACCCGACGGGGTGGATTTCACGCACCGAACATTACTTCTGCTACTACCGAACGTTGGACGATGCTATGGTGGAAATCACTATCATCCACCTTGAAGAAGATGCTATTCAATGGTACAATTAGCTAGAATATAATCATGGGGCTTTGACATAGAATCAATTTAAAAATGCATTGCTGAACCGCTTTAGACCTACGGAGTATGAAAATATCAACGACCAACTCGTAAAAATCCGACAAGCCTCTACAATTCAATGGTACCAAATGAGGTTTGAGAAGCTATCCTATGTTGCTCATTATTGGACTGACGACAATTGCTATGTACCTTCAATAAGGGACTCTAGCCGGAGATAAAAGGGGAGGTTAAGGCGCGGTAGCCCCGTACTGTAGTTGCTACAATTTCCTTCGCTCGAATACAAGAAGAGCGACTCAACCAAGATACTTGGATGTTGAGAACCACTCCTAGGCCCACAGTGTACAAGCCTCCTTCTATTCCTAGTTGTCCTTCACTGCCAAAAAAATTGACAAGAGAAGAACTACGCGACCGATCAGCAAAGGGGCTCTATCGGCATTGCGATGAACCGTGGAGTTACGATCATCACTGCAAAAAGGGACACCTCCTATTGATTGAACCTCTTGAAAATATGGAGGAGGAGGTCTAGGAGCATGAGGAAGAGGTCACGGATGAAGAAGAACAACCGGTTGATATTACAATGCATGCTCTTGCCAGCTATGTGAACCCGCAAACGATGAAAGTGGGAGGATTTCTGAAGCAACAACCGATTACCATTCTCATTGATACCGGTAGTACTAATAATTTTATGAATAGCAAGATTGCTATCTGGATGGACTTACCTATTGAATATTGTAGCATTTTTTATGTTAAAGTCACTGATGGATGAATTTTGAAGTGTGGTCATCGATGCCCGCAGGTGAAGCTTTTGCTACACGATCAAGAAATAATCACAAAATTTTTCCTCCTCCCTCTTGATGATTATGAAACCGTGCCTGGCATCAAATGGTTGATGACATTATGTGATATTTCCTAGAATTTTTTAAAATTAATCATGAAGTTTTGCAGCTAGGGAAAACAGGTGGTATTGTGCGACAAACGAGGGAGCAACATATCAACAATTTGCACACGACGGGAGAAAGTCTTGCACAAAACATGCAGCGGCTTCTTAGTACAACTTGAGCAGCATTCCAAGAGGGAGGCAACCGAAGTTGAAGAAACAAATCTACTTCCCTTGCTTACTGAATTTTCAGATGTATTTGACGAAAAGTGCAGCCTACCTCCTAGTTGCCAGCATGATCATCGAATACCAATTCTTTCGGGCAGACCTCCAGCAAACACTCGACTATATCAGTATCCTCATCTACAAAATGATGAAATAGAAAAGATTAT
This sequence comes from Ensete glaucum, assembly GCA_021527575.1. Taxonomy (NCBI): domain Eukaryota; kingdom Viridiplantae; phylum Streptophyta; class Magnoliopsida; order Zingiberales; family Musaceae; genus Ensete; species Ensete glaucum. The sequence continues at coordinate 36,603,437 of CM038555.1, forward strand.
GAAGGGGATGCTTGAAACAAAAGTCATTTGGCCGAGTTACAGCCCCTAATCTTCATCGGTACTCCTTGTACGAAAGAAGGACGAAACATGGCGAATGTGCTTCGACTATAAAGCTCTCAATAGCATAATTGTCAAGGACAAGTACCCTAGTCCAGTAGCAGATGAGTTGCTTGATGAATTAAAGGGAGCACGAATCTTAACAAACCTAGATCTTCGATCCAGATATCATCATATACAAGTATACGAAGAAGACATACCGAAAACTACCTTTGGGATGCATAACGGCCACTACGAATCTCTAATAATGCCCTTCGGCCTCACCAATGCTCCCTCCAACTTCCAGAGCCTTTTGAATGATATATTCCAGAATTATCTTCATATGTTTATGTTGGTTTTCTTCGATGACATCCTTATCTATAGCTCTTCTACTGAAAGTCATTCTGAGTAATTACGACTTATTTTGACGATTCTTCGAGAGTATGTCATTTTTGTCAAAAAATCAAAGTATAACTTTCTACAATAGAAGGTGGAGTATCTTGGGCATATCATATCAGAGGAAGGAGTCGTGGTGGACCCTTTTAAAATTGAAGCAATACACAACTGGTCGACCCCAAGAAACGTAAAATTGTTGTGTGGCTTTCTCGGCTTAACAGGCTACTACCGCAAGTATGAAAGATTATGGGAAGATCAGTATGCCTCTCACTTCCTTGTTGAAAAAAGATGCTTTCCAATGGTTGAATAGAGCCTCCAGCACCTTCGATGAACTTAAGACCGTAATGATGATAATGCCCGTGCTAGCGCTACCTGACTTCGATAAGACTTTTGTTATTGAAGTCGATGCCTCTGGAGTAGGAATAGGTGTTGTGTTAATGCAAGATGGCCGCCCCCTAGCATATACAAGCAAGGCTTTATCTCCTTTCCACCTCAAGATGACTATTTATGACAAGGAGATGCTCGCGATTGTGCACGCGATGGCTAAGTGGAGACTTTACTTAATCGGGCGATGCTTCCAAATCAAGATTGACTATAAGAGCCTGAAATATTTCTTCAAGTAGAAGATATCTTCCCTTGAGCAGTAAAAATGGGTAACAAAGCTTCTTGGATATGATTATGAAATAATTTATAAAAAGGGGAAAGAGAATATTATTGCAGATGCACTTTCACGACTACCCGAGCAAGCTGAATTTTCGGTTGTTTCACTTTCGACCAGCAACTTCCTTGAGGACATTAGGAAAGAATGGCAAGATGAACAAGCAATACCATAAGAAATTAGAGGAAGAACCAAGTTCTATGGCTCACTATAGTTGGGACTCAAAAGACCTACGCTATGGGGGATGCATTGTACTTGTGCCAAATTCTAGTTGCATAAAGACCATTCTTCAAGAGATGCATTCCACACCCGTGGCCGAGCATTCTGGGTTCCTTAGAACCTATAAGAGAATTAAGTAAAATTTTTATTGGGAAGAGATGAAATATATTATTGCTAAATTTATAGCATAATGTGATGTGTGCCAACAATATAAAGGCGAAACAGTGGCAAGTCCTAGAAAACTACAATCGCTACCCATCCCAAACTCAATATAGACCAATATACTAATGAACTTCATCGAAGGGCTACCCTCATCACAAGGAAAAGGTATGACTCCTATTATTGTTGATCGCATTATAAAGTATGCTCACTTTTGTACAGTTCACCATGCCTACACTACTTCCAGCATTAGCCGAATCTTTATGAAAAATATTGTAAAATTATATGGGATACCGAGATCTATTGTAAGTGATCATGATAGGGTCTTCACAAGCAAATTCTAGATAGCATTATTTCAAATATAGGACACTATTGAAGATGAGCATAGTATATCACCACAAACCGATGGCTAGACAAAAGTAGAGAACAGGTGTTTAGAGACGTACCTCAGATACTTTGTCAGTGACCAGCCAAAAGAGTGTACAAAGTGGCTCCCTTGGGCCGAGTGGTGGTATAACATAACTTATCACAAAAACTACACCCTATGAGGCTATGTATGGCCGACCTCTCCTGTAATCCCAAAATATGCATTGGGTACCTCTAAAGTAGAACAAATAGACAAAGAACTACATGATAGAGACAAAATGTTGAAGCTATTAAAAGATAACATTTCTGCAGCTCAAGCAAGGATGAAACAATAATATAATCCACACAAAGGCGAAAGAGAATTTTGTAGTGGGAGATTGGGTATTTCTACGACTCCAACTATATAAGCAAATATCGATCTAAACCAGAGCATCTATGAAGCTTTCACCTCTATGGACCCTACCAGATTGTGGAGCATATCGGGGCTGTAGCATACAGATTGGGCTTACCCACCGACTCCCGAATCCATCCAGTCTTTCATGTATCGTGCTTGAAGCTCAAATTAGGATAGGACGAGATAGTTCAAAGACACTTACCTAATATGACTATCCAAGGAGAGCTCCAGAATCAGTCGAAGTGCTAATATAGTGGGTGAAACTTCCAAAAGAAGAGGCCACTTGGGAGAACTATACCGATTTAGAAATCAAATTTTTAGAATTCATGGAGCACTAGTCTTGAGGATAAGACTAATTTGAAGAGGGCGAGTCTGTTAGGGCTCTAGCTAGGGGAGTCCTAATTTAGTTTCATTAAAGAGGACAATTATGTAAAATCCAAGGGCATTCATATAAATCTTATATAGTCGACCTCTATTCAGGAAAGTAAGGAGGCCGACTAGGTTTAGATTAGTTGAGGAAGATATTTAAAAGGAGAGTAAGATGCATGTTACCTTAATTAACCATCCCTTATCATAGTTACAGAGGGGGTTGGTTAAGGAGGGGACTAAGTTAGAATAGGATTAGGAAATAATAAAGCAATCGACCACCCCTAGATGGGCCGGTTAGAGGTTAGACATAGAGTTACATTAGGAGTTGGTTAGGAGTAGAAGTCTTGAAGTAGGAGTCCTCTAAGGAATTAGGGTTAGAAGGCCTATAAATAGCTTTATAATCCTCCTCTTTTTATCATCAATAGAAGAGTATTTTCTACAGCCTATAGAGTTCCAAGGAGGCTGATCCTTTATAGTGATCACCACTAAGTTTAGAATCTGCTAGGGTTCTAACAAGTTAATATGTTGTTGGTTGGAAAGTGGTTCTCATGCTCCAAGCATCTTAATTGAGGTGCCCTTCTTGACATTATGTGAAGGGGATCGATGTTGTTGAGGTGTAGGGTTGCCATGTCTTAATTTCACTTCTTATCTCTAGTGCATTCTTTTTACAGTCTGTATTTGCACCATGTTGTGATCTTCTTGGGCTCGATGATCGACCCAATCTAAACTCTTCAAAGAGAGTGTGTAGTTTAGCATCCATACGTATCTCGAGAGCCTCTAATTTGGCTTCAAATAGACCTATTAATGCCATGACATAGGGATCTCCAACCTGTCAAATAAATCAATTAAAGAGTGTGGCTACAATCTTCAGGTTGAAAGCAGTAGTGGTAGTAAAAGGATGAGAAAGGGTGATAGCGATGATGTTGCAAAAAATCGTCAGGCTACGATAGTGAAGTCTCCAAGTGGCTGCTATATTGATAGAGGATGGCTGCCAAGGGGATCTGGATCATAAAGCAACAACAACAATAGAGGAAGAAGATGGTAGTGATAACAACGTCAGCTGCAAGTCTATGGTGATTTTGCAAGGTTGTCGAGGCTACGGTGGTGCGGCTTCCAAGTGGTTGATGTATATTTGGAAATGGCAGTCCAGGGATCTGAATTGGGGGTAGTAGTGATTATGGAGGAAGAAGAAGGTAGCAACAATGTTGGCTATAGCTGCGGTGCGACTTCGTGGCTATAGGTGGAGATGGTTGCAGTAAAGGTGCAGTTGCGACAGATGGACGAGGGGGCAGCAGAGTGCATAGCTATTGCAGAGGAGGGTAGTGGCGGTATGAAGCAAGAGACCATTACTAATTGTGTTCAACTTATTGCTAGTCGTAAGTTGATAGCGAAAGATCACTAATGGTAGCATTTGGCCACAAGAGATCGCTACTGGCTACGATCAAGGAGGATGGCAGCAAGAGATTGCTGTTGATAATGTTGTGTGGTGAGGGATCGCTGCTGATCATGATCAAGGTAGATGGCAGTGTTGTGCAGCAAGAGATGCATGCTACGATTAAAGGGATAAAGGGAGATTTTGTAGTCGAAGGGTTGGTGGATCGAAGGTTGAAGGGTGCGGATTTTTAGGGCTTGTTTTGGGCTATTTTACATGTAGTTTTGGCTACAGTTTTGGTAGAGCTTTAGGGTTGTGATGGTAGTGGATGATAGTTATGAAAAGGGTTTTAGATCTAGTGTTGATGGCAGTAAGGGTTTGATAGAGATTGGTGGGGATATGTTATATTTAAGTGCTAGTTGTAGAAGACTACGATTTTAGGCTGCGGTGGTCAAGTCTCTAAGTGGAGGATAGCAAACAAGGGTAGCAGCAATGGTGTAGGAAGAAAATGGCAATAGTAATGTTGGTTGCGGTCCTTCGGTGATGTTGTAATGTTAACGTTGTAATGTCGTTGAGGCTATGATTTTTTAGGTGACTGATATTTATCAGAAGATGGCAGCCAAGAGATTTGAGTCAGAAGATAGTAATGATGGTGGAGGAAGAAGAGGGCAGCAGCAATGTCAGCTGCGGCTGCAGTGCGACTTCGTGGCTGCAGGTGGCATCGGCTGCAGCAAAGGTGTGGCTGCAATAGGAGGAAGACGGGGCAGCAATGTACACGACTATTACAAAGGAGGGCAGCAGTGGTATGGAGAAAGAGATAGCTACTATTGTGTTTAATTTGTTGCTGGCTACGATCAAGATAGTTGGCAGTGAATGATTATTGCGGGCTATGATGTAAACATATTCTAGCGAAAGATCGTTGCTAGTAGTTTTTTACCGTAAAGACCGCTATTGGCTATGATCAAGGAGGATGGTAGCAAGAGGTCACTATTGGTAGTGTTGGGTAGTGAAAGATGCATGTTGTGATTGAAGGGATAAGGAAGATTGGGTGGCTGAAAGGTTGGTGGACCGAAGGCTTCGATTTTTGGGTGTGGTTTGTGGCTATTTTGGGTGCGATTTGGGGCTATAGTTTTGCAGAGTTTAAGCTATGAATTGGTATAGTTTTAGGGCTATGATAGCAATAGATGAAGGTTAGAGAAATAGATTTTAGATCTGGGATAGATGACAGCAAAGGTAGGTGTCTTGGTAAGGAAAGTTGACTAAAAAGGTAAATAGATCGATAAAGAAGTAGGCCACGGTTAAGGCTGATTGGGATGGCTATTTAGGTTCAATTTATGGTAAGATTTGAAAGGGTTTTTAGTGAGGATGGTAGGTTTTAATATGAGGAAAACAGAGTCCAAAATCTCACAAAAAATTACATTTAAATCTGATAGGATTCGACAAAAAAAGTGTTGCGATGTGCTATCCTGCTGAACCAGTTTTATGTCAGAGAAATAATAACTTCTCGACATAAAGTCTAGAGGAAAGTCCAAGAAAATTATATAGAAATCCTTAGTTCAGATGTTGTTAATACCAATAAAATGTTTGACGAAATTTTGACAGTGTAACAGTAGGGAAATAAGGAAAAAGACGAGAGATAAATCCTTTATTGTAAAATACCAGAACTACGTGATGGTGAAAGATTGTACAAGAAAACTAGTTTCATAAGGAATTTTTTCCAAAAATCAATCTTAGATGAAAGGTAGGTTGATCTTTGGAATTGTATAAAAATTTCAACCAAAAAGGATGTCTAAAAGTTCAGTTTTAAAAAGCAACAATCGGTTGAAAATTTCTGTAGAGTTTCGCCTTCACAATGATGATAACATTTGCGATGGTAAAATTTTACAGCAAGGAAACTTTTGAAAAAACTTCTTCAATGTGTAAGGTAAAGGATTTTACAGTATTGAAGAGGCATGGGTGATAAAAATATACTAGATCTTTAGATCAAACGCAGGGGCCAACAGTAGATTGATTTAATCTACGACTGGGGTGGGAGGTAGAGGTGTGTGTCACAGTAATTGTAGGAATTGCTTGGGAAGGTGGAGGCAGCTAAGATGGCTATTGGGGTAGTAAGATTGCTACTATGATACCAAAGGATAGAACCCTAGAAGGAGCTATATAGATTTTGACCATTGAGGGGGATCAACCCTTGGAATGTTGTAGGGGTTCCTCCGTCCTAGATTTGGCACAAGGCTGAAATAAAATTGATAATTGCTTTGTTCAAGAGGGGGGCGACTACATCTTCAAATAGAGATCAAAACCCTAGCCTAAGGGGGTACTTGCCTAAGTAAAATTATCCTTTTACCCCTCTTATAGGGGGCGGCTAGGTTGGCCCTATAGCTTACCTAAGCAGGGGAAAATCCTGGCCGACCAACCCAGTAAGGGAGATGGCGGCCACTAAGCCCTAAGAGCTAATCTAATCCCTAGCTATACTCCTTTATAAGATAGAAGTGATTTTATTACAATCTAGCAAGGTTTTATTTATTACTTCTTAGGGAGATTATTACTCAATCTTGTAGAGTCCTATCACTTCAGTGCAAATAATGGAGGTAGCAGTAGATTGATTTGATCTACGATGTAGGGATGATGGTAGAGGTGACGTCTAAAGCAATTGTGGGAATTGCTTGGATGGGTGGAGGCGATAGAAATGGCAGTAGGGGCAGCAAGATAGCTACTATAATACTAGATAATAAAACCCTAGGAGAGCTCTATGGAGATTAACCTTTGAGGGGGATCAACCCTTGGAATACTATAGGAGTTCCTCCCTCCTATGGTCAGCTAAAGAAGCTTTTCTATCTTTTATCTTGCTACAAATTCTACCGTCCAAACGTGATCATCGTTACGAAGGGAAAATGCTGCAGAAATGTTTTAGTCATATAGAGGCTTATTAAAACTAGTTTATTAAGCATCCTTTGTGGATGAAATTTTTACACGTTCTCATAGATCTACTTAGCATCTATATAAGATTGATCTATTGTAAAAATTCTCTTTGAAACTGATCCTATATTGTTGTAATTTTGTGCTATGTGTTGCTGATTTTTTGTGATGAAGAATCTGCCTTCTTTCTTTGCATCAATTTTCCTACCATTACGCTGCCAAAATTTCATTGATCTAAATTGCTGCTATTACTGACATCTGAACTGAGGTTTTGTTGTTAAAATTTGACATAATTCCTACAGGTTTTCTTTGGAATTTATATCGAGAATTCATTGTTTCTTCAACGTAAATTCTGTTGGGCACGACAGCACATATATAGCATCACTTCATTGAATTATATCAGATTTTGTTGCTGTCTTTCTTGGTTTTTTGAAGTCCCTCTTTCTTGTCTTCAACCTCCACCATCTCACCCAAAAACCCCATCAAAACGCAGCCAAAAATTGATTCAAATTAGCCTCTAAAATAGCCCTAACTGCAGCCTACTTCCTCACCGATCCACCCACCTTTTCGGCCACCCTCACTCCAAAACCCCTCATGCCTTTAACTCGACAACAAAAGAAAGACTTCAACATCACAGATTTGGAGGTTTATACCATGTCAACAAAGGAGGCTATCAATGCTAAGTTTGAAGCCTTGAGACCAGCATGGAGGAAAAAATTCAGATTATCTTCACCGAACTCAGCATGAGCCAACCACCGAGCCCAAAAAAATCATAGCAAGGTGAAACTTCATATCAAAGAGAAGAATTCTAGGAGCAAGGAGGTACCATAACCGATCCATATAATCTACACATGAGGGTAGACTTCCCTAGATGGGAAGAAGGAGACCTGATCGATTGGATCTTACATGTGAAGTGCTACTTTTGGTTCCACCGCACCACCGACGCTTCTATGGTGGAGATTGCTGCCATCCACCTTGACAGATATATGATTCAATGGTTTAACTAATTCAAGCATACTCATGGAGGCCCTTTCGGCAGCAATTCAATGAGGGATTATTGAAATGATTTGGACCGATCGATTTTGAGAATATCGATGGACAATTGGCAAAGATTCGACAAACCACCACTATATAAGAGTACCAAATAAGGTTTAAGCGATTATTTAACAAAATTTATGATCGGTCTGAGAAGCAACTTTTAGGGATTTCTATTGAGGGCTTAAAGTTGGAGATACGAGGAGAAGTGAAGGCGCGACAACGTTACACCTTTATGACAGCTATTTCCTTCGTGCTGCTATAAGAAGAATGGTTGAACCACGAAGCTTGAAGGACTAGGGTCACTCCCCGACTAGTAAAGACAAAGCCTTTAGCCCCCTCTACTACCATCCGAGCCCCTGCACCCAAAAAATTGACGAGAGACAAACTTCGGGAGCGATCAGCTAAGGGCCTATATTGGCACTACGATGAGCCGTGGAGCCACAAACATCGTTGCAAGATGGGGCAGCTTCTTATGATAGAACCAGTAGAGGATGAAGATAATGAACCCCTTAACGAAAGGCTCGAACTCAAAGAAGAAGTCACAGAGGAAGAGCCCCAATCGGTTGACTTTATGGTGTACGCACTAGTCAGCTACTGCAACCTGCAGACGATGAAAGTGGGAGGCCTTCTCAAGCAATAACCCATCATCATTCTTATAGATACGGGTAGCACAAATAACTTCCTCAATAGCAAGGTTGCTGCTCTGATAGGACTCCAACAAGGTTGAATCCTAATCTTCGTAGAAGTAGTCAATAAAACCCTACTAGATTGTAATAAAACTACTCATATCTTATAAAGGAGTATGGGTAGGGTTTAGATTAGCCCTTAGGGCTTAGTGGTCATCGTGCCCTTATTGGGTTGTTTGGCTAGAGTTTCCCCCTGCTTAGGTCGGCTATAGAGCCAACCTAGTCGCCCCCTGTTCATATTAAGGCAAGTTGGCTATATGTCACGGGCTTAGCTGATTTTGCCTAAGCCGTGCGGCACCCATGCGTGTCCGTCCGCAAAGGTCAGCCCTCCCCGAGATCTCCTAAAATCCCACAGACTTACAAAAAAAGCGGAAGAAGCAACTCCCACGGGATCCACAAGCAAGCTCAAGAAAAACACTTTATAAAGCCAAAATACAAATTACACCCATGGACATTACAAGCTCGAGAGGTTGCACACAAAGGATAATAGTCCACCACATCGATGTCCCCACAAGTGCTTATAAGACACACTTGTATTTACAAGCCAAACTTGGCCATAAAGCAAATCAAACTAGGGCTTCCAAGCCTACTGCAAGCCCGCTTCTTGTTGTACAAGATATGTACATAAACCGAAGGACACGGACTAACACAAGCATTCCATCGAACACCTTGTTTACATTGTTGTCCGTGACATTCTCCCCCACTTATTCCTTCGACGTCCTCGTCGAAGCCACTGTAGACGCTGCATCTCCTCGCGTTCTGCTGAATCTTTAATCTTCTTCTTAGGCTGCAACACGCCCCTTTGGCTCCTAGCCGCTCTCCACTGTTGTTGTTGAGTAGTCGAACTCCAATCCGCCATGCTGCTTCAACTCACCAATGATTGAATCTGGTGTGGGGTTGGCTGAGTTGTGCTGATCCTTGTTGGTTCTCGCGGATCCTCTAATGAAGGAAAAGACCGCTTATGATGTGCCGATCGCGATACTCATATTGAACGGGTAGATGCTTGTTGGAGCTTTAACGAGCATCGCCTCCGAGACTTTTTTTAAGGTCCTTTCTCCATAATATTTGCCCATTGAACCTTTTTTGTTAGTTGTCACTTCCAAGTATGTTCGCATCACTCCCTCTTAGTCAATTGGGAAATGAAGTGGAAAAACTACTCTCAATAGTACTAATCACCAACGGTGAGGATTTGACAACCATCGTCTTCCATAAGCTTTCTTTGAAGGGTCAGAACTTGTGCGAGCTCCCTTGGATAAGTAAGAGAACTGGGGTACTGACTTCACCCATTCTCTTCATAGTTGAGAAGGTAAGGTGGCTTCTCTCACCTCCTCGAGTTAAGAGAACTGGGTACTCGGTTCATTCTCTCGAGTTGAGAAGGCAAAGGTTACTCAATTTCGCCTAGCAAAGGTTACTTGATTTCGCTTGCCTCCTCGAGTTTGTACTTCATGTATTGAGCTGGTTACTAACATTCGCTCTTTGCTCACACTTCAAGCACTTGAAGTGGTTGCACTCCTTGCGTTGGGTTAGCTCGTGATTCACCTTCCCACCGTCATTGAACTTCGAAGTTTTGCGAAAAGAGCAAAGTTTGCTTGGCTCACTTCCTCGAGTTAAGAGAACTGGGGTACTCGGTTTCGCCCATTCTCTCGAGTTGAGAAGGCAAAGGTTACTCAATTTCGCCTGGCAAAGGTTACTCGATTTCTCCGGCCTCCTCGAGTTTGTACTTCATGCATTGAGCTGGTTACTAACATTCGCCTGCTCTTTGCTCACACTTCTGAAGCACTTGAAGTGGTTGCACTCCTTGCGTTGGGTTAGCTACTGTGATTCGCCTTCCCACTGCTATTGAACTTCTGGAATGCAAGAAGTTTTGCCCGAAAAGAGCAAAAAGTTTACTCCAACTTGGAGTCCCCCAACTTGGAGTAAGTCCGATAGATCCGTCGCCTTTGGGGTTATACCGTGTTCTCCATCACCTTTGCCGCCTACTCCTCCCGAGTAGAAAGATACATACCATGTCGCCTACTTGTTCTTGGTCGAGCACTCCTGCATCAACCCAAGTCCCTTAATTTCGCTATCCGGATGAGAAACACATCGACATCGGTCTTATGAAGTTTCTTGGACTCGCCTTCCTCGTCTTGGTACTTGGGTTTGCCTCGCACTCTCCACCTCCTTGGCCCCTTTACGACCAATGTTGTCCCTTCATGAGAGCAAGGGATCGATGACTTCACGGAAGTCCCGCTCTGTACCATGGCGCCAAGCCCATAGCACTACTATCCGTTACCTTGCATCTTCATCCCTTCCTCCGCGATCGGTAGATCTGCCTGCACCGTGGAGCTCCTCAGTCCACCTCCTCTCTAACCGACGCTTTTCTTTTGGGTAGCTGAGCCCGTTGGACTCGTCGCTTCCTCGCCTTTCGACCACCGTGTCCTCCTAGCGATTCTCCTTGGTCGATGGAGACAGACGCAACTCTCATGCATGGCCTCCGCCATCTTGTTGCAGGCTCGTCGGTCTGTTCTCCTTAGCTTCCTTGGTAGCACTCGGCCTTGTCCTCGACTTGTCGGGCTCCCTTAAGCGAATGTGAGCAGCAGTCCAACTCTCCAAGCTGCTCGGTTAATCAAGTCCCTCCATGGGACTCACGGTACTGATCGACTACTCCCTCGGTGGTACACACCCCATATGACGACCAAGGCTTTCATCGATGCAAGCTTGATGTATATACACGGAAGACCCCTGTGATGTGGCATTCACTCCTTGAATCCACCCCTTCTTCTTGCATTGTTCACCAAGTGGAGCTCCCAGCTCGATCATTCACATGATCATGTCCCCTCCATGGGACTCACTGCACGTGCACTTGGACTTCTTCCTCGGTGGTGTACAGCTCCCATATCGATGACTAAGGCTTTCATCCGGTAAGCTTTGATGCACACACGAAGACGCCTCTGGTACTACGATTCACTCCTTGAATCCATAGCCCTTCTTCTTGTTGTGTCGTACAAAGTGGAGCTCGAACTCCCGATCATACCTCGATGATTTTGTCCCTCACGGGACAAGATTGCTGTATTGCATTGCCACGAACTATTCCACCACGATCCGCACCATGTCGCCTCCGGTGACATCTCCATTGCATCTGATTCTCGTGTGATTAACTCGGACTACGACTTCTCCACGTGTGGCCTCTCGCCAACACATCGAGGGCCTCTGCCATCTCCGACTTTTAGTTCGCTCCTTGGCAATTCCCTTCGTCCCCTCACTCTGGGTTACTCACGAAGCATAGCTCTAGGACAGCCGCTAGTAGCTCACAAGTCCCCGACTTGCTAGAGTGGGTGCACCATTGTCCGGATCTTAGGCCTCTATCCCCTACCGGACAATCTTGCTATGCACCTCTTGTTCTCGACAACTTGAACGGCAACACTGTGGCATATTCTTCAAGAGTACCCGCCTCTGCGTCCTCTTGCCCCGTACTAAGGTCTCATGATCCTAACTTTGCCTCCGCAAGTTGAATCACCTTAGTTACTCCATCAAATGCATCTCTGAGGTAGCTCGCATGTGCCTTGAAGCTCCGTTCAACTTTGGCACCATGCAAAATAAGTCTGTCCCATCAGAATGAAGAACCCATGGAACGACATGATCCCACTCTTGCCTCTACAAGAGTTCATGCCCTTGACCTCTGTCTAAGGAAAGCTCTGTGCCTCCGCTCCATGTTCCATCTTCTATGTCGACTCCTTCATACGGCTTGGATACTTCACCGAGTTCCACCCAAGTCGCTCTGCTCCTCGATTTGCCGAGTTGATAGTGGCCCTCACGTCCACCATTCCACGGTCAGCCCTCTGTTGAGTTCGATTTACCTCGACTCTAAGTGTGCCTTCATATGATGTTGTCTTGGATTGCTCCCCCACTTGATCTCGAAATGCATCCCCCAATGCATTACCTCCTTCGAGATCATGCGACAACTCTTCGTCGCTCACTCGGTCCGTCAAGCTTTATGAAGATATAACCCTGAGAAACTCTTCCTCAATATGTGCAGTCCGTTGCACATGATTCTCCAACTAGAGAACTAGGACTTATCCCTCCTGGATATCTGTCCTGCTGGAGCAACTTTTCTCTTTATATACTTCCCACTGGAAGTTTCGGAGACCATCATCCCCTTTAGACTACTCCGTCTTACTGAACTTGTGCTTTGTTCTGCCCCCACAAATGTACTTGCTAGATTGTGACCCTTCTCCAATACAGTCTCCACTGCACCCTTCAAGGTCTAGCAACATGCAGAACTTGTTGCACATTTCAGCCACCTACGGACATATCCTTTCCATGTTGAAGAGAAAGTTTTGATGCTCCATGGCGTCGAGTTCTAATCACGCCTTGGGATGGCCACGAACACTCTATCATCCGTGTACAAGCCCTTGCATGAGTTTCTAATCCTTCGAGTTAGCAATTCCCCTCACCTCTGTGAGCTTTGCATAACTCTTTCGATCGTTACACAACACATCCCACCTTGCACGGTCTCATCTTTCACTAAGCACCCTGCTTTTGCCTTAAGCACCGTCAAGTTTAGTTGCCAACGCCGAGCTATAGCTCAAACTCAACCATCCCAATCTTTGTGTGCTACGCATTCTTCTTCGCTTGTTTGTCCTCGTGGTGCCTCTCGCGAAGGGTTGGCTATTCCTTGAATGCCAAACCAGGATGCCCGCTCCTCTGAGCGACTCCTTTCCCTACATCTCAATGTCCGTTTCCCCTAAACGGTTGCACGTGCTAGCTGTCCTCCACACAGCCTAGCTAGGTCCCCCACATTTGTATGGCAAGTGTTTCTGCGTGTGCTTGTCCCGCTCTGATACCACATTGTCACGGGCTTAGCTGATTTTGCCTAAGCCGCGCATGCGTGTCCGTCCGAGTCAGCCCTCCCGAGATCTCCTAAAATCCCACGGACTTACAAAAGAGAAAACGGGCCAGAAGAAGCAACTCCCACGGGATCCACAAGCAACTGCTCAAGAAAAACACTTTATAAAGCCAAAATACAAATTACACCCATGGACATTACAAGCTCAGAGAGGTTGCACACAAAGGATAATGGTCCACCACAGACCGATGTCCCCACAAGTGCTTATAAGACACACTTGTATTTACAAGCCAAACTTGGCCATAAAGCAAATCAAACTAGGGCTTCCAAGCCTACTGCAAGCCCGCTTCTTGTTGTACAAGATATGTACATAAACCGAAGGACACGGACTAACACAAGCATTTCGTCGAACACCTTGTTTACATTGTTGTCCGTGACATATAGGAGGGGCAAAGAAATAATTTTACTTAGGCAAGCACCCCCTTAGGCTAGGGTTTTGATCCCTAATAATGATGTAGAGCTAACCTAGCCGCCCCTTGTTCCTATTAAGGTAGGATGGCTATAGGAGGGGCAATGGGATAATTTTACTTAGGCAAGCATGATAAGACCCCATAAGGAGCCCTGTAGATTTTGATCCTTGAGGGGGATAAACCCTTGGAACGCTATAGGGGTTCCTCCTTCCTAGACTCGGCACAAAGGCTAAATTGAAGATGATAATTGCTTGCTTTCAAAGACGGGGGTAGCTACATCTTAATAAGGATAAAAATCCTAGTCTAAGGGGGCACTTATCTAGGTAAAATTATACTTTTGCCCCTCCTATAGCCATCCTACCTTAATAGGAATAAGGGGCGGCTAGGTTAGCTCTATAACTGACCTAAGTAGGGGGAAACCCTGGTCGACTTGCCCAGTAAGAGGGGCGACGACTACTATGCCCTAAGGGCTAATACAAACTATGGCTATACTCCTTTATAAGATAGGAGAGGCCTTATTATAATTTAGTAGAGTTTTTATTGACTTCTACTATAATGATTAGGACTCAACCCTACTGGAGTCCTATCAAGTCTGCCCTCTCAAAATCAGCCTCGTCCTCAAGGCTGAGGATCCACAAGCTCTTAGAACTGGATCTTCAACTCATCATGTGACTCACATGCTATCATTAACTGAACTTTGGCCTCCTCATCAGTTGGGATATTAGTTGGAAGGATTTGGGCTAAGTTGTCTTCTTTAAATTTCCATTTGAGGTAGGATACCTGGCAGATCAACTGTAATCTTGATCTGGTGCGCAAATTTGATCTCCAGGTTAGGGCTCCAATGTGATCCTCAATTTTACAAGGCCTAAAGAAATAGGGAGATCACTTCACTAAGGCTCGAGTTTCCTGCTGATCGAGCTGGAGGAGTAGAAAAACTCAATCTTCAATTTTTCGTCTATTCTGAAGTTTGTCGGGAGGTTGTTTCTTCTTTATAAGTACTGCCATATGGTTAGTCTTTAATGATATTCAATCTTTCCTCTGGAATGGTGACTACCCTCTGGTATGGTTCAGTATGATGAGAGCCTAATTTGGCATGAGCATGGATTGTAATTCTTCTAGTTTTACTCCTCTTTCGTGTCATGGACCTGTACCCAACCATATTTTAAATTTGATAATAATTAGTATCTCCTATAAAAACCTCATATGAAGTGTGGGGGAAGCCTCGGTATAAATTAGGAGTCGACCATCTTGTATAAGAATAGCCCCAATTCTAACTTCTGATGCATCGGCCTCAATGACCAAAGTGCAATCGAAATCGAGCAACTCTAGGACCGACGTCATCATCATAGCTGCCTTGAGTCATTTGAAGGCTGCGGAGGCTTTATCCAACTATAAGAAGGAGCTTTCTTTAGTAAGGATATGAGCGGGGTACTGATCTTGACATAATCTTTCACAAAATTTTGGTAGTAGCCCATGAGTCCAAGGAAACCGTGTAATGATTGTACGTTTGTAGGTCTCGACCATCCTTGCATTGCCTCGATCATCGTCGAGTCTACTGCCACTCCATCCTCTGATATAATATACCCAAGATACTCCACTTTATACTATAAGAAATTGCACTTTGACTGTTTCACATAAAGAGTATTCTCCCGGAGAATTGTTAGAACAGTTCGTAAGTGCTGAAAATATATATCAAGCATAGGGCTATAAATGAGGATATCATTAAATAACACTAATATGAACTTGCATAGAAAACTATGAAAAAGATCATTCATCATGCTTTGGAAAGTAGAAGGAGCATTCGTAAGTTCGAAAGGTATTACCAGAAACTCGTAGTGGCCGTTATGCGTGCGGAATGCAGTTTTCAGAATGTCTTCAATGCATACACGAATCTGGTGATAACCAGAATGGAGATCCAGTTTAGTGAAGACTCGGGCTCCTTTTAATTCATCCACGATCTCTCTACGATGGGTATAGGATATTTGTCCTTGACGATAATAGCGTTCAAGGCCTGATAATCAATGCACATCTGCCATGTACCATCCTTCTTGCACACTAGCAACACCGGTGAAGAATAAGGGCTGCAAGTCAGTCGAATTACCCCGATGTCCAGCATCTCTTTAATGATGTTCTCAATCTCATCCTTCTACAAGTGAGGGTAGTGATATGGACACAAATTTGCTGGAGGTTTGCCCTACAGAATAGGAATACGGTGGTCATGCTGCCAGTTAGGGGGTAGCCCATGCGGCTATATGGAAACGTCCACGAATTCATCCAGCAAGAGGGCGAGCTTAGGATCTAAAATTTCTATATTCTCCCCCTTAGATGGCTGCTAGATATGCATCAAAAATCATCCATGTGCTTTGCGTAAAACTTTCTCCATTTGTTGCGACGAAACGATGGAAATTTAGCTCCCGCGCTTGCCTCGTAACATGACCTGTCTCCCTTTGCAATAAAATTTCATAATTAATTTAGAAAATTTTCAGGAGATATCACCTAGTGTTGTGAGCCATTTGATCCCAAGTATGGCATCATAATCATCAATGGGTAGGAGAAGAAATCAGCTACCACTTCTTGGTCTTGGAGGAGTAGTTTCACTTGCGGGCACCGTTGGTCGCAATTAAAGATTCGATCGTCGGCGACCTTTATGTCAAACTTATTGCAACCTTTGATTTGAAGCACAAAACTGTAGCAACCTTATTATTGAGGAAGTTATTGGTGTTGCCCGTGTCGATGAAAACCATGATGGGTTGCTATTGTAGATGTCCTCCAACTTTCATCATATGCGGGTTGGAATAGCCGGCTAATGCGTGCACTGCATAGTCGGTCGATTGGGACTCTTCCTCCATGGCTTCTTCTTTAGGTTTAAGGGCCTTCAGATGTTTTATTATCCTCATCCTCCGCTGGTTTAATCACGAGGAGTCGATCCGTTTTGCAGTGATGTTCACGGCTCCATGGTTCGTCGCGATGCCAACATAACCCCTTGGCCGATCGTCCGCAAAGCTCGTCTCTTGTCAACTTTTTTGGTGCGGGGCTTGGATGGCAATAGAGGGGGCAGTAGCCCCTGGCATGGCTGGTCAGGGAGCGACCCTTGTCCTTCGTACCTCATGGTTCAATTTTTCTTCCTGAATACATGCGAACGAAATTACCACCTTAAATGTGTACGGTTGTCACGCCTTTAGTTCTCCTTGTATCTCTGGCTTTAGGCCCTTAATAAAAGTACCTAAAAGTTATTTCTCAGATCAATTCTCAGTTTGGTTAGATAAATGCTCAAACTTTGTTTGGTATTCTTGTATTGTAGAGGTTTGACGAATCTTTGCCAATTCTCCGTCGATGTTGAAATCGGTTGGTCCGAAATGATTTAGTAGTCCTTCCTTAAATCACTACCAAGAGAGTCCTCCATGGGTGTGCTTAAACCAATTAAACTACTGAATAGCATCTCCCTTGAGGTGGATGGAAGCAATCTCCACTCGTGTGGCGTCGGTAGTTCGGTAGAACCAAAAATAGTGCTCCACACATGAGATCCACTCGATCGGGTCTCCTTCTTCCCATCTAGGGAAGTCAACATTCATGCATGGATTATTGAGATCACATGTGATGTGGCCATGTTCTTGAGGATCATCTCGTCGATCTGAAGTTTCTCCGTATTGTGATTTCCTCGGGCTCGACTGTCGGCCAATGCTGAATTCGGCGAAAAGGGATCACATCTTCTCTTCCATGCGGTTTCCAAAGGCTTCAAGCTTTGCATCGATAGCCTTCTCTGATACCATAGTATATTCCTCAAGATCTGTAATATTGAGATCTTTTTTCTATTGCCGGGTTAGTGGCATGGGAATTTTGGAGAAGGGGGTGGCCGGTTGGAAGGTGAATCAGTTTGGATGAAAGTTAGCTGCGGTTTAGGGTAGATTTGGGGCTGCAATTTTATGGAGTTTAGGCTACAAATTGGCATGGTTTTAGGGCTGTAATAATAGTAGATGAAGGTTAGGAAAATATATTTTAGATCTGAGATAGATGGCAGCAAGGGTAGGTGTCTTGGTAAGGAAGGTTTTCTAAAAACGTAGGTGGATCGATAAGGAAGTAGGCTAATTTGGATGGCTGATTTGAGGGCTGTTTGGATTTATTTTAGGGTAATATTTAAAAGGGTTTTTAGTAAGGATGGTAGGGTTTGGTGATGAGGAAAGGAGAGTCCAAAATCTCACAAAAAATAACACTCAAATCTGATAGAATTTGGTGGAAAGAAGTGTTGCGATGTGCTGTCCTGCTGAACCGATTTTTACGTCAGAGAAACGCTGATTTCTCAATGTAAATTCCAGAGGAAAGTTTAAGAAAATTATACAAAAACCCTTAGTCCAGATGTTGTTAATATCAGTAAAAAGTTTGATGAAATTTTGGCAGCATAACAGTAGGGAAATAGGGCAAAAGACGAAAGGCAAATTCCTTCATCGTAAAATTCTAGAACTACATGATGGTCAAATATTACATAAGAAAACTAGTTCCAGAAGGAGTTTTTTTATGAAATCAAATTCAGATGAACGTCAACTTGATTTTGAGAATTGTGTAAAAATTTTGGCCAAAAAGGATGACCAAAAATTTAGTTTTAAGATGACAATAGACAGAAGGCAGATTCTGCACTGTAAAATTTTAGTAATATGTAATAAAGAATCACAGTGCTATAAGTCCAGATCTAGAAGGCATTTTTTCACAAGATTAGTCTTAGATGAAAGCTAAGATGATCTATGAAATTATATAAAAGTTTCAGCCAAAAAGGATGATTAAAAGTATAGTTTCAATAGGCAACAATCAGCTAAAAATTTCTGCATTGTCTCGTCTTTGCAATGATGATAACGTTTGCGATGAACGAATTTTGCAGCAAATAAAATTTAAAAAAAATCTTCAACATGTAAAGTAAGGAATCTTGTAGTATTGAAGAACTATGTATGATAAAAAAATACCATATTTCTAGATCAAACACAGTGGGCAGCGACAGACTGATTTGATCTACTGCTAGGGTGGAAGGTGGAGGCGCGTGTCATAGCAATTGTGGGAATTGCTTGGGAAGGTGGAGGCGGCTGAGATGGCTACAAGGGCAGCAAGATCGCTGCTCTAATACCAGATGATAAGACCCTAGAAGGAGCCCTATAGATTTTGATCCTTGAGGGGGATCAACCCTTGGAACGCTATAGGGGTTCCTCCCTCCTAGACTCGGCACAAAGGCTGAATTGAAGATGATAATTGCTTGCTTTCAAAGAGAGAGGCAACTACATCTTAAATAGGGATCAAAATCCTAGCCTAAGAGGGCACTTATCTAGGTAAAATTATCCTTTTACCCCTCCTATAGCCATCCTACCTTAATAGGAACAAGGGTGGCTAGGTTGGCTCTATAGCCGACCTAAGCAGGGGGAAACCCTGGCCGATTTGCCAAGTAAGAGGGGCGATGACTACTATGCCCTAAGGGCTAATCCAAACTCTGGCCATACTCTTTTATAAGATAGGAGAGGCCTTATTACAATTTAGCAGAGTTCTTATTGACTTCTACTAGAATGATTAGGACTCAACCCTGCTGGAGTCCTATCAAAGCACACCCTTAGGCTAGGGTTTTGATTCCTATATAATGATGTTGCCGCCCCCTCTCTTGAAGCAAGTAATTATTAATTTTATATCAGTCTTGTGCCGAGTATAGGAGGGAGGAACCCCTATAGCGTTCCAAGGGTTGATCCCCCTCAATGATGAAAATCTATAGAGCTCCTTTTGGGGTCTTATCATCTAGTATCAGAGCCACATTCCTGTTGCCCTATAGCCATCTCAGCCGCCTGCATCTTCCCAAGCAATTCCCACAATTGCTATGACACGCGCCTCGACCTTCCACCCCAGCAGCAGATCAAATCAATCTGCTGCTGCCCCTGCGTTTGATCTAGAATTCTGGTGTATTTTTATAACCTATGCTTCTTCAATACTACAAGATCCTTCATATTATACATGGAAGAAGTTTTCTAAAGTTTTCTTGCTGCAATTTTTTACCATTGCAAACGTTATCATCATTGCGAAGTTGAAACGCTACAGAAAATTTTCAGCCGATTATTGCTACTTGAAACTAAACTTTTGTTCATTGTTTCTGACCAAAATTTTTAGACAATTATCAAGATCAAGTTATCTTACATCTGGATTTTATTTCATGAAAAACCTCCTTCTAGAACTAGTTTTCTTGTACGATCTTTCACCATTATGCAGTTTTGGAATTTTACTATGAAGGAATCGGCCTTGCATTTTTTACCCTATTTTCCTACCATTATGCTGCCAAAATTTTGTCAAAATTCTGACTGGTATTGACAACATATAAACCAAGGGTCTTTGTATAATTTTCTTAAACTTTTCCTTGGAATTTATGTTGAGAAATCATCGTTTCTCCAATACAAAAACTGGTTCAGCAGGATAGCACATCGTAGCACTTCTTTTCACCGAATTCTATCAGATTTGAGTGCTATTTTTTTAGGGATTTCAGACTCTCCTTTCCTCATAACCAAACCCTACCATCCTCACCAAAAACTATTCCAAATATTACCCTAAACCGAATCCAAACAGCCATCAAATCAGCCTACTTCCTTATCGATCCACTTACCTTTTTAGAAAACTTTCCTTACCGAGACACCTACCTTTGCTGCCATCTATCCCAGATCTAAAACCTATTTTTCTAACCTTCATCTGCTACTATCATAGCCCTAAAGTCACACCAATTCGTAGCCTAAACTCCACAAAACTACAGCCCCAAATCTGCCCTAAGCTGTAGCCTACTTTTACCCAAACCAATCCACCTTCCAACCGGCCAACCCTTCTCCAAAATTCCTATGCCACTAACCTGACAATAGAAAAAAAATCTCAAAATTATAGATCTTGAGGCATATACTATGCATCGGAGGAGGCTACCAATGTAAAGCTTGAAGCCTTTGGAAACCACATGGAAGAGAGGATGCGATCCCTTTTTGCCGAATTCAGCATTGACCGATTGTTGAATCCGAGAAAATCACAACATGGAGAAACTTCAAATTAGCAAGATGATCCTCAAGAACATGACCACATCACCTCTGATCTCAATAATCCATGCATGAAGGTTGACTTCCCTAGATGGGAAGAAAGAGATCTGATCGAGTGGATCTCACGCGCGGAGCGCTATTTTTGGTTCTACCGAACTGTCGACACCACACGGGTGGAGATTGCTGCCATCCACCTCGAGGGAGATGCTATTCAGTGGTTTAATTGGTTTAAGCATACCCATGGAAGATTCTCTTGGTAGCAATTCAAGGAAGGACTACTAGACTACTTCGGACCAATCGATTTCAACAACATCGACGGACAATTAGCAAAGATTCGTCAAACCTTTACAATACAAGAATACTAAATAAGGTTTGAGTGTTTATCTAACCAAACTAAGAATTGGTCTAAGCAACAACTTTTATGTACTTTTATCGAGGGCCTAAAGCTGGAGATCCGAGGAGAAGTAAAGGCATAGCAACCGTACACTCTTATGGCGGCGATTTCCTTCGCGTGTATCTGGGAAGAACAATTGAACCACGAGGTATGAAGGACAAGGGTCACTCACTGACTAGCCATGCCAAGGCCTACTACCCCCTCTACTGCCATCCAAGCCCCTGCACCAAAAAAGTTGACAAGAGATGAGCTTCACGAACGATCGACCAAAGAGTTATGTTGGCATTGCGACGAACCGTGGAGCCGCGAACATCACTGCAAAAAGGGTCGGCTCCTTGTGATTGAACCAGTGGAGGATGAAGATAATAAACCATCTGAAGAAGCCCTTGAACCTAAAGAAGAAGCCATAGAGGAAGAGTTCCAATCGGCCAACTACATAGTGCACGTATTGGCCGGCTATTCCAACTCATAGATGATGAAAGTTGGAGTTCTAAAATAGCAACTCATCACCGTTCTCATCAACACGGGCAACACCAATAACTTCCTCAAAAGTAAGGTTGCTGCATGTTTAGTGCTTCAAATCGAAGGTTGCAAAAAGTTTGACGTAGAGATCACCGATGGCCGAATCTTTAATTGCGACTAATGATGCCCATAGGTGAAACTACTCCTCGAAGACCAAGAAGTGGTAGCTAATTTCTTCCTCCTACCCATTGATGATAATGAAACCATACTCAGGATCGAATGGCTCACAACACTAGATGATATCTCCTAGAATTTTTCTAAATTAATCATGAAGTTTTATTGCAAAGGGAGATAGGTCATGTTACGAGGCAAGCGCGGGAGCCAAATTTTCACTGTTTTGTCGCAACAAATGGAGAAAGTTTTACACAAAGCACATGGTGGATTCTTGATGTATATTCATCAGCCATCTATGGGGGAGAATGTACAAAACTCAAATCTTAAGCTTGCCCTTTGCCTGAACAAATTCACGGATGTTTTCTTGGAGCCGTGTGGGCTGCCCCCTTATCGGCCACATAACCATTGCATTCCTATTTTGTCAGGCAAATCTCTAGCAAATTTATGACTATACCACTATCCTCACTTGTAGAAGGATGAGATCAAGAATATTGTCAAAGAGATGCTTGACACCATGGTGATTCGACCGAACTGCAACCCTTACTCCTCACCGGTGTTGCTAGTGCGCAAGAAAGATAGTACATGGCGGATGTGCATTGACTACCAGGCTCTAAATGCCATCACCATCAAGGATAAATATCCTATCCCATTCATAGAT
Organism: Ensete glaucum; assembly: GCA_021527575.1. NCBI lineage: Eukaryota > Viridiplantae > Streptophyta > Magnoliopsida > Zingiberales > Musaceae > Ensete > Ensete glaucum. Next base: position 36,626,060 of record CM038555.1, read on the forward strand.
GAACTATTAGACGAATTAAAAGGAGCCCGAGTCCTCACTAAATTGGATCTCCGATCTGAATACCATCATATTCGGGTATGCACTAAAGATATTCTGAAAACTATATTCCGCACGCATAACGACCACTACGAGTTTCTGGTAATGCCTTTCGAACATACGAATACTCCTTCTAATTTCCAAAGCCCAATGAATGACATCTTCTAGAGTTTTCTATGCAGGCGTATTGGTATTCTTTCATGATATTCTCATTTATAGTCTTACGCTTGATATACATTTTTAGCACTTATAAACTGTTCTAACAATTCATTGAGAGAATACTCCTTATGTTAAATAGTCAAAGTGCAGCTTCTTACAGCATAAATTGAAGTATCTTGGGCATATTATATTAGAGGATGGAGTGGCGGTGGACCTGACAAAGATTGAGGCAATGTAAGGATGGCTAAGGCCTACAAACGTACAATCATTACGTAATTTCCTTGGACTTACGGGCTACTACCAAAATTTTGTAAGAGATTATAGCAAGATCAATGCCCCGCTCACATCCTTACTAAAGAAAGACTCCTTCTTGTGGTTGGATAAAGCCTCCACAGCCTTCGAATGACTCAAGGCAATCATGACGATGACATTGGTCCCAATGCTACCCAATTTCGATCGCACTTTGGTCATTGAGGTCGATACATCAGGAGCTGGAATTTAGACTATTCTTATACAAGATGGTCGACTCTTAATTTACACCGAGGCTTCCCCCACACTTTATACAAGGTTTTTATAGGAGATACTAATTACTACCAAATTTAAAATATAGTTAGATACAGGTCCATGGCACGAAAGAGGAGTTAAACTAGAAGAATTACAATCCATGCTCATGCCAGATTGGGCTCTCATCATCCTGAACCATACTAAAGGGCAGTCACCATTCCAGAAGAAAGATTTGCTATCACTAAAGACTAACCATATGGCAGCCATGCAAGGAAGAAACTTCCCCTTGACAAACGCCAGAGTAGAAGAGAGTTTCCTAAGAAAGATCAAGTCCCCCTTCATCTCCAGCTCCACCAGCATAAAATTCAAGCCTCAAGAAAGTAGTCTCCCTATTTCTTTAGGCCTTATAAAATTGGGGATCATATTGGGGCCCCAACCTAGAGATTAGATCCGTGCACCAGATCAAAATTACATTTGATCCTCCAAGTATCCCACCTTAAATGGAAATTTAAAGATAATGCATCAGCTCAAGTTCTTCCAACTGACACCTAAGCTGATAAGGAGCTGAAGACCCAGTTTTCTGAGTTCATGGAACTTCAGCATTGAGGGCAAGGCTGATTTTAAGAGGGCGGGTTTGATAGGACTCCAGTAGGGTTGAGTCCTAATCTCCCTAGAAGTAGTCAATAAAATCATGCTAGATTGTAATAAAGTCACTTCTATCTTATAAAGGAGTATGGCTAGGGTTTAGATTAGCCCTTAGGGCTTAGTGGCCATCGCCCCCTTATTGGGTTGTTTGGCTAGAGTTTCCCCCTGCTTAGGTCGGCTATAGAGCCAACCTAGTCGCCCCCTGTTCATATTAAGGCAAGTTGGCTATAGGAGGGACAAAGGAATAATTTTACTTAGGCAAGCACCCCCTTAGGCTAGGGTTTTGATCCCTAATAATGATGTAGCCGCCCCCTCTCTTGAAGCAAGTAATTATCAATTTTATTTTAGCCTTGTGCCGAATCTGGGAGGGAGGAACCCTTATAGCGTTCCAAGGGTTGATCCCCCTCAAGGATCAAAATCTATAGAGCTCCTTCTGGGGGCTTATCATGCTCGTATAATGCTTCAAATTGAAGGTTGTAACAAATTCGATGTAAAAGTCACCGACGGCCGGATCGTTAAGTGCGACCAACAGTGCTCACAGGTGAAACTGCTTCTACAAGACCAAGAGATTGTAGCCGACTTCTTCCTCCTACCCATTGATGATTATAAAGTCATGCTCAGAATCAAATGGCTAAGATGTTAGGTGACATCTTTTGAAATTTCTCTAAATTAATCATAAAATTTTATTGCATAGGCCGACAGGTCACCCTATGAGGCAAGCGTTAGAGCCATATCTCCACCATTTCGATACAGCGGATGGAGAAAATTTTGCACAAGACATATGGTGGTTTTTCTATGCATATCCAACAGCCATCAGAGGAGAAAAACATGCAAGTTATAGATCCTAAGCTTACCCTATTGCTGGTAGAATTCACTGATGTTTTTGCTAAACCGCATGGACTTTCCCCTTCCCAGTAGTATGATCACCACATCCCTATATTGCCGGGCAAACCACCAGCAAATTCAAGGCCATACCACTACCCTCACTTATAGAAGAATGAGACTGAGAATATTGTTAAGGAGATGCTTGACACCGGGTTTATTTAGCAAAGCTACAGCCCCTACTCCTCGTTGGTGTTGCAAGTACGCAAGAAGGATAAGACATGGCGGATGTGCATTGACTACCAGGCTTTGAACGCTATCATTGTCAAAGATAAATATCCCATACCAGTAGTGGATGAGCTCTTGGATGAATTAAAAGAAGTCTGAGTCTTTATAAAATTTGATCTTCATTCCGGGTACCATCAGATTTGGGTATGTACTGAAGATATTTTGAAAATGGCATTCCGAACACATAATGGCCATTACAAATTTTTTGTAATGCCCTTTGAAGTTACAAAGCTTGATGAACAATATTTTTCGAAGGTTTTTACATAAATTTGTGTTGATATTCTTTGATTACATTCTCATTTATAGCCCTACACTTGACATACATTTTCAGCACTTACGGATTGTTCTAACGGTTCTTCGAGAGAATACCTTTTATATTAAACAATTAAAGTATAGCTTTTGTAGTGAAAAGTGGAGTACCTGGGGCAATTGTAACAAAAGATAGAGTGGTGGTAGACTCGACAAAGATCGAAGTAATGCAAGGATGGCCGAGACCTATAAATGTCAAATCGTTGCATGACTTCCTTGGACTTACAAGCTACTACCAGAAGTTATGAAGGATTATGGGAAGATCAATGCCTCACTCACTTCTCTACTGAAGAAAGAATCCTTCCAATGATCGGATAAAGCTTCCACAGCCTTTGACAAACTCAAGGCAGCCATGACGACAACACTAGTCCTAGTGCTGCACGATTTCAACTGACCCTTCATTATTGAGGCCAATGCATCCAGAGTTAGAATTGGAGCCGTTCTAATACAAAATAGCCAACCACTTACCTATACCAGCAAGGCTTTGTCTCCCTCCCATCATAAAATCTCTGTGTACGACAAGGAAATGCTTGTAATTATGCACACCATCACAAAGTGGAGACCCTACCTGATCAGCTGACGGTTCCAAATTAAAACTGATCACCGAAGCCTTAAATATTTTTTGGAGCAGAAAATATTATCCCCAGAGCAGCAAAGATGGGTAACTGATAGGACTCCAACAGGGTTGAGTCATAATCATCTTAGTACTAGTCAATAAAAATCCTATTATATTATAATAAAATTACTCTTATCTTATATAGGAGTATGGCTAGGGTCTAGATTAACCCTTAGGGCTTAGTAGTCGCCACACCCCATACTGGGTTGGTCAGCTAAGGTTTCCCCCTGCAAAGGGGTAATTCACTTAGGCAAGCACCTCGTTAGGCTAGGGTTTTGATCCCTATTTAAAGATATAGCCACCCCCCCACCCTCCCTCTTGAATCAAGTAATTATTAATTTTATTTCAGCCTTGTGCCGAATCTAGGAGGGAGGAACCCCTACAGTGTTCCAATGGTTGATCCCCCTCAAGGGTCAAAATCTATAGAACTCATTCTGGAGTTCTATCATCTAGTATCAAAGCAGCAATCTTGCTACCACTATATCCATCTCAACTGCATCCACCTTCCCAAACAATTCCCACAATTGCTGTGACACGTGCCTCCACCTTCCACCCCAACCGCAGATTAAATTAGTCTACAGCTACCCCCTACATTTGATATAGAAATCTAGTATTTTTTTATCATTTACACCTCTTCAATAGTGCAAGATCCTTTACTTTACATGTTGAAAATTTTTTTCAAATTTTATCTGTGGCAAATTTTTTTTGTCGCAAATGTTATCGTTGTTACGAAGGTGGAATGCTACAAAAATTTTGAGCCATGTTGTTGCCTCTTGAAACCAGCTTATTCCTTCTCCTTTCTGGCCAAAACTTTCAAACAATTCTCAAGATCAAGTTAGATTTCATTTGGACTTGATTTCTCAAAAAAATTCTTTCTGGAACTAGTTTTCTTGTGCAATCTTTGACCATCACGCAGTTCTAAAATTTTATAACGAAGGAATTTACCTTTCATCTTTTGCCCTATTTCTCTACTGTTATGCTACCAAAATTTCATCAAACTTTTTACTGATATTAACAACATTTGAAACAAGGGTTTCTATATAATTTCCTTAAACTTTCCTATGGAATTTACATCAAGAAGTCATTGTTTCTTTGATGTAAAACCGATTCAGCAGTACAGCACATCGCAACACTTTTTTATCGTCGAGTTCTATCAGTTTTGAGTGTTGTTTTTTGTGAAATTTTAGACTCTCTTTTCTTTATCTCAAAACCCTACCATTCTCACCAAAAACTCTTCAAAACCCTATCCTAAACTGAAACCAAACAGCCCCCCAAATCTACCTTAAACCGTAGCCTACTTCCATCTAAACTGATTCACCTTCCAACCGGCCACGCCCCCTTCTCCAAAATTTCCATGCCACTAACCCAACAATAGAAAAAAGATCTTAATATTATAGATCTAGAGGTGTACGCTATGGCATCAGAGGAGGCTATCGATGCAAAGCTTGAAGCCTTTGAAAACTGCATGGAAGAGAATATGTGATCCCTTTTCACCAAATTTAGCATTGGCTGACCGTCGAACCCGAGGAAATCACAACACGAAAAACCTTCAGATCGATGAGACGATCCTCAAGAACATGACCACATCACATCTGATCTCAATAATCCATGCATGAAGGTTGACTTCCTTAGATGGGAAGAAGGAGACCCGATCGGGTGGATCTTACACGTGGAGCGCTATTTTTGGTTCTACCAAACTGTCGATGTCACACGGGTGGAGATTGCTACCATCCATCTCAAGGGAGATGCTATTTAGTAGTTTAATTAGTTTAAGCATACCATGGAGGACTCTCTTAGTAGCGATTCAAGGAAGGACTACCAAACCGCCTCGGACCAACCAATTTCGACAACATCGATGGACAATTGGCAAAGATTCGTCAAACCTCTACAATACAAGAATACCAAACAAGGTTTGAGCGTTTATCTAACTAAACTGAGAATTAGTATGAGAAACAACTTTTAGGTATTTTTATCGAGGGCTTAAAGCCAAAGATCCAAGGAGAAGTAAAGGCGCAGCAACCGTACACTTTTATGGCAGCGATTTCCTTTGCGCATATCTAGGAAGAACAATTGAACCACGAGGTTTGAAGAACAAGGGTCACTTCTTGACCAGTCATGCCGAGGCCTACTGCCCCCTCTATTACCATCCAAGCCCTTGCACTAAACAAGTTTACAAGAGATGAACTTTGCGAACGATCGGCCAAGGGGTTGTGTTGGCATTGCGACAAATCATGGAGCTGCGAACTCACTGCAAAAAGGGTTGGCTCTTCATGATTGAACTAATGGAGGATAAGGACAATGAAACGTCTAAAGAATCCCTTGAACTTAAAGAAGAAGCCATGGAGGAAGAGTCCCGACCGGTCAACTACGTAGTGCATGCATTGGTCGGCTACTCCAACCCGCAGATGATGAAAGTTGGAGGAATTTAAAACAGGAACTCATCACCGTTCTCATCGACATGAGCAACACCAATAACTTTCTCAATAGTAAGGTTATTGCACGTTTGGTGCTTCAAATCGAAGGTTGCAATAAGTTCAACGTAAAGGTCATCGACGGCCAAATCTTTAATTGCGACCAACGGTGCCCACAGGTAAAACTACTCCTCCAAGACTAAGAAGTGGTAGTTGATTTCTTCCTCCTACCCATCGATGATTATAAAGCCATACTCAGGATTGAATGGCTCACAACACTAGGTAATATCTCCTGGAATTTTTCTAACTTAATCATGAGATTTTATTGTAAAGGGAGACAGGTCACGTTACGAGGCTAGCGCAGGAGCTAAATTTCCATCGTTTTGTCGTAATGAATGGAGAACGTTTTGCATAAAGCACATAGTGGAATCTTGATGCATATTCAGTAGCCATCTATAGGGGACAATGTATAAAACTCAGATCCTAAGCTTGCCCTTTGCCTGAACGAATTCATGGATGTTTTCTTGGAGCCCCATAGGCTGCCCCCTAACCGGTCGCATGACTACCGCATTCCTATTTTGCCAGGTAAACCTCTAGCAAATTTGTGACTATACCACTATCCTCATTTGTAGAAGGATGAGATCGAGAACATTGTTAAAGAGATGCTTGACACTGGGGTGATTCGACCGAGTTGCAGCCCTTACTCTTCACTAGTGTTGCTAGTGCGCAAGAAAGATGGCAAATGGTGGATGTGTGTTAACTACCCGGCTCTAAATGTCATCACCGTCAAGGATAAATATCCTATCCCATTCGTAGATGAACTCTTGCATGAGTTAAAAGGAGTCCGAGTCGCAGGGCATGGAGATGTGACAATATACACGTAGCTCATATTATAAGTGATTAGGCCCATTGGCTCGGGCTTCAACATATTAGGTGACGGCTCATGATCATCCGGTGTGGCTTCCATATGTGATGTGTTATATATATATGTAGATATATATTAAATATGTATGTGTATGACACGATATATTAAGAGACATATACAAAACAAAAATCCCTTCTACGATAATATTAAGACGATAAGCGTGAGGCAATAAAATTGACCCACATGGCCTTCTATTGTTATAGGAAGAAATTGAATCATGGCATAGGTTGAGTTGGTCGAGTCCCTCGAGGCTCACCTATCTACGTGATCGAGTTCTTGCTTATAACATAAAGATGTCACCGGTGACTTGAGGATATGGTATACTTGGTCGAGTCCCTCGAGGGCATATCATCGAATCAGACTCATTTTGTAACGATGGTGATGACTTAATTGAATATCATGGTTGGTTGAGTCCCTCGAGATCAAGATGATTCGGAGATCGAACATGACGGGAATCACAAGAAGTTGTGATTGACAAGAGTTGCCTACCTTTTGGGCTTAGTGTAATTGGTCGAGTCCTCGATGTTGTACTAAGATGCCAATTTGATCTTGATCCCTACTAGGAGTCTGCCGAAGACTTACGTCTCACTTGTTAAGGGTGTCATGTGATTCGCTAGGAAAATAGTAAGAGTATATTAAGATAGAAGACTATATCTTAATTAGTATTTTTATAAAATTTACATGTTATTTATTTATGTTATATCTTGTTTATCAAAAACATGTCGCTTACAAACCCCCTACGTGGCATACTTGATGCCAACCGCCTCACTGGTCCAAAGTACACGGATTGGCTCCATAATTTAAGAATTGTTCTTATGAAAGAAACAATTGTATATGTCCTTAATCTAATTGTGCCCACACTGGAGAAAAGGACAAGCGAGGATGAGATCACTCGCTTTGTGAATTATAAAGATAGTATTAAAGGATAATATGTATGTTGATCTTATGCTTCAGTCTCTACCAGATTCCTTTTCACAGTTCATTATTAACTTTAATATGAGCAAGTTTGAGGTGACTCTCCCTGAACTTCTTAATATATTGAGGGAAGCTAAGAGTGCCATCAAGAAGGAGAAGTCAGTTCTCTATACTGGTGAGACCAAAAGACAAGGAAGGCTAGCAAGATCCTTAAGAAGGGCCAGGGCAAAGGAAGACCGGGTAAGGCAAAGGTTGCTAAGAAATACCTGACAAAGGACAAAAGAAAGTGCTTCCACTATGGCCAAGACAAGCATTGGATGAGGAACTATAAGGACTACCTTGCAGAGAAGGCGAAACAAAAGCTTGGAGAAGCTTCAGGTACATTCATAATCAGTCTTCATTTGTCAGATTTTAATGATAACACATGGGTATTGGATACCAGGAGTACTTATCATATCTGCAATTTGTTTTAAGTCTTGGCAAGACCTAGAAGATTAGCCAGAGTGAGATAGACCTCAAGATGGGCAATGGAGTGAGAGTTGCTACAGTTGTTATTGGGGAGGTCACCCTACATCTGCTTGGTGGAGCTATTATTGTATTAGATATATATTATTTCGTTCTCTCCATTATCAAAAATATTATTTTTCATATCTTGTTTGACAATTAATTAATACAAATTAGTTTTTAAGAATAATAGTTGTTAATAATTATGGATAATGAGATCATCACTAGAGGGACCTTGATAAATGGCTTATATGTGTTAGACACTTCTCCACATATCATAAATATAAATACGTCTAAGAGGAAAAGAGATGAGGTGAACAATGCATACCTAAGGCATTGTAGGCTAGGTCATATACATGAGGGAAGGATTTAAAAGTTGCTGGAAGATGGATACTTAGATTCATTTGATTATAAATTATATGCAACTTGTGAATCTTGCCTTCGTGAGAAGATGACTAACTCTCTTTTTAATAGAACTCGAAAAAGAGCCACTGAGTTATTAGAACTCATACAAAGTGATGTATGCAGTCCCATATCGACTCAGGCTATCAGTGGTTACTCAAACTTCATTATATTCACTGATGATTTCTCTAGGTATAGACACGTGTACTTGATGAAGTATAAGTCCGAGACCTTTGAGAAATTCAGAGAATATAAGAATGAAGTCGAGAACCGGATTAGAATGAATGTTAAGACTCATCGATCAGATCGAGAAGGAGAGTACTTGAGTACGGAGTTCACCCATTTCCTTAGGGACAATGAGATTATATCCTAGTAGACACCTCATTATACACCTACATCTACCTAGTGGAGCTATTGGAGATGTCACCCTACATCTGCCTAGTGGAGCTATTATTACATTATTTCTATCTTTTATTTGATAATTAGTGGATATAAATTAGTCTTTGAGAATAATAGTTATTCAATAAATACGGATGATAAGATCATCACTAGAGGGACCCTTATAAATGGCTTATATGCGTTAGATACTTCTCCACATATCATGAATATAAATATGTCTAAGAGAAAAATAAATGAGGTGAATAATGCATACATATGGTATTGTAGGCTAGGTCATATACATGCGGGAAGAATTCAAAAGTTGCCGAAAGATGGATACTTAGATCCATTTGACTATGAGACATATACAATTTACGAACCTTGCCTTCGTGGAAAGATGACCAACTCTTCTTTTAGTGGAACTGGAGAGAGAGCCACCGAGTTATTAGAACTCATATATAGTGATGTATATGGTCCCATGTCGACTCAGGCTATAGGTGGTTACTTATACTTCATTACATTCACTGATAATTTCTCTAGGTATGGACACGTGTACTTAATGAAGAACAAATTTGAAGCCTTTGAGAAATTCAGGGAATATAAGAATGAGGTAGAGAACCAAATTAAAAAGAATATTAAGACTTTTCGATCAAATTGAAGAGGATAGTACTTGAGTATGGAGTTCACCCATTTCCTCAGGGACAATGGGATTCTATCCCAGTGGACACCTCCTTATCCACCTCAGCTCAATGGTGTATTAGAAAGGAGGAATCGCATGCTATTATAGATGGTGTGATCCATGATGAGTTTCACTGACCTACCCATCTCATTCTGGATGTACGCCCTAAAGACCGTAGCTTACCCTTTGAATAGAGTTCCATCAAAGTTGATAGTGTCTACATCATATGAGATATAGAAAAGAAAGAAGCCCGATCTTAAGGTGATTAAGATTTGGGGGTGTCCTACCCACGTTAGATGATATAACTCCGACAAGTTGGAATCAATGGCGGAATGGTATACATTTGTGGATACCCTAAGGAGACTTTTGGGCTATTACTTCTATCACCCCGAGGATTGAAAGGTCTTTGTTGCTAAGAGAGCTGTGTTTCTTGAGAATAAATTTATTCTTAATGGAAACAATGGGAGTGAGATAGAATTCAGCAAGGTTGGAGAACCTAGCTTAAGCACCATTCCAGAGTCTGAGTCTGTTCAGGTTCCTAGCACACAAGTTCCAACTTTGCATAGGTTTAGTAGAGTATCTCACCCTCCTAAAAGATATGTGGGATATATTAGTAGAGAGGTCTCAGGATATTGATCATTAGACCTATGAGGAGGCTATTATGAGTATAGACTCTAGGAAGTGACAAGACGCCATGAATTCTAAGATGGATTTCATGTACTCTAACATGGTTTGGAACCTTGTGGATGCACCTGGGGGTAAAGTACCCATTGAGTGCAAGTGGATTTTAAAAAAGAAGCTCGGAGTAGATAGAAAGGTGGAGACCTATAAGGCAAGGCTAGTAGCTAAAGGATATCATCAAAGATAATGAGTTGACCATGACGAAACCTTTTCACCTATAGTCATGCTTAAGTTCATTAGAATTTTTTTGGCCATTGCAGCACACTATGACTATGAGATCTGGTTGATGGATGTCAAAATGGCATTCCTCAATGGTAACCTCGAGGAGGAGGTGTATATGATACAGCCAGAGGGATTCATATCCAGAGAGAGTCCAGATAAAGTGTGCAGGTTGCTCAAGTCTATTTATGGACTAAAGCAAGTTTTCGGAAGTTAGAACTTGATGAGACGATTAGATCTGATATGGATGACATCCTAATCATTGGGACTAATATAAGAATGCTCTCCACAATAAATGCTTGACTATCTGGAAACTTCTCCATTAAAGACTTAGGGAAAGCATCCTATATTTTGGGGATCTGGATCTATAAAGATAGATCCAAGAGGATGCTTGGCTTGTCCCAATCCAGGTGCATAGACTCCATTGTCAAAAGGTTTGGCATGGAGAATTCCAAAAGAGGTCTCATACTGATGAGACATGGAATATCACTTTCTATGAGTATGTCTCAAAAGACTCCTAAAGAAAGGGCAGACATGGATAAGATATCTTATGCCTCAGTTATAGGGTTTATCATATATGCTATGCCATGTACCAAGCCTGATATAGCATGTGCTCTGAGTGTCATGAGCAGGTATCAAGCAGATCCAAATTTAGAATACTGAAAGGTAGTAAAGTATATCCTTAAGTACTTGAGAATGATTAAAGATCTTTTACTAGTATATGGAGGAGGTAGCCTCCAGGTTGAGGGCTACACGGACTCAAGTTTTCAGTCCGACATTGATGGTAGCAAGTTAAACTCAGGTATATTTTTACCCTGAATGGAGGAGCAGTAAGCTGGAAGAGTTCCAAGCAAGATACTATTGCTGACTCGACGACAGAGGTGGAATACATTGCTGCAACATAAACAACAAAGAAGGGGTGTGGATGAAGAAATTCATTAGGGATTTGGGAATTGTTCTTATCAATGTGGAGCTGATTCCCTTATACTGCGACAGTGACAGGGTAATAACTCTGGCCAGGGAACCCAAGTCTCATCATAAGTGTTCTAAGAAGATTTCATTTGAATAAAGAGATCACAACTCATAAAGATATAGCAACAAAAGGAGTTTCATCCAAAGATAACATTGCAAATCCACTATCGAAGCCGCTGGCTCAGATTGTATTTGAGCGTCACAAGGGTCTGATGGGGATCAGACACATAGGTGATTGGCTTTAGGTCAAGTGAGAGATTGTTGGTTATAGAGGTGCCCTACAAGTCAAACACATGAGTGATGGCACATGTGACACGCTGTGTGATCTTTTTGCTTAAGATTATTACTGACATATTCTCACATTATATTATATGTAGCATATATATTATGATGTCCTTGGTTTTATATAATGAGAATCGGATCATGATGAGATCATGATAATGAGATTGATTCATCTATAAACATAAATCCTGAATAATCCCAACCATAGGTACTCGAGAGGGACATCGAGATAACTAGATAGACCGGTATACTATATAACTGGACACAAGTGGTCTCATAGCCACTTGTGTTGAGACACTAAGGATATAGTACAGGTGCTTATTAAAGAATGAGTTCATGGAATGTTGTATGATTAATGATACCTAATGTCAGACAACAATGTCATAGTCTCAGTTGTGTATCTGGTTCTTAGATTTGAGATACCAAGAATGTCTTGTTTGAGTACTTCTTTCTTTGATGCCAGACTTACAGGTCTGGGATATTAGTTGGATGAGGGATTATAAATACATGATAACTGTGCACAAACAAGTCCGATGGATTTGATCCTCCTGTACTATCTAGGGACTATGGTGTAATAGCTTAGTATGTCCATAGTCGATAAGTCGAGTGAAGTATTATGGAGATAATAATTCACTATTTTAGAAGGAATTCTGATGGGAGCGACTCATGACCAGCTCAGTATCGGGCCTAGAGGGTCACACACATATGTTGGATACTTTAGCGAATAGAGAATTGGATAGAGATCCAATTAGCCCATATTCTCATTATATGAGATCCTATGCTAATAGGCTCTTTGGTTGAAGCCCAATTAGAGGCCTAAGGAGATTATTAGATAGAGATTCAATAATGCAAGGTTACTGGGTTATTAGATGGAGATCCAATACCCACTAAAGTAGGACCCCTAGTTTTTTGTGGCTCTCCATAAATAGGAGGGGAGACTCATGGTTGATATGCTGCAGCCTTGGCCTCCCCCTCTTATTCTCCTCTCTCCTTCTACGTAAGAGTTGCGAGATCAAATTGGAGGAGTTTTGCTGCAAAGATCCATGTGCGGATACCGCTAGAATGAGGACGCTTGACCTCCTTCATCCTCTCCATCCGGATTTGGAAATACATTGATATACGATCTTCCTAGGTAATCAATATATCATATGATGCGGTTTAATCGATTTTTACGGCTTTCTCGTGATCTAATCTTTTGCACGATGATTTGATCTACATAGAAAATTGATTTTATTTTTATTTTTTTATGACAACTTTGGTGCTTCTTATAAGTATATTTCCTTTGGGTTCTATAAAAAAATTGTTGATACAAACCGTTAAAATTTTGTGTTCAAACTATTAAAATTTTAGACATAAAAATCTATCAAACTATCTTTTTATACTTCTTGATTTTACTAAATTTATTATTATCATATTCTTCTATAAATTTTTTAGGGACTATCGTATTCTCCAACGAGAGATAAAGTAGATATCTCATTTGATAAAAAAGGGCACAAGAAGAAATATTAAAAAAGAGAGAAAAGAAAACATATCTACTTGAATGTGATGAGAAAGACTCGTGAGTCTCAGATATCTACTTGGTAGCATATATATACTTTAATAATACTTCAGTGAAAAGTCAAAAAAATCTTGGTAGGCATTTATAATATTTATCAGCTGCTTGCTGGTTGTCACGACCTTTTTAGGGGTAGGCCGGAAGACTGAAGAGTACAAGATTTAACCACCCGTAGTCTTGTAGCATATCATCATAATCTCCTAGGTCAGTTTCGCCGATAGCGAGGCAGCCTTGTGTTAAGTATGCTTGTCTGGATTGCAGTTCTTATGTTGCTAAATTCCACCGGATTGAAACTCATTTAGCATCTCAAATATGTTATCCTACCTGTTCCTCCATGGTTCAAAATTTATATATCGGATCCAATCGCTTTGCTAGCGGTACCCGTATAGGTTCGCTACATATATATATTAGTATATTGGTTTGTACCGAGAAAACAGTACAAAGGGATTATTGTGAAGTCTGTACATTCTTTCTTTGAATCATATTCAACGCACACACAATTCAACTAGTTTCTTTCCGTTTAAGAATGGACCTCATTGTGCATCGTATGAAGGGACATAAAAGTCAGCTTACTTTCTTTATAGCTAAAGAAAGGAGAATGGACCTTTGTTTTGATGCTTTTGCTGACTGATTGGCGGCCGCTGGTTGGGTTCACGGTCCATTGACGGATTACGTGGTTTTAGGCCTTGTCGCCTGTTGCAGCAATCCATCCTTATCTTAGGAGGAAGCTTCTTAGCACTTACTTTGAGGTGTACGTCATATGATTCCAGAGGTCTATGATGTTGGTTAGTGGATCTTCAATTTTCAATCATTATTTAACCACAAATAGACAATACATATCTAGACATCTCTTCGGAGACTTTAGTATATAGTTTTAAACCCACAATTTTTGTGTTTATTTGTAAAGTCATTTTTCATATTTTAAAACTCATATAAGTAACTCCCCCTTAATTATGATTTTATATCAAAGTGATCCCTTCTTCTAAAAATAAGTTTACTTCGTTAGGTAAAATAATGACTTAAATTCTTATTGATCTCTCGTATTATGCCTCAAAATCAAAATCATCTCTTGTACTTTAAAACTCATATAATTGATCTCTTGTATTATGATTTCGCATCAAATTGATCCCCTCTGTTAGAAATAAAGTTACGTCGTTAGGTAAAATAATTTAGGAGATTATTTTTTATTTAGAGATTAAAACTAAACAATCCTCAAGCTCTAACCTGTCCTTTCATCTCTTCATTTCTTCTCCAATCTCCATTACCCTTACCTCTCTTTACCTTTGGCTTTGTAATAGTTCAATCAATTTGTTATATCATGATATTCTTTACAGATTCTTTGATTGATTATAAATGAGATATGTTCGAGTTTTAGGGGAGTATTATCAAAATTTAGTCGCACTTAAAAGAAGTAAATAATCGTAACAATCATGTACATTAAGATTTTTAGGAGAATAATTTTTTAATTACTTAAAATAATTAAATATATAAAAAATAAAAAAACTATCATCAATCAAGCTTAAAGTGTAAAACAAATTTAAACAAAGCTGAAAGTTAAGATTAATTTTTTCATGACTTTTATATCACTTAATACCAATGTATTAACGTTCAGGGGATAAATTGATAAATAATGATAATACGGGGGGTGTATTTGATTAACATATTATAGTATAAGGGATGTCTTTGATTGTTTAAGTTCTCTTCATATAGTTTGGGTATATTAAAAATCAACTAGACCCTCTCAATTTTAAAAACAAATGTTGTTATCCTTTTTTATTAACAGAATGGATTTGTTTAACGTCTACAGAGTAGTATAGAGGACTATTTTGATATGAAATCGTAGTAGGGGGTTCACTTATACAAGTTTTAAAATACAAAATGTGATTTTAATTTTGAGATATAGTACGAAAGGTTAATAATAATTTTAATCTTTTTTTTTTTTTTTGTCACTCTTTTGTGCCTGAGGTGGTCTTGTGAAGTGATATAGAGAGAAGGCAAGAGGACCGTTGGCATCTCAAATGGCATACATTTGTGATTAATTAGCTTTCATTCAGTCTTAAAAAACTTATGTATCTATGGTTACTGTGTAAATGTGTATGTCTTGTAAACGTGTGAATCTAATATTGGCATTTGTTTGGATGACACATAATAGTATTTGGGAAAAGATTATAAATGGTTAGGATGTCATTATACACATGTTTGTTCCATATTCTCATGCTTTCCTTTGCTTTGGGATCTTCCTATCTCAAAAATGTTAGCGAAATCACATTCATAGATAGGATAATTAGCTTTCTTAAGTTATTATATTCTAAGTGTATGCGACTTGTAAACAAGTGTGATGTTGGATATTTTTACTTCTTAAGTTACTTTCCTTTCTTTTGCTTTTGAACCTTTCTAATTTGAAAATGTTATTCGCATATTGATCACTTGTATGTTATATTTATGGTTACCATGCCAACATGATCCATCTTGTCAACATGTGTGATTTGGATATTTTCTATTCTCAAGTATCGTTGACTTTATGTTTGTGTTCTTTGTGTAAAACATTATAGTATTTGAGAAAACACACAAATTGGCATATGATAAAGATGTCACTCGTGTACAATTTTCTGTGTAATTTTTTCCCATCCCTATCACTTGACTTGGTATCTCCCTACCTACCTATCTCATAGGTGTTAGGGTTGCTGTGAACGTAGTGCCGTTGTTCTTATCTCATGTCCACCAGCACCGGATGGGCCTGCTGTCTCTGCCACCATTACAACCTACTTTGCACTGAACCACTTATAAAGCAGTCCACCATTTCACTGCAACACCTAAGTTTTTCTCATCCACTTTTAGAATACCTCACAAGTTACTCTTTACACACAGATCTTCCACCATCATCTCTCTTGGCGTGGGTGTTCTCTGTCATGGTGCCATCTCATAGCCTGTTTCAGCAGGAGTAGGTTCTCCTGCTGAATATCTCAATTGATTTCACTCCAAATGAAAATACATAACACTAGAAAATTTTGATTTCTTCCAGCAGCATCGATCAAAGGAATATCCTATTCAAGTTTCAGCACCTTATCAATTTGATACAAATTTGAAAGCTTCTTATAAATGGTTTCAGGCAGTGAGTTCCAAAGAATAAATGCAGAATAGTTTCCATCCTAGTTGACAAAACACAAAATTAGTTATTGTGTGCTTTATCAAGCAGCAAGGCTTCCTGGTGCTCTGAAAAATTTATTGTTAGATTTTTCATAGATCATGATATATCGTATGAATTGACATCCTAGCTTATGGCTAACAGGTATGTTTTTTTTTTTTTGAGTTATTGGCTAAAAAAATGGTTCCAATTTGATCCGCGGGCAGAAGAGGATATGAGTAGGTTCAGCTTTATTGTTGAAATAGGTATGGCTTGTATTGATTCTCAACAGCTGTGTGGCACTTGGTGCTATTAAATTGTCTTGGTGTCGGTTAGATATGGAACCTGGTCACACCAAGCTGTGGTAGGCACACGTGTTCCAACATTAGATCTGGTTAGGATAAGGATGTGGGAACAATGGGTTGTGATGATTGGTTTCCTGCATTGATTAAGGGACCATATCACTTGGGTAAAGGTGCATGATGACGAGGGCAAGGGTGGGTTAGATCTTGTGCTGCTGGTATGCGGTCGATCCTTGATGCATTTTTGAGGACAATTAATTGTTTAATGGCTCCTCAAACCATCTTGATTAGAGAATAGAAAACCCATGTAATCCAAAGGCATTTGCAAGTGGGTTGACATGAACCAATTCGATGGAGGCATCATACAAAACATATGTGGAGAAATAAGAATTTGATGGCGCTAAAGTAATAATGAACGTGAAAATCAATCTCTCTTTCTCTCTCTCTATGTGGTTTAGTGTCGATCGATTGAGATCGAACCCATGTTGAGAAAAACCCAAGTAATAAAAAGGTTATTCGTGATAAGTCTTTACAAAACTATCTTAAAAGGATTAAGATAAGATTTGAAAAATTATAGAAGTATGTGGGTGCAGAGTTAGCATAATAGTTTGGAGGGCTCGAGTGAAAAACTTGGAAGTCCGGTTGCCACCACAAAAGATAGCATGACCAGATGATACTCATGTCAAACGTTAGGTTGCCATCACATTAATTACAAATCGAATTACGATTCAGATTCAAAAAAAGAGAGAAAAAAAGAAAGATGTAATTAATAAACGATATGTTGCATAATTTATTGATGATCAGATAATGGTCTGAGCTTCTAGAATTCAGCTATCCCAACTTGCCACTTCCCTCTTCATATTTCAACCATCTTGGAGATAGGTAAGGTAAACCAATTACTCTAATCATAAACGGAAAGGTGCTATATTTGTATACTTCTTTTAACTTGGATTCACATCAACACCCGTAGTTTACCTTTTGTGAATTTAGCTTTTCTTGTTACGAGACTCAACCATGGATCTAAGTTGTTTTATCACATGTCTTATGGAACCTGACATTTCGATCACATGTTTAAGATGACACTTTAATGGACCTTTGTCCTTCCTTTTTAGGGTGACCTCATTCGTCCAACGAACCCTCTATCCAATATTAGGCTTGCTGACCAAGTCAACCATCACGTGCTTCTGGAGTCATCTTACGGAAAACCCTCGTGGATTTGGATCCTTAACCAGAAAAGAAAAGCCCTAAAGATTATAAGAAAAGAATAAAGGTTATTGATTGCTTAGATTTCTTTATACACAGTAGAGATTTTTAATGGACAAATCACACCACAAACCCCTCCCTCCGGTCACCATACCACAATACTTATCCCTAACCCTGATTGATTCAGGAGAACACACTCCATAGCTCATTTAATATTCGTTTTTCCAATAGCAAACAGCCCTTTCAGCGGCGTCTGTCTCTCTCTCTCTCACACACACTTCTTTTTACATATGCTCTCATTTCTAGTACCCTAAAACTTTCACTAATTACTCCACATTCTCTCTTGGGACAGTGAAAGCTCTTGTTTCGAGCACCAGCCTCCACTATCTTACCGTGGTGCTTCAGCTAACCAAAAGCTGGCCTACATGCGGCAGTTGAGCGACTGGCCCGGCCGGGAATATCTGCGGTCTATTGCTGAAACCCTGACCGGTCTGCGCCTCAACCGGAGCGGGAAGCGGACCAAGAACCGGGGCCGGAGAAGAAGAAGAATAAGTGGGCATGGCCGCCACCGGCAACACCGCCGTCGTCGATGACGCTGGGGCCGCTGCCTCGGCCTCCCCTCGTTTCCTCCTCTTGGGCGAGGCCCTTTCGGAGGACGACGACGAGGAGGAGGTGCCGTATGAAGACGAGGAGATCGAGGAAGAGGAAGAGGAAGAGGAAGAGGAGGAGCTGGGCTCGGGTGAAACCAGCTTCGATAGCGACACCCCCGCCGCGACCTCCTCTGATCCGATCCGGAGCGGGAAGTTGAGCAGCGCCCGGGAGCCCCGCATCCGGTACGCGGCGCGGTCGTAGGCGAGGGCGGCGTCCTCCGCCGTCTCGAACGTGCCCAGCCACACCCTCGCCCCGTTCCTCGCCGGATCTCTGATCTCGGCGGCGAACTTCCCCCACGGCCGCTGCCGCACCCCCCGGTAGTGCTTTCCCTTGTTAGGAGCCGCCCTCAACGATGCCATCGACACCGCCGCCGCCTGCTGCTGCTGCTGTTGAGATACCCGGACAGCCGGCGGCGGCAGCCTAGGGGTCAGCTCCCCCTCCTCGGCGGGGGGCTCCGGCTTGGCGCCGGAGGGGAGCCAGCCATGATGGAACGCGTCGCTGAGGGCACCGTAGATAACCATGTCGTCAGAGTCGTCGAGGCGGAAGGGGAGCCCGTCGGACCACTCGTCGGCGACGAGTCTCCCGAAGCTAGAGATCCGGCAGTAGGCCGTCGCCATGGAGGAGCCGTTCGGATCCGGTCTCGGATCGTCGGCGTCCATGAGGAGGTGGTGGCGGACGGCCTCAAGGAGGGCGAGCTCTTGTGACTGGTACATGTTGTGTTTGTGGTGACCGGTTGTAAGGATGAGAGGCGGCGGTGAATTTTAGCTGGTTGGGAAGTGACAGAAGGGAAGGGGAAGGTGCGAAGGCTATATAGCAAAGAAAGGGCCTCGTGCTTCCTTGAAGGTTCCCAATTTTATCACGTGGTAGAAATCCCATTTCCTCTTATTTTTGTTTTATCGTTATCATTTCTCCTGCCGTGTGATGTAATAAAACGTGGAGGACGGGGCGGTGACGTCACAGGTGAGGTCGTCACCCGTCACGGGTTGTCCTCACGTGAAGCGGGTCGCGTCCTGGCGAAGCCTGGACCGTTCCTTTACTCCCCGATTTAATCGGATGGTTGGTGCGGGAAAGGGACGTATTTGCTGCTCTCTCTTGTTTTATTTTGGTGGGCAAAGGAGCCAGTGACGCAGTACTCGTAGATATTTTCTGGAACATTATATTTTATTGCGCAAAACGCGGAAGAGGTGGGTGAGATTTAGGTCGATAAAGCCACTTTTTAGTGGTAAATACAAATAATTTACCATAAGAAAAAAAAACTTTTTTTAATACAAAAGGTTGAGGCTTTTACAAAGTGTAGTGCCAGTGTCATTTTAATAGGAGTCACAGAAGTGCTTCATGACTTATGCTGTCAGCTTCGATTAAGAATGCAACACTCCCATTGATTGCTCTGAAATATAAAATATATTAGATGTTCCACAACTGTACTCCATAATATTTTTCTGTTCTTAATCGCCAAATTCTCTGCGGAGGTGTCGAGTGATCGTTTCCAATTATTTGAGATTTTTCCAATATATATGTATATATATACGCTGCACTATTTGAAGACATCTTATGTTTGCCTAACTTTTTCCAGCAAATTTAATGTACATATAGCTTATTCAAGCACATTTAGACGACTTTTACCTGCTTTGTTCTAGTACTTCTATTGACAAATTATCCAGTGTTGGTTTGAGATGATGTTAAACAATAGGAGAGACTTAATTTCTGTTCCCTTCTTTTCTACGTGTTTTTCTCTTTGCTTTCTTTCTTTAGCACAGAGAAAAAAAATTATAGAAAAGAAGGGAACAGAAATTAAGATACGGATTTGTCTTTGCTTTCTTTCTTACTTTAGATACGGCCTTTTTTGTCTTTCTTTAGATCCGGATTTTTTTCTTCTGTTTGCTTCCTCTCTTTAGGTATTACTTTGTTATTGCTGCTTTCTTTCTTTCTCTTTCTTTAGATCCACTTGAGAAAAAAATGTAACTGCTCATTGAACGAGACACCGATTTTTTGAGTTCAAAAAAGAATTGTGAGTAAAAGAATATTTTTTACATAATTCATTATTTTTCTAAAATTAGATAAGCTATAACGGCTAGTTATATCGATATAGAGAATTTGATGCTACATCTAATTGCATATGCAAATAATAATATGTTTGTATTTGAACCTTTTGGAGGAAATTAAAAAATTAGAGAGGTTATGCAAGGTAATAGGAAGTTTTACTTGTGGCCAGGAGGGGTTACAAGTTATAATATGATTAAAGAAGTAACCGGCAATATTATAGCCATTAGTAAGGTAAGTTCTCTTTGCTAATTTTGATGTTTGTTATCATATGCACTTGCTTTTTCTTTAGTAAGGATAAATTTCACATCTTCTAACTTTCTCTACCACCTTCTAAACTAAAAGAACCAACGATCATTAATGACTGATAATATTTTACATTTATAATTAACAATAATCTATATCACTATGACACATAATCAAACTTAGAAATAATACATAATAAAAATTATTTACTGCACAATCATAAGAAGTGACACCCAAAAATAAGATGAAAATCTATGTGACATGGAATTGAAACAGTCAATCCAGAATGGACAAACCAACTGTCTAAAATATCAGGGGATCTCAATAGCTTATTTACGATCAACTTCCCATGAGAGATATAAAAACCACAATCCAAACAAGTAAAACAGTGGGTCAAACAGACAAGTGTCTCTCTACTCTATACTCTTTTATTTACATAACTTATACTACTATGTTTCTCTCTCTTCACCTTGCACTGACTTAAGCATCGGAGTAGTTAAGTCAAGAAGCTCTGACGCAGACTTATTATGTAGGATCACTAGCAGTCATGAGACGATCCTATTGCTAAGAGATAACATCGCTGGCTAAAGATGACCCAACAATCAAAGGAGGATTTCGTAATCGAGCATATACTAATTTATCTATCTGTCTTCATCGCTTCAAGGCTAGATTGACTCTAACGAATCATCCTTCTCACAGACCTTATATGCTGGTTCGTCATGTCAGTTCTCCCACGTCAATCGACCATATTCATCATACAATGATCAATAATTCCACATCTATCAAACATTTGCAGCTATGAAAATTAAATGATTGAAATAGGACATATGAGTTCTCTTTCTAGTTGTGAAATCAATATTTTGGTTCCACCAAGTTCATGTTCCCTACATGAATCTTGTTAAGGGCGACAATTTGTATTATATATGCCATGATAGATTCGTAGACCATGTCTCATTTCCAAGATGATGATATGTTAAACCATGATGGAACTAGTAGCTTTCAATATGACGTGACAAAATCTAGGAAGTGTGTATGTGTTTCAAGTTAGCTCTGAGAGGCTATGGATCGATCATGAATCATTAAAAAAAAATATAATTAATTTAAACTAATATATCAAAATTTTGCAATCATTTTATACAATTTCATATAATTAATTTTAGTTTAACTAACAAAGATTTCTTTCTGTGAAAACATTAAGAGCTTAACCTTTTTGATAATAAAGAGACTATCTACAACAAATAACAAATTATTGATAATTTAAATCAAACTCACAGCAAATAAGCAAAATTGGTAAATGACCTAAGGATAACTCATAAATAAAGTTTTCCATCTAATATATACGAACGTATAATAAATTGATGTCCATTCATATCAGATATAGCCAGAATTTAAAACCATGCATGGAGAGAGAGCACAACGAAAAGGAAAGAGACAGAAAGAAGGGAAGGGGGAAGACGGCAGGCGAGGAATCGGCGACGACAAGTGAGCGAGACGCGTGCAGTATCCGTGGACGAGTCCGGATAAGGTCACCCTTCCCCCAGCTCGTGAAGGCGGGCTCCACCCGGCGCCTCGGCCCCGTGCATGCACCTACGACGTCACCCGCGCCCAAGCCCCTCGTCACGCCGTGGCCCCTCGTGGCCTTTACGGCCACGTGCCTTCAACCGCTTCGCCCCCACACCGAGTTTGCTGTCTGTTGAGCACTGAGAAATCCTTATTTATATTTTCCTGCACCTAGACGAATGACCAACTGCGTTCACGTACACTGCATCTTACGTGGCCGCGGAACGACGAACATGCTCAATCTTGTCATCGTTCTAAGCGCAAGAGAATAATGAATAATTTATTAAAAAATCTTATGTTTTATAGGAGAGCACCCTAATTGTGAATGAACCGATGACATTATTATAATCGAGACAACAAAAAAACCTTTTCTAATGTATCATTATTTTTGTTGAAGTTCATCTTTCACGTACCCAAGGAAGCACATAACACAAATATTTTTATTTAATCTATTTTTTGATATTATTCATATTAAAATATCAAACAAAGGTAAAAAAACAATACACATGAAAAACCACAGTCAATTTTGATTAATTTTGAAAGGAAATATCAGATTTTTTAAGGAAAACTTTCTTGTATAGATGAAGTGCATAGTAAGTGGCCTTCTCATCCCAGCATCAAAATTGACCAACAGTAGAAACGATGTATTGGTGGGATTAATACGAGATTTCCAGATAAACATATATGCAAATAACTTTAGTGGCATTGTACGTTTTGGGCAATAATTGCAATCTCTCCCAAGACGTACGTACGCCGTGACTCGGACCGCAACGCAGTTTGCGCGTGAAAGATGCGATATCTGGATTCCAGTACGCACGTGGCAGCCAGCTAGGTAGCATTTGGATCACGTGCACACGTGTTCCTCAAGCCACTGGGATCATGAACCTGCCCCTCAAACAGCTCAATAATTTGGTACAAAATTTCTCGTGCATCATAAAAACTCTCGAGCCGTTCGATACGTCAGTATCACGAATCAACTTTATTCCACACAAATACTTGAATATATATATATATATATATATATATATATGCTATTATTAAAATAGCTTCGTCGATTAATTTTTATTAAAAATAATGAAAAATATTCAAATACTCTCAATTTAATTAGATATGATGTAATAAATATTTTATTATTTGTATTAAAATAAAAAAAAATTGAGTTCTAATTCATGAGTGACGTATTAGAATTGGATGGTCAAGGTTGAAAGTGTCTAAGTCATTCCATCAGTCATAGTCAAATGACACCATCGAATTGGGGGATGTGGAGGCTAGTAGCGGCCATGCATGATAGCGAATCTCCATGACTATCGGATTGGGTCTGGAAATGATCTGACGATCGAGGAGGGGTTTGGTGGTTCGCAGAAATGTGATTTTTGATAAAAGATAGGATTTAAATATGATTTCCTCAACTGAATAAGAAAATCACGTACATTAGTTGAGAAAAATTCTTCTATCTTCACCTATATAAATTGATGATGAATCAATTAACTCAATGGGCATTTCATTACTACTTCATATTTCAATATGGTATCAGAGTCGTTTGAGTAAAATAAGCAGTATTCTCGCTGTCAAACGACAGCGATTCTCCATTGCATTCGGCCACGAGCAAGGAACTCCTTCACTAGTGAAGCTGCGTTCTTCTCTCTACGGCTTCCCCGGCTGCTGCATCATCACCGATCCCTAGTTCAAAGACAGAGTAGAGCAGCCACTAGTGTCCATCACCTTCGACTGCCCTGTTGCTCCTCTGTCCCCTGCTGCCGGATCTAATCTCCGGCTCTGCTCCTTCCAGTCGGCAGCCTGGCATTGCATCGTGCGCCCTTCTTCCTCCCCTGTCGCTGCATCGTGCATTGCCACTACTCACAGCCACTGCCACGTAGTCGCAACCCTCTTCCTCTGTTGGACAGCACCTTGTCGTATCTTTCGATTGCTTCTTCCACGCGCAAACAACAGTAAACCAGAGGCCTCTCTACTTCCTTCGGCAATGACCTTGCCGATGATGCTATCCAACTGCGCCTTTCCTCTGCCAATGGAACCTACAAGATCGACACCGACCTCCCGACATTGTCTCTTCTTCCTCTGCTTGTGAAGCTGGCCAAGGTCTTCGATCGCGGGCGCACTCTCGTCGCCCCATCAAGCTTGGTGAGACCCTTCTAACCCACCACTTGCACCTTCTATCAGGTTCCGAACGCGGTGCCATCAACTCACACAATAGGCGCAGCCGCACCACGCCTAGCCGAATCGCCCTCGCGCCTCGCCAACGCCATACCCGCTCTCTCCGGCCTCCTCCTCCACCTCTCTGCGGAGGGACGGTTGTCCACAGAGGTCATCCTCGGCGCCAAATGAGCACCGCCATCTTCCCGCATCGCTGTCCTGCTGCGTCTGCTATCCAACCACGCCGACGGTGTCCGCTGCTGTAAACAAGCCACCGACAAGCATACTTCTGGTGGACAGTGCCTTCAACCTTCCTCTCGCCTAAAAAGTAGAAATGGAGGGCAGCTTTTAAGCTGGCTACGGTTGAACTACTACCAAGAAGACTTATTCTACTAAACACTAGTCTGCCACTACTATCTCTCCACTTGAATCATAGCTTGAAGCTTCCTTTCTTTCGCCAACCCCTCCCCTTTCTTTGATTTAACAACTAGCTTCTTCTCACTGTCATGTTACCTGCTACCGAAGCTATTGTACCTTGCCCTAGTTTCTACACAACTGCGGCCCTCTTCCTCCGGTGGACAGTGCCTCGTCGATCTCCCAAAGCCGGTAGTCATCGGCTATTCATTCCCTTCTATGATGACCGATTAACTCCTCCCTCCGCTGTCTGCTTTTGCTCCCAGTCGAGGTTAAAGAGTTAAAGAGAAGAGTAGGAAGTTGCTACATTTGCTCCTAGCCGCCTACCCGGTAATAGTAGCCTTCTCTCATACTCTGTCTCCTGTAGAGGCCTTATTTACATAGCCTGTAGCCTTCTTTCTGGCACACACCAGATCTACAAGTCGTTCACTACCGCATATCTTTCGAACCCAAAAACGATAGTACTTGGTATCTTCTCCCCTAATGTCTTCGTCTTCTACCTCTCAAGTTTCCAGTTATTATTCTCATAGGAAGTAATAGTGCTTCTCAACATACAGGGCTTGTATCTATTAATGTTGCAACCCTCATCCCCGTCAAATTATCCAGAGGAGGAAACTACGCATCCTGGCATTCTCAATTTTCTAATATCCTCTTTGGCTATGGTTTACTAGGCTATGTTGATGGATCTTTCAATTGTCTACCAGAAATGATCACCATCCCGGGGGCACCAAGTCCAGTATCAAATCCGGAGCATAAGTTATAGTTACGTTAAGATTGTCTCATTCTCCAGGCAATTCAAGCCTCTGTTGCTGATTTCGTCGTGCCACTTATATCTTCATGTGCTATTGCTGCTGAAGCCTGGTGCAAGTTACAAACTATATTGGTTAATCGTTTGCGCACTCGTATGCTCGGTCTCCTCTCACGACTCATGAACACCAAACAAGAGGGAAGTACTGTCGGTGATTATCTCCAATATATAAAACTTATCATCGATGATTTAACATTAATAGGGCGACCATCCTCTTCGTCATCTCCCTCCTTTGTTGTGCTGGAGCAATTGCTCTAGGTGATCCTCATCTTATGGTATCTCTTCTTTGGTGCCTACTTGCCTCAAACAGGTCTAGTGACCTGTGCTGTCCCGGTGGCACCAGTGGCCTCTCCCATGGCGGATCCGCTACCCTTTTTCTCTGTTGATCTCTTTGTTATGCAAATCTCTCCTTCCTCTTTCACGGGCTGGCCGCATTTTCTCCTGTGGCCATCGGCACGCCCCACCTCTCTAGTTGATCATGACCGGATATGATCTCCGGCCAATTGTTCCTTCCCATCCCAGCAGCGTCCTCCTGCTGCTGCCGTAGTCTCTGCATCAAACTCAGTCGGACACTGCAATCGGAAATAAAGCAAACTTTGCTTAATGTCGCCAAATCTGATCTTCGACCAACCGCTCCTTCCCTTACTGATTCCGCGGAGTCCTCTGGGCCCCATCCTTCTGCAGTGTTCTACCATGCTATGCAGCAATCAGTCTCGCTCATTTGTCGCGAAGCTCGCAGCTGCTGCAATCTCGGCCAATCTCTCTTTCGCTGTCAAATGACAGCTTAGGAACCATGCCTGCCCCGTGCCAGACCTCCTCTTCCAATCATTCCTGCCATGCCTGCACTCTCCTTCTCAGCCAAGTTACATGGTCGCTGAAGTCAACCTCATCATGGTTGACAACATAGCAGTCTCTTTCCTTTGATTCAATGGCACCAATTCAAAATTTGGATCCTTCATAGGAGCTTGATTTTACTGGAGCATGATAGTTTGATTTAATTGGACTTTCGAACTTGGCTCCAGTAAGTCAACCACCGTCAGATCTTCATCGCGGTTGATAGCACAACGGCTTCCAACTTGGCGCCGGTAAAATCATATGTTCTTTCTCAGCTAGACTGACATCGCCGTCGAAGTCAATTACAATCAGATCTTCATCGTGGTTGACAACACAATGGCCTCCCTCTTAGTCAGGCTGATATTGCCATCAAAGTCAATCGCTGTCAGATCTTCATCATGGTTGACAATACAACAACCTCCCTCCTAGTCAGGCTGACATTACAGTCAAAGTCAATCGCCATCAGATTTTCACCACAATTTCTTTCATTCAAATTTATTGTCATAGGTTCAAGATCGACGTCCTTAGTTCAAGATTTGTGTCCTTACAGGAGCTTGATCTTGCGGGGGCATGATAGAAGATAAGATTTAGATATGATTTTTCTAACTGAACGAGGAAATCACATACATTAGTTGAGAAAAATCCTCTTATCTTCACATGTATAAATTGATGATGAATCAATGAACTTAATGGGCATTTCATTACTACTTCATATTTCAACAATTTTGACTAGTGCCGGTCTTGTTTGAGCTGGACCGACCACCCCAGTTTGACTACTTGGAGGTGAAGGGTTGCCTTGATGCGCATCGATTGGCTGTGTTCATGTCGATCCACCTTCTCCGTGGTTTCCCCAATTCGATCACGAGGTGATAGTTCATAAAAAAATATTTTGACTTGGAAGCCCACGATTGATTTCGATGATCAGTAGGTGAAATAGTTTGGGCACAGTCGACTAAATTTTGTCCCGAGCAACCTATTACTTCCAACACTAATCCCCCCCCGGTCTTCATCTTACTTCATTTCAACAAGTAGAAGTCAATGGAAAAGGCTTGAGGCTTTGGGGAATGAGACGAGTGGACCATGCCTTCCCTTTGTGAAGGTGCACATGAGAATTCAATGGCCTTGTGATGGAAACTGAGGGTTACAGTAATCATTTCGAGGGTCCTTCTCTAGAAGTTAGAAAGCCAAAAACTAAAAGCCTTGACTTGTGTAAAATGATACCTCCTAACTAATTTGTCAGAAGATAAGAAAACAAAGTTATCATGAGCAGACAGACTAGAATATCATGCCTTCAAGGTTCTGAATCAGACTTCTGGTGATTCAAGTAATCAGACAAATCCTTTCTTTGCAAAATATTCTATCTATCATTTTCTCTTAGACTGAAGACCTTTATCTTCTCTAATAATCATACAGGACTTTGGTTTGTTGAATTCAGATTCTAATACCATAGCTACCTTGATCTGTTTAAATTCCTCTACTTCCTGTTGCTGTTCACGTCTGCAGTCCTCATCCATAGTGAGGAAGTGCTTCAGAGCAGGCATTTCCTCTCTTATTCTCCACCAAAGAAGAGGTATTCTTGGATGGCTGGCAATGCAAACCAAGCCATGGAGACTGTAATAAATTGCAATACTGCAGTTTTTCTCCTGATGTTGCTAATCTTAACTCTAACAAGCAGCAAAACTGAAAGCGACAAAACAATCATCACAAGCTACAAAAGCTCCACTTCACATTCAAATAGCGCAATGCAGCCAACATCCCTAATTTGAATTTGCTTCTGTTGCTGTGGATTGATGGAGTAGAATATTACGTAGGTAGCAGAACTAAGTGTAAGACTGTTCTGGAAAGAGACCAATTAATGGATTGGATTGCAGGTGTAATGTATGAGCTTTAGTTACTATATCTCCATTTTCTTTGGTTTGCTACTTGCTCCTTACCTTGGTGTGAATTGGCCTCACATCTCTCTCTCTCTCTCTCTCTCTCTCTCTCTCTCTCTCTATATATATATATATATATATATATATATATGTGTGTGTGTGTGTGTGACTTGCCATAAAATAACTGGCCAACATGCTTCCAGTAACATAATAGAAACCCCTTCAGCTTTCCTTTTAATTGGATGATTCTTAAGACCAACCATCAAAGGAGGCTCAGCTTACTCTATATCATGATTTTTTGTTGGCTATGCTTCATGCAGATTTTGCATCAGCAAGTCATCTGCGAATTCGTCACTGCTAAATCTTCTCTTTTGAGAAGCCTATGGAAATGCTTGAGCTCAACATTAGGATTTATGGGAAGAAACTTCATCTGTGAAATCATGAACTGTTTGGTGTGTAGCAGGAGTGCAAGAGCTGACCAGAGACCATCCACTTCAAAAAATCAAAAAAATTATCTTCTCTTTTGCAGGATTTGAACTCCAATTCTTGGTCAGGTGTAATGTCAGACAAAGAAGTTAAGTTTGTCAAGTTGTCAGTTGTCAGATACTCCAAAATGGCAGGTGAACGATGAAGATTATGTTAGAATACTAAGAAGAGATAAAACTGTTTCTAAATTATTTTGATAGAAATATAAAAATATAATAATTTGAAGAAGATATAAAATCAAAAGGTGTGTTTCTAAACTATTTTGATAGAAACATAAATGAATGCGGAAACTTAAATTATGTACCTTCAACTATTATTGTTTAAGATTTCAGTAACGATTTCTCAGTATTTTAACATTTTTAGATCCTAAATTCTCACTTTAGATGGTGTAGAAAATTCTTCAAGTTGAGATTTAGTCATTCTCCAATCATTAACATTTATTATCATAATGTTTAATATTTAATTCAAGAAACGAAACATTTGGACTATAATTGAGAATTTTAATTATCATGAATGGAGAAATTTAATAGTAATCATTATAAATTTAATTATCATGAATAGAAAAATTTAATAATAGTCATTATATTCATAATAAATGAAAACTAAAAATATTTAAACCATAATTAATAAAAATATTAATAAACATAAACACAATTTAATTAAAAATGGTTACATTCTCCCACTTGGTCCATACATTTCACTTAATGACCTTAATTAATCTTGTCGAATAATATTCTTAAGAAATAAATACATGAATCATAGCGATAACTCCTCTTAAAACGAATATT
The DNA here is from genome assembly GCA_021527575.1 of Ensete glaucum. NCBI lineage: Eukaryota > Viridiplantae > Streptophyta > Magnoliopsida > Zingiberales > Musaceae > Ensete > Ensete glaucum. The sequence continues at coordinate 36,655,843 of CM038555.1, forward strand.
ATCTTTTATGTATCACAACATATTTGGTTTCTGAAGAATTAATCTTAATATGATAACATCATTTAATGAATAAATCTTATATTTATTCTTGATCCATGCGAATATATTTTATCAAATTAATGTGCACATGAATATGAGAAAATATCACAATATATAAGAGTCTCAATACAATTACAAAGTGGAACTAAGTCCCATTTTCTCTACATGATTCTTGAATTTCAGAGGTTGCATGCCTTTAGTCAAAGGATCAGTAATCATCAATTCAGTGCTAATATGCTCAATGACCACTTTCTCTTCCTTTACACGTTCTCTTATGGCTAAATAATTAATGTCAATATGTTTACTTCTACTTCAACTTTTATTATTCTTAGCCATAAAGACAACAGCTGAATTGTCGCAGAAAATTCTTAATGGCCTAGAAATAGAATCCAATTATTCTAAGCCTAGAAATGAAACTCTTAAGCCATACACCATGTGAAGTAGCCTCAAAACAGGAGACAAACTTAGCGTCCATGGTAGAAGTAGCAATCAAAGTCTGCTTGACACTTCTCCAAAAAATAGCTCCACCAGCCAATATGAAAATGTATCATGATGTTGATTTACGAGAATCAACATAGCCAGCAAAGTCCGAATCTGAATAGCTAATCACATCAAGTTTGTCTGTCTATCTATATATAAGCATGTAATCTTTGGTTCCTTGAAGATACCTCATCACTTTCTTTATAGCTCTCCAGTGGTCCATACCTGGATTACTCTGATATCATCCAAGCATCCCAACAGCAAATGCTATATCAGGTCTAGTACAGACCTGAGCATATATAAGGCTTTCTACGACATAAGCATATAAGATGTTTTTCATTGATTCCCTCTCAAGATCATTCTTCGGGCATTAGTTCAAATTGAACTTATCACATTTCATAATGGGAGCAACACTTGGTGAACAATCATTCATCCGAAATCTTTTTAAAAGCTTACTAATATAGGTTTCTTGTGATAGACCTAAAATACCTCGAAGTCTATCTCTATAGATCTTTATGCCAATGACATAAGATGCTTCACCCATATCCTTCATATCAAAGTTTCTAGAAAGGAATTGTTTCACCTCATGTAGCAAACCCTTATCATTGGTTGCAAGTAAAATATCATCTACATATAAAACAAGAAAATATATTTTACTCCCATGGATCTTATGGTATATACATTGATCCATGAGATTTTTAACAAATCCGAATAGAGAAATCATTTTATGAAATTTAAAATACCATTGACGGGAGGCTTGTTTTAAATCATATATAGATTTCTTAAGCTTGCAAACTAAGTCCTCACCAACACTAGAGGAGAAACCTTTAGGTTGTTTCATATAAACCTCCTCCTCTAGATGACTATTAAGAAATGATGTTTTCACATCTATTTGTTGCAACTCAAGTTCAAAATATGCAACTAATGCCAAAATGATATGAAAGAGAATCTTTCTTTGATATAGGACAGAATATTTCTATATAATTGATTCCCTTCTTTTGAAGTAAATCCCTTTGTAACAAGTCTAGCCTTGTATCTCTCAATGTTGCCAAATAAATCCTTTTTGGTCTTGAAGACCTATTTACAGCCTATGACCTTTACCCCATTTGGTAACTCTACAAGATCTCAGACTCCATTGCTCTTCATGGAATTCATCTCCTCTTTCATGGCATCATACTATAAGCTTGACTCTTTGCGACTTATAGCCTGTGAAAAGGTCTCAGGATCATTTTCGGCTCCGCTATTATAGTTAGATTCTTGTAGATATACAATACAATCAATAGAAATTATTGATCTTTTATTTCTAATAGATCTCCCTGGGAAACTTGTGGTTCAGGAGCTTACTATAATTCCTAAATTATTTGATCTATTAGAACATTATTAGCAACTTGTGGAATCTGTATGATTGGTTGTTCAGTACTAGTTTAAACTTGAGGAGTGCTAGGAACTATAACCAATCTATTATTTGATGTGAAAGGTTGAGTTACTATATGATCATGTGTAGGAACTATGTTCTTGAACTGATCACTCCCACTGATCATGTCTTCCTCAAGAAACTTAGCGTTTCTTGATTCCATAATTCTAGTTGTGTGAGATGGACAATAAAACCTATAACCTTTGGACTTTTCAGTATATGTAATAAAATACCCACTAATAATCCTTGGGTCTAGTTTCTTCTCTTGTGAATTATATATTCTGACCTCAGACGGACATCCTCAAATACGCATGTCTTAAACTCGGTTTCAAACCTTTTCATAATTCAAATGGTGTCTTTAGGACAGCTTTAGTTGGAACTCAGTTTAATATATACGCAATCGTCTTCAGTGCTTCAGTCCATAAGAATTTAGGAAGATTGGAGTTGCTAAGCATAGGCCACACCATATCCAATAATATTCGGTTTCTTCTTTCTACAATACCATTCTGGTCTAGAGAACCAAGTATAGTGTATTTGGCAACAATCCCATGTTCTTGAAGAAACTTAGCAAACAGATCGGGTATTTGTCCATTCTCAGTATATCTACCATAATATTCTCCACCTCTATCGGATTTTACAATTTTAATTTGCTTGCCACATTGGTTCTCAACTTCAGACTTAAAGACTTTGAAGGCATCCAATACTTCATTTTTGTTATGGAACAAATAGATATACATATATCGTGAGTAATCATCTATAAAGGAGATAAAGTATTTCTGACTATATGAGTCCATGTCTTGACTACATATATCAGTATGAATGATTTCTAATATGTCTGAACTCCTATTAGCACCTTTCTTGGACTTATTGGTCTGCTTTCCCTTAGTACAATCCATACAAGTCTTAAAATCAGAAAAATCAAGAGTACTAAGTACACCATCATTAACTAATTTTTTGATTCTCTCTATAGAGATATGTCCTAATCTTCGATGCCATAAAATAGAGGAGTCTTCATTAGTATTACACCTTTTAATGTCAGCATGAACATGCATTGAACTATAAGTGTTTTTATTTTGTAAGAGAATTTGAAAAAGACCATCAGACAAGATACCATTCCCAATGCAATCAGATTTATATAATAAACTAATATATCTTGAAAATGAAAGGAATATCCAAATGGCATGAGTCTGGAAATAGAAATCAAGTTCCTTGAGAAACTTGGCACATAAAATGTCCTTTCCAATTCTATAACAAAGCCACTATTCAAGGTTAAAATGCATGTTCCAATTGCCTCCATATATGAGCCCATCTTATTGTCTGATAAAATGCTTTACTCACTTCCCATTGGCTTCCTTAGGTTTTGCATACCCTGTAAAGAGTTTGCAATATAGATTGTTGATCCAGAATCAATCCACCATGTATTAATATTAACTTTAACCATATTAGATTCATGGCAAACAAATGAGGTTAGTTTACCTTTCTTTTCAAGCAATTATTGGAATTTCTTGCATTTCTTCTTCATGTGTCCCTTCTTTTTACCGAAGAAACACTTTGCTTCTTTCTTGATATCAACTTGGGGTGACATTCTACCATTTCCTTACTAATTGGCTTGAATTTTATCAGTTTTATTCTTCCTATGAGTGGTTGCCCATATTGATGTGGAAGGGTGTTCAAAATGTAGTGCACCAAGAAAGAGTCTGACATATCAATCTCTAATTTCTTAAGTTGAGCCACAATATCCCGCATTTGCATTATATGCTTGCACACACCTTTTATGTTGATAAGTCTAAGAGATAAAAATTTCATTATTAGAGTGCTTGCTAGTGCCTTATCCGAAGTGACAAACTGCTTGTCAATGACATTTAGCAAGTCTCGGACATTATTATGATGGTCAACAGAACCACGTATACCAACAGTTATTTTAGTCTTAATAAATATCACACTAAGCCGATTGGATCGTTCCCATCGCTCATATAACACGATATCAAATGAAGTGCCAGTATTAAAGACTACAGGTGATTCATCCTTCATAATAGCATAATCAATATCCATCCACCCTAAATCGAGAAGTATTCTCTCCTTCCATATCTTATAGTCATCATCCTTGAGTTCGAGAATATCACATCGAATATCAGAGAAATTAATAGTTTGAGAAATTACATAAAACCTAAAATGCTTATGTAAAATTTGAGGCTTAAAAGTCTAAATTGTATGTTTTACCAATGTAAAATATACAAATAAATCTCATGACATAAAAATTGCCTATGGGTTAAATTTTTAATTCAAATAGATTCAAATGATCTTTATGATAAAATTATCAAATTATATACTGATTCATAATCCCTGTGGTTAAATTATGAAAGTAATTTTGATATTTTATCCTGATTAATTATATAAACATAATAAAAGATCTTGTGGGATAATAATTATTATGTTAAATATAATTAATCATAATATTATATCTAATTCCCTATGTGATCCTAATTTATATATAATTTTAATTAACTAAGGATGCTGTGACTAGTCCCTAATTAATTAAGATTATATGGATCATTAGACATTTTGAATATAAAATCTTGTCTCATAAACATGAATTATAATAACAAAACATCCATGTAGCATATGAGTTTTGTCAATAATGAATATTTTTATTTAAAAATATTAAAAATCTAATATCTTCATGCATCAAAAGATTTAAAGGAGAAATCAAAATCAAATCATATTTTAATATCTTAAAAATAAAATCTTCTCCGTAGCAAGGTAAAAGTTAATCTCTGATATTGAATGTTAGAATATGAAGAAGAGATGAAACTAAATATGTGTTTCTAAACCATTTTGATAGAAACATAAAAATGTAATAATCTGAAGAAGAGATAAAACCAAAAGGTGTGTTTCTAAACCATTTTGATAGAAACACAAATGAATGCAGAAACTTAAATTGCGTACCTCCAACCATTATTGTTGAAGATTTCAGTAACGATTTCTCAGTATTTTGACACTTCTCGGCTCTGAATTCTCACTTTAGATGGTGTAGAAAATCATTCAAGTTGAGATTCAACGAATGGACTAAAACATATATATATATATATATATATATATAGTCGTTCTCCTATCAAGAACATTTATTATCATAATGTTCAACGTTTAATTCAAAAAATAAAACGTTTGAACCATAATTGAGAATTTTAATTATCATGAATGAAAAAATTTAATAGTAACCATTATGAATTTAATTATAATGAATGGAAAAATTTAATAATAATCATTATATTTATAATAAATAAAAACTGAAATATTTAAACTATAATTAATAAAAATATTAATGATAATACATAAAATTCAATTAAAAACGGTTACAGATTAATCTTTATTGCATGCATTTATGGATGCTCTATCTTTTATATTTTTATTTTCTTTTGTTTTCTTGAGGCTTTATCGCTTTTTTGAGGTTTGTTAACATACATCTCTTAATTTCTTTGCTAGCTTTCCTTTTTTTTTCCCTGTTTGCTGACTGTAAATGGAAAAGGGTGTCATTATCACTATTTTTTTCTCAAGCAAAAAAAAAGAACTTTTAACCGTTTAAACATCAAGATGAGAAATTGAGATTTTTTTTAAAAAAATTGACTATCAAATGAATAAAATGAAAGTGTTCAAAGGAAGAAAAAAACTAAAAAAAAAAACCAGAGATCAATAAACAATGAACATACCGTAAAACCGATGTAAGATGTAATATGATTCGACAACCCACTCTACCTCTAAGAAAAAAAATTAAATTCTTTATTATATGAGAAAATTCAATTAACCGAAACCCAAGCTTGAAACCTTTGTACACATGCTCACATAAATCCAAAGAACTATTCTCTCAACCCTCTCTAGATATACCAGAGAAAAACCTACAGGAGCACCCAAAGTCTCATGCCTCTCCCTCTCACAAAAACATTGAGATGCAATGTGTCTTTATATGAACAAATTCAAACCCTTTCAGGACTCTTCCTACTTGAATTCCAAATCTAAATCTTAATCCATCAATAAATTTAAATTTGATTAGGACTCCTCCAAAGTGGTTGAAACCTAATTAGAACTAGAAAAATACTTATCAATTCTAACAATCTTCGTCTTAATGAGTATCGGCCCATTTTACACCTCCTACATAAATTAAAGAAATTAAACTATTGACTTGAAGAATTCACAATAGCTACATAGGCCAAATCAACTCAGGACCTAACCGCTGATTCCAATAAACTCGCCAATTCATCTTATGTAGTTAGAAATAAATCAATGACACTACTTGATTTTGGAGACAGATCCTCATTTCACTCTCTTATCACTAGTAGGATTTTTTTTCTTACAACTGTTTACATCTTAAAAATCATAAATATCATCATTTATTTTTAGCATCGTGAATAAGATCGCTACTGTAGGTATCTACTAACTCCTATACGTGTAATATATTTATAGCCCTTTAAGATATTTATTATATTTCCTTTCAAAAGGTAACTTTGAGAGCTTCACCTTCAACCTTGACTGAAAAAAAAAATTAGATTTCAACCTTATAGTCATAACTCTGGCAATCTAAAAGACTAAAAAAGAAAATTAGATTGTTTTCATATCTAGAACATAAGCCTTATAGCTATAACCTTGAGATTCTTAAAAATCTAAAAAAATTAATTTTCTTACACTCGATCAAATGTTTTGATCTTTACTTTATTGACACTCATGACCTCCACTTTCGACTCATTATCCAAACTAAACTTATTAGTCAATTTATTATTTAGTAAATCAAAATAATCTTTTCTAGAGCAAACATAAGTAAAACAAACAAATTCTAAAAATTTATATTTTTGAAAAGATGCATTGTTATGCTTGGAGATTATTAGGACATCTTTATCATCATTTATCACAAGAGAGTATTCATTAACCTTTTCTTCCTATTTCTTTTTCCTAGACAATTCTATAGGATATGTCCATACTCTTTACCTATAACACTGAACATCATCCAAATATCTAATTCTTGATCTGACCTTGCGTATCGAGATCCATCCCTATTGGAAAATCATTTTTATCGATCTCTACCCTGACCTCATCATCAATGTTTCTAGATTTATTATTTTTCCTAGTAGCATGAGACACTAAAGTTTTTTTTAACTTATTCCAAAGTTATTATATCATTCTCAGACACTATTATCTCTATAAAGTTATTATAGGAGTCTACGACAATATAAGAAATAACATCATCTTATCTTTTTTATTAATCTTCACAAATACCTTTTCAAGTTGATCAAATATTTCTTTGAATATATTCATATGTATAAGCAAGTCTCCGCTTTTTTATAGACTCAGTCGATATATCTTTTACTTTAGACATAACTTGTAAATTAAGTTTTTAGCTAGATTAGGCTTTATTTTAAACTTATTTCAAATAATCATGCAGAGTCATCATTAACATTATTGATAATATAAAAAAAAAATAATATCCTTAATGATATAAAAATAAATAATACTTATACGCTTTGGTGCTGCTGATTCCCTTTATGTTCTTGCTAGGCCTTGTTAAACAAATAATGAGATTCTTCATTCTTCACCCTTCACTATTGAAGGGTGAAACTATTTCTTTCATTTATTTTTTTTACAACAGAGCTAACAAAAACAAACTAACGAGATTCTTATTAAATCTATGCCACTGTTGGGAAGTGAAAAGAAAACACAAAACACAAAAGAAATTATAGTGATAAACATATAAAAATATACCAAAAAGCCAATGTAACATGTAATGTGGTTTGGTAACTCCTTTACCTATATCCACAAAGAAAATTAAATTCTTCATTATATAAAAAATAAATACAAGGTATCACTCTCCCTTGAGTTAACTTAAACTTAAGCGTAAAATCATACATCCTCTCACATAAATCCGAAAAACACTTCTTTCAATCCTCTCTAGATACATAGAGAGAAAACTTTGGGAGTACGCAAAGTTTCTTGTATTTTTCTTTCACTAAAACCTGTAGACTTAAGGCGTATCTATCGGAACAAATTCTTATTCTTTAGTGACTCTTCATACTTAATCCCTAATCTAAATACTAGTCCATTTAAATTTAATTGAGACTCCTCCTAAGGAGTTGAATCCTAATTAAGAGTTCTAAAATACTTACTAATCCTAGTAAAAAGTACATTCTAAAAGATTAAGTATTTGTTTGATTAAATATATGATGTATAATTGTGATATCCTACACTTAGTTCCATACATACCCTGCATGTATGATTAAAATATGATATCATATTTTAGTTAACTATTGCTATCAATAAGAGTGTAGCGAAAAAATGGGCACTTAAAATATGTTAACCCGCTAAACAAATTGTTTTGCTCTGTACATAGTGATTTTAGACACATGCATATAGTTTTAAACTTTTAACTAAAAGAAAATACAAATACATGTTCAAAATTTATACATATAAAAATATCATTAGTTCATTGTCTATATCTTTGCTGACATCAGCTTGCATCTGCTCACTCACATACTCATCATTTAGGAGAGGTACTAATATTATTACTTGTAAAATAAAATCTATAGTTAGTAATAACTCGATAAGTATATGCTTAAGTTACTGTAAAATATGTTAGGATCAATTGACACTGGACTGAATTAGTACAAATGTTAAAATCTCGATTTAAAGAAAACTTTCATTTCAAGCAAAACCAAACTATTTAATGAAGCTAAGTTATGATATTGTTAAAGGAAAGATTAGAATAAGAACATATATAATCAAAAAACAAAGTTAAGAGACGCTCATAATTTATAGTGGTTCAATCACAGCTTGGCCTATGTCCACTTCTCGAGTCCCATTCGTCGAGGCCCGTCGGTATCCACTACTAATATTCTTTGGATGAAAACCGAACCCTTACAAGTATTTTACTTACAGCTCACAAAGGAGATCTTTACAAGGATTACAAACTTTCTCACTCGCTCTCTTACCCTCTTTCTTTTTCTTGCATACTTTTAGTATACTTTTTTTTACAGTTTTCTTACTCAATTTTTTGTGCTCAATGAAAGAAGACTTAGGGTATTTGTGGACCCTAATTGACTTTAAAAATGAAGTCAAAATATAAATCTTTCCATAAATTTTGCATACGGGCGATACTATCACCGGCGCCGGTGGTACTACCGCTGAAAGCACCCTAAAAATAGGGCGACAATGGTACTACCACCGACCTAGGTGGTACTACTATTGCCCACCGGTGGTAATACTATCGAGAATCTCTCAAAAACTACTTTTTCTATACTTTGTATACCCAACTAGTACCTTATGTTGAACCCTTTTCAAGTCAATGAAATGAGCTCAACTTTAGCTCAAATCCAACCATAAGTGGACCCGATTGCCTCACATTAAGTTAATTTGGTTTTCTTTCAAATCTAACTCAATTTGGACTTTAAACCAAATTGATACTAACTATAATATAGTAAGGCATACAAATATAATCAATTTGATCAATGTGTCAAGTGACATTCTTAACTCCCTACAATCTTCTTGGTAACCTCAAGCGAGTCTCGATCATATTCTAGTGAACCCCTAGTGCATTCCCAGCAAGCTCTTGATCACCTTAGCAAGCTTCTAGCAAGCCTCCGATACTTTCAGCGAACTCCCAATGAACTCCTGGCAAGCCCTCGATACCTTCGGTGAGCTTTCAATAATCTCCCGGCAAGTTCCCACTGAAATTATCCGAACCCTGGCCCGATGCTCGAACTTGACTCCAGCAGAACACCTAATTGTATTATTTTGTCATAGTTAATTCTTAATCATTCATCTCTAATATACATGTTAGATCAATAAACCCATCAATTGATTTCATTATCAAAATTTAAGATTTACAATCTCATCCTTTTTGATGATGATAACCAATTGATGATGGGAGTTAACCTTAACTCCCCCTATCTCTATGTCACAATCCAAATAAAGTAACTCAAATTCAAAAGAACCAATCACTCTTGAATTCAAGTATCGTAATATAATATTTTAGATAATTTACATCAAAATATGTAATATTACGTTGATTTATCAATTCAAAAATGATATAACATCAATTTCAAACATTCTCATCAACCATCAAATCATCAAAGATTTTTTAGGTATACAACATTACATTTAAATTCATGGATCAGTCATATATTAATTTAAAAATCTTCCCCTTAAGTCATCAATCATTTTTCTCCTTTGTTTATCAATAAAAAAGAGAAATGCCTATTTTATTATTTTTCTATATGTGTCATCAATATGCCAGTTCTCCCCCTTTGCCATAAAAAAAGATGAAATATTGAGCAAATAATTTCAGTACACATAATCTCATGTGTCAAATTTCTCTATATTATAAAATATTGATTATATATCTAAAAATTTAGTGCAACATTGCTCCCCCTTAGTAAAATAGGATAAGAGACATCATTTTTTCATGAAATGTTTTCTTCTCCTTTGTGAATAAGAAGAAATGAAGGGAAGGAGCGTGTCAAAGATAAAAAATTTAGTATCCAAAAAATAAATATTATGTAGGCAGGGATATCGAAAGTATTCCTCAAGGATATCAAAAAAAAAATTTTCATGAATCAAAATAATTTTTGAGAGAGGATACAAAAGAGAGCTCATATCAAGCATCATAAAAGTTCATATCACATAGTTTTCTTTTGTAAATATTCATCAAGATTTATGAATTGAAATGATCTTTGAGAAATGATAAAAATATCATCACAAAAAGAACTTTGAATCTTATTCTTGTAATGTCAATTTTAAGGAGAATTATTTCGGAAGTGAGCTAAAAAAGAACCAAGAAATCCAAAAAAAATTAAGAGCTACTCATGCAATTAAATTTATCTTATTTAAATTCATCCAAGAAGAATTAAGAGCTAATTATGCATTTGGATAGTTTAACTTTACTAACTCTCTTTTAATAAAGTCAAATTGCTCTTCATCTAATGACTTAGTTGTTAAGATATCAATTTTCTCTCCCTTGTGATTATTAAAAAGGAATATGATAGTATAATTTTTTTGTTTACATCCATATTCTAATTACACCCAAAAATACAAGAGGATCATATCATTAAAGATTAAAAATCAAATCTTTAAATACCAAAAGACATGATTTAATAAATTTGCCCCTACTTTTTTGTTTGTGAATTTCAACATAAGTAATCAAGAAATCTTATATATTTAAAATTCCAAGTAAAATAGGAATAAAATAATGCAAATATCACGTATTTAAAATTCCTATTTTATTTTAACCAAATATCTCCTCATCTAATATTAGAAGGTTTTTCATAGTCAAAATATTTAATTTCATTATTGTAAAATATCACTTTTGTCTCCCCCTTGGTCATTGTCAAAGCAAAAGTTAAAATACAATAGTACAAAATTAATTTTAAGATCATAATGAATAGTATGAAAAATCTTAAGGTAATAAAATATATCATTCATGAATATAAGAGAGTCATAAATCATGACATGAAAGATATCAATTCGTTAATACTAAAGGTCATGATTCAATTTGACATCTCTCATCTTAGATAATAAGAAGAAATTTTAAGAGATCAATTTTGTAAACAAAATCTTAATTCATGAAAATTATCAAGTTATAAATATCAAGAAATTAAAATCATGATTTTACAAAATGAGATATGGAAATACAGGATATCAATTTATATATAAGTAATTTTAAATTATCAAGATCATTATTTATAAAGTAATTTATGTTATAATTCTTAAAAGATAAACTTATGATTCATTTATAAAATTCTCTTTAATAAAGGGAAGGAATCTTAGTAAACGATCTTGGTTTATATAAAGATCTCAAATTATAATTTTCAAGATTTGAAGGTCATGATTTAGATAATAATCTTTTTAAATTTAAATCATCAAATTATTTTTATAATTTAAGAGATTCAACAACAACGGTATCATTTTATCTCTTGTTGAAAGGTTGATAGGATAAAAATATTTTCAAGAAGAATTATCCTTCTGTTTAGTTGTTTGATGTGATTTGTTTCAAGAATACTTTTCAAATCAATCAATTACCACTTAAGACCAAAAACCAAATTTCATTCTAGAAGAAATCATCAATGTTCTTAGTATAACACATTAAAACAATAAAAAATCTTCAAAACAAAAATTAACCTATCTTAATTTCAACATTTAAATGAGTCTAACTCTTTACAGATAACGTAAGGAGTTGACAAACTCATTTCCAAATGTTTATTTATTTTATGTTCAAATTCAAAAGTAATCTATCATTCAATTATATAATCTTTTTTAGGTCAACATATACCCATCGAACATTTTAATTATTCATGCCAATAATTTTTAATCTATTATCAAAATTTTTTCCATAAATTTCAACTTAGATAATTTTATATTAAAAATAACTAAACTTTCTTTATTCTAATTTTAGCTTGCTCTAGCTATGCAAAAGTCATGCACCATTGAGAGCAATCACGATTAATTATAACAATGAATCATCTAAGGATTCGTTACTAATAATTTTATTTTTAATATTTTTTTGTTATTACTTAGGCTAGTGAGTTTGAAAGAGTGTTAGATCTCAAGTCATGTGCATCCACTTTCAAAATATTATTTAGTGCTCCTAGCCTTGTTATAAGATAACTCTACAAAATGGGGGGTTTTGGTTTAGGTACCCGTTTGAGTTTGGGTCCCTCATGAAATATTCTTCCCATTTTTTCTAATGACTTGAGGTTATTTATGATTCTTTTATGAACCCAAATTAATTTATGTGAACTATATTTTCTAAATGAACACTTATAGGCTATATGTCCTAATCTCACAAAAGTTGCATCTATTTTAGATGAAGAGTTTAAAGTGGGTCCTTTAATGAAGATAGTTGGCTTTTGTTGACGATTGCTCGTAAAGCCTATACCTTATTTCTCATGTTCATAACCCTTATTTGCAAGAATCATGTTTAGGGATTTATTTCCTATTTTAATTTTTTTAAAGTTTATTTTAACATGATATTTTCCTTTTTAAGTTCTTCTAATGTTTCATATTTAGAGCAAGAATTATGTGATGGCGATATATCATGCATTTCTTCAAGTTTACTAACTAATAATGCATTGTCTTTCTTAAGTAGTCATAGGATTTGCTAATCATTCTAAACTTAAAGCTCATAAAAAATATTTAATAATTCATCAAAAGTAAATGAGACATTGGAGGAATCACTTACCTCATTGTTGATGTCCATAAGCGTGAGATTCTCCACTTCTTTATGATTGTGATATTTATCTTCGGAGTGAATCGACTTCTTACGTTCATAGCAAAAGGTTTTATCTACTTTATATTTATTTTTATGGTTTTTGTTCATTAATTTATCTGATCAATTTGTCAAAGGCTTAAAGTTCTCATCACTCGAGGTTTTATTCGAGGAGTCATATGTTGTTCCCAGTTCTATTTCCTTCCTGTGCTTTGGAAGGTATAGTTTTTCTGTTCTCAATTCACAATCCTTTTTGTTCTTTGGAAAGTTTTATTTTTGTGTTCTCAAAGTACTTTCATTTCTGTTCTTTGGAAGGAGTTTTTCAAGTTCATTTTTACGGATCATTTCATCTAATGATTCATTTAATTTAGTTGTGGTTCATATATGATTTTTAATATATGTCATATATCAAAAATTGAATTATAAGAAGAAACTCGATCAAACTCGTTTTTAGTAAGAGCACAAAATAAAGTATTCATTATTTTTGCATATAAGGAAAAAGCCTTCTTTTCAAAATCATTCTATTTGTTCATTGGTTTGGAAGACTTTTTAAAATCATTTTCAATAATGTGCCATAAATCAAAGTCTATAAAAATCAGAAAAATATGTATTCTTATTTTCTAATATGTGTAATCTGTCCAATTGAACATGTAATAGAATGTCCCATGTTTATGCCAATGGAAGCCATTTACTCATATTAGGTGTTAGTCAATGAGTAAAACCTCGCTCTAATACCAATTGTTAGGATCAATTGGCACTAAAAGGAGGAGGGGGTGAATTAGTGCAAGTGCTGAAATCTTAGTTTAAAAAAAACTTCGTTTGAAGCAAAACAAGAAATCGGAAGCGTTTCGTTCAAGTTAAGCGAACAATAAAACTATTTAATAAAGCTAAGTTATGATCTTGCTAAAGGAAAACTTCAAATAAGAACATGTATAATAAAAAAGTAAAGTTAAGAGATGCTCACAATTTATAATGGTTCGTGCTGATTATAGGTGTCTTGCAAGCCAATCACGTGAGTGATGGCATATGTGACATACTGCGTGATCTTTTTACTTATGATTATTATTGACATATTCTCACATTATATTATCTATTGCATATATATAGTACGATGTCCTTCATTCTGTGCAATGAAAATCAGATCATGATGAGATCAATCTACCTTTAAACATAGATCCCAAATAATCTCGGTCATAGGTTACTCGGGAAGACATTGAGATAACCAGATAGACCAATGTATTATATACACATCTATATGATGGAGGTGATTGGTCTCATAGCCACTTGTGTGGAAACACTAAGGATATAGTATATGTGCCTATTAGAGAATGAGTTTACTGATTGATCTACTTTTGGAATGCTACATGGTTAATGAAATATAATGTAAGACAACGATTCCATAGTCCCAAATATGTATATTGTCCTTAGACTTGAGATACCAAAGATGCATTATTTGAGTACTCCTTTCCTTTACGCCGAACTAACAAGTTTGGAAAGTTCTAGATCTAGTACAATTAATTATCAGGATTGGTATCCAATCTTACGAAGGTAATTAAGTATCAATAAAGGATTATCCACTCTCAGTATCGTAAGAGGACTATCCCATATATGCTTGCTCAGATAAATCCCTAACCAGGGTCATTCAAATTGAGAGAGGAGTTCTCCGGGAGAATTTGATTAGAGCAAGTCTCAAACTGATTTCGTATGTGGTCTGACAGTATCATGTCCAATATACGGTCTCTAGGATATTATTTGGATAATGGATTATAGATACACGGTGACTGTGGATAGACAGGTCCGATGGATTTGATCCCCCTATACCATATGGGGACTATGGCGTAGTGGCATAGTACGTCCATAGTCGATGAGTCGAGTGAATTATTTTGAGGATAATAATTCGCTATATTATAAGGAGTTTTGATGGGAGCGACTCATGGCCAACTCAGTAGTGGGCCTAGAGGGTCATACACATATGGTGGATGTTTTAGTGAATAGAGGATTATATGAAGATCAATTAGCCCCTATTTTCATTAGATGAGACCCTGTACTGATGGGATCCTTGCATAAGGCCCAATTAGAGATCAAAAGAGATTATTGTATAGAAATCTAATAATGCATGGTCAATGGGTAATTGGATGGAGATCCAATACCTACTAAGGTAGGACCCGTAGAGTTTTTGGTGGCTCTCTATAAATAGGAGGGGAGGCTTATGGTTGATAGGTTGCAGCTTTGGCCACCCCCTCCTATTCTCCTCCTTCCCTCTACACAAGAGTTGCAAGATCTGATTGAAAGGGTTTCATTGTAGAGATCCATCATATGGATACTGCTAAAGAGGAAGACGCTTGACTTCCTTCATCCTCTCCATATGGATCTGGAACACAAGGATGCACGATCTCCCTAGGTAAAACAATATCTCATATAATGCATTTTTTTGATTTTTGAATCTTTCTTGCGACCCAATCTTTTGCATGATAATTCTGCATGGGAGACATATTTTGTTTTGATCTTCTACTATGCATGTGATGCTCCTACTTAGTTTCTCAATAGCTCGGCCACAACTTGCCCATGTCTGCTTCCCGAGTCCCCTTCGTCAAGACCCACCAGTGTCTACTACTTATCTTTTTTGGGTGAAGACCAAACCTTTACAAGTATTTCACTTACAACTCACAAGGAAGATAATACCGGAAAGGGAGAAAGAGGAATATCGAGAAACAAGAGAAATCGAAAGTCGAGTTATATAACAGAAATAAGCTCAGGTTTGAACTTATATAAAATAGATAAAAAAAAGTTCACCACCAAGTTTAAAGTCATAAGAGGATATAGAAAATTCACCATCTCAAGGAAATTAAACAAGGATACAGAACTAAATCAAAAGACTCACCACTTAAGGATGCATCCAAGAGCTATAAAGTTTTAGAGAGATGCCAAAGAGCTTCTTCCAATACAAATTAGGTGCTAAACTTTTTTCTAGCCCTAGAATATCAAAATAAGTACTAGTGCATGAAACAACACTTAATACATAGGGAATTATGATATTAAGTATTTTACATATACTAACTAACCCCTTTAATGCATTCCTTGGTCATGAAGTAAAGTATCTTGAAATAACTTTAACTTTGTCTAAGGAATATACCTATGAGCTAACTAACCCTTTTAATGCATTCCTTAGTCATGAAAAAAAGTATCTTGAGACAACTTTAACTTTTCCAAGGAATATACCTATGAGCTATCATATTTGAGCGGGCTGGGTTAAATACTTTTAAATATTCTAGGGATTGTAGGGAATACCATAGGATCAACAATATATATAAGTGTTGATTGTAGCAAATTAGACACTCCCATGTCAATCTCCCATGTTTGAAAAAGACTTGTCCTCAAGTCTTCACTTGTTTTATCACCATAATAAAGACTTAAATCATCTATATTAAATGTTGATGACATCATACAATCATTCTCGCTAATTATTTTAAATATATTGATCGAACGTTTAGTCTTTGATTTCTTATGGGTAGCCTCTTCTTCCATAGATAAATCTAGATCAAATTAGTTGTATTTAACTCCATATGTTTTCTGTGTTTTTTGGTAGCTTGCATGTACCTCCCATTTTGATTTTTCAGTGATTGTTTTAACTTTTTCATGCAACTTTTTTATCTGTTTGGTCCCCTTATTAATAACTCCACTAATTTGTATAGTTATAAAATGAGTAACTAAAGCCAAATGACCTATTGGATCTGCCTTAGGAATAAGATCATTGTGATGCCAGATGTCTCTCAATGGTGGAAGGTTATGTTGGATTGCCTTTCGTACAACATCTTGTAACTCCTCCATGATTAATTTCATGATTGCTGGTGGCTCCTTGTGTTGTTTGTTCTCCTCTATGGCTACCAGAGCTAAAAACATGACTATCTCTTTCTAATTCATCTTGTATTCACTATTTGGAATAAAAGACAAACATGATCAACATAAATAACCTCTTCCCCATAATCATCATATTTTGGTTCATCACTGGCTTCATTTTCTTCTCTATTACTAAGTTCTTTAACAAATGTAATGATCCTCTATTTGAACTATCTGAAGCGATATGCCTAAAACCATATGATCTCTCACCCTTGTCTTGTACCTTCAGCACTACTTTACTTTGGAGAGTAGACTTACAATTTTCTCTTCTCTTATAACAATTTTTTGCACCGTATTGAGAACCCCTTTCAAACTTTTGCAGCCTCTTCACACTAAGATCTCTTTATTTAAAATCAAAACTTTTAAAAAGATTTCTTGTATATAGTTGTCAGGTAAGTATTTTTTTTTCAACTCTCTTTTTATTTTCTTCAATATCACGATCTTGTTATTCCTCTCATGTTCTCTTTGCTTCTTCATATTTTTTCACCAAAAATATGCATACCTTTTGAGTTTGAGTGCGACAAGCTTAACTTTCTTTTGTTCTGATAGTTCATGAAAATTGAATATTCTTTCTATTGTATTGAGCCAATTAATAAAGTCACCAATATTGATTTTATCTTCAAACGCTAGAATATCCAACCTTGGGTTGTATTTGTTCTGCCATTTATCTTGGTCTTTACACCTTGCTTTAAATCTTTCCAACTCTCTTAGATAATGAGGTGTATCATCAATATAACTAAACTTTTAAGAATCATTTTCATGCTAATTATTTTTACTTTGAAGTTCTTCAATGATTTCATTTTTTTCATGTATACTGTGTATACTCTTTGTAGCTTCAACCTTAAGGATTCAACATCATCTTCATTGTCACTACCTTCACCTACTACTTTTCCATTCCATAATGCCATGATCTCTAGCCTTCAGCTCTGATACCAAACTGATACTTGGAATGGAGAAAGAGGAATGAAATTTGAGAAACAAGAGAAACCAAAAGTCGAGTTGTAGAAGAAACAAGCTCAAGTTTGAATTTACATAAAATAGATAAAAAAGTTCATCACTAAGTTTAAAGTCACAAGAGGATACAGAAAATTCACCACCTAAAGAAAATTAAATAAGGATACAAGACTAAATCAAAAGACTCACTACTCAAGGATGCGTCCAAGAGATACAAAGTTTTAGAGAGACACCAAAGAGTTTCTTCCAATATAAATCAGGTGCTAAACTTTTTTCTAGCCCTAGAATATCAAAATAAGTACTAGTGCATGAAACAATCCTTCATACATAGGAAATTATGACATTAAGTGCTTTACATCTACTAACTAATCCCTTTAATATATTCCTTGGCCATAAATAAAAGTATCTTAAAATAACTTTAACTTTATCCAATGAATATGCCCATGAGCTATCATATTTGAGTGGGCTGAGTTAAATACTCTGAAATATTATAGTTGACTGTAGGGAATACCATAGGATCAACAATATCCATAAGTGTTGATTTTAGCAAATTAGACATTCCCGTGTCAATCTCCCCTATTTGAAAAAGACTTGTCCTCAAGTCTTCATTTGTTTTATTACCCTGATAAGGACTTAAATTAGTCACATTAAATATTTATGATATGATATAATCATTTTTGCTAATTTTTTAAAGTGTTTTGATCAGACCTTCAGTTTTTAGTTTTAATTTTTTAGATTTGTCTAGGGGTAGCCTCTTCTTCCATAGATAAATCCAGATCAAATCAGCTATATTCAACTTCCTATGTTTTCTGTGTTTGTTTGAAGCTTGCATGTACCTCTCATTTTGATTTTAAGTGATTGTTTTAACTTTCTCATGCAACTTCTTTATCTGTTTGATCCCCTTATCAACAACTCCACTGATTTGTATAGTTACAAAATGAGTAACTAAAGCCAAATAAATTGTTGGATTTGCCTTAGGAATAAAATCATCGTGATGCTGGATGTCTCTCAATGGTGGAAGGTTATGTTGGATATCCTTTTGTACAACATCTTGTAACTCCTCCATGATTAATTTTATAATTGCTGGTGGCTCCTTGTGTTGTTCGTTCTCTTCTATGGCTACCAGAACCAAAACATGACTATCTCTTTCTAATTCATTCTTGTATTCACTATATAGAATAAAAGATAAACATAATCAATATAAATAACCTCTTCCTTATAATCATCATATTTTGGTTCATCACTAGCTTCATTTCCTTCTCTATCACTATGTTCTTCAACAAATGTAATGATCCTCTATTTGGACTATCTGAAGCGATATGCCTAAAACCATATGATCCCTCACCCTTGTCTTGTATCTTCAGCACTACTTTACTTTGGAGAGTAGACTTGTAATTTTCTCTTCTTATATAACAATCTTTCATATCGTATTGAGAACCCCTTTTAAACTTTTGCAACCTGTTCACACTAAGATCTCTTTATTTAAAATAAGAGCTTTTAAAAAAAAATTCTTGCATATAGTTGTCAGGTAAGTATTTTCTTTTTAACTTTTTTTTTATTTTCTTCAATATCACGATCTTGTTCTTCCCCTCATGTTCTCTTTGCTTCTTCATATTTTTTCACAAAAAATATGCATACCTTCTGAGTTTGAATGCCACAAGCTTAACTTTATTTTGTTTTGGTGGTTTATAAAAATTGAATATTCTTTCTACTATATTGAGCCAATCAATCAAGTTATTAATATTGACTTTACCTTTAAACATCGGAATATCCAACCTTGGGTTGTATTTGTTCTGCCATTCATCTTGGTCTTTACGCCTTGCTTGAAATCTTCCCAACTCTCTTGGATAATGAGGTGTATCATTAACATAACCAAACTTATGAGAATCATTTTCATGCTAATTATTTTTACTCTGAAGTTCTTCAATGATTTTATTTTTTTTATATATACTATGTACACTCTTTGTAGCTGCAACCTCAGTGATTCAATATCATATTCATTATCACTACTTTCACTTACTACTTTTCTATTCTACTATGTCATGATATCTAGCCTTCAGTTCTGATACCAAACTGATACCGGGAATAGAGAAAGATGAATGAAATTCGAGAAACAAGAGAAACCAAAAGTCGAGTTGTAGAATAGAAACGAGTTGTAGAATAGAAACAAGCTCAAGTTCAAGTTTACATAAAATAGATAAAAAAGTTCACCACTAAGTTTAAAGTCACAAGAAGATACAGAAAATTCACCACCTTAAGGAAATTAAACAAGGATACGGAACTGAATCAAAATACTCACCACTCAAGGATGCGTCCAAGAGATACAAAGTTTTAGGGAGACGCCAAAAAGCTTCTTCCATTACAAATCTTGTGCTAAAATTTTTTCTAGCTCTAGAATATCAAAATAAGTACTAATGCATGAAATAACTCTTCATGCATAGGGAATTATGATATTAAGTGCTTTATATCTACTAACTAACCCTTTTAATATATTCCTTGGTTATGAAGAAAAGTATCTTAAAACAACTTTAACTTTGTCCAAGGAATATGCCCATGAGCTATCATATTTGATTGAGCTGGGTTAAATACTCTAAAATATTATAGTGGACTATAGGGAATACCGTAGGATCAACAATATTCATAAGTGTTGATTGTAGCAAATTAGACACTCCTGTGTCAATCTCCCATATTTGAAGAAGACTTGTCCTCAAGTCTTCATTTGTTTTATCACCATGACAAGGACTTTAAATCAGTCATATTAAATGTTGATGACACCATATAATCATTCTCGCCAATTTTTTAAGTGTTTTGATTAGACCTTCAGTCTTTATTTCAGTTTTTTTAGATTTGTCTGGGGGCAACCTCTTCTTCCATAGATAAATCCAGATTAAATCAGCTATATTCAACTCCCTATGTTTTATGTGTTTGTTGGTAGCGTTCATATACCTCTCATTTTGATTTTCAGTGATTGATTTAACTTTCTCATGCAACTTCTTTATCTGTTTGGCCCCCTCATCAATAACTCCACTAATTTGCATAGTTACAAAATGAGTAACTAAAGCTAAACGATATGTTGAATTTGCCTTAGGAATATGATCATCATGATACCAGATGTCTTTTAATGGTGAAATGTTATATTGGATCTCCTTTTATAAAACATCTTGTAACTCCTTCATGATTAATTTTATGATTGCTGGTGGCTCCTTGTGTTGTTTGTTCTTCTCTATGGCTACTAGAGCCAAAACATAACCATCTCTTTCTAGTTCATCCTTGCATTCACTATATGAAATAAAAGGTAAACTATGATCAGCATAAATAACCTCTTCCTCATAATCATCATATTTTGGTTTGTCACTGGCTTTATTTCCTTCTCTATCACTATGTTTTTCAACAAATGTAACGATCCTCCTATTTGGACTATCTGAAGCGATATGCCCAAAACCATATGATCCCTCATCCTTGTCTTGTACCTTCAGTACTACTTTGCTTTGGAGAGTAGCTTGAAATTTTCTCTTCTCATATGACAATCTTTCGCATCGTATTAAGAACCCATTTTAAACTTTTGCTGCCTCTTCACACTAAGATCTCTTTATTTAAAATCAAAGCATTTCAGAAAGATTTCTTGCGTATAGTTGTTAGGTAAGTATTTTCTTTTCAATTATTTTTTTTATTTTCTTCAATGTCACGATCTTGCTCTTCTCCTCATGTTCTCTTTGCTTCTTCAGATTTTCCCTCCAAAAAATGCATACCTTCTGAGTTTGAGTGCCATAAGCTTAACTTTCTTTTGTTCTGGTGGTTCATGAAAATCAAATATTCTTTCTACTGTATTGAGCCAATCAATAAAGTCGTCAATATTTATTTTACCTTCAAACTATAGAATATCCAATCTTTGGTTGTGTTTGTTCTGTCATTCATCTTGTTCTCTACGTCTTGCCTAAAATCTTTCCAACTCTCTTGGGTAATGAGGTGTATCATCAACATAACCAAACTTTTGGGAATCATTTTCATGTTAATTATTTTTACTTTGAAGTTCTTCAATGATTTTATTTTTTTCATGTATACTATGTAGCACTCTTTGTAGCTGCAATCTAAAGGATTCAACATCATCTTCATTGTCACTACCTTCATATACTACTTTTCCATTCCATAATGCCATGATCTCTAGCCTTCAGCTCTGATACCAAACTGATACCGGGAAGGGAGAAAAAGGAATAGAATTCGAGAAATAAGAGAAACCAAAGGTCGAGTTGTAGAACAGAAATAAGCTCAGGTTAAAACTTACATAAAATAGATAAAAAAAGTTTACCATTAAGTTTAAAGTCACAAGAGGATACAGAAAATTCATCATCTCAAGAAAATTAAACAATAATATAGAACTAAATCAATGATGTATCCAAGAGATATAAAGTTTTAGAGAGACGCCAAAGGGCTTATTCTATTACAAATCAAGTGCTAAAATTTTTTCTAGCTCTAGAATATCAAAATAAGTATTAGTGCATAAAATAACCCTTCATGCATAGGGAATTATGATATTAAGTACTTTATATTTACTAACTAATCCCTTTAATGCATTCCTTAGTCATGAAGAAAAATATCTTGAAACAACTTTAACTTTATCTAACGAATATGCCTATTTGCTGTCATATTTGAGTGGGTTGAGTTAAAGACTCTGAAATATTATAGTGGACTATGAGGAATACTATAGGATCAACAATATTAATAAGTGTTGATTGTTGCATATTAGACACTCCCATGTCAGGAGACCTTTACAAGGATTACAAATTTTCTTGCTCACTCCTTTACCCCCCCTTTTTTTTTCTTTCACAC
Organism: Ensete glaucum; assembly: GCA_021527575.1. Taxonomy (NCBI): domain Eukaryota; kingdom Viridiplantae; phylum Streptophyta; class Magnoliopsida; order Zingiberales; family Musaceae; genus Ensete; species Ensete glaucum. The sequence continues at coordinate 36,678,696 of CM038555.1, forward strand.
TTTTAGCACTTTTTTTTTCACAGTTTTCTTACCTAATTTTTTATGCTCAATGCAAGAAGAGTTGGGGTATTTATAGACTCCAATTGACTTAAAAAATGGATCCAAAATTCAAACCTTTCTGTAAATTCTACGTATGTGTAGTACTACTACCGTCGCCAATGGTACTACCGATGAAAGCACTATAAAAACAAGGTCATGACGGTACTACTATAGCTTGGCGGTACTATCGCTAACCTGGGCGATAATATTATTGCCCACCAATGATACTACTGTCGGGAATCCTATAAAAACTATTTTTTTCATACTTTTACATACCTGACTTGTACCTCATATTGACCTCTTTTCAGGTCAACGAAATGAGATCAGCCTAAGCTCAAATCTAACAAAGAGTGGACCCGGTTACCTCAAATTGAGTTAATTTGGATTCATTTCAAACATAACTTAATTTGGACTCTATACTAAACTGGTACTAACTACGATATACTATGATATAATAATACAATCAATTTGACCAACGTGTCAAGTGACATTCCCAACTCGAGGCAATCTTCCCGGTAACCTCTGGCAAACTCACGATGAGTCTCGGTCATCTTTTGGCGAACCCCTAACGCATTCCTGGCAAGCTCTCGGTAAACTCCCAGCAAGCCCCCGATAGCTTTGGCGAGCTTCCAGCAAGCCCCCGATACCTTCGGCAAGCTTTCAACGATCTCCAGGCGAGTTTCCACTACATCGTCCGAACCTTGTCTTGATGTCAGAACTTGACTCCGACCCAACACCTGATTGTATTGTATTATCATAGTTAATCCTGTATCGTTCATCTCTAACATGTTAGATCAATAAACCCATCAATTAATTTCATCATTATATAGACATGTGGTTTATGGAGTGTATGATTTTCTTTGATTGGCGACTTGTGGTGTAGAGATGCAAAAATATGTTTTGATGTGCAATGTGTATATATATTTGGACGTGTAGTGTGGGAGTGCATGAAAATATTTTGACATGTCGCATAGGAGTGCACGTATATGCTATGACGTGTGGTGTGTTGATTAATTTAATATTTATATCATGAAGGGAATAAAAGAATGAAAAATGATGATGTTGAAAAAAAAAGGAAATATCAAACATATAAATTATATTGAGGATTGCGATGAGGGTAAGTATTTGATGACCCTGTTTAGTCTGTTAATGTGTGTTCAGTATTATACATGAATTATAAGTCATTGTATTATCTAAAAGTATTGAAAAAGGAATTATATGTTGAAAAACTTGATTTGAACAACTATTTGTTTTGTTATAAGTATTTATTTATTTATGTTATCTAATTTATAGGATAATATCATTCAATAATATATTTAAAAATAATTAAACATCTAATTATTATTTATTTTAAATGATATATGATTGCATCAGCTTTGAATGATGTGTAAAAGGAGTTGTTAAAGCTTTTTGTTTTATTAGAAAGTCATTTACATATTATTTTTATTATAATGATGGTTGTCTGGTTAATTTGGCTATGATTTGAACCCTACCAATGGGCCTTGACATACGAATATAAGTGTACTTACACCATGTATTATCTAATGATGTTCATAGCTATTGATACTACTACTTCTATACACATTAGATATATTTATATTTATTAACCCTTAGCTATATTTTTATAATTATAGTCCATGAACTATAATGTGTTGTGCTTTGATATGTAACACTAATACTTATAATTTCATTATGAAAATATGCTTTGCCATGATTTGAAATACATATAAAACTTGTAAAATTTATAAGCATGAGGTAGGTATTTGATATCCATGCATATTTCAAAAGTATGTATTGAAGGCATAGAGATTTGATATGCTTTTTAAAAAATATTTATTTATAATAATTTTGACTAGCATGTGAGTTATAGTACTTATTGAGCTGTGGTTTGGTTATATAATTAATTCTCTCTCAATTTTTTAAAGCATGTACTAAAAGCATGGTCGATCAATTACCGATTCAATCATGTAATTAATCTATTGAGATTACTTTGTATGTATTTTATTTGGATTAAAATATTATCTTTTAAGGAGTTGTTGAATTTAGTAAATGTCTTATGTGTAGATTGATTATAGATTGAGTTATATTATTATTGTCCTGTGGGTTGATTAATTATGAACTGGATCCTGTAATAATTATACTATGAAAACTATTTTATTCTAATTCTGGCCTTGCACTCCTACAGTAGACCTTTAGGATTGTGGCATTGTACTATCCTAGGCTTTTCATTAGGTTGGGGCATTATAATAATCTATTCGGGAAATGTTCTAAGGAGGTATCTAAGTCAACTTTTCGGACCACATATGAACACTACACTACAAAATTTTAGTTATACGTTTTGGACTCACCAATCCACTTCTAAGATATAATGAATAAGATACTGAAGCCTTCTTAGACAAATTTGTAATGAATTTTATTTGTATTACTTTGGAACAAATTATTGAATTCCATATCACAATTGCTTCTTGTGTAGAACAATGGCAAAATAGAGAATACCGAAGAATAAAGAAGAATATCAACCTAAGTTGTTGAATCTTTCTTGCAATAATTTATACAAGAATTTTAAAAGTTCTATCTTATAGATAAGATAAAATTGCAGGCATTTATATGCTTTTATTAATTTAAATAAAGATAATTAAGATAATATATTCTTAGTTTAAATTATTATTCTAAACTTATAGATGGATACGATCATCCAAGTCCAGTCTTGTAAGTATTTTAAGACGTTCAATACAATTCTGTTTTGTTTTACTTTAGTCTCAATTTCTTCTTCTCTTTTTGATTTTAGATTTTCAACTAATATTACCCGGTGAGTACTATTTTAAAAATAATTGCACTTATATTAGATTCTCCCTTTCTTCATATAGTATCAAAACCACAAGGGTGATGCTTCCTACTTCATGATCTCTTTAGTAAGAAGATAAATCCTTTTAGTCAAGTTGGTGAACTTGGTATAAAATTTTTCAATTAGTCTAATTACCTATGGGAGGTAGGTAGTAATAATATAACAATGACACCATATGATATAGATGAAAATGTCATGAAGAGATTGAGGACATCAAATGAAAAAAAATACAATTTGTGTGAAAGATATGTCTCTTGAGATCTTCATGAGCATATTATTGCCTATAAGTTACCTTTATAAATTTGGATAGGCTCAACAGAAGAAATATTACTCAATTTAAATATTTGAAGAATGAGTTAACAAACATTATCCAAGATAATCTCTCAATTTTTAATATTTTTAAGATTAAAAATTTATATTAAGAGATTCTAATGTTAAATTTGTATGACCCTATTTCTGACGCACAAATAAAATATAATATTATTAGTGACGTTTGAAAAGAATATATTCCTTGTGTTACTCTGTTTAATGATGGATTCAACAAATATCCTTAGTAGAGTTTAAAAATCTTACTGTTTCTATAGAATTATTGACTTATCAAATAGTGAGAGTTTGTCCTTCAAAGGAGATAAATATGCCATTCTTATAAATATGCCATTCTTACAAATAAGAAGAATAATAATAAAGATAAAGAGAAGAATGATAATAAGAATAATAGTGAAGATAAAAAAAAGATTAAGTTCTATAAGTTTGATATGCTAGGCCATAGTAAGAAAAATTATCATAATAAAATTAAAGAAGAAAATAAATGAAAAAATTATTTAGATGCTACTAATGAAGACTGAGCCAAATATTTTATTGTTAGAATTGCTCTAGTAGAGGCTATGACATCTATCTACTTAGAACATGACTTGATAATTAATTTAAGATGTGATTATCATTTAATTAGTGATGATACCAAATTTACCAATACTAATTAATATAAAGGAAATAAGGCAATTATCATGATATACAACACCATTCATCAAATGAAAAAGAAAGTCATAATCATACTTTCAAATAAAGATGATAATCCTATTATATTGAAAAGTGTGTATAATGTTCCAACTATAGAGAAAAATCTTTTTTTATTACACATGTAGTTGATGTTAAAGATTATGTTATTTTTTATCCTCATAAGGTCAAGTTTCTTTATAATATAAAATATTTGAATTTGAACATAATATACATTAGTAAGAGGGTCAATGAATTCTTCAGCATCTAATTCATTTGTTGGTAAGATGAATATAAATGATAGTGCATACATTTAATTTGATACGCTTGGTTATATAAATTTTATCAAATTAAAGACCATGAGAAAGAAGTCTTATTAATGATCTTCTCAATTTTACTATCTTTAATAATCATCAAAGTTGTGAAGGTTGTAAATATTTAAATTAAGCAAGTGACCTTTTGTTAGATCACTTTCAAGATGCAAAGTTCCATTCTAGCTTATTCACAGTTATTTGATATGTCCTACTCAATGTTCCTCTTAATTAATTTATTAATTTATTTTTTATTAATGATTTTATAATATTTACTTGGGTTAATTTTATAAAGGAAAAAATCAATAATTTTTTCTAATTTTTAAAATTAAAGTTGATAGTATTCTTGAATGAAAAAAAATAAGGTTGTGGACCAATAATAACCAGAAGTTTACTTCTAAAAAATTTCTTTCCTTTTGCTAAGAGCATAACATTAAGAAGGAGTCCTCTTGTGCAAATAAATGATAACAAAATGATACAGCAAAACAAAATATTCGACATTATGTGAATACTTGTAATTGTGGATTCATACAAAAAAAATATTTAAAGCCTTATAGGCAGAACGTATGATATGTGCAATTTATGTTATTAACTAAACTTCTCTTAGCTCAACCAAATAGAAGTCTTCACATGTTAAACATCTTAGAATATTTAGTTTTCCATGCTATGTTTATGTACAAGACTCAAGAAGAAAATTATGTAATGATCCATATATGTAGGTACAACATCTTAGGATATTGTTTGATGAAATTTTATTTTGTTTCCTTCCACAAGTAGTTACTTTTGAAAATATTAATCATAACAATAAAAGTGATACATCTTGTGGTTTAGTATCCACTGTGCTCATATGGATTCTGATGTATCGTCTTCCTTATATATTTCCACTCCTACTAGTTTTTTCCTCACTGGCGGTGTTGTAAAGTTAAGAGGGGAGCCATGATATTTATAGAGAGAAAATTATTCCAATATTAAGAAGATAAAAAAGAACAATTGTCAAACCAATTCATTATCTATATGAAGATATCATAAGTATATGTTATTATTTCATTTATAAACCAATTGATGATTGTAAGCTTACTTATTTTGATTAAGCAAAAAAGTATTAAGGAATGAGAGGATGCATAGATGAAAAAATAAAGATTCTTGTTAAAAGTGAAACTTGAGATCTCTTACCAAACCCTAGGAGTATAAATCTAATTACTTTCAAATGAGTTTAGAGGGTGAAATTATGAGGAAACCTTATCTTGATTGACTGGTGATTCCCCTGACAACTAATCTTGGTTCGAAGCTTTGACAATTTAATATCTTCTTATTTGATAAATCGATAAGGATAGTTATATGAAATAATCATAGAGATATATTTTTATTTTTAAATTGAGTTATGTTTGCAAGCTTAAAAAGATCCTTTATAGAGCATCTTATGAAAAAATTATTTAACACTTATATTTTATAATCAATTTTTTCTCATTCACATATTAATTTATGCCAAAAAAATAAAATAGTTTGTATATTATTATTCTTCTATATATGTATGATATGATTATTGCTAGTAACTATGAAGCAAAGATTTTAAAACTTTGTAGTAATCTTTCTCTTTGGCTGGAATAAAGATTGGGAGAAACTTAATAATTTTCTTACCCTCTAAAAGAAGATATATTTATCTCTATAGCTATGTAGGTGATGAATATATAAAAAATATATATTTATTTCTCAAACAAACATGCTATGAATAAAAGATTATTGAAAGATTTTGAATTAATAAAAATAAGAGGATTTTTACTCCTCTTAATGTAAATGTTAAACCAGGTTCTTATGACGGTAAGATTCCATCTAATTTTGATCCTTTTGTACAATTGTTGATAATCTCATGTACTTAACAATTAGAAGACTATATATTGAATATTCAATTTGTCTTATGAATCATTTTTGTGTAATCTCCAACAAAATAATACTTTGGTGTAATATAAAATTTTAAAATATATGAATTTTATTCTTGATGTAGAGTTATTCTACAGAAATGATGCTCTTTAAATTGCATAATTATATAGATGGTGATTTAGGAGATAATATCATAAATCTTATCTCTCTTAATCTCTTAATATGGTTCATGGTGCAGCAAGAAATCACATTTAGTTTCTCTTTCTGGGCTGCCTTGGACTACACCGTGTAATAGAAACTATTGTGGCCTTCCTCTTACTGCGCTGCCTTGTAGATCTCTTTTACTGCGCCGCCTTGTACATCGTGCAATAGAAACTCTGAAGTCTAATCTGTCATCTGAACTTGGCTATGAACTCATCAGCCTTCGTATCTACCTCATTCTCATCTGCTCCTCCTGCATCTGTTGTACAATTCACGGCATCTGTGGCAGAAGGATCTGCAGCTTCACTGTCATCACCATCAGAATCATCCAGCTTCCTTCTCTCGGCCGGACATTTTGGCGTTGGTGGTGACCGGTCTCTGTTGATATATCCATGGCTGCAGTTCTCACTGCACCTCCTGCCTTTGTTGATACAAGAGGATCGACAACTGTTCTCCTACTGAAGTCCTTCAGTTCGTCTTTGAAGCTTCTTGCCGCTGATGGCATAAAACAAATTATATATATAAACAAACATGAGTAAATCTTAACGTAACTAAAAAATTAAATAAAAATGACATAGAACATCAAGATTTATATTGAAAAACCCCTTCAACACGAATGAAAAAAAATCACAAAATAAGCAAGAGAATCAAATCCACTATCAAATAATGAATATATAAATCTCAAAATCTATTGTCCAAAAATTCACTTAACAATCAAGAGAATAACAAAGATATAAGGATTATATCACCATGCACGTTGCCCTTATCTTCTTCTATTTTTTTCTTCTCTTGTTCCTTTGTCCTCAAATCACCACTGCTGTGGTTTCTTCTAGCCACGTCCACAATAGCCACAAACCTCCTTTCTTTTCAGCCCTAACCATCTTAAGTCTATGCTGAAAGAGCAAAGGTTTAGGTTAAAAGAGAAAAGGGTTTTAATGGCTGATGTGGACTATGGGTCATTAAGGCCCATCATGGGCTAAATAAATGGCCATGTGCTTAACAAACTCCCCCTTTAGCCCATAAGAGAGGTTATCCTATGAATCCTTAGTATGAACTTATGTCAACTAACCATCGACACATCTTTTATCTTTCTTTGGCAAGGTCTTTGTTAACATGTCTGTCCCATTATTATCTATGTGAATTTTTTAAAGTTGCAACTGCTTCTCTTCAAATACTCTATATGCTTTGACTTGAAATAAAAGGTTGGGTAGTTACATAAATGGATGACACTTTAGCTATCAAATGCACTACATAATTTTTCTATTTTAGCCCCAATTCATATAAGAATTCTTTCATCCATAATATTTCTTTACAAACCTCTATAGCAACTCTATGATAAGAGAACAATACATCTTTACAATCTGGATTGCCATGACATAGCTCCCCCACAAAAGTGAGTATAAAACATGATGTGGACTTCCTTGTATCAATATCTCTTGCCAAATCTAAATCTGTGTAACCTATCAATACAGGTGGTTCACCTCTAAAGCTTAAACAAACTTTCGAGCTCTCTCTAAGATATCTAAAGATCCACTTCACTATTGTCCAATGCTCTTTGGTTAGATTTATAAGAAATTTGATAGTAATACCCACTACAAATGTGATGTCCGACCTCATACATACCATCGTACATCAAATTTTTGACTGTTAAAATATAAGGAACCTTTTACATTTTCTCCTTCTCCTCATCACTTGATGGACTCTGCTTTAAGCACAACTTACATGACCTTAAAGAGGAGAACTAACAGACTTTCCATTGCTCAAACTGAACCTATCTAATATCTTCTCGATGTATTTCTCCTATGACAACCAAATTTTCTTATTTTTTTCTCTCACAGGAAATCTACATGTATAATATTTACTTTGTTAGCCCCATGCCCTTCATTACAAAGGACTCACTCATTTTCTTTTTCAACTTGTTAGTTGTAAATATATCTTTTCGAAGGATAAACATGTCATCAATACAAAATAACTAATAATAAGATCCTTACCAAATTGTTTGATGCATACACAATAATTTGAAGCCGTTCTTTTATATCCATTTTTAGTCATAAATGAATTAAACTTTTTATAGTATTGTCTTAGAGCTGGCTTCAGCTCATATAAGCTCTTCCTCAACTTGTAGATAAAATTTTCTTTACCTTTAATTTTGAAGTCTTATAGTTGCTCCACATAAATTTTCTTCTCTAAATCATCATGTAGGAAAGCTGTCTTTATATCCAACTACTCAACCTCCAAGTCTAGGCTAGCAGTAATACTGAGAGCAATATAGATAGAAGATATTTTAATAATAGGAGAGAAAATCTTTTTAAAGTCAATATCTTTTTTTTGACTAAAGTTTTTGACAACTAATCTAGCTCTATACTTTGGTTGAGAATATTGTTCTTGATTCTTCAACTTAAAAACCCACTTGTTTTTCAAGGCCTTCATTCTCCTTAGTAGTTGCACCAAATCATATGTGTGGTTTTCTATAGAATATCTATCTCTTTATATATAGTAACTAACCACTTCTTTTCTACTTAGTTTCAACTACTTCTTAGTAACTCTCTAGTTCACCTGCATCAGTAAACATTATATACTCATATGTAAAATTTCTTCTAGATAGTTGATGTGCTCTAGAAGTTCTTCTCAACTAAGGTTCTGCGGGAAGTTGCTACCCATAATCTTCCTGCTTAACATGTCTTGTAGATAGATCAACATCAGCCTCAAAATTATTTTTGTGCACATCTTCGCCATTATCCTGATGTATTAGAGGATTAATTAGGTCATAGTCTGCAAATCCTTCTAAAGTCTTGGCTGATACCTCCTTCTTCAAATCCTCAAGGGTTTAATCCTCAAATAAGATGACATATCTACTTTTAAATACCTTCTACTTTTCTGGATCCCAAAATCTATAACTAAACTGATCATGTGAGCTAAGAAAAATATATTATATTGTCTTACCAACTAGCTTGGACCTCTCAATGTTTGGAACATGTGCAAATGCACGATAACTAGACACTGTCAAATGTCTATAGGAGACATCTTTCCCTGACTATACATGCTCTACAACATCACCATCTAGAGCTGTATAGGGTGACAAGTTAAACACATTAGCTTTCGTCCTCAAAGCCTTATCCTAAAAGTTCTTGGGTAGCTTGGTATGTGAAATCATACAACTGATTTTTTTCATGATGGTGTCATTCAACTTCTCTGCAATTGTATTATGCTGAGGCGTCCTAGGAACTATCATCATATGTTAGATGCCATGTGATCTATAATAATCATTAAACAATCTTATGTACTTACTACCGTTATCCGATCTTATATATTTCAATTGTCTTTCTGTCTCCCTTTTAACTTTAGCATACAATTCTTTGAAAACATTAATAGCTTGTTTTTTGGTATTTATAGCATAGGCCCAAACTTTCATCGAAAAGTTATCTATAAAAGTGACAAAATAAAATACACACTAATACCATGAACATTAATAAATCTGCTATGAGTTGTTGTCCTCTAATGTCCACATACATCTATATAGATGCGATCCAAGACATGTATTTTTTTAGATAAAAGAGGACAAATGAAACTCTGTTATTTGCCAATCAAACTAATAGAATCTTTACGGATTCTAAGCTTGAGGTTGATCTCTATAGGGGATCGGCCTCTTGGAACTCTATAGGGGTTCCCTCCTCCAAGGTTTTCTATGTAATTGTTGAAAGTGATTGATCTATTGATGATAAAAAGAGGTGGTTACATGAGTTTATATAAGGACTCAAAACCCTAACTCCTAATATAACTCATACTTCATGAAGACTCCTCCTAATGGAAGATTCCAACTCCTAATGAATCTCTTACTCTAAGTAAACTAAGACTCCAACTCTTAATTTAATTCCTAATCAGCCATAGAGATAGTCCTAACTAAATGAAACTATCCCTCTCTAACCCTAGTCAGTTTCATTAATAGGTGGGGGCGGCGGCTAGGAGACCCCCACTCTATGAGGACTCTTCTCTAATTCTAAAGAGAGTCCTAAGCTAAGTGAGACTCTACTAGAAGAGTCATAACTCTAAAAGAGTCCTAACCCTCGAAGGAATTCAACCATAGTCGACTTCTCTTTATCAAGGTGGATAACTAATTGGGTTGATTACATACTTGACTTGGTTAACTCTAACCCGAATTCAACTCTGATTCTAGTTCAGTCGAATATTAACCCTACTAGGTTTTGAGATAATTTATTACAATGGACTCAAATCTTTTCATAACTAACCTAATGTCAGGTCTAGGTTGGCCAACAAGTTCCAATCTAAGGACTCGACTTAATGGACTAGGACCCGGCTTAGTTAGGGTCCTAATAGACCCGCTCTCTTCAGCCTTGTCCATAAGGATGAGACTCTATGACTCTGGGTCATGATCTGCAACTCTTCATGAGGCTTTCTCGTGGCCCCTATAGAAGGCGCACCATGCTCCTATAGTCCAGCATTAGCAATAGTGCCTAGACAGTGATGTGTCACGATTCTATAATCCCATACAATCATCAACTAAACATGGGCCTCCTCATCAATCAGAATATCAGGTGGGTGGACCTGGGCTGAGTTGTCCTCTTTAAACTTCCATTTGTGGTGAGATTTCTAGAGGAACAATTATAATTCTGAATTAGTGCGCAGATCTGATCCATAAGTTATGGCTCCAACGTGATCTCCAATTTTGTAGGGTCCAAAGAAACTAGGAGACCACTTCCGTGAGGCTCGAGTCTTTATAGATTCCTGCTAGTATGACTGAAGACAAAGGAAAACTCGATCTTCAATAGCAAACTTCCTTCTACTCTGGCGTTTGTCAGGTGGCTGTTCTTTCTTACGTGGGTTGGGGTGTGGTTGTTCTTTAATTGTATCCAGGCTTTCCTATGAGATGGTGGTTGCCCTCTAGTGGAGTCTATAGTAATATGAGCCTGATCTGAGTTTGGAGGGAGTAGAAGCTATAATTTTTCAGGGCTTATTTTCATCTCCCCTTTGTGCCGTTGGCCTGTATCATGTCAAGCCACAAATTCAGCAATAGTTAGCATTTCCTCATCGTAGATTCATAGCTTCAAGGTGATATGGAGAGATAGCTTTACTGATGTAGGCTAGGGGTTGGCCAATCTCGTATGAGGACAACACAAATTCTAGCTCTCAATGCATCAATCATAAACACTTTGTTGGAGTCGGGTAAGGCTAGCACCGGTGAAGAGTAGGGGTTGCAACTTGGCCGGATGACCCCTATTTCAAGCATCTCATTTACAATCCTCTTTATTTTAGCTTTTTGGAGGTGAGGATAATGATATTGCCAAGTGTTTGCTGCTAGTTTGCCTAGGAGAATCAAAATTTGGTGGCTATGCCACTGGGTAGGAGGTAGGTTGCGCTGTTTGGCGAAGACGTCTAAAAATTCAATAAGTAATTGGAGAAAGTTTGGGTCTTCAATTTTTGTTGGATCCCTTATATGTTGCTACTGAAGTTGCATTAGGAAGTTATTGTTCACTTTATATAAGATTTTCTCTATTTACTACATTGAAACTGTCGTCACGTTGCTCCCACGTAGGTTCACCTGTGTCCCATGGCTGAAAAATTTTATGATAAATTTAGAAAAATTCTAGAAAATATCACCTAACATAGTCAGCCATTCGATGTTAAGCATGGCCTCATAATCATCAAGAGGGAGGAGAAAAAAATTAGCAATGATCCTTTGGCCCTGTAGAAATAATTTCACCTACAAGTACTTTAAAATTCGATCGTCGGTGACCTTAACATCAAACCCGCTACAATCCTCAATATAAAGTGTCATCAATCTCATTATCTAAGAACCTATGACCGGGATTATTTAGGATCTATGTTTAAAAGTGAATCGATCTCATTATCATGATCTCATCATGATCCGATTCCTATTGCACAGAACAAAGGACATCACAATATATATGCAACAAATAATATAATGTGAGAATTTGACAATATTAATCATAAGCAAAAAGATCACACAGTGTATCACACATGCCATCACTCACGTGATTGGCTTACAAAGCACTTGTAACTAGAAATCTCCTACTTGACCAAAAGCCAATAACCTATGTGTCTGATCCCCATCAGACCCCTGTGATGCTTAAATACAATTAGAGCTATCGGCTTCGTCAGTGGATCTGCAATGTTATCTTCAGATGAAACTTTTTTTATTACTATATCTTTTCAGATCATGATTGCTTTAATCAGATGAAACCTCCTCAGAATAATTCTGATAAGACATGGGTTCTCTTGTTAGCATTATCACCCTGTCGCTGTCATAATATATTGGAGTCAGCTCCATGTTGCTTGGTATGACTCCTAAATCCTTGATGAACTTCTTCATCTATACCCCTTCCTTTGTTACTTTTACTGTAGCAACGTATTCCGCCTTTGTGGTCGAGTCAGTAGTAGTATCTTGCTTAGAACTATTCTAGCTTACTGCTCCTCCATTTATGGTGAAAACATACATTGAATTTGACTTGCTATCATCAATGTCAGACTAAAAACATGAGTCAGTGTAGCCCTGAACCTGGAGGCTACCTCCTCCGTATACCAGTAAAAGATCCTTAGTCCTTCTCAAGTACTTAATGATACATTTTACTGCATTCCAGTGTTCTAAACCTAGATCTGCCTGATACCTACTCGTGACACTCAGAGCATGTGCTATATCAGGCCTGTTACATAGCATCGTATACATGATAGACCATATCACTGAGGCATAAGATATCTTATCTATGTCTACCCTTTCTTCAGAAATCATTGGGGGCATACTCCTAGAAAGTGATATTCCATGTCTCATCGGTATGAGACCTCTCTTGGAATTCTCCATGCTAAACCTTTTGACAATGGAGTCTATGTACCTAGATTGGGACAAGTCAAGTATCCTTTTGAATCTATCTCTATAGATTTGGATTCTGAAAATATATGATGCTTCCCTTAAGTCTTTCATAGAGAAGTTTCTGGATAGCCAAGCCTTTATTGTGGAGAGCATTCCTACATCATTCCCAATGATTAGGATCTTATCCACATATAGCACCAAGAAGGTGATAGCGCTTTCACTTACCTTCCTGTATATACAAGGCTCATCTTTGTTCTTAACGAAGTCATAAGATCTGATCACCTCATCAAATCTTATGTTCCAACTTCGAAAAGCTTGCTTCAATCCATAAATGGATCTAAGCAACCTCCACACTTTATCTGAACTCTCTTCGGATATGAATCCCACTAGTTGTATCATATACACCTCCTCCTAAAGGTTGCCATTGAGGAATGCCATTTTGACATCCATTTGTCAGATCTCATAGACATAGTGTGCTGCAATGGTCAATAATTCTAATGGACTTAAGCATAGTTATAAATGAAAAGGTTTCAGTATAATCAATTCCTTGTCTTTAATGAAGTCCTTTAGCTACCAGCCTTATTTTATAGGTCTCTACCTTTCATGGCTTGTTAGAGTATATACTCTATATGACGATATCCTTTCATGCCAAAATAATATCCCTGTTAGAGTATATAAAATCCATCTCAGAATTCATGGCTTCTTGCCACTTCCCGGAGTTTATACTCATAATAGCCTCCTCGTAGGTCTGAGATCAACATCTTGAGAGTCATCTCCACTGATATGTCCCACATATCTACTAAACCTATGTAAAATTAAAATTTGTATGTTAGGTACCTGAACAGACTCGGGCTCTAGAATGATGCTTGAGCTAGGTTCTCCAACCTCACTCAATTCTATCTCACTCTCACTGTTTCCACCAAGAATGTGTTCCTTCTCAAGAAACACAACCCTCAATGTATATAGTTCTCATACCTTAACTTCACATTTGATCTCCGGCTTTGATCCTTCGATGAATATTCTTAGCAACTATTTTTTAGATCAATATTGAGTTTGATTTGAAAGATGCTTAAACCTAGTTTGATATTCTTGCATAGTTGAGGTTTGGCGAATCTTCATGAGTTGGTCATTCGTGTTCTTGTACTTTGATGGCCTAAAGCAGAGTAGCAGCCTGTTATGTTGGGACTCTGTGGGTGTGCTTCAAACAATTATACCACTATATTGCATCTCTCTCGAAGTGGACGACAGCAATGTTTACCATGGAAGCCTCCGGTGTCCAGTGATAATAGAAGTAACATGATAGAACCCCAGAATGAGCCCTATAGATTTTGATCTCTAAGGGGGATCAACCCTTGGAATGCTATAGGGGTTCCTCCCTCCTAGAACTTGGTACAAGGTTGAATAAAAAATTAATCTTACTTGATGAAAGAGAGGGGATGACTAAATCATTATATAGGGTTCTAAACCCTAGCCCATGGGGTGCTTGCCTAAGTAAAATTATCCTTTTACCCCTTCTATAGTTGACCTGCATTAGTAGGAATAGGGGGCGGCTAAGTTGGCTCTATAGCCGACCTACGCAAGGGAAAACCCTGGCCTACTAGCCAAGTTAAGGGGGTGGCGACCACTAAGCCCTAAGGCCCCAATCTAAACCCTAGCCACACTTCTTTATAGGATAGAAGTGGCTAGGTGAGGTTTTATTACAATCTCATAGTGTTTTATTGATTACCTCTAGGGTGATTAGGACTCAACCCTACTGAAGTCCTATCAAGCCCGCCCTCTTAGAATCAACTTTGTATTCAAGGCTGAGGGTCCATAAACTTTGGGAACCGAGTCTTCAACTCCTCGTACGACTCCCACATTGCGTCTTCGGATGGTAGATTGCTTCACTTTACAGTACTTCAGTTGAGGGGCATCGACGGTGCATCACAATCCTCTAATTAAGTATAGTTTTAGGTTAAACTTGAACATCGCCATAATTTGTAGTGCTTGGTAGTTGAGTCTGAGCTAACTCATGTTCTCCCAATTTTGGCTTTAACAAAGATATGTGGAAGATGAGATGGATCTTAGCATCATCTGGGAGTTTTAATCTGTACGCCACAGCCCCAATACGCTCCAAAATATGATATGGTCTATAGAATTATAGAGATAGCTTCATCGATGCTCTGGTGTTGATTAATTACTGCTTATATAGTTGTAGGTGAAGGTAGACCTAGTCTCCCACTAAAAATTCTTACAGTTAGGTTAGGTTGTTTTTTTAGCTGAGCTTGTTGTCTATATTTTAAGTTTTTTGATACCTGATCCACTTAGGCTACACCAATTGCATACTTAGATATTAGGTGTGGTGTTAGAACCCTTGTAGATTCTAAGCTTAGGGTGATCTCTCTAGGGAGGAGCCCCCCCTCCTTGACTCTATAGGGGTCTCCTCCTCTTTGGTACTCAAGCCATTGGAAAAAGAAAGATTAATCTATTCAAAAAAAAAGTGAATGATTACAAGGCTATTTATAGCCTTCCCCTAAAATTCCTGAGAGGACCTACTTCAAGAGACCCCTACCCAAAACCAACTTTTAGACTACTACTATGCAACTCTAAACCCAACACCCCATCCATCGATTGGGGGTTTTATTGTTTCCTAATCCTATTCTAATTTAACCCTTCCTCAAGCAACCCCTCTTTAACTAGGATAAGGGGTGGTTAATAAAGGTAATATGTATCTTACTCTACCCTTAAATATCTTCCTTAATTAATCTTAACCTAGCCGGCCTCCTTACTTTCCTTAATAGGGGCCGACTAGATAGAATTTATATGAATGCCCCTTAGATTTTATATGATTGTCCTCTTCTATGAAACTAAATTAGGACTCCTCTAGCTAGAGTCCTAACAGACCCACTCTTTTCAAATCAGCCTTGTCCTCAAGGCTAAGACTCCATGAATTTTGGGTCTTAATATGTAATTCTCCTTGAAGCTTCCTTGTAGTATCTATGGTAGGCGCATTGTGGTTCGATGGTCCAGCATTATCTTATATCTCTCTATCAGGGGTAGTAGTATTTGACGGTGGTGCATCATGATCCTATGATCCCATACGATCATCAGCTGAACTTGAAATTCCTCATCAGTTGGGATGTCAGGTGGATGGATCTGGGCCGAGTCATCCTTTCTAAACTTCCATTTGTAGTGAGATACCTAAAGGATAAGTTGTAATTTTGAATTAGTGTGCAAGTCCGATCCATAATTTACGGCTCCAATGTGTCACAGACAACAATGTAAACAAGGTGTTAGGCTTAGCAGCCCTAGTTTGATTTGCTTTTTGGCCAAGTTTGGCTTGTAAATGCAAGTGTGTCTTATAAGCACTTGTGGGGACTTTGATCTGTAATAGACCATTATCCTTTGTGTGCAACCTCTCTGAGTTTGTAATGTCCATGGGTGTAATTTGTAGTTGACTTTATAAAGTGTTTTCTTAAGCAGTTGCTTGTAGATCCCATGGGAATTGCTTCTTCTGGTCCGTTTTCTCTTTTGTAAGTCTAAGGGACTCTAGGAGATCTCGGGGAGGGCTGACCCGTGGACACACATGGGTGCCGCACGCTTAGGCAAATCAGCTAAGCCCGTGACAATGTGGTATCAGAGCGGGACAAGCACACGTAGAAACACTTGCCATACAAACGTGGGGGACCTAGTTGGGCTGTGTGGAGGACAACTAGCACGAACAACCGTTTGAGGGAAACGAATATTCAGATATAGGGAAAGGAGTCGCTCAGAGGAGCGGGCATCCTGGTTTGGCATTCAAGAAATAGCCAACCTCTTTGCGTGATAGGCACCACGAGGACAAGCAAGCGAAGAAGAATACATAGCACACAAAGATTGGGATGGTTGAGTTCGAGCTATAGCTCGACATTGGCAACCAAACTTGATAGTGCTCAATGCAAAGCAGGGCGCTTGGTGAAAGATGAGACCGTGCAAGATGGGAGGTGTTGTGTAACGACCAAAAGAGTTGTGCAAAGCTCACAGAGGTGAGGGAAATTGCTAACTCGAAGGATTCGAAACTCATGCAAGGGCTTGTACACAGACGACGGAGTGTTCATGGCCATCCCAAGGCGCGATTGGAACTCAGCGCCAAAGAGCATTAGAACTTTCTTTTCGACATGGAAAGGATATGTCCGTAGGCGGCTGAAATATACAACAAGTTCAACACGTTGCTAGACCTTGAAGGGTGCAGAACAAGGCACAAGTTGTTCAGCAAGACAGAGTAGTCCAAAGGGGATGGTGGTCTCCGAAACTTCTAGTAGGAAGTATGTAAAGAGAAAAGTTGCTCTAGCAGGACAGATATCCAGGAGAGATAAGTCCTAGTTCTCTAGTGGGAGAATCATATGCAACGGACTGCATATATTGATGAAGAGTTCCTCAATGCTATATCTCCACAAAGCTCAATGGATCGAGTGAGCGATGAAGAGTCATCGCATGATCTCGAATGAGGTAATGCATTGGTGGATGCATTTCGAGATCAAGTGGGGGAGCAATATAAGGTAACATTATATGAAGGCACACTTAGAGTCGATGTAGAAATCAAAATCAAGAGAGGGCTGACCCGTGGAATGGTGGACGTGAGGGCCACTATCAACTCAATGCAACTCGTGGAGCGGAGCGACTTGGGTAGAACTCAGTGAAGTATCCAAGCCATATGAAGGGAGTCGACATAGAAGATGGAACATGGAGCTGAGGCACGGAGCTTTCCTTGGATAGAAGTCAAGGGCATGAACTCTTGTAGAGGCAAGAGTGGGATCATGTCATTCCATGGGTTCTTCATTCTGATGGGACAGTCTTATTTTGCAAAGTGCTAAAGATGAAGGGAGCTTTAAGGCACATGCAAGCTACCTCAGAGATGCATTTGATGGAGTAACTAAGGTGATTCAACTTGCGGAGGCAAAGTTAGGATCATGAGACCTTAGTACGGGGCAAGAGGACGCAGAGGCGGGTACTCTTAAAGAATATGCCACAGTGTTGCTATTCAAGTTGTCAGGAACAAGAGGTGCATAGGAAGATTGTGCTGGTAGAGGATAGAGGCCCAAGATCCAGACAATGGTGCACCAACTCTAGCAAAGTCAGGGGACTTCAGGAGCTACTAGGCGATGGACTATCCTAGAGCTATGCTTCATCTAGGTATGACCCAAGAGTGGGTGGACGAAGGGGAATTGCCAGGGGAGCAAACTAAAAATCAGAGATGACGAAGGCCCTACGATGTGTTGGTAGAGGCCATATGTAGATAAGTCGTAGTTCGAGTTCATCACACAAGAATTTGTATGCAATGGAGATGTCAGCAGGAGGTGACATGGTGCGGTGGATCATGGTGGAATAGTTCGTGGCAATGCAATACAGGCAATCTTGTCCCGTGAGGGACAAGATCATGCAGAGGTATGATCAGGAGTTACCAGGAGCTCCACTTTGGTGTACGACACAAGAAGAAGGGCTATGGATTCAAGAAGTGAATATCGTAGTACCGCAGAGGTAGGTCTTCGTGTGTGCATCGAAGCTTGCATTGGATGAAAGCCTTAGTCATCAGCGTATGAGAGCTGTATACCACCGAGGAAGAAGTCCAAGTGCAAGTACCAGTGAGTCCCATGGAGGGGGCCGTGATCATATGAATGATCATGAGCTGTTGGGAGCTCCACTTCAGTGAACAATGCAATGATAAGAAGGGCTGTGGATTCAAGGAGTGAATGCCACAGTACCGCAGAGGCGGGTCTTCCGTGTGTATGCATCAAGCTTGCATCGGATGAAAGCCTTGGTCGTCATATATGGATGTACCACCGAGGGAGTAGTCGATTATAAGTACCGGGAGTCCCATGGAGGGACTTGATTATACTAAGGTATAATCGAAGCAGCTGGAGAGTTGGACTGCTTCAGTTCTCACATTCGCTTAAGGGAGCCCGGCAAGTCAGAGGACAAGGTCGAGTAAGCGAACGTTGCTACTAAGGAAGCTAAGGAGAACAGAATTGGCAGAGCCCTGCAACAAGATGGCGGAGGCCATGCATGAGAGTTGCAGTCTGTCTTTCTATCAACTAAGGAGAATTGCTAGGAGGAGGAAGCGATGACGAGTCCAGTGGGGCTCAGCTACCCAAAAGCAAAGCGTCGGTTAGAAAGGAGGTGGACTCAGAGGAGCGCCACAATACCGCAGAGGCAGATCTACCGATCGCGAAGGAAGGGATGAAGATGCAAGGTAACAGATAGTAGTGCTATGGGCTTGGCAGCACCATGGTTCCGCAGAGGTGGGACTTCCGTGAAGTCATCGATCCCTTGCTCTCATGGAGGGAGAGCATTGGTCTTAAAAGGGGCCGAGGAGGTAGAGAATGCAAAGGCAAACTTCAAGTACCAAGACAGGGTAGAAGAGCAGAGGCCAAGAAACTTTATGAGACCAATGTTGATGGGCTTCTCATCAAGATAGCCGAAATTGAGGGACTTCGGGTTGATGCAAGAGTGCTCGACCAAGGAACGAAGTAGGCAGTACACTATACTATACCTTTCTACTCAGAGGAGTAGGCGGCAAAGGTGATGGAGAAGACGGTACAATCCCAGAGGCGACCAGATCTATCAAAGACTTACTCCAAGTTGGGGGACTCCAAGTTGGGGTAAACTTTTTGCTCTTTTCGGGCAAAACTTCTTGCATTCCAGAAGTTCAATGGCAGTGGGAAGGCGAATCACAGTAGCTAACCCAATATAAGGAGTGCAAACACTTCAAGTGCTTCAGAAGTGTGAGCAAAGAGTAGGCGAATGTTAGTAACCAGCTCAATGCATGAAGTACAAACTTGAGGAGGCAGGCGAAATCGAGTAACCTTTGTCTTCTCAACTCGAGAGAATGGGCGAAACCAAGTATCCCCATTCTCTTAACTCGAGGAGGTGAGCAAAGCCAAGTAACCTTACCTTCTCAACTACGAAGAGAATGGGTGAAGTCAAGTGTCCCAATTCTCTTACTTATCCAGCTGGAGAGTTATGTACAAGTTTAGTGACCCTTCAAAGAAAACTTATAGAAGATAATAGTTGTCAAATCCTCACCATTGGTGATCAGTACTACTGAGAGTAGATTTTTCACTTCATTTTCCAATTGACTAATCTAAAGCGGGAGTGATGCGAACATATTTGGAAGGGACAACCAGTAGAAGAAGGTTCAATGGGCAAACATTATGGAGGAAGGACCTTAAAAACTTCAAAGTCTGCAAGGCGATGCTCGTTAAAGCTCTAACAAGCATCTACCTGGTTCAAGCAATACGAGTTTACTGTGATACTGGCGCATAATAAGGCAAGTCTTTTCCTTCATCAGAGGGATCCGCGATAACCAACAAGGATCAGCACAACTCAACCAACCCCACACCAGATTTGGCCATTGGTGAGTTGACGCAGCATGGCGGATCAAAGTTCGACTACTCAACAACAGCGGTGGAGAGCGGCTAGGAGCCAAAGGGGCGTGTTGTAGCCAAAGTAGAAGATTGAAGATTCAACAGAATGCGAGGAGATGTAGAGTCTACAGTGGCTTCGACAAGGACGTCGAAAGAATAAGTGTGGGAGAATGTCACAGACAACAATGCAAACAAGGTGTTAGGCTTAGTAGTCCTAGTTTGATTTACTTTTTGGCCAAGTTTGGCTTGTAAATGCAAGTGTATCTTATAAGCACTTGTGGAGACTTCGGTCTGTAATAGATCATTATCCTTTGTGTGCAACCTCTTTGAGTTTGTAATGTCCATGGGTGTAATTTGTAGTTGGCTTTATAGAGTATTTTCTTGAGCAGTTGCTTGTGGATCCCGTGGAAATTACTTCTTTTGGCCCGTTTTCTCTTTTGTAAGTCTAAGGGACTCTAGGAGATCTCGGGGAGGGCTGACCCGTGTGGACGGACACGCATGGGTGCCGCACGGCTTAGGCAAATCAGCTAAGGTCGTGACAAATGTGATGTCCAATTTTGTAGGGTCCAAAAAAACTAGGAGACCACTTATGTAAGACTTGAGTCTTCATAAATTCCTGTTGGTATGGATGAATATAGAGAAAAACTCGATATTTATTAACATACTTCCTTCTACTCTGACATTTATCAGGTGACTGTTTCTTTCTTGTGCAGCTGGCATGTGTATTGACAGCCATGCCTTCCTCTGTTATAGTAGTTGCCTTCTAGTAAAGTCCATAGTAAGGTGAGCTCGATCTGAGTTTGGAAGGAGTAGAAGCTGTAATTTTTTGAGACTTACTTTCATCTCCTCTTCGTGCTGTTGTCCTGTATCATACCAAGCAAATTCAGTAAAGGTTAGCATTCCCTCATCATTGATTGGTTGCCTCAGGTGATTTGGAGTGAGAGCTTTACTAATGTAGGCTAGGAGTTGGCCATCTTGCATGTGGATAACAAAATTTCTAACTCTCGATGCATTAATAATAAGCACTTTGTCGAAGTCAGGTAAAACTAGCACCGACGAAGAGTAAGGGCTACAACTTGGTTGTATGATCCCTGTTTCAAGCATCTCATCTTCAGTCCTTATATTTCAATTTTTTGGAGGTGAGGATAATGATATAGCCAAGAGTATACTGCTGGCTTGCCTAGGATGATCAGAATTTGGTGGTCATGTTAATAGTTAGAAAGTAGGTTGCGCAGTTCGACAAAAATATCTGAAAATTTAGTATATTTGAGTTTTTAAATTTTGTTGGCTCCCCCACAAAGTGCTGCTAAAGTTGCATTAGAGAACCATTATTTTCCTTGTTCAAAACTTTCTCTGTTAGCTGTGTGCAAGTCGTCATTACGTTGCTCCCACGTTTCTCGTATAGGATCTCCTATTTCTTATGGCTAAAAAAATTATAATAAATTTTAAAAAAAATTATAATAAATTTAAAAATAATTCAAGGAATATCACCTAGCATAGCCAACCATTTGATGTTGAACATGGCCTCTTAATCATTAAAAGGAAGGTGGAAAAAATTAGCAAGTATCTCTTGGTCCTGTCATAATAATTTCACTCACGGACATCTTTTGTCGTACTTCAAAATTTGGCCGTCAGTGACCTCAACATCTAACCTGCTACACACTTAATTGTGGAGCATTAATTGGGTAGCAACCTTACTATTCATAAAGTTATGAGTGCTCGTGGTGTCAATAAGAACGATGATCGGTTGTTGCTTCATAAGTCTTCCCACTTTCATCATTTGCGGGTTCACATAACCAACAAGAGTATACATCATAAAATCAATCGGCTACTATTCTTCATCCATAACGTCTTCCTCATGCTTTTGGACCTCCTCCTCCATGTCTTCAAGAGGTTCAATCAGTAGGAGGTGGCCCTTTTTGCAGTGATGATCGTAGCTCCAAAGTTTATTGCAATTCCAACAAAGACCCTTTGTCGATCGGTCATGTAGTTCTTCTCTTGTCAATTTTTTTGGCAGCAAAGGATGGCTGAAAGCAGGAGGTTCTTATACCAAGGGTCTATGAGTGGTTCTCATCCTCAGAGCATCTTGGTTGAGTCATTCCTCTTGTACTCGGGTGAAAGAAATTAAAGTTGATACAGTTCGGGGTTGCGGCGCCTTAACCTATATTTTAATCTCCGACTTGAGTCCCACGATAAATATCCCTAATAATTGTCGATCAGTCCAATCATGAAAAAGGTAAAATAATTCCTCAAACCTGGTCTAGTATTCTTAGATCGTGGAGGTTTGTCAGATCTTAGCAAGTTGTCCGTTGATATTCTCATTCTTAGTTGGCCCAAAGTGATTCAACCGTGCTTACTTGAATTGTTTCCATGTCAAAGCCCCATGGTTGTATTCAAGCTAATTATATCATTGTATAGCATCTCCTTCAAGGTGGACAGCGGTGTCCACCATGGAATTCTCCGGTGTTTGGTGATGATAGAAGTAACGTTTGGCGTGCGAAATCCATCCCATTGGGTCTCCTTCTTTCCATCAAGGAAAGTCCATCCTAATGCATGGCTGCCTCATATCAGTGGCTCGTACTTCCTTTTTGAAAAGCCTCTCTAAACTTGCACCTTGCTGGAATTTTATTGGGCTCGGAGATTGGCTCAATCCAAATTCGATGAATAAGGCGCACAATCTGTCCTCAACGCGTGATTCAAACGCCTCCAACTTGGCATCGATTGAACCTTGAGATGTCATTATGTGTGCCTCTAGATCTAAGATGTCAATATCCTTCTTCTTTTGGTGGGTTAGTGATATGAAATAGTTGGGTGGATTGATGGCCGAAAGAGGTGGTGGATCAAGGGTAGATGATTGCAGTTTGGGGCTAAAAGGTTGCTATTTTTGGTTGCTATTAGGGTTGTGATTTAGGGCTGCTATAGGGGTTGCATAGGGGGTATAATGGCTAAGGTTTAAGGTTAAACGAATGGGTTAGAGTTGCTATTAATGATAGCAACGGATTTGGTAGGAACTGGGTGTGGATGCAGCAAATAGTACCCAAGGTAGTGCAACAAAAATTTTTAGCAAAGAATGTGCTATTGTTGCTGCTGTTTGGGACTGTTGTAGAGGCTGTAAGGGGGTTTCAATGATAGAGGTTTAGGGTTAGAAGGGTGGCATAGGGTTGCTGTTGATGATAGCAATCGGTTTGGTAGAGATTGGTGGCCAAAAGGGTGACAGATCAAGTTTACGGTTTAGGGTTGATAGCTTGCGGTTTAGGTTATTGTTGGTACTAAGGTTTGAGGGTGCTTTGGAGGCTACAAAGGATTTTTGTGGTAGTGGTTTAAGGTTGGAAAGGAAGGTTTAGGGTTGCTGTTAGGGCAGCAATCAGTTTAGCAAGGTTCAGTGGCTGCGAAGATAAGGATCAGTGGAAGGTTCGGTGGCTGTGGAAGACTATTGTTTGGGCTACGGTTTGGGTTGGCTATGGAAATCAAAAGAAGGCTACAATGGCTATGTCTTAAGGCTATAGGGGTGCCCTAAAGATAACATAGGTGGCAATAATAATTTCGGTAAGGATCAGATATGGGCGTAGCAAAAAACACCAAAAGGTAGTGCTGCAGAATTCTATGTCGATAAGCTGCTATAGTCGCTATTTTGGGCTGTGACTTTGGGTGCTATTAGGGTAAGAAAAATAGGTTATGAGGGTTGTGTCTTAAGGCTAAAGGGATGCCCTAAAGAGTCTTATGTGGTAGTAGCAAGTTAGTTGGGTTTAGGTGGGTTAAGGAGAAGAAGAAAGACAAAGGTGCAGCAGCAGATTTTTCATCAAAAAACTTCTAGCAGTGAAATCATAATTTTTCAAGAAATTCTTAATGAAATTTTGAGTGAAACTCAAAAGGAATCTATTAGCAAGAAAGAGGTAATATTATCAAAAATTTCGTGGAAGGAAATAACAACAAAATGTTCAGCAAAATCAAAGATTACGAGAAGGTGTTGCTATAGAATTTTTTCTGTAGAAGATTTCAGTAGTATAGTCAAAATTTTTTGCAATAGTGCATAACAAGGAATCAACTAAAACTCAATGGGAATCCAATGGTAAGGGAAAGGTAATGTTGTAAAATAATTTGTAGAAGATATCGACAACAAAAGTTTTGGCAAGATTAAGGAATACGAGAAGGTACTACTATAGCAAAATTTTTTCATCGAAAAATTTCAGTAGTATAGATGAGATTTTTTTTCCAATAGTTCAAAATAAGGATTTAAGTAAAACTTAAAGAGAATTTGCTAGTAAGGAAAAGATAATGCTGACAAAAAATTTATGGAAGAAAACAATTGCAAAAGGTTTAGCAAAATCGAAAATCACAAAGAAGTATGGTAGTAGATTTTTACGTTTAAACTACAACAATTTTGACACAAAAGATGAGCAGGTTATCATAATGATTTTTTGTTGAAACTAAAGGATGATATGAGGATAGGAAGTTATAAAGCCGTGGTAGAAATTTTATAGAAATTTGATCAGTAAAAACATGCAGTTGTAATTCTACGGTGTAACTTTCATCATAAAGATGGAAACTTTACGATGAAAAGTTTATGCAGCAATAGGGGTATAATTTTTTAGAATTTTGGATTAAGGATAACTAAATTGTAGTAGCAGTAATGTTGAAAACTAGAACCTATTGCAATTCATGGGAAGATCAAAGGATGATCTGGGATAGTAGAAATGACGACGGAGTTTGATGACGATCTTTTAGCAATTATGGGAATTGCTTTGGGCGGCTGTGGGGGGCTGATGAATGGTTGTGGAAGGGCAATGAGATGCCAAGAATGCTGCTCTGATACCAAGTGTGAAAACCCTTATAGATTCTAAGCATGAGGTGATCTCTATAGGGGATCAGCCTCCTTGGAACTCTATAGGGGTTCCTCCCTCCTTAGTACTTAAGCCATTAGCTAAAAAAAGATTGGCCTATTCATGATAAAAAGTGGATGATTACAAGGCTATTTAAAGGCCTTTAATCCCTAATTTCTAATAGGACTCCTACTTCAAGACTCATAACCTCAACCAACTCCTGAGTAACTCATAATGCAACAACTCTAAGTCCAACCACCAACCGGCCCATCTAGGGGTGGCTGGTTGCTTTATTGTTTCATAATCCTATTCTAATTTAACCCCTCCTCAACCAACCCCTCTTTAACTAGGATAAGCGGTGGTTAATTAAGGTAACATGCATCTTACTCTCCCCTTAAATATCTTTCTCAATTAATCCTAACCTAGCCGACCTCCTTACTTAATAGAGGTCGGCTAGATAAGATTTATATGAATGCCCTTTAGATTTTATATGATTGCCCTCTTCGATGACACTAATTTAGGACTCCTTTAGCTAGAGCCTTATCAGGCGATCAACCATATAATGCCTCATATGGGGTACATTTAGTTGATGAATGATAAGTTATTTCATACCACCATTCAGCCAAAGGAAGTCACCTTATCCACTCTTTGGGCTGGTCAACAGTGAAATACTGTAAGTAAGTCTCGAGGTATTTATTCACCACTTCTGTTTGGTCATTCGTTTGTGGATGATATGTTGTGCTCATCTTCAATTGGGTGCCTTATAATTAGAAGAGCTCGGTCCAAAATTTACTTATAAATACTCTGTCAGGATCGCTCATAATCGACCTTGGCATCCCCTATAGGTGTACAATATTTTTCACAAAATGTTGAGAAATACTAGTAGTGGTGTAAGGATGTTTCATAGCACAGATATGAGCATATTTGGTTAAACAATCTACTGCTAGAAAGATTATACTTTTACCTTGAGATGGTGGTAGCCCTTCAATGAAATCCATGGAGATGTCAATCAATGCTGAGTCTGGTATGGGTAGTGGTTGTAGTTTTCTTGGATTTGCTACTATTTCACCTTTTTACTACTGGCATATATCACATTTAGATACATAATCATAAATTGATCTTTTCATGTCTTTCCAAAAGAAGTTTTGCTTCACCCTCTTGTATGTTCTTAGAAAACTAGAGTGCCCTACTGAAGGTGAAGAGTGCATCTCATGCAAAATAATTCTGATGTAAGGGGAAGAAGGAACAATCACAATTCAGTCTTTATAGCGTAGGTCCTTCGAATCCCAAGTGTAGTGGCCCATGGAACTCGGATTCTTCTCCAACTTTTCTATGATGTCTCTGGTCTCTGGATCACTCTTTCATTCGTTCCTAATGTCTTTGAGGAAGTCGGTGGAGGGAAGGGAGATGGTTAAAATTTTGGCTTGTCCCGGTACCCATCGTTGTTACTTTGACGAAGATATTTTTTGCTCCAAAAAATATTTAAAACTTCGGTAGTCAGTCTTAATATGGAAGCATCGGTCGATTAGGAAGGGTCTCTACTTAGTGACGGTGTGTATGATAGTAAGCATTTCTTTATCATACATGGACATTTTGAGATGGGAGGGAGACAAAGCTTTGCTGGTGTAAGCAAGGGGTCGGCTATCTTGCATTAAAATAGCCACATTTCCAATTCCGGACGTGTCGACCTTAATCATGAAGGTGCAGTTGAAATCGGGTAGTGCTAGGACCAGCATCGTTGTCATGGCTGTCTTTAGTTGTCCAAAGGCTATAGAAGCTTTATCCGACAAGCTTTATCTGACCAAAAAAATGAGTCTTTCTTTAGTAGTGATGTGAGTGGAGCACTAATCTTGTCATAATCTTTCACAAATTTTCGATAGTAGTCCATGAGTCCAAGGAACCCGCGCAGCTTCGATCTTCGTCGAGTCTATCGCCACTCCATCCTCTGATATAATGTGCCCTAGATACTCCACTTTACATTATAAAAATATGCACTTGGATTGTTTAACATAAAGGATATTCTTCCGAAGAATCATTAGAACAATTCGTAAGTACTAAAAATATATATCAATTGTAGGGCTGTAAATAAGGATATCATCAAAAAATACAAATACAAACTTACATATAAACCTTTGAAAAATGTCATTCATTAAGCTTTGAAAAGTAGAAGGAGCATTCGTAAGTTGGAAGGGTATTACCGAAACTCGTAGTGGTCATTATGTTTGTGGAATGTAGTTTTCAGAACATCTTTAGTACATACCCGAATTTGATGATACCCAGAATAGAGATCCAATTTAGTGAAGACTCGGGCTCCTTTTAGTTCATCTAAGAGCTCATCTACTACTGGTATAGGGTCCTTGATGGTGATGGTGTTCAAAGCCTGATAATCAATGCACATCTCAACATACCATCTTTCTTACGTAGTAGCAACACCGGCGAGGAGTAATGGCTACCGTTTGGTCGAATTACTCCACTATCGAGCATCTCCTTGATGATGTTCTCAATCTCGTCCTTCTACTAGTGAAGATAGTGGTACAGTCTCAAATTTGTTGAAGGTTTGCCCAACAAAATAGGAATACGGTGGTCATGCGACCGGTTAGGGGGAAGCCCACGCGGCTCCATGAAAACATTCACGAATTTATCCAATAAGAGGACAAGCTTAGGATCTGAATTTTATGCTTTTTCCTCCTTTGATGGCTGCTGGACATGCATAAAAAATCCATAATTTGTTTTATGTAGCACCTTCTTCATTCGCTGTATCAAAATGGTGGAAATATGGCTCCCGCGCTTGCCTCGCAATGTCTCCCTTTATAATAAAACTTCATGATTAATTTAGAGAAATTTCAAGAGATGTCACATAATATTGTAATACATTCAATCCCAAGTATGGCTTCGTAGTCATCAATGGGCAGGAGAAAGAAATCGGCTACCACTTCTTGGTCTTGTATGAGCAATTTTACCCATGGGCACTATTGGTCGTAATTGAGGTTTGGCCATTAGCGACCTTTATGTTGAACTTGTTGCAACCTTCGATTTGTAGTGCCATACATACAACAACGTTGCTATTGAGGAAGTTATTTGTGCTGCCTATATCGATGAGAATGGTGATGGGTTGCTGTTTAAGAAGTCCTCCAACTTTCCTCGTCTGCGGGTTGGAGTAGCCGGCCAGCATATGTACTGCATAGTCAGTCGGTTGGGGCTCTTCCTCCATGGCTTCATCTTTATGTTCAAGGCTTTCTTTAGATGGCTTGCTGTCCTCATCCTCTACTGGTTCAATCACGAGGAGCCAACCCTTTTTGCGATGATGTTCTCAACTCCACAGTTTATCATAGTGCCAACACAACCCCTTGGTCGATCATTCACGAAGCTCATCTCTTGTTAATTTTTTTGGTGCAAGGGCTCAGATGGTAGTAGAGGGGACTGAAAGCTTCGACATGGCTGATCGGGGAGTGACCCTTGTCCTTCGTACTTCATTGTTCAATCATTCTTCCTATATTCTTACGTAGGAAATCACTGCTATAAGAGTGTATGGTTGTCGCGTCTTTACTTCTCCTCAAATCTCTAGCTTTAGGCGCTTGATAAAAGTCTCTAAAAGTTACTTTTTAGACCAATTCATAGTTTGCTTAGGTGAACATTCAAATCTTATTTGGTATTCATGTATTGTAGAGGTTTACCAAATCTTCGCCAATTGTTTATCGATGTTGTCAAAATCGGTTGGTCCAAAGCGATTTAGTAGTCCTTCCTTGAATCGTTACTAAGAGAGACCTCTATGGGTGTGCTGATACTAATTAAACCACTGAATAGCATCTCCCTTAAGGTGGATGGCAGCAATCACCACCCTTAGCATCAGTAGTTTAATAGAACCGAAAATAACATTCCGCACGCGTGATCCATCCGATCGGGTCTCCTTCTTCCCATCTAGGGAAGTCAACCTTCATACACAAAGTGTCTAGATCAGGGATGATGTGACCATGCTCTTGAGGATTATCTCGCTGATATGAAGTTTCTCTTTGTTATGATTTCTTTGGGCTAGGTGGTCGGTGCATGCTGAATTCGACGAAAATGGATCATATCTTCTCCTCTATGCAACTTTTAAAGGCTTCAATTAGTGTTGATGGCCTTATCTGATGCCATGGTATAGGCCTCTAGATCTATAATATTGAGATTCTTTTTCTATTGTCGGGTTAGTGGCATAAGAATTTTTTTTTTTTGAGAAAAGGTGGCCGATTGATTTGGGTGGATGTTTAGGATCAATTTAGGGTACAATTTAGAGGGTTTCATAGTGAGGATGGTAGGGTTGCAGATAAGAGAAAGAGAGTCCAAAAACCCACAAAAGACAACACTCAAATCCGATGGAATTTGACAAAGAAAGGTGCTGCGATGTGCTGTCCTACCGAATATATTTTACGTCAAAGAAATAATAAATTCTTGACATAAATCTCAAAGGAAAATTTGAGGAAAATATGTAGAAATCCTTAGTTCAAATGTGATCAATATCAGCAAAAAATTTAACAAAATTTCAGCAGAGTAATGATAGGAAAATAGAGAAAAAGTTGGAAGCCAATTTTCTTCGTCATAAAATTTTAACACTGCGTAATAAAGAATTAAGGCATAATAAAACTAGTTTCAGAAGGAATTGTTTCCAGATATCAATTGTAGATGAAAGCTAAGATGATCTATGAAATTATATAAATATTAAGGATGAACAATAATTTAGTTTCAAGAGGCCAACAAGCGATTGAAAATTTTTACAGCGTTTTGCCTTTGCAATACTGATAATATTTACGACAGTCAAAATTTACAGTGAATAAAATATAAAAAATTCTTCAATATGTAAGGTAAAGGATCTTGAAGTATTGAAGAGGCGTGGGTGATGAAAATATACCAGATCTCTAGTTCAAATGCAGGGGGTAGCAGCAGATTGATTTGATCTGCGGCTTGGGTGGAAGGTGAAGGTGCTTGTCATAGCAATTGTGGGAATTGCTTGGCTTTATGGAGGTGGTAGAGATGGCAGCAAGGGTAGCAAGATTGTTGCTCTGATACTAGATGATGGAACCCCAAAAGGAGCCCTATAGATTTTGATCTCTGAGAGGGATCAACCCTTGGAATGCTATAGGGATTCCTCTCTCCTAGAACTTGGCACAAGGCTGAATAAAAGATTAATCTTGCTTGATAAATGAGAGGGGGATGCTATATTATTATATAGGGTTCTAAATCCTAGCCCATGGGGTGCTTGTCTAAGTAAAATTATCCTTTGCCCCTTCTATAGCCGACCTGCTTTAATAGGAACAAAGTACGGGTAGGTTGGCTCTATAGCTGACCTAAGCACGGGAAAACCCTGGTCGACTAGCCTAGTAAAGGGGGCGACAGCCACTAAACCCTAAGGCCCCAATCTAACCCCTAGTCATACTTCTTTATAGGATAGAAGTAGCTAGGTGAGTTTTTATTACAATCTCACAGGGTTATTGATTGTTCTAGGGTGATTAGGAATCAACCCTGTTGGAGTCATATCATAGTGTTCCATATGTGAAAGCTATTCTATCAGGTCTCCCTCTTTCCATTGAAGGAAGTCCACTCTCATGTGTAGCTACATCAAATTAGTGGCACATTCTTCCTTTTAGGAGGCCTCTCTTAACTTTCACCTTGCTACAATTTTGTTAGGCTTGGAGATTTGCCAATTCTAAATTCTGTGAAGAGGGAGTCTATACTCCAAATGCATCTCAAAGGCCTCCAACTTGGCACTGATCAGATCTACTAATGCTATAGCTTAAGACCCTAGATCTATGGTGTCAAGATCTTTCTTTTGCTATTGGGTCAATAGTATGAATTGGTTAGGTGGAGTGGTAGCCGAAAGAGGTGATGGATCAAGGGTAGATAGCTGTGGTTTGGGGCTCAGGTTGCTGTTTTTGGTTGCCATTGGGGCTGTGATTTATAGCTGCTATAGGGGTCATATAGGGGGTATGATAGCTGAGGTTTAAGGTTAGAGGAATGGTTTAGGGTTGCTATTGATGACAACAATAGATTGGTAGGTTTCGGGTGTGGATGCAACAAGCAGTACCAAAGGTAGTGCAGCAAAATTTTTTATGAAAGAGGGTGTTGTTGATACTACTATTTGGGGCTATTATAGAGGCTGTAATGGGGGTTTGGTGATAGACATTTAGGGTTAGAGGGGAGGCTTAAGGTTGCTATTGATGGCAGCAACCAGTTTGGTAGGGATTGGTGGCCAAATGGGTGATGGATCAAGGTTGCTATTTAGGGTGCTATTTGGGCTACAGGATTTGGGGGTTGTTAGGGTTGGCTATGGATTATAGAAATAGGCTACGATGGCTATGTCTTAAGGCTAGAGGGGTGCCCTAAAGATAATATGTTTGATAACAACAGGATGGGTAGTGTTTTGGTGGTTTGCAAGAAGAAGAACGATAAAAGGTATAATAGTAGAATTTTTCATTGAAAAAATTTCAGTAGTATAAATGTAATTTTTTTCAATAGTTCGTAACAAGAATTTGAGTAAAACTTAATGGGAATCCACTATTAAGGGAAAGATAATGTCAATAAAAAATTTGTTGGAGAATATGACATAAAAGAATTCAACAAGATCAAGAAATACAAGAAGGTGCTATGGTAGAATTTTACGTTAGAGGTCCAGTAGCTTGGATGTAAAAGATCAGTAATTTATATCAATAATTTTTGCATAAAACCAAAAGAAAATATGCTGTTAAGGAGTGCCAAAGCTAATGTAAAAAACTTATAAAAGATCGGGTAGAAAAATAATGGTAGCAAGATTAAAATATGTAGTAATATTTAGCTGAGTTCTGTAGCGTAACTTTCATCATAAAAATAGTAACTTTACGATGAAGAGTTATGCAAGGTAATAGATGAATACTTTTTGGGTTTAAGGCTAATTAAATTATAGTAGCAGTAAGGTAGAATACCAGAACCTGATGCAATTCTTTAGGGAGATCAAAAGGTGATCTACAGTAGTGGAGATGACGACGAAATTCCGTGATGATCTAAGCAATTAAGGGAATTGCTTAGGTGACTAAGGAAGGATGATGGGTAGCTGTGGAAGGGCAGTGAGATGCTAAGAACACTGCTTTGATATAAAGTGGTAGAACCCTTATAGATTCTAAGCTTGGGGTTGATCTCTATAGGGGATCGGCCTCTTAGAACTCTATAGGAGTTCCCTCCAAGGTTTTCTGCATAATGGATGAAAGGAATTTGATCTATTGATAGTAAAAAGGGGTGGCTACATGAGCTTATATAGGGACTCAAAACCCTAACTCCTAATAGGACTCATATTCCATGAAGATCCAACTCCTAGTGAATCTCCTACTCCAAGTAAACTAAGACTCCAACTCCTAATTTAACTCCTAATCAGCCCTAGAGAGAATCCTAACTAAATGAAACTCTCCCTCTCTAACCCTAGTTGGCCTCCCAAATAGGTGGTGGTAGCGGCTAGGAGACCCCCACTCCATGAGGACTCCTCTCTAACTCTAGAGATAGTCCTAAGCTAAGGGAGACTCAGTCCTAACTCTAGAAGAGTCCCAACCCTTGAAGGAACTCAACCCTAGTCGACTTCCCCTCATCAAGGTGGGTAGCCAATTGGGTTGATGACATGCTTGACTTGGTTGACTTTAACTCGAATCTAACTCTAACTCCAGTTCAGTCGAATCCTAACCCTACTAGAATTTAGGCTAATTTATTATAATGGACTCAAATCTTCTCCTAGCCGACCTAATGTCTAGTCTAGGTTAGCAAACAAGGCTAAATCTAAGGACTCGACTTAATCGACTAGGACCTGACTCAATTATGGTCTTAACAATACACTGTAGCTATGATATTATCATTTGTCTCTATATGCTCCATTTCTTTTTCCCTTTTATTGCTCTTTTTAGGTTACTTACATTGATTCTTATAATGTCCTTTCTCACCATAATTGTAGTAACTAATATCTTTCATGATCTTGATTTGCTTCTACCTATGTATGAACCACTTCTATCCTTGGACTTAAATATTCTTTTATTCTCTAAGATAAGTTCTTGTGAATTAATCTAAGATGTTAATGAATTCTTTCTCTTCAACTCTTTATTCAACAAATTGCTTATTACTTGGCTCATGGTGACAATACCATCTGGATCAAAATTGCTGAGGGAAACCACTAGTGTCTCCTAACTTTCTAGTAATGAATTAAAAAGTAACAATATCTACAACTCATCATCAAGAGATATTTTCATAGAGGATAATTGGTTAGTGATATTTTGTATTTCATTAAAATACTCAGCAATAGAAGCACCCTCTTTATATTTCAAGTTCACAAGTTTTCTGATCAAGAAAGCCTTATTGCTAGTCATTTTTCTCTTAAACTTTCGACTTTTTCAAAAGAGAGTATGTAAAATTTTCAATAGAACAATGTGAAAAAGACACTATCATCGAGCCACTATCGAATAAACCTAATCATTTTTTAATCTAACTTCTACTACTCATCATTTGTCATAGTTGTGGGCTTTACACTATCCCCTTGCAGAGGTTCATACAAAATCCTTGTAATACAAGAGATCTTCCATTCTTAGTTTTCATATCCTCTAGTTTGTTCATTCAAGCTAAACATGCGGGAAACACTACTAGCCTCTATGTTCATACATATAAATTAAATGTCACTAAAACCCTACTCCGATATCAATTGATGGGATAAAGATTTTTTTATATAGGAACAAATACGAGTAGGCCATAACATATAATGAAAAAATTAAATGAAAAACACAATCACATAGAACGTTGGGATTTACATTGAAAACCCCTCCAACATGAAAGAGAAAAACTATGGGAAAGCCAAATAAGCAAATCCACTGTGAAATAGTGAACGTATAAATCTCGAAGTCTCTTGCCCAAAATCTCACTCATCAATTAAGAGAATAATAAGGATACAAGGATTACATCACCGTGCATGTTGCCCTTGTCTTCTTCACTTTTCTTATTCTCTTGTTCCTTTGTCCTTAAATTGCTACTACTGTGGTTTCTCCCAGCCACGACCATAGTGATCGTAAGTCCTCTTTCTTTTCAGCCCTAGCTGCCATAAGTCTAGGTTGAATGAGTAAGGGTTAAAATCAAAAGAGAAAGGGTTTTAATAATTGAAGTAGGCTGTCAGTTATTAAGGACCATCATGGGTTGAATAAATAGGCCATGTGCCCAACAATTGCGAGCTCTCTTTAGGAGTTGGATGGGTATCCATTGCTAAGGTTTGCAGGTGGTGAAGGTGGTGGTGCGCAGGGGGTGGAATGGACTCATAGGTCTACTTCTTCTTCCTCATCATGTCTTTATTGTTCTTGGCCCTGATCTTTAGTGAAAGAAATGAAGAACCCTTATTTCCAAGCATCTGTTCATCCATTGTATCCATCCTTTCCAAATGCAATCTCCATGGAATTAGAGAACGTAGCACGATGGACCCTATCGATTTCCCTTCGGTGTCTTGTCTTTACGATTTCAGGCTTCGGGTGAGTAATGAGAAAGGCTTATCGATGGGTAGAACTATTGCATCTCTATAGTACTAAGGACTCCATGCTTGGACCTTGCTCTCAATAAGACTTCAGAGTGAGCCATCAATCTCATCATTGTCATTGTCGAAGATCAATGCAACATAAAGAATCTTCAAGACCAAAGATTGGGCACCCTTAGCTTTTTCACAGGGGCTCTTTCTCCACCTCAAGGCCTATGTTTAGCTAGCTGAACAATCTATAGGAGACAACGATCCCAACAAAGAGTAAGTGGAGGAACTCCTTGTTGAGAATTGATTCATAGTAGTTATCTAGGTAGTTACCATGTTCTAAGTAGTTGTAGGCATGTTCTAAGTAGTGGCCTATGATCTAGGAGTTGTGCGGATAGTGCCTACACTCACTCAATTATAGGTGAGATGATAGGGTGAGGTGGTAACTATTAGGTCCTATAAATAGGACTATAGTTCATGAAGCAAGATAGTGTAGTTTGATAGCATTCTCTTTTAATTACATCATAGTATTATATTTTTATTGTTTTCCTGCTCCTCTATCCCCAATAGTTGTGGTATCAAAGCTAAGTTTTCATATGAACTAGGCATTATAACTTTCAGTGGCAATTCCATGTCTTAACCCCTTATATCTTTTCGGATAAGTGCTATGAATTTTTTAGTATCAAGATGAAGACTTTATTCAAGTCTCAAGATCTTTGGGACTTAATAGAGAATGGATATATAGATCCAGATGAAGAAACCAGAATAAGAGAGAATAAAAAGGACTCCGAAATATTGTTATTCATTCAACAAGCTGCACATGAGACAATCTTCTCAAGAATTACAATAGCGATGACCTCAAAGCAAGCTTGTTTGATACTTCAAAATAAATTTTAAGGCTCATCGAGGGTGGTTATAGAAAAATTTTGATAGGAACCCTTAGGTTTTATCATAGAAAAGGTAGATAAATGATCACTTCAAAAGGATCGAGCCTCCTTGATCATTATGAGGGAATCAACCCTCCTTGGGTTATGGCCAATAAGCTAAGACATAACTTTTTTCATTGATGCAAATAAATTTGTTACACCCTTATTTATAGAGACATCTATCGAACTCCTACTTGGACTCCTAATCAAATAGACTTCTTTACTAAATCTAACTCCTAGTTGAGCTTGGACTCCTAATCAAATAGACTCCTAATCCAACTATAACTTGGGCTCCTAATCAAATAGACTTCTAATCGACTTGATTGGACCAACCATTATGACTCAATATAGGATATGACTCAATAAATATGGACCTAACCCTTTTAGGGTCCTATCAGACCCACCCTCTTTAAATCAAGTCTATCCTCAAGGCTGAGAAGTATAATATTTTAGGAGTGCTTTAGTCTAGGATATTTGCCACATATCACAACTCTTTGATCGATTAAGTAGGGTCTCCACTTGGTGTAAGCAATAGTTCAATCTTCTCGTGCAGTTGTCATTATAATATTCTGAAGAACCCTTTATATCCGATGGTTACTAGAAGCTGTGACCTTGCTTCTACGTCTTCCTTTGAGAATCACCTATTTTTCATTAATAAAAAACATCATAATCTGTTTAGAAAAATTTTAAGAGATATCATCCAAGGTTAACAGCTATTTAATTCTATGCATCACTTCAAAATTCTCCAAGGGTATTAGAAAGAAATCCACCAACAGTTCTTGGCCTTGTATAATTTGTTTGAAGAGCACTTGCTATCACTAGTTAGAATTTGTCCATCAGCAACCTTGACTTTGAATTTGTCATAGCCTTCAATGTGATAGGCCAATCGGCTAGTAAGCTTTCTATCCATAGAATTATTAGTGCTACCAGTATCAATTAAAATACTAATAGGTTACTATTTCAAAATTCCTTCAGTTTTCATAGTTTGTGGATTAGAGCAGTCAGCTGATGCATGTATTGTATGTGTGATAGATCCAATATCTTTATTAGAATGTATACCTTTATAATTGGAGTCCATATTACTCGTTTTCATTAGTTTAATTATTAGAAGCTGATCCTATTTGCATCGATTTTCCTGACTCCATTTTTAATCACAATGCTAGCATAACCCTTTTACTAATCTTTTCTTGAGCTCTTCTTTAGTCATTCTTTGAGGGATAAGGTTGTGAGTGGAGGTAGGTGGGGCCAACGAGTTACTGATTACTTGTCTGTTGATGCTTTTATTTTTGCGATTGTCTATATTGAGTTTCTCCTTATGTACACGGGCGAAGGATATGGCATCCATCATGGTACGGGGTTGACGAGCTTTAATTTTGCATCAAATATCTGAATTGAGCCCTTCAATGAATATCCCTACCAGTTATTTCTAAGATCAATCTCAGATTTGATTAAACAGGTGCTCAAATATACTCTTGTACTCTTATACAGTGGAAGTCTAATGGATTTTGGTGAGTTGCCATCCATTTTCTTATACTCTGATGGTATGAAGCGAATCAGGAGTCCTCTCTTGAATTACTCCCATGAGAGTCCTCCATGTTTGTGTTCATATCAATCATACCAATAGAGTGC
Source organism: Ensete glaucum (assembly GCA_021527575.1). Classification (NCBI taxonomy): domain Eukaryota; kingdom Viridiplantae; phylum Streptophyta; class Magnoliopsida; order Zingiberales; family Musaceae; genus Ensete; species Ensete glaucum. The sequence continues at coordinate 36,716,045 of CM038555.1, forward strand.
ATCTCTCTCGAGTTGAATCGAAGGTATCTCCATCTTAGATTCCTCCAAATCCTATGGAAACAAAAAGCTTTTCAGCCTGTGAGATTAAGCTAATTGGGTCTCCATCTTTCCATCTGGGGAACTCTACCCTCATGCGTGGGTATCTTGAGTTCTACTCTTGATTATATTTTTCAAATCGGCACCCCTCAAGGTTGGAACTTTCACCATGTTGAGATTTGTTGAGGCTCTCTGATAGACTTCTTCTGAATTCGTTGAAGAGTTCTTGCAATCTTTCTTCCATGCTAGCCTTGAAAGCTTCAAGCTTTGTATCTATTGCATTATCCATAGCCGTCACGTAGGATTGTAGATCAGTGATGTTCAGTTCTTTTTTCTGTTATCAAGTTAAGGGCATCAGTTTTGTCTCCCATGGTGTAGTTGTAGAGGAAGTGGGCGCTTATGACAACGAGAGATTACTGGTTGTGGGTAGCATGATATGTGGGAAGAATTCGTTGTTGTGGTCTGCTAAAGGGTAGCGGTGTGCAGACAGTGAGCAGATCACTACTACGATCTTCTGAAGACAACATTGATTGCTGCAACATATCAATTGGGGATGCGTGTCGGTTGAGGAGGGTGAGGCTATGGTGGACAGAGGAAAGGGGAATGTAGTGACGACTATGGTGGCTGGGCTACAGTGATGTGAAACAATAAGGCAAGAAGATGGCAGTAATGATAGTTGTCACTAGCAAAGGAAGGAGAGGGCAGCGGGATACTATTGGCAACAATGATGATGGCAAAGAGAAGCAACAACGGTGCAACCGAGAGGTTACTGTCAATGTGTCAATGCCAACAATGAATAGGGGAGGGACAGCGGCGACAATCAATGACAACAAAATTAGTGACAACTGTTGAAGGAAAAGGCAGGATGATGGCAGCGCTGGGGGGGGGGTGGGTTGGGCGGTGGGGTGGATCATTACTGTTGATAGTTGGGAGGTGATGATGGTGGCTGAAGGCGGCTACTATGGTCATTGAGGAGTGGTCACTTGGCAAGGAAGGGGGGCAATAAGATCTTGCCTAAGCAAGCTAAAGGCATGCTGATAGCATTGTAAAAGGCAAGAACCAAGGATGATAGCATTGGGATCTATAGGTAGGGGAGGAGGAAGAGGAGAGAAAGGGACTGGAGGTGCAATTGGCAATAGGTGTTGGCTAGGGCTATGGGCAGGAGGGTTGTGCATTGCAGTGGGAGGTAGCAGCGACAACACTATTGTGTATGGCAACGCTGAGGCAAAGGAGGGTGCTGTTGCGTGGGGCTATAGGCAGCAGATGGGGGGGGGGGGGGGGGGAGGGGGCAGTAACAGTGGCATAAGAGGTGCGATGGCAAGGGATGGGCAGCGATGGTAGTTGCAGGGGAGGAGCAACACTAGAACAATGATGACAACGATAGATCACCGTGGTTGAACAGCGTGCATGGCGCTTGCCAAGGGGTAAAAGGGAGATCATGTAAGCAAGGAAGGAATGCCGAGAGATCGAGATCGTGAGTGGTTGAGGCACAAGGCTGCGATGGCCACTGTTGATGATAGATGGCTACAATTAGAATAGAGGAGGAAGAAGGCACGGTTGGAGTGGAAGGCAATGACAGTGTCATGGCTAGGAAGTAGTGGCTACGAGTGAGGAAGCAGCGGCTAACAAGCAATGAGGGGGTAAATTCTCTATTTTGAGGTAGGAAGAAGACTGAAGGAGAGGTAGAGGAGGCAGCGGGAGGGGCAGTAACACTATTGTGTGTGCGTGGAGAGGAAGGTAGCAACAATGACGATGACGACGGCTTTGGCTACACTGTGATGGTTGGATTGCACGAAGATGGCTACATGATCTTGGAGGGGAAGTTGCAGCAAAGATTGATAGTGGAATTGTAACGAGAATGTCGAGAATCACTATTCTGATACTAGATGATAGGAATCCTAGGGTTCTATCGTAGAAAAAGGAGATAAACAATCACTTCGAGGGGATCGAGCCTCCTTGATCACTTCAAGGGGATCGGCCTCCTTGATCTCTATAGGGGATCGACAATTCTTGGGTTATGGCAAATAGGCTAAAACATAACTTTCTTCATTGATGTAAACAAAAGTGTTACACCCTTATTTATAGAGACTTCTATCCAACTCCTACTTGGACTCCTAGCTGAATATAACTCCTAATTGAGCTTGGACTCCTAATTAAATATACTCCTAATCTAACTCCTACTTTGACTCCTACTCAAATAGATTTCTAATTGACTTGGCTAGACCAACCATTATGATTCAATAGAAAACATGATTCAATAGATGTGGACCCAACCCTATTAGGGTTCTATCAAACTTCATACCCTTCATCATGAGTTTGAAATTTTATCCATGAAAAGTAATAAATCAGTGTAAGATTTTCTTTCTTGAGTGATTGAAATTGATAGTCAAATTAAATCTTATGGCGAACATCTTTATGATCATATAATTATTGTAAAAGTTTTGAAAAGTTTAACTATGAAATTTGATCATGTTGTTACCACAAATGAGGAGTCAAAAGATTTATCTACTTTTTATTTGATGAATTAATGGGTCCCATGTAAGCACATGAAACAAAGTTGAATAGGTCACTTGAAAAAAGTGAATAAAAAATATTTTAGGTTAAGGGATAATCTTTTACTTTAAAAGAAGATAAAAAATCAATAGAAAGAGGGCATGGCATAGGAGGATTTCGTGGTAGAGGAAATAGAAGAAGAGGACACTTCAATGGGCATGAGGAACAAAAGCAATTAAACTATGACAAAAAAACTACAAGAGTGGAATTCAATGTCACTATTATAAAATGTTAGGTCACTTGAAGATAGATTGTTGGAAACGATAAAAGTAAATAAGCTATATGTGTTAGGAAACCTTATCAGAAGCATCACATGTGTAGCTAAAAAATAAAATAAAAAAGTCTCCTAAGTTGGTCAAATTATTGTATGATGATTGGTGTGTAAAAAATTACAAAATTAAAAAATTTATGTATTGCGTATTAGATGTGTTATCTAGGGAGATCGTATATCCCTAAAAACCTAGATTTGTAGGTGTAGATGAAGGAGGTCAGATGCCCTCCTCTTTAGTGATATCCACATAGTGGATGCGGGATCTCCTTTTCCAAGATCTATCATCAAAGGAGAAGAGGAGGCTGAGGAGAATAAGAAGGGCAACCACTAGATGCTCTCGCCTATGAACCTTAATGAATCCTGCCCTATTAGGTATTTGATCTCTATCTAATTACCTAAACCTATTAGATTAGTGGATCTATATCTAATAATATCTTATTAGCTCTTATTGGATCTCATCCATAGGATCCAACATTAAAGGGGCTTATTGGATATCCAATAAAATAGGGGCCCTATGGATATCTCAAATCCAAATCTCTATTTGTCGCAACATCCACCATATGTGTAGGACCCTCTAGGCCCAATACAGAGTTGGCGATGACTTGTACCTATCAAAACTCCTTCTGATTTAGTGAATTGTTATCCCATACAATTCACTCAACTCATCGATTATTGATGTATTAGGCCACTATGCCATAGTCCTCAGATGGTACAAGAGGATCTAATCTATTGGACCTGTTTATTCATCATTACCATGTATCTATAGTCCCTCATCAATCTAATATCCCAAAGATCGTATATAAGCATGGTATTATCAGAGTTTTCAATATGAGTTATCCAATTAGCTTTGTTCTCATCAAATTAGATCCTATATTAATGGGCTTCTTGCATGAGGCCCAATTAGAATCTAAAGAAGATTATTGGATAGAGATCTAATAATCTAAGATTAGTGGGTAATTGGATGGAGATCCAATACCCACTAAGGCAGGATGCACTAGGGTTTTGGTGGCTCTCTATAAATAGGAGGTAGATGTGGCTCTTATATGATAGGTTGCACCTTTTGCCGCCCCCCTTTATTCTCCTTCTCTCCCTCTCCTTCTCAATTGATCAACCCCTCTCTGGTGCAAGAGGGCCATGAAGAAGATAGAGGATCTTCTTCCACATTTATTACAAGAAGTTGTGCAAGAGCAATGAGATTTGAGACTGCGATTGAAGAAGTATCACTGAGATTTGAGACTGAGATTTGGATACTGCTAGAGAGGAACACACTTGACTTTCTTCATCCTCTCTAGTAATCCATAATTTGGATACCATAAAGAAGATTGGAAATTTAGGGATATACGATCTACCTAGGTAAACAATCTCTTACATGTTGTAGTTTTTCGATTTTGAGATTTTAAGCACACCAATTTTTGTATTAAAATTTTGATCTACTTAGAAAACCAATTTTGTTTTGATCTTCTGCATTTCATGTGATGCTCCCACTTGATTTCCTAGTAGTGGTATTAGAGCTAAGGTTGTTCGTGCAAAATATTAGTTTTAAACTATATGTGATGAGATTGATATACGTAAATTATTTTATGTGTACCTTGCTATGATTTTTCGTGGTTAATCAGATTTGGACAATGCTTTTTCTTGTTATAAAAATATATTGTAGAGAGGTGTTCTAAGGTCCTTTGATGTCAAAATTATTGGTATAAAGAAAAGGAGAAAGGGTAGCAACTGTTGCTGCCCTACGACATGACCAAAGGCTACTTGCAGCATTGGCCGAGAATAAGTGTTAGGACCCAGCTGAGTCGGGTCATAGTCAATTGAGTTGAGTCCTTAGATTAGGCCATATTGGCTAACCTAGACCTGACATTAGGTCGGCTATAAAAATATTTGAGTCCATTGTAATAAATCAGTCCAAATCCTAATAGGGTTAGGATTCGACTAAACTAGAGTCAAAGTTGGATTTGGATCAGAGTCAACTAAGTCAAACTTATAATCAACCCAATGGGCTGCCCACTTTGATGAGGGGAAGTCGGTTAAGGTTGAGAGGAGGAGTTACGATCAAAGCGACACTATAAGGGGTGGTCACAAGTGTGGGGATTTCAGTTTGGGTGGGGGTGAATTAGTGTTGATGAGAAATCTTCATTGATTTAAAAAATTTACCCAATTAAAACCATATCGAAAATGCATTTAAGTGTAGAGATGTTTGTAATAGTATAAGTAAAGATAATAGATAGTTAAATAACAGAGTAATAAAGTTAAAGAGCAAAGAAGAGGAAGCAAACCGATTTTATAGTGGTTCAGTCTTGTGACCTAGGTCCACTTCCCGATTCCTCCTCTGTGGAGGCCACCAGCTTCCACTATTGATCTTCCTTCAATAGGTGAAGATCAACTACCCTCTTATAGGGTAGGAGAGAACCTTTACAAGACTTGAAGCTCTCCCTTAGACAAAAAATTACACAAGATGAAATGAGGAGAAGCTCTCAATTACAACAATATTTTCATAAGATTTTTGCTCTTAATTGCTTACATACCTCAGGCAAGAAAGGGTGGGGTATTTATAGGCCCAAAATGCCTTCAAAAATGGAGCAAAAAATCAATTTTTAAGTGATTCCGAGGTGCTAGTCTTGAATATTGCGTTCTAGGTAGTTCAGCCGCTTGACAATCTAGGAGACTATTCTGGGTGGTTCAGCTGCTTAACAGTCTGGGTGGTTCAATCACCCAGTCTAGGCAGTTAAACCACCTGACACACCTTTGAAGGCTGTGTCATCTTAGAGACCGTGTCTTCGAAGAGCATGCCTTATTTGATCTTGGATTACTGAAATGACTTTCATAATGAGTCCAAATCAACCCTAATTAAGGCCTAATGGCTTCTTAATTGAATTAATAAAACTAACTTTCATTATGATGCTAATTACAACACTCAACGTACAATCTTCATTGTCCGATCGTCTCTTCAGCAAACTCCCGACATATTTCCGATGAACCCCCGACGAACTCATGATTTCCTTCGGTGAACTTCCAATGAACTTGCAACATTCTTCCAGTGAACTCTCGGTGAGCTCTCGACAACCTATCGGTGAACTCCCGATGAACTTTCCGGTGAACTCCCGACGAGCTCCCGACATCCTGTTGGTGACCTCTGACAAACTTCCCAACAAACCTCTGGTGAGCTCTCGACGAGTTTCGGATAACATCATCTAAACATTGATCGACCTCTGGTGAACTCTCAGCGAGCTCCCACCATGTCATCCGAAGCTTGGCCCGATGCTCGAACCTAACTCCGGCCCGACATCTGATTATAATGCCATTTCACCATCGTAGTTAATCCTACATCATTTTCTTTAACACACAAGTTAGATCATAAAACTCATCAATTAATTCATCATCAAAAATCCAAAATTCAACAATCTCCCTCTTTTTAATGATGACAACCACTTTTTAATGTATATATCATAGGATAAATACTATAAACTTAAATTCAAAAGAACCTATCACTTTTAAATTCAAGTATAGTATTTTCATAATTTAACCATTCATGATACCATACATAATAAAATTTACAAAGCATTCTTCTTCTTGGTATCATATGATAAATAATTTTAATTAATATGTTTCACATAATAAATATTTTAAATATTCACTTTATGTCAAAAATCATGACACCATACATGATAAAATTTTCAAAGTAATCATCTTTTCTTGGTATCATATAAACATTTTAAAGATTTTAAAATACATATTTCTCGTACGTCATCAATTATGTCATTTCTCTCCCTTTGTCATCAACAAAAAGGAGAAATGTTCAATTCATATATGAACATTTATCATAAATATCTATCATTTCAATGTTTATCATTTTTGAATATTTATCAATAAGGAGAAATGTTCAATATACCTTTTCAAAATAATTGTTCAAAATAAATGTTCATTATATGATAAAATGTCAAACACAACATTTATCATATGTCATTAATCATGTCGTTTCTTCCCCTTTGGTATAAAAAAAAGAAATATTTATTATATATTTGAATACTAAGTGTTCAATACATATGTCAACACATTTATCATAAATATTCATTACACAAAGAAAGAAATTTAGTCCATTTCTCACCCATTTTGTAAACAAAAAGGCAAATTAATGAGAAGATTCTGAAAAGCATCATATAAAAAAAAATACTCAATTTTATAGATGTAAATTTTATAGATATAAATTTCAAAATTAAGGGCTACCCATGCAATTTAGTTCATCTTATGAAAATTTCAACTAACGTAGCAAATAAATCAAATCATGCATTTTAAAGATTATCTCATTTAATTTTGATAATAAGCATAAAGAATTCTAAAAGAAAATATGATTGTAAATCAAGCTAAAATTGTTATCAAGTATTTTGCATGCATTTAGAAAGTTCTAATTTTTTTCTAAGTAATTGTTCCTCATTTAATGTTTAAATTTTCTTCTAACCAAATTAATTTTGATTCCTCCTTTTTATTGTCAACAAGAAATATAATGGTTTAATTTTTTAATGCATCCATGTTTTAAATATAATCATGAGTACAAAGGAATCATGTCATGAAGAATTAAATCATAAGTATTAATAGACACTATTTATTTTTAATAAATCTTCTTCTTTGATAAAAATTTTAGGATATTAATTGTAAGCAAGATCTCAATTCATGAAAATTGTCAAGTTACAAGTGTTAAGAAATTAAGATCATGATTTTACAAAATGAGATATGGAAATATAGGATCTCAATTTTTATATATGATTCAAATCATCAAGATCATTGTTTAGATTCATGTTATAGTATCAAATTGATAAAATTATGATTCATTTATAAACTTATTCTAATGAACTTGATTTATATAAGAATTTTAAGTTTCATTTTTTAAACTTACCAAAATTATGATAATAACTTATTCTAGTTTAAATCATCAAAATTGATATTTAAAAAAAATCATGAATAAATTCATCAATCTCTTATTGAAATCTTAATAAGATAGAGATTGAGAAATTTTCAAAAGAGATTATCACAAATATTATAATAAGATATTTTCAAATATGATCTTTGGTTTATCTTTGATTCAATGATGTTTCTTTGTTAAGTGTATCTAACTCTTTTAGACTTTAGTGAAGAAAGTTGCACTTATGATGTGTATTTCAAATATATATATTTTTAAAAGCACTAAAAGGAGAAATATAGAAATTTTGTTTAAAGTTTTAATTCAAAAATCATCATCCAATCATAACTCATTTTAACCTACAACTATCATTATAACATTTAAATCATTTTACAAACTTAGTCAATAATATAATATTTGAATCATTAAATTATTGTAGTTTAGAAGATTCATCAATAATGTTATCATTTTATCTCTTGTTGAATCGTTGATAGGATAAAAATATTTTCAAGAATAATTACCCTATTTTTGAGTTATTTTTAACTTATGAAATTTATTTCAAGAATGAAATTTCATCAACATCGTTGTAATAAAATATTTTCAAACAAAAACTTCAATTTATTTCAATTCCAATGATTTTTAGAGTGAGTTACCATGCTCATTTCATTCTCATTAAATATATTTTAAAATTTCAAAAATACTAGACAATGAAGTATGATTTTTCTTCTCCTTTTTATAATATTCTATACTCAAATTCTATCATTCAACAATATCCATTTAATCATACAACCCACATTTCAAGTTACTTCTTCAACATTATCAAGGCCATTACAATAATACATCAAAATGATAAAACATCTTTAAAGCAAAAATTCAACCAATCTCCATTCCAACATATAAATGAGTCGTACCTCTTTACACATAGTGCAAGGAGTTAACAAACTCATTTCAAAATTTTTATTTATTTCAAGTCTATCTAATATAATATTCAAATCAATCATTAAATGTGTTTAAAAAAAAAATGGTTTATTTATAAAGATCTTTAGTCATAACCATGATAAAAAGAACTTTAGACTCAAATAAAAAGGTTTTTATTTTGGATAAATATCTTTGATAGTCAAGAGGGTTATTTTATATATATAATACCTTTCAAATCATAGAAACTAATATATCATCAACGAAATTTTTTTTTCATAAATTTTAATATAAATATTTTTCATTAACAATAACTAAGGTTTCTTAGTTCTAGTTCATTTTCATACTAGTATGCTCTAACTTTGCATTATCAATCAAGGTATCAATCAAGGTTATGATAAGATAAATCAAATGAGTAAATAACTTTTAAGTGGAATCATTACTATGAGATTTTTTTAACCAAAATCTAATGATTTTTTTATGTTGTAAGTTTCTATCATGTTTCTTTAAAAAAAATGATTTTGTATATGACTTTCAAGTTTAAATTCAATATTTGATTATTTAATCTCAAGATAATATACACAAACTTATGCACACAAATCAATACATTAATCATCATCAAATCATTCTTTCATAAATTTGAATTTAGATAAAGCTTCTAATTTATTTAGTATACCAACGTTAGAGCGATCAAGATTAATGAGTTATCCAAAGATTCATTAACAATGATTTTATTTCAATATTTTTCTATTATTACTTAGGCTAGTGAGCTTTAAAGGAGTATTAGATCTCAAGCCATATACTTTGAGCATCTTCTTTCAAAATATTACTTAGTGCTCCTATCCTTGTTATGAGACAAATTTATAATATGGGAGGTTTTAGTTTAGGTACTCATTTTATATTGGGTCCCTCATGAAACACTTTATCTAATTTTACTAATGGCATCGAGTTGTTTATAGTTAACCCAAATTAATTTGTGTGTACTATATCTTTTAAATGAATATTTATAACCATAGTATCCAATTCTGCCATAAAAATTACATTTGTTTCTAGTGAAACATATAATATAGGTCCTTTAACAAAGATGGTTAGCTTTTATTGAGTGTTACTCACAAAGCCAATTCCTTCCTTTCTATGAACATGACCCTTATTAATAAGAATCATATTTAACCATTTGTTACATATTTTAAATTTTTCTAATGTTTCTTGTAATGAAGTGTTTTCTTTCTTAAGTATATCTAATTCTTCACACTTAGTACAAGGAGCTATCCTATGTTGGTCATCCTGCTTTTTAAAATTTTTAAATTTACTAACAAGTGAAGCATGCTCTTTCTATAACAATTTATAATTTTTACTAACTAATTTAAAATTATCAAACAAATCATTGAATGCATTAAATAATTCATCATAAGATAAAGAAGACTCATTTAGGTTACTTACCTCGTCCCCAAATGTCATTAAAGCGTAATTTACAACTTCTTCCTTGTTAGTTGGCTCTTCATCTTTGGATGAACTTGAGTCGTCTTAAGTGGCTTTGAGCGTCTTCTTCTTCTTTGGTTGCTTCTTCTTCACTTGGGGATATTTATTTTTGAAGTGACCCAATTCTTACATTCGTAATATATTATTGAGTTCTTTTTTAGTTCACTTTTGTTCTTAGCATCTTGTTTTGTTTTAGTCATTTTTAAGAATTTCTTAAATTTTCTTATAAGAAGTGTAAAGTCCTCATCATCATTATCGTCACTTGAGTTTTCTCCTAAGTGGTCTTCCTTGGTTCTAAGTGTTATGTCCTTCCTATTTTTTGGAAGGTTGTTCTCGAGTTCACCATGTGCTATACATGTCATTTCGTAAGTCATTAAAGACCCAATTAATTCTTCAAGCGAAAAATTATTTAGGCCTTTTGCTTCTTGTATTGCCATTACTTTAGGATCCCAACTTTTTAGAAGAGATCTTAATATTTTGTTAACAAGTTTAAAATTAGAAAAACTTTTACCAAGCGCTTTTAGACCATTACGACATCCGTAAGATGAGTGTACATGTCTCCAATGGTCTTAATTGGTTTCATGCGAAACAACTCATAACTATGCACTAAAAGATTAATTTTTGACTCTTTGACTCGACTAGTGCCTTCATGTGTGACTTCAAGTGTATGCCAAATCTCGTGTGGAGCTTTGCATATAGAAACCTGATCAAATTTATTTTTATTAAGAGCACAAAATAAAATGTCCATCGCTTTAGCATTCAAAGAGAAAGTCTTATTTTTCAAATCATTCTATTCATTCATCAGTTTAAAAGACTTTTTAAAATCGCTTTCAATAATATGCCATAATTTAAAATCCATAGAAAGTAGAAAAATTTGCATTCGAGTTTTCCAATATGTGTAATCCGTCATATTGGACATGGGAGGACAAGTGAAAGAAAGTCCCTTTTAATTGCCAATAAAAGCCATATCTCTTAGATTTTAAGCCAAATAGAGAGAAAACATGACTCTGATACCAATTGTTAGGACCAAAGCGGCACTCAGAGAGGGAGAGTGGGGTGGGGGGGTAGGGTGGGGTGGATTATTGCTGATGAGAAATCTTCGTCAATTTAAAAATTTTGCTCAATGAAAACTATATCAAAAATACATTTAAGTGTAGAGATGTTTGTAATAGTGCAAGCAAAGATAATAGATAGTTAAATAATAGAGCAATAAAGTTAAAGAGCAAAAAAGAGGAAGCAAACTGATTTTATAGTGGTTCAGTCTCGTGACCTACGTCCACTTCTCGATTCCTCCTCCGTTGAGGCCACCCACTTCCACTATCGATCTTCCTTTAATGGGTAAAGATCAACTATCCTCTTGCAACTCTATTCTCTTTTTATAGGTTTAGGAGATAATCTTTACAAGACTTAAAGCTCTCCCTTAAACAAAAAACTACACAAGACGAAATGAGGAGAAGCTCTCAATTGCAACAGCGTTTTCATAAGATTTTTGCTCTTATTGCTTGTATACCTCATACAAGAAAGAGTGGGGTATTTGTAGGCCCTAAATAGCTTCAAAAGTGGATTCAAAAATTAAGTTTTAAGTGATCCCGATGTGCTAGTCACGAATATTGTGTTTTGGGCGATTCAGCCGCCTGACATAGTCTGGGAGACTATGTTTTAGGCGGTTCAGCCGCTTGACACTCTGGGAGACTATGTCTGGGTAGTTCAACTGCCTAGTCTAGGTAGTTCAACTGCCTGACACACTTTGAAAGACTGTATCATCTTGGAGATCGTGTATTCGAAGATCGTGCCTTATCTGATATTGGGTTATTGAAATAACTTTTATAATAAGTCCAAATCAGCCCCAATTAAGGCCTAATAGACTCTAAAATTGATTTAGTAAAATTAACTCTCATTGTGATACTAACTATGACACTTAATATATAATCTTTATTGTCTGATCGTCTCTTCGACAAACTCCCAGCATCTTTCCGATGAACCCTCGGCGAACTCCCAATTTCCTTCGGTGAACTTCTAATAAAATTCCAGCATTCTTCTGGTGAACACTCGACGATCTCCAAACAACCTATCTGTCACGGACAACAATGTAAACAAGGTGTTCGATGAAATGCTTGTGTTAGTCCGTGTCCTTCGGTTTAGGTACATATCTTGTACAACAAGAAGCGGGCTTGCAGTAGGCTTGGAAGCCCTAGTTTGATTTGCTTTATGGCCAAGTTTGGCTTGTAAATACAAGTGTGTCTTATAAGCACTTGTGGGGGGCTTCGGTCTGTAGTGGACCATTATCCTTTGTGTGCAACCTCTCTGAGTTTGTAATGTCCATGGGTGTAATTTATATTTTGGCTTTATAAAATGTTTTTCTTGAGCAATTGCTTATAGATCCCGTGGGAGTTGCTTCTTCTGGCCCGTTTTCTCTTTTTGTAAATCTGTGGGATTTTAGGAGATCTCGGGAGGGCTGACCTTTGCGGACGGACACGCATGGGTGCCACGCTTAGGCAAAATCAGCTAAGCCCGTGGTGTGGTATCGAGCGGGACAAGCACACACTTGCCATACAAATGTGGGGGACCTAGCTAGGCTGTGTGGAGGACAGCCAGCACGCATAACCGTTTGGGGGAAACGGACATTGAGATGTAGGGAAAGGAGTGGCTCAGAGGAGCGGGCATCCTGGTTTGGCATTCAAGGAATAGCCAACCCCTTTGCACAAGAGGCACCACGATGACAAGCAAGCGAAGAAGAATGCGTAGCACACAAAGATTGGGATGGTTGAGTTTGAGCTATAGCTCGATGTTGGCAACTAAACTTGACGGTGCTTAAGGCAAAACAGGGTGCTTGGTGAAAGATGAGACCGTGCAAGGTGGGAGGTGTTGTGTAACGACCGAAAGAGTTGTGCAAAGCTCATAGAGGTGACGGGAATTGCTAACTCGAAGGATTCAAAACTCATGCAAGGGCCTGTACACGGATGACAGAGTGTTCGTGGCCATCCCAAGGCGCGATTAGAACTCGGCACCATGGAGCATCAGAACTTTCTCTTCAACATGGAAAGGATATGTCTGTAGGTAACTGAAATGTACAACAAGTTCTACATGTTGCTAGACCTTGAAGGGTGCAGTGGAGACTGTATTGGAGAAGGGTCGCAATCTAGCAAGTACATTTGTGGGGGCAGAACAAAGCTTGAGTTCAGCAAGACGGAGTAGTCCAAAGGGGATGATGGTCTCCGAAACTTCCAGTGGGAAGTATGTAAAGAGAAAAGTTGCTCCAGCAGACGGATATCCAGGAGGGATAAGTCCTAGTTCTCTAGTGGGAGAATCATGTATAACGGACTGCACATATTGAGGAAGAGTTTCTCAAGGTTATATCTCCATAAAGCTCAACGGACCGAGTGAGCGACGAAGAGTTGTCGCATGATCTCGAAGGAGGTAATGCATTGGTGGATGCATTTCGAGATCAAGTGGGGGAGCAATCCAAGGCAACATCATATGAAGGTACACTTAGCGTCGAGGCAGAAATCAAACTCAACAAAGGGCTGACCCATGGAATGGTGGACGTGAGGGCCACTATCAACTCAGTGCAAATCGAGGAGCAGAGCGACTTGGGTGGAACTCGATGAAGTATCCAAGCCGTATGAAGGGAGTCGACATAGAAGATGGAACATGGAGCGGAGGCACGGAGCTTTCCTTAGACAGAGGTCAAGGGCATGAACTCTTGTAGAGGCAAGAGTGGGATCATGTCGTTCCATGGGTTCTTCATTCTGATGAGACAGACTTATTTTGCATGGTGCCAAAGATGAAGGGAGCTTCAAGGCACATGCAAGCTACCTAAGAGATGTATTTGATGGAGTAACTAAGGTGATTCAACTTGCGGAGGCAAAGCTAGGATCATGAGACCTTAGTACGAGGCAAGAGGACGCAGAGGTGGGTACTCTTGAAGAATATGCCACAGTGTTGCCATTCGAGTTGTCAAGAACAGGAGGTGCATAGCAAGATTGTGTTGGTAGGGGATAGAGACCCAAGATCCAGACAATGGTGCACCAACTATAGCGAAGTTAGAGGACTTCAGGAGCTACTAGGCGACGGACTGTCCTAGAGCTATGCTTCGTCTAGGTGTAACCCAGGAGTGGGGGGGACGAAGGGGAATTGCCAAGGGAGCGAACTAAAAATCGGAGATGGCGGAGGCCCTACGACGTGTTGGCAGAGGCCACACGTGGAGAAGTCGTAGTCCGAGTTCATCACATGAGAATCAGATGCAATGGAGATGTCACCGGGAGGCGACATGGTGCGGATCGTGGTGGAATAGTTCGTGGCAATGCAATACAGCAATCTTGTCCCGTGAGGGACAAAAATCATGGAGGTATGATCGGAGTTCTTGGGAGCTCCACTTTGGTGTATGACACAACAAGAAGAAGGGCTATGGATTCAAGGAGTGAATGTCGTAATGCAGTAGGCGGGCTTCGTGTGTGCATCAAAGCTTACATTGGATGAAAGCTGAGTCATCGACATATGGGAGCTGTATACCACCGAGGAAGAAGTCCAAGTGCATGTACCGTGAGTCCCATGGAGGGGACATGATCATGTGAATGATCGAGGCTGGAGCTCCACTTGATGAACAATGCAGCGGCAAGAAGGGTGGATTCAAGGAGTGAATGCCACGATGCAGAGGGTCTTCCGTGTGTATGCATCAAGCTTGCATCGATGAAAGCCTTGGTCGTCGGCATATGGGGCTACCACCAAGGGAGTAGTCGATTGCAAGTACCGGTGAGTCCCATGGAGGACTTTGGAGATTTTTTTGCTTTGCTCAAGGGCGGGGGGCCCGCGAGTCGGAGGAGAGGGCCGAGTAGCGACGTGCTACCAAAAAAAAGAAAGAGAGAGAATCGGAGGAGCCAACAACAAGATGGCGGGCATGCATGATGAGAGTTAGTCTCTCTCCATCGACCAAGGAGAACTGCTAGGAGGACATAGTGGTGTCGGCGGTGGTCGAAAGGCGAGGAAGCGACGACGTCCAACGGCTCTACCCAAAAGAAAAGCGTCGGTTAGAGAGGAGGTGGACTCGGAGGAGCTCCACAGTGCCATAGAGGCAAATCTACCGATCGCGAAGGAAGGGATGAAGATGCAAGGTAACGGATAGTAGTGCTATGGGCTTGGCAGTGCCATGGTACCGCAGATGCAGGACTTCCGTGAAGTCATCGATCCCTTGCTCTCATGAAGGGACAGCATTGGTCGTAAAAAGGACCAAGGAGGTGGAGAATACCGAGGTAAACTCCAAGTACCAAGACGAGGCAGAAGGGCAGAGGCCAAGAAACTTCATAAGACCGATGTCGATGGGCTTCTCATCCAGATAGCCGAAATTAAGGGACTTCAGGTTGATGCAGGAGTGCTCGACCAAGGAACGAAGTAGGCAGTACATGGTATTGTACCTTTCTACTCAAGAGGAGTAGGCGACAAAGGTGATGGAGAAGATAGTACAATCCCAAAGGCGACCAGACCTATCAAAGACTTACTCCAAGTTGGGGGACTCCAAGTTGGAGTAAACTTTTTGCTCTTTTCGGGCAAAACTTCTTGCATTCCAGGAGTTCAATGGCAGTGGGAAGGTGAATCACAGTAGCTAACCCAACGCAAGGAGTGCAACCACTTCAAGTGCTTCAGAAGTGTGAGCAAAGAGCAGGCGAATGTTAGTAACCAGCTCAATGCATGAAGTACAAACTCGAGGAGGCAGGCGAAATCGAGTAACCTTATACTGCGATACTGGCACATAATAAGGTAGGTCTTTTTCTTCATCAGAGGGATCCGCGAGAACCAACAAGGATCAGCACAACTCAGCCAACCCCACACCAGATTCAGTCATGGGTGAGTTGAAGCAGCATGGCGGATTAGCGTTAGACTACTCAACAACAGCGGCGGAGAGCGGCTAGGAGCCAAAGGGGCGTGTTGCCGCTAAAGCAGAAGATTAAAGATTCAGCAGAATGCGAGGAGATGCAGCATCTACAGTGGCTTCGACGAGGACGTCGAAGGAATAAGTGGGGAGAATGTCACGGACAACAATGTAAACAAGGTGTTCGATGAAATACTTGTGTTAGTCCATGTCCTTCGGTTTAGGTACATATCTTGTACAACAAGAAGCGGGCGATGAGGCTAGTTTGATTTGCTTTATGGCCAAGTTTGGCTTGTAAATACAAGTGTATCCTATAAGTACTTGTGGGGGGCTTCGGTCTGTAGTGGACCATTATCCTTTGTGTGCAACATCTCTGAGTTTGTAATGTCCATGGGTGTAATTTGTATTTTAGCTTTATAAAGTGTTTTTCTTGAGCAGTTGCTTGTGGATCCCGTGGGAGTTGCTTCCGCCCGCTTTTCTTTTTGTAAGTCTGTGGGATTTTAGGAGATCTCGGGGAGGGCTGACCTTTGCGGACGGACACACATGGGTGCCGCACGGCTTAGGAAAAATCAGCTAAGCCCGTGACATATTGGCAAACTCCCGATGAACTTTCTGGTTTCTTCCAGCGAACTCCCAACGAGCTCCCGATAACCTGTCGGCGAACTCCTGACAAATTTCCTGGCAAACCTTTGGTGAGCTCTCGGCGAGTTCCCAATAACATCGTCCAAACATCAGTTGACCTCCAATGAACTCTTAGCAAGCTCCCACTAAGTCGTTCAAACCCTGGCCCGATGCTTAAACCTGACTCTGGCTCAACATCTAATTGTAATGCCCTTTCACCATCGTAGTTAATCCTGTATTACTTTCTTTAACACACGAGTTAGATCATAAATCTCATTAATTGATTCATCATCAAAATTCGAGATTCAATAGGAGACGACTAGGGTTAGAGAGAGGAGTTTCATTTAGTTAGAACTCTCTCTAGGGCTGATTAGGAGTTAAATTAGGAGTTGAAGTCTTAGTTTACATGAAGTAGAGGAGTTAGTTAGGAGATGATTAGGAGTTGGAGTCTCTTGATTAGGAATCCTATTAGGAGTTAGGGTTTAGAAGCCCTATAAATAGCATATATTCGGCCCTCTTTTCATCATCAACATATCAAATTCATTTCAGCCATTGTGGCCGACTACCTTAGAGGAGGGAACCCCTATAGAGTTCTAAGAGGTCAATCCCCTATAAAGATCAACCCCAAGCTTAGAATCTGCAAGAGTTCTAACACTTGATATCGGAGCAGTGTTCCTTGGAGCTTCACTACTCTTCTACAGCTACCCATCATCCTTGCATAGCTACCCAAGCAATTCCGACAATTTCTTAGATCATCGTCGAATTCTGCCATCATCTCTCCACCACCGTAGATCACCTTTTGATCTCCCCAAAGAATTGCATTAGGTTATGGTAAATCTACCTTACTGCTACTATAATTTAGTTATCCTCAACCCAAAAGTCCAAAAAAAAGTATTCATCTATTATGCTGCACAACTCATCGTTGCAAAGTTATCATCTTTATAATGAAAGTTACACTGTAGATGTCAACCGCATGCTTTTGCCATGTTTTTATCTTGCTGCCATTATTTTTCTGTCCAATCTTCTATGAGCTTTTTATAGCATCTTTGATACTCCTTAACATCAAATTTTTTTTTGGTTTCGTGCAAAAATTATTGATATAAATTGTTGATCTTTTACGTCCAAACTGTTGGACCTTTGACGCAAAATTCTACCGCAGCACCTTCTCGAATTTCTTAATTTTGCCAAATTCTT
This sequence comes from Ensete glaucum, assembly GCA_021527575.1. Taxonomy (NCBI): domain Eukaryota; kingdom Viridiplantae; phylum Streptophyta; class Magnoliopsida; order Zingiberales; family Musaceae; genus Ensete; species Ensete glaucum. Next base: position 36,733,874 of record CM038555.1, read on the forward strand.
TGATGGCTTATTCTCCCATAAATTTTTCAACGGCATTACCTTTTCCTTACTAGTGGATTCTCATTAAGTTCTACTCGAATCCTTATTAGAAATATAGAAAAAATTATGTCTATACTATTGAAATTTTTGATGTAAAATTTTGCTGCTACCATACACGCCTGATCTCGGCCCAACTTGTTGCTGTCATTATTCTTATTCATCTCACTACCATCCTCATGGGGTTTTTTCTGTCACAATCCTCTAAAATGTTGCTAGAACTTTCATCGTAAAATTATTGTTCTTGACAAAAAATTCTGTAGCAACATCTTTGGCACTTCTTGTCGTGGCCCTACTAAACTGGTTGCTGCCACCCACAACAGTCCTAAACTATACTCTTAACCTTAAACCACTATATCAAAACCTCCCTTACAACCCCCATAGCAGCCACAAACCGAAGCATCAACTACACCATCGACAGCACCTATCGGTGTAGAATTCTGCAGCACTACCGTTTAGTGTTTTTTATTGCAATCATATCTGATCCTTACCGAAATTATTGTTGCCACCAACATCATCCTTTAGGCACCCTTCTAGCCTTAAGACATAGCCATCATAACCTATTTTCATAACCCTAACAACACCTAAAATTGTAGCAAAAAATAGTGACCTATCGCAGCCACAACACTCCACCACTAATCTTATCTTTCGCTACCACCAAACCTTCCACCACCCTATGCCCTTGTCCTATTAATAGAAAAAAGAAAAAAACATCTCAGATCTCGAGGCATATGCAATGGCATCTCAAGATTCAATCAATGCTAAGTTAGAGGCACTTGAATCACGATTTGAATCACGCATGGAGAACAGATTGCGTGCTCTCTTCATATAATTCATAATTGGTAGATCACCAAGCTCTACAAACTTACAGCAAGGTGAAAATTTAGAGATGCCTCCCAAAAAATAAGAACAAGACACTAATTTGATGTAGCTACGCATGAGAATGGACTTCCCTTGATTGGAAGAGGGAGACCCAACAAGATGGCTTTCGCATGCCGAACATTACTTCCGCTATCACCAAACATCAAAGGCTTCCATGGTGGATATCGCTACCATCCACCTTGAAGGTGACACTATACAGTGGTATAATTATTTTGAGCACACCCATGGAGTCCGCACATAGAGGCAATTCAAGAGCGGGTTGCTACTCCACTTCGGACCATGAAATACAAGAACATGAACGACCAACTGGTGAAGATTCGTCGAACCTCAACCGTGCCAGAATATCAAACTAGGTTTGAGTATCTTTCAAATCAAACTCATGATTGGTCTGACAAACAATTATTTGGGACATTCATTGAAGGGCTCAAGCCATAAATAAAAGAAGTTAAAGCACAGCAGCCCCATATCGTGATGGCCACAATCTCCTTCGCTTGAATCCAAGAGGAGCAGCTCAACCAGGATGCTCGAAAGATGAGGACCACTCATAGACCAGCAACATATAGACCATCAACACCCCTGCTCCCAATCATCCTTCGCTACTAAAGAAATTGATGAGAGAAGAACTTCACGACAGATTGGTGAAAGGCCTTTGTTGGCATTGCAACGAACTTTGGAGCCGCAACCATCACTGCAAAATGGGGAAGCTTCCCATGATAGAACACATTAAAGAATCTAAAGAAGAGGACCTTAAACCTAAGGAGGAGAACACGAAGGAGGACCTGCAGCCGATCGATTGCATGACTCACACTCTAGCTGGCCATGCAAACCCATAAGCAATGAATGTTGAAGAATCTCTTAAGAAGCAGCTTGTCACTGTCCTCATCGAGATCATAAGCACTAACAACTTTATGAATAGTAAGGTTACTACCCAATTGATGCTCCAAAATGAAGATTGTAGCAGGTTTGATGTTGAGGTAGTCGACGATCGAATTTTGAAGTGTGATCGAAGATGACCGTATGTGAAATTGTTGCTACAGGACCAAGAAGAAGTCAATGCTAATTTTTTCCTCCTCCCTCTCGATGATTATGAGGCCATGCATAATATCAAATAGCTGACTATGTTAGGTGATGTTTCCTAAAAAATTTTCAAATTTATCATGAAATTTTCCAGCCATGGGAAGTAGATGATCCTACGTGGAAAACACGGGAGCAATATGACTACGGTTTCAACAAAACGAATGGGAGAGTTGCACAAAGTGAATAGTGGCTTCCTAATGTAACTCTAGTAGCAACACTTGGCAATATCATTATACTCACCTCTAAAACATTGAAATAAAGAGGATTGAAAATAAGATGCTTGAAACAAGGATCATCCGGCCAAGTTGTAGCCCTTACTCATTGTCGGTGCTAGATTTACCCGACTTCAACAAAGTGTTTATGATTAAAGCATTGGGAGCTAAAATTTATGTTACCCACATGCAGGATGGGTGACCCCTAATATGCACTGAGGCTCTCTCGACACTTCACTCGATGCTTCTGATCTGTAAAGGGATACTAATTGCTATTGAATTTTAAGTTTGGCATGATACAAGTCAACAACACGAATGAGAGATAAAATCAGGCTTGATAAAATTGTAGCTCCTATCCACCTCAAACTTAGAATGGGTTCACACCATTGGGGACCTTATCAAAGGGCAATCATTATTCTAAAAGAAGGCTCAGTTACTATCAAAGAACAACCAAGTGGTAGCCCATGCAAGAAAGAAACAGCCCCTCAATAAATACTGGAGCAAAAGAAAGTTTGCTTTTGAAGATCGAGCTTCCCTTCATCCCCAGCCCTACCAGTAGGAAATTTGAGCCTCAAAGAAGTGATCCCCCTACTACTTTGGCCCTTGCAAAATTAGATATCACATTGGAACCGTGATTTATGGATCGAATCGGTGCACCAATTCAAAAATACAATTGATCATCTAAGTATCTCATCATAAATGGAAATTTAGATAAGATGACTCAGCCCAAGTCCACCCACCTAATATTCCGACTAATGAGGAGGCCCAGGTTCAATTGACAATTACATGGGATCGCAGGATCATGACACATCATCGTCCATACACTACTATTGATGATGGACTGCAAGAGCATGATGTGCATTCTACAGGGTCCACAAAGAAGTCTCATGAGGAGTTGTGGATCATGACTCTGAGTCATAGAGCCTCAGCCTTGAGGACAAGGATGATTTGAGGAGGGTGGGTTTATTAGGACTCCAGCTATGTTAGGTCCTAGTCAATTGAGTGCAGTCCTTAGTTTAGGCTTTATTAGGTAATCTAGACTTGACATTAGATCGGTTAGGAGAAGATTGAGTGAGGATTTGTCTGAATCGGAGCCAGAGTTGGATTCGGGTCGGAGTCAACCAAGTTAAGCTTGTAATCAACCCAATGGGTCGCCCACCTTGATGAGGGGAAGTCGACTAGGGTTGAGAGGAGGCGTCTAAGGTTAGAGAGAGGAGGAGTTTCATTTAGTTAGGACTCTCTCTAGGGTTTATTAGGAGTTAAATTATGAGTTAGAGTCTTAGTTTACACAAAATAAGAGAGTTGGTTAGGAGATGATTAAGAGTTGGAGTCTTTTGCGTGGGAATCCTATTAGGAGTTAGGGTTTAGAAGCCCTATAAATAACATATATTCAGCCCTCTTTTCATCATCAATAGATCAAATTCGTTTCAGCAATTGTGGCCGACTACCTTAGAGGAGGGAACCCCTATATAGTTCTAAGAGACTGATCTCTTAGAGATCAACCTCAAGCTTAGAATCTGTAAGGTTTCTAATAAGAAGGTTGTTGCTCTCGACCTGGTCGGAAGTTGCAAGGTCGAGAGCAGCAACCTCTCATTTATGGGAGCAGCCTCCATGCAACCAAGGATGGTAACTACATGGAGACCCTAGCGGCCAGAGTTTTTTGGTCGCTAGAGGTAACCCTGCGACTAGGGATTCCTAACTACAGGGTATGTTTGGGCGGCCAAGATTTGCTGGCCACTTATGGCTAGTTGCGGCCATAGGGATGGCTCCAAAGGAGTTCCTTGGAGGCTAGGGTTTCCTAGCCTCCAAGGTTCCCCTATGGCCAGGGACTCCTAGCTATAGGGGACTCCTAATGGCTAAGGTTTCCGAGCCGCATAAGGAGTCTCTAACTACCATATTAGGAACCCTATGGTAGGGTACCCTAAAATTTTTAAAAATAATTAATTAAATAATTTAATTAATTATTTATTATCTAGTAATCCTACATGATAATGTGCACATGTGATGTATGATGTGGATGGATGATCATGAGCCATGTGATGTGATGTGTGTACATGTGATTATTATTATAATTGGGTCTGCGACCCTTTGTTTTTCTCTTTTATTATTGAGCTCGTGTGCTTGTGATTATTTTGTAATTACACAAAGAGGCACAGCGAGAGCATAGAGGTGACAGCAGGATCCACAATGTTGTGACGAGAGATCATGATGCATGGTGATGCGGTAAGGATCCGATGAAACTGATGATGACGAGATCAATGATCACAGTGTATGGAGATATGCTGATGCACACATAGATCCTATCATGAGTAATTAGGTCCATTGACTCAGGCTTAATCATATTATATCACAGCTTATGATTATCTGATGTGACCTATATATGTGATATGTGTTATACACCTACTAGATATATATATATATATATATATACATGTAATGTAGATATATATTAAATATATGCATATGACATGACATGTTAGGAGACTGATACAAAACGAAGCCCCCCCACTATAATATTAAGTCGGTGAGCATGAGGTACTAAGATTAACCCACATAGCCTTCTATCGTTATAGGAAGAAATTGAATCATGACATAGATTGAGTTGGTTGAGTCACTTGAGGCTCACTTATCTACATGATCGAGATCTTGCCTACGACCTAGAGATGTCACCGGTGATATGAGGACTTGGTATGCTTGGTTGGTCGCTCGAGAGCATATCATTCAATCAGACTCATCTTGTAACGATGGTGATGACTTAACTAAACTTTGTGGTAGGTTGAGCAATCGAGACTATGATGATTCAAAGGATGAACATGACAGGAATCAGAAAGAGTTATGATTGGTAAGAGTTGGGCTTAGTGTAATTGGTTGACTCACTCAAGGTTATACTAAGACACCAATTGGATCTTGATCCCCACTAGAAGTCTGTCGGAGACATCCATCTTACGTGTTAAATGTGTTGCGTAATTCGTTAAAAAATTAGTAAGAGCAAATTAAGATAGAATGTCTGTATCTCAATTAGTTTTCATAAAATCTACTTCTTATTTATTTATGTTATATCTTATTTGTTAGAAACATGTTGCTTGTAAATCCCTTACATGACATACTTGATGCTAATTGCCTCACTAGTCCAAACTACATAAATTGGCTCTATAACTTAATCTTATGGCAGAGAGAATCACATATGTCTTTGATACGATTGTGCCTACGTTGGAAGAAGGGGCAAGCGAGGATGAGATCACTCACTATGTGAAGTATGTAGATGATTCCACATTGGCAAAATACTGTATGTTGGCCTCCATAAGTCCCGAGTTATAGAGGCAACATGAGAGCCTGAATGTCAATTCCATCCTTCATCTCTGTCAGCTATTTAAGGAATAGGGAAGAACATAAAGATATGAGATATCCAAGAGTCTCTTCCGAACCAGCATGATAGAAGAGACATCAATTCAAAACCACGTCTTAAAGATAATAGAGTGGATTGAGAAACTCACAAGTCTAGGAATAATCGTAGAGGATAACATATACATTAATCTTATACTTCAGTCCATACTAGATTCATTTTCTCACTTCATTATGAATTTTAATATGAGGAAGTTTAAGGTGACTCTCCTTAAGCTCCTTAATATATTAAGGAAAGCTAAGAGTGCTATCAAGAAAGAGAAGCTAGTTCTCTATATTGGTGAAACCAAGAAGAAAAGGAAGGCTAGTAAGACCCTTAAGAAGGGCAAGGGCAAGGAAAGATCGGGTAAGACAAAGGTTTTCAAGAAAGACTCAGCAAAAGACAAAGGACAATGCTTCAACTTGGAAAAGATGGGCATTGGAAGAGGAACTGTAAGGATTACCTTATAGAAAAGGTGACACAAAAGCTTGAAGAAGCTTCAGGTACATTCATGATCAGTCTCTACTTATCAAATTTTCATGATAACAAATAAGTATTAGATACTGAGAGTGCTTATCATATCTACAACTTGTTGTAGATTCTAACAAGACCTAGGAGATTGGCTAGAGGCGAGATGGACCTCAAGATAGGAAACAGAGCAAGAGTTGCTACAGTTACTATTGGGGAAGTCACCCTACATCTGCCTAGTGGAGTTATCATTACATTAGATGCATGTTATTTTGCTCTCTCTATTATCAAAAATATTATTTTCATTTCTTGTTTGACAATTAGTGGATATAAATTAATTTTTGAGAATAATAATTGTTCAATAATTATGGATGATGAAATCATCACTAGATGGACTTTAATAAAAGGCTTATATATGATAAACACTTCCTTACATATCATAAATGCAAATATATCCAAGAGGAAAAGAGAAAGTGAATAATGCATACCTATGACATTGTAGGCTAGGTCATATTTACATAAGGGAAGGATTCAAAGGTTGCTAAAAGATGGATACTTAGATCCATTTGACTATGAGTTAGTTGTATGCAACTTGCAAACCTTACCTTCATGGGAAGATGACCAACTCTCCTTTTAGTGAAACTATAGAGAGAGCCACTAAGTTATTGAAATTCATGCATAGTGATGTATGTGGTCCCATATCGACTTAGGCTATATTACTCATACTTCATTATATTCACTAATGATTTATCTAAGTATGGACACATGTACTTTATGAAGTATAAGTATGAGGCTTTTAAAAAATTCAAGGAATATAAGAATAAGGCAGAGAACCAGATTGAAAAGATTATTAAGACTCTTTGATCAAATCAACGAGGAGAATACTTGAGTATAGAGTTTACCAATTTCCTAAGGGACCATGAGATTCTATTCCAATGGACATCTCCTTATACACCATAGCTCAATGATGTTTCAAAAAGGAGGAATCACATACTATTAGACATGGTGTAGTCCGTGATGAGTTTCGTTGATTTATCTCACTCTGAGGATACGCCTTGGAGACCATAGCTTACCTTCTGAACAGAGTTCCATGAAATTCGGTAGTGTCTACACCACATGATATATGGAAAGAAAAGGAACTATATCTTAAAGTGGTTAAGATTTGGAGCTAGGTTTTGCCTATTTAGGTCGGCTATAGAGCCAACCTAGTTGTCCCCTATTCCTATTAAGGCAGGTCGACTACAGGAGGGGCAAAGGGATACTTTTACTTAGGAAAGCATCCCCTTAGGCTAGGATTTTGATCTCTATTTAAAGATGTAGCCACCCCCCTCTTGAATCAAGCAATTATCAATTTTATTTTAGTCTTGTGTCGAGTCTAGGAGGGAGGAACCCCTACAACGTTCCAAGGGTTGATCCCCTCAAGGATCAAAATCTATAGAGCTCCTTCTGGGGTTTTATCATTTGGTATCAGAGCAGCGATCTTTCTACCCCTGTAGCTATCATCTGAGCCTCAACCTTCCTAAGAAATTCCCATAATTCCTTTTGATGTTGCCTTCATCGTCGCCCACCAAGCCATAGATCCATCAATCTACTACCTTCCTCTGCGTCAACATCAAGGATCTGGTAAAAACTCTAAAGCCCACGCCTCTTTCTACTACTATTCTTCTATCTTATATATGGGAGAAGTTTTTCCAAAATTTTCTTACTGTAAAATTTTACCGTCACAAACATTATCATCGTTGCGAAGGTGAAATATTACAAAAATTATCAACTAATTGTTGCTTCTTGGAATTGAACTTTTAATCATCCTTTTTAGTTAAACCTTTTACACAATCTTGTAGATTGTCTTATCTTTCATCTAAGACTAATCTTATAAAAGAACTCCTTCTGGATCCGGACTTATAGTACTGTGATTCTTCATCGTGTAGTGCTGAAATTTTATGATGGAGAATCTGCCTTCCATCTATTGGCCTCTTGAAACCAAACTTTTGTTCATCTTTTTTGACCAAAATTTTTATACAATTCCAAAGATCAACTTAGCTTTCATCTAGAATTGATTTCTTGAAAAATTATTTTTAGAACCGATTTTCTTGTGCAATCTTTCACTAGCACGCAGTTTTGGAATTTTTATGACGAAGGATCTACCAGTCGTCTTTTGCCCTATTTCCCTACTGTTATGCTACCAAAATTTTACCAAACATTTTACTGGTATTTCCAACATCTAAACCAAGGGTTTCTGGATAATTTCCTTAAACCTTCCTTTGGAAATTATGTCAAGAAATCATCATTTCTCTGATATAAAATTTATTCGATAGGACTACACATTGCCGCACTTTTTTTCATCGAATTCTATCGGATTTGAGTGTTGTTTTTTATGAGATTTTAGACTCTCTTTTCCTCATCACCAAACCCTATCATCCTTACCAAAAACCCTTTAAAACCCTACCCTAAACTGAAACCAAATAGCCACCTAAATCAGCCTTGACCACAACCTACTTCCTTATTGATCCACTTACCTTTTCAACCAACTTTCCTTACTGATACACCTACATTTGCTGCCATCTATCGCAGATCTAAAATCTATTTCCGTAACCTCCATCTATTGTTATCACATCCCTAAAACCACACCAATTTGTAGCATAAACGCCATAAAACTGTAGCCCCAAATTGCACCCAAAAGAGCCGCAAATCGCACCCAAAAACTAAAGCCTTTGGTCCATCAACCTTTCAGCCACCCAATCTCCCTTATCCCTTCAACCGCAACATGCATCTTTTGCTACCCAACACTACCAACAGCGACTTCTTGCTACCATATTCCGTGATCATAGCCAGTAGTGAACCTTGCGGCAAAAGCTACCAGTAGCGATCTTTCGCTGCAATTTGTTTACATCGCAGCCCGTAACAATCGTTTTCTACCAACTATCTTGATCATGGCCAGCAAGAAATTGAACACAACAACAGTCGTCTCTCGCTCCATACCGCTACTGCCCTCCTTCGCAATAGCTGTGTACATCGCTGCCCCAGCTTCCTCCTATTACAACCGCACCCTTGTTGCAACCGACACCACTTGCAGCCACGAAGTCGCTGCCCGACATTGCTCGCCTCTTCTTCCTCTATCGTTGCTGCTACCCTTGGCTGCCATCCTCCACTTGGAGACTTCACCCCCGCAGTCCTGACATTACTGTCATTCACTGCCTTCAACCTGAAAATTATAGCTACACTCTTCAGTCGGTTTGTTTGACAGGTTAGAGATCCTTACGTCATGACATCGCTGGGCTTATTCGAAACCAAATTAGAGGCTTTCGAGACATATATGGATGCTAAATTATATGCTCTCTTCGAGGAGTTTCGATTGGGCCGATCACCAAGCCCAAGAAGATCACAATATGGAGCAAATTCTGATTGTAAAAAGAACCCATCAGAGATTAGAAGCGAGGATAAGACATGGCAGCCCTACACCTTGATGATGTCGATCTCCTTTGTACAACTTCAAGAAGGGCACCTCAATCAAGATACTCGGAGCATGAGAGGCACATCCCAACCAAAAGCATATAAACATTTAGCACTAATCAATTTCATGAACCTTGACGAAGAACTAACGAAGATCCATCAAACCTCTATAATCCAAGAGTACCAAATCAACTTTAAAAGGTTAATTAATCAAACTTGTGATTGGTCTGAAAAATAGATATTGAGGACTTTCATTAAGGGCTTGAAGCCAGAGATTCAAGAAGAAGTTAAAGTGTGACAACCATAGACACTTAAGGCAGTCATCTCCTTCACACGACTATATGAAGACAGGCTGAACCAAGATGCTTGGATGACCAAAGCTGCTGCATGACTAGCAGTATAGAGACTCTCGACCCCATCTACCACCAATCGGTCACCTCAGCCGAAAAAGTTAACAAGAGAAGAGTTTTATGACAAATCGACAAAGGGCCTATGTTGGCATTGTAATAGACTATGGAGCCGAGACCATTATTGTAAAAAAGAGAGACCTCTATTGGTTGAGCCTATTGAAGAACACAAACTCAAAGATATAGCTCTCGAGTCCGAGGAGAAGGATATGAATGAAAACCCACAATCAGTCGCCCGTACCTTTTATTCTCCACCATAGATACTGAACATTTATGGCTTCATCAAGCATCAGCCCATCACTATCCTCGCCGACACCAGGAGCTCCAACGACCTTATGAATGACAAAAGAAAACATATGACCTTATGTAGGAAAGGAGAGAACAAAGAAAAGATGATCTCGACACAGTGCTTGGAGAAGCTCGCTGAAATCTTAAGCACGTCCGCTGAACCGAGCCGACTCCTTCCTATCAGACTGCACGACCCCCATATGTTGGTCTTACAAGGGGAACTACCAGCACATATTCGGCCATATTATTGTCCACATTTTTAGATGACTGAAGCTAAAAAGATTGTCCAAGAGATGCGAGAGATATGGATCATTCGACCACAACCTTCCCTTGCAATGACACTTTATCTCCAAAAACTTTACCTCTTTATTGATAGAACCTCAGATGGAGCTCTATAGATTTTGATCTTTGAGGGGGATCAACCCTTGGAACGCTATAGGGGTTCCTCTCTCCTAGATTCGGCACAAGGCTGAAATAAAATTGATAATTGCTTGAATAAAAGAGGGGGGCGACTACATCTTAAATAGGGATCAAAGTCCTAGCCTAAGAGGGCACTTATCTAAGTGAAATTATCTTTTTGCCCCTCCTATAGCCATCTTGCCTTAATAGGAACAAGGGGCGGCTAGGTTGGCTCTATAGCCAGCCTAAGCAGGGGGAAACCCTAGCCGACTTGCCCAGTAAGGGGGGTGGCAACTACTAAGTCCTAAGGGCTAATCTGAACCCTAGTCATACTCCTTTATAAGATAGGAGTGGCTTTATTATAATCTAGCAGGATTTTATTGACTACTTCTAGGGAGATTAGGACTCAACCCTGCTGGAGTCCTATCAAACCCGCCCTCTTAAAATCAGCCTTGTCCTCAAGGCTGAAGTTCCATGAACCCAGGGGACTGGGTCTTCAGCTCCTCATCAGCTTGGGTGTCAATTGGAAGAACTTGAGCTGAGTCGTCATCTTTAAATTTCCATTTGAGGTGGGATACTTGGAGGATCAACTGTAATTTTGATCTAGCGCACGTCTTGCCTTAATAGGAACAAGGGGCGGCTAGGTTGGCTCTATAGCCAGCCTAAACAGGGGGAAACCCTAGCCGACTTGCCCAATAAGGGGGGTGGCAACTACTAAGTCCTAAGGGCTAATCTGAACCCTAGTCATACTCCTTTATAAGATAGGAGTGGCTTTATTATAATCTAGCAGGATTTTATTGACTACTTCTAGGGAGATTAGGACTCAACCCTGCTGGAGTCCTATCAAACCCGCCCTCTTAAAATCAGCCTTGTCCTCAAGGCTGAAGTTCCATGAACCCAGGGAACTGGGTCTTCAGCTCCTCATCAGCTTGGGTGTCAATTGGAAGAACTTGAGCTGAGTCGTCATCTTTAAATTTCCATTTGAGGTGGGATACTTGGAGGATCAACTGTAATTTTGATCTAGCGCACGGAACTGATCTCCAGGTTGGGGTCCCAATATGATTCCCAATTTTGCAAGGCCCAAAGAAATAAGGAGACCACTTTCTTAAGGCTTGAATTTCATGCTGATGGAGCTGGAGATGAAGGGGGACTTGATCTTTCTTAGGAAACTTTCTTCTACTCTGACGTTTGTCAGGGGGAAGTTTCTTCTTTACGTGGGCTACCTCATGGTTAGTATTTAATGATAGTCAATCTTTCTTCTAGAATGGTGACTGCCCTCTGGTATGGTTCAGGATGATGAGAGTCTAATCTAGCATGAGCATGGATTGTAATTCTTCTGGTTTAACTCCTCTTTCATGCCATGGACCTGTATCTAACCATATTTTAAATTTGATAGTAATTAGTATCTCTTGTAAAAACCTCATACGAAGTGTGGGGGAAGCCTCAGTGTAAATTAGGAGTTGACCATCTTGCATAAGAATAGCCCAAATTTTAACTCATGATGCATCGACCTCAATGACTAAAGTGCGATTGAAATCGGGCAGCGCTAGGACTGATGTCATTGTCATGGTTGTCTTAAGTCATTCAAAGGCAGATTTTGACCCTTGAAGGGGATCAACCCTTGGAACGCTATAGGGGTTCCTCCCTCCTAGATTCGACATAAGGCTGAATTAAGATTGATAATTGCTTGATTCAAAAGGGGAGGCAACTACACCTTTAAATAGGGATCAAAACCCTAGCCTAAGGGGGTGCTTGTCTAAGTAGAATTACCCCTTTACCCCTCCCTCTTATAGCCGACCTGCCTTAATAGGAATAGGGGACGGCTAAGTTGGCTCTATAGCCAACCTAAAGCAAGGGGAAACCCTAGCCGACCAACCCAGTAAGGGGAGCAACGGCTACTAAGCTCTAAGGGCTAATCTAAGCCCTAGACATACTCCTTTATAAGATAGGAGTGGCATTATTACAATCTAACAGGGTTTTTATTTACTAGTACTAAGATGATTAGGACTCAACCCTGCTGGAGTCCTATCGTGGCCCGACGACTACCATAAGCTTTTAGCCATGAGTGGTCGCTCAGGTACTTGGTCGCAAGGGGCTTGGGCATGCAATGAATGCGTAGAATTGTTCTACGCAATTCAATCTTATCACACGCAGTGTAAAAGCTAATCTTTTGCATGAGCAACATGACTTTAATATCACTGTTGGGAAACCCAGCGGATACATCACATGCGTAGAGGAAGAAATAAAACAAAATTGATTTTCCATGTATATCAAATCATCGTACAAAGATCGGTGCGTGAAAAATCCGTAAAACCAAAAATCATGATACGTGAGAGATTAATTACTTAGGAAGGTCATATATCCCTGAAAGAATAGATCCAGATGGAGAGGATGAAGGTAGTCAAATTTCCTCCTCTCTAGCGATATCCACACGATGGATCGTTGCAGCGATGCTCCTCCAATTGTAACCCAAAAGTCGCAACTCTTATGTAAAGAGAGAGGAGAGTAGGACGGGTTGGCCAAAGGTGCAGCATATCACATAAGAGCCACCCCTGCCTCATATTTATAGAGAGCCACCAAAAACCATAGAGATCTCCAATAATCTTGGATTATTGGATCTTTGTCCAATAATCGTAATTGACCTCTAACTGGGCCTCATACAAGAAGCCTATTAGTGTTGAGTCTCATCTAATGAGAACAGGGGCCAATTAAAAAACTAATATTTAATTCTCTAGTTATTAAAACATCCACAATATGTGTGTGACCCTCTAGGCCCAACACTGAACTAGCTATGAGTCCTCCTTGTCAGAACTCCTTATAACTCATTAAATTGTTATCACATAATAATTTACTTGACTCATCGACTATGGACGTAATTAGACTACTACACTATAACCCCCTCGACGGTACAAATCTTAGCCATTGGACTTATTTATCCTCAATTACCGTATATTTATAGTCCCTCGTCTATCTAATATAATAGAGACTAGATTTTAGACATAGTATTATCAGGCCACATATAGAATCCATCTGAGTCTTGCTCTAATTGGATTCTTACAGAGAACTCCTTCGCTATCAATCCGAATGACCCTGGTCAGGGATTTGTTCGAGTAAGAATACATAGAATATTTTTCTCGGGATATCGAGAGTGGATGATCCTCTATTGACACTCAATTGTCTTTGTAAGGTTGGCTACCAATCCTGATAACCAGTTGTACCAAATCTAAAACTTTTCAAACCGGTAAGTCAGGCATCAAAAAAAGGAGTACTCAAACAAGACATCCTTTGTGTCTCAAGTCTAAGAACCAGACACACAATTAGGACTATGTAATATTATCTGACGTTAGGTATCACTAACCATATAATATTCCATAAGAGAATCAATTAGTAAACTCATTCTCCAATGAGCACCTGTATTGTATCCTTAGTATCACTATACAAGTGGCATGAGACCAGCTGTCTTTATCAAATGGATAAGTATATAGTAAATCAGTATGTCTGATTGTCTTGATGTCCCTCTCAAGCAACCTATGACCGAGATTATTTAGAATCTATGTTTAAAGGTGAATTAATCTCATTACCATGGTCTCATCATGATCTGATTTTTATTGTACAAAACCAAGAACATCATAATATATGTATTCATAGATAATATAATATGAGAATATACAATAATAATAATAATATAAAAGACTATGCAGCATGTCATACGTGCCATCACTCATGTGATTGGCTTGCAAGGCACTTGTAACCACAATAGCCAAGGCTAAATATGTAGCGGCAAGTGCATGGTGTGCACAAGTAATCTAGATAAATATTACCTTGGAAGATTATAGACTTTATGTAAAAAATATTCATATAAATGTGATGATACAAGTAGAATTTGTTTAATAAAGAATCCTATTCAATAGTTTAGGACTAAATATATTGATATTAGATATCATTTTATTAAGGATCATGTTACCAATCATGATATATCTTTAGATTTCATTGATGCAAAATATTAATTAACAGATATTTTTACTACACCACTGAATGAGAAATAATTCAATTTTATTAGAAGATAATTAAGCATGTTGAATCATTTAAATACATGAACCATAATTATTCTCACTTTTTTCTTATTGGATCATTATCTTGATTTTAAATACATGAATAATGTAATATTTATGTCATATAACTCCTTTTTATTGATATTCTTCATTGACACATTGATATAAACAAAGAAAAGTAGCACCATGATAAAATGATATCATTCTTTTCTTTTTTATAATGATAAAGGAGGAGAAAAAAATAGTGCCTTACTTATTTTCTTTTTCTCTTTTTGTTGATGACAAACGGAGAGTCATGGTAATTTTTTTTTATGAAATAGCACTCATATGCATGTTGTATTTGATGACATTAACTTATGATATTTGTTTGAGATGTGTAACTATTTCAAACTATGGATGTGATAGATATGACGTAAAATTATGCATATATGACTCTTGCAATAATCACTATTGAAAGTCACTATAATTTATGATTAAAATTATTTTGACTTGAATTCAAAGAGTTGAAGGGTCATCATTTTTCTTTAAAAATTCAAGTTCATTATGGCATATAGATAAGTGAAGTTTAGTTAAAAATTCATCATCAATTGGGTATCATCATCAAAAAGAGAGATATTAAATCCTAGATTTTAATTAATAAATTTATGAAGTAATATGCTTTCAAGATAAGTAATGCAAGAAAAACTTCGATCATCAACTTAAACCATTTGAGGGCAAATTATCAAAGCAAACTATCACGTACTTAGTTGAATTTGCGTAAGTCGTGCGGCACCCGAGTGGCAAACTATAAGACATAGCTAGAATTACCTAAGTCATGAAGAAACCTTACTCAATGTTCCGGACTTACCTAGGATTCCCTAAGTCATGAAACACTAAAGCGTTATTTGCCCATGAAGGGTCAGCCTACTTGCAACCTCATACGGATCCCGAAGGACCTACAAAAAAGAAGTTGATTAGCTTGAAAATGAGCGGCGGACAAGTCCTGATGTCTCGCTAAGAGGGAAGCTTTACAAGCAATTCATCGAACACCTTTAATCAAATAAAGAAAATAGAGAAAGGGAGTGAAAGAAGATTTTAGAGAGCTATATAAACGGTCTTAAGTCTACCAAACGACGGTTCCTAAGGTGTCGAACATAAAATAAGTTTAAATTTTGATGAATGCTCATGCCCGACATATAACCAAAGCCCCATCTAGCCCTATGCCACCCGGGGGGTTCTAGGGTGGTGAGATGGTTAACGTTTTGGACTACTCAGAGCGGTCACCATAGTACGCAAAAATGACCCAAAACAGAGTTGTATTGGCTCCATGCATCGAGTGATCATTCTATAGCATTATAGACTATTTTCACTCATATTTCTTAGGCAAAATCACATAGGATCAAGGGAAAATATGCTGGCAAATATGTACAAGCAAGCAAAAGTAACGAATGATTCGCTAAGCGAAGATGTTGTGAATGAGCGATGGTCGTCCGTGACATGCTCCCCCACTTAAACTGTCAATGCCCTCGTCGACGCTTATTGGTAGGCTTTGACGATGGCCTCTTCATGTTGAAGGGCATCTTCAAACTCCCAACTGGCTTCTGTTCGTGGAAGCTTTTGCCACTTCACCAAGTGCTCGGTTTGCTTTGCTTCGTTTGGTAGCTTTATTTTGTGATCTGCTAGAATGATTTCAACTTGCTTCTCGTAGGAGGCTTTGGAGGGGGGTAGTCGAGTTGAAACATTTTGAGAAGCATCATGTGGATCTGAATGGTATGCTTTCAAGTTGCTTGCATGGAAGATGTTATGATTTTTTAGTCATGTTGGTAGTTGTAACTTGGAGGAATATTGCCTGCCCTACTAACGATTGGGAATAACCCTTCATACTTATGTACTAATCCTTTATGCACTTTTGCCGAAAGAACTAGAGTGATGCTGGTTAGAGCTTCACTAATACCAAGTCACCAACTTTAAACTCTTGTGGTCGTCTTCCCAAGTCGACTCACTTCTTCATCTTTTTGGTTGTCTTCTCTAAGTAAATCTATGCAATATCTGCCTTTCGATACCATTCCTTTGCAAAGTGACATGCTAACAGGCTACTCCCTATATAACCAATAGCCAAGGTGTAAGAAGTCGACGGTTGTTATCCTGTATTAATCTCGAAGGGGCTCTTGTTAGATGCAGAGCTCCACTATAAGTTATAGGAGAATTGGGCTATGTCCAATAGCTTCACCCAATCTCGTTGGTTGGCACTCATGTAGTGCTGGAGATATTGCTCCAAGAGCGAATTGATTCTTTCAGTCTGACCATCCAATTTGGGGTGGAGGCCTATGGAGAAATATAATTTAGACCCCAGCAATTTGAATAGCTGAGTCCAGAATCATCCCAAGAATCGTGTATCCCAATCATTGATGATGTTATGCAGGACTCTCCAATATATCATCACATTCTTCATCATCAACATGACCGCCTCCTTTACTAAACAGTGTAGGGGTGCAGCAATGAATGTTGCATACTTTGAAAATTGATTGACCACCATGAGCATCGAACTGAGTCCCTCTACTATCGGCAAGCTTGATATAAAGTCTAAGGAGATGCTCTCCCATAGCCTTTCCGGTATGGGCAATGGCTCCAAAAGTCTCACTGGCTTCCGTTGTTTTACCTTATCTTGTTGGCAAGTAAGGCATTTTCGAATATAATCCTTTACATCAGTTCCCATCTTTGACCAATAGAAGGCCCTCTCCACGAGAGCCATTATTCGATGAATGCCCGAATGTCTAGCCCAAATAGAATCGTAACACTTTTTCAAGAGTTCATGTCTCAAATTATCCACTCGTGAAACATAAACTCTATTCCCTTTAGTGTAGATGAGTCCTTCTTGGAACCAAAATCGTCGTGCCTTGCCCTCTTTGATAAGTTGCATCAGGATTACTGTCTTAGGATCACTCCAAAGTCCATCCTAATCCTGGAAAGGAAGTTGAAGTGCAATTAACTTACTTGGCCTCCATCCTCCAACTATATAGCATTCACTAGTTCCACTTTCCAACTCAATGCATCGGTCATGACATTTGCCTTTCCTAGCTTGTACTTCAACCATATCAAACTCGTCTAAGAAATCCTGCCATCGTACTTGTTTCAGGGAGAGTTTTTTTTTAAGTTTGGAAGTAACTCGATGTGACATTATTTGTCGTTAGCATGAATGGTGCTCCCATAAGGTAATGTCACCACATTCGTAGACAGTGTACCACCACTGTCATCTCTTTCTCATACGCTGGATATCACCGCTTAATCTTATTAAGCTTGCGACTCTCATAGGCCACTGGGTGACCCTGCTACATAAGTACTCCCCTAATAGCGAAGTCAAAAGCATCTGTATAGACTTCAAAAGACTTCCCATAGTCTGGTAATTTGAGTACTAGTTCCTTCAACATAGTAGTCTTTAGGTCTTGGAATGCCACTTCACATTTGTCCGACCATCTCCAAGACTACTCCTTCTTTAGCAACTCGGTCAATGGATCTACACGCTTCGAATATCCAGCTATGAAGCATCGATAATAGTTGACGAACCCAAGGAAGGATCTCAACTCTGGCGCCTTCTTTGGTGTTCACCATTCTGCTACAGCTTGCATCTTAGACTTGTCCATTCGAATGGAACCACTACTGATTCAATGCCCTAAGAATAGAATTTTCATTTAAGCAAAGTAGCACTTCTCTATCTTCACAAATAAGGTGTTATCCCTGAGAACTTTGAAAATTATTCGGAGGTGCTCAATATGCTCCTCAAGTGTTTGGCTATAGACGATGATATCGTTTAAGTTGACGACCATAAATTTATCCAAATACTACTTGAATAGTTGATTCATTAGAGTGCAGAATGTTGCCAGAGAGTTGGTTAAGCCAAAAGATATCATCAGAAACTCAAACACTCCATACCTAGTCACATAGGCAGTCTTCGCTTCATCGCCTTCTGCAATGCGCACCTACCAATACCCCGACCGAAGGTCGAGTTTAGAGAAGTACTTGGCCTTACCTAGTTGATTGAATAAATCCATAATGAATAGGATGGGATATTTATTCTTCATCGTCACTTTGTTTAGGACTCGATAATCAATACATAATTGGAGACTCCCATCTTGTTACTTCTAGAAGAGGACTGGACCTCTGAATTGTGCTTTCCAACTACGGATGAGACCACCTCTTAGTAGTTCGTCTAACTACTTTCTGAGTTATGCTAACTCTAGAGGGGCCATGCGGTATTGTGGTCAAACTGGAGGCTTAACTGTCGGCTCTAGCTCAATATGATGATCCACACCTTTTCGTGGTGGTAGAGCTTTCAGCAACTCAATCGGCATTACATCTGAGAACTCCTTCAAAATATTTGTCACCACGACAGGTTCTTGAATGACCTCCCCTCCAAGTGTCTCTAGCTTTATAGCAGCTATAAAGGTTGATTCATCTTTTCGTACCCTTTTATTCAATTATAATGTCGATATTTATTATGGATCTTTGGTTCCTCCTTGAGAAACTGGAACCATGTAGGGGTCGTCACCTCCCATTAAACATAGGGAGTTAAGGAATGACATGGACACCAACTTCAATGCATACATGAACTCAAAAGAATCACTTGGAAGTTATCCAATGGCACTGCCATCATGTTTGTGCTCTTGCTCCACTTTCCGATTGCTAGTCCAAAGTTCCGCTTGACCTCTGAGTTCACAGCCATCATACGACTTGGGTTCTTCTCTAAGATTAATCTATCGTTTAGCTTCTTGATCGGTAATAAAATTATGTAGCGCCCATGTACACCATTACGTGGGTTATTCGATCATTTAGTTTAATGTCCACATACATCAACTCGCTACTCCCTGCCTTCAATGGCTTTGCCTTCATGTTCTCCCCCACTTGACCCCAAAATATATTCAACAAACGCATTGCTCCAATTCAAGGTCCTTATGACTCCTCATCGTCGCTACTAGATTCAGAACTACTCGGATCAAGGGCGATGGCTTTGCCCTTATCTGACTTGTGGGAGTGTATTGATGTAGTTTAAGCATTGAGTGTCTGCTTTTGCAAGCACTCTCTTACCATGTGCGATCCTTGGCATAAGAAGTATCCGCCAAGTTTCGGGGCTTTGCCTTTTGAACTTGGTCCCTTATAGAAGTTCTTCTTCCTTTGTTCGCCCTCATACTCCTTCACTCGAGAGTATTTTATTAGATGATTTCTAAAGGATTATTTCTTCTTTCCCAAGTCCTTCGAAGAAACAAAGTCAGTTAGCCATTCTACGGCTGCAATTGCCCGGACCACATCCATGACATTCCTCTAATACAGTTCTTGTTGTGCCCATGGCTTCAGGCCATCGAGGAAGCTGAATAGCTTGTCCTTCTCAGATATGTCCTGTATCTCCAATATCAGTGTCAAAAATTGTTTCACAGTCTCAAATTGATGTACTTTGGCAAAGTTGTCTCAGTTTCCTTCTTACGACTAACTCTATGTTCTCAGGTAAGAACTAAGTTCTCAACTCTCACTTCAAGTCTTCCTATGTGTCCACTCGACATCAGTCTTACTGGATCTCTTCCCAACGAGTTTGCCACTAAAGTCTTACATCTCCATTCAGATACATTGTTGCTATTGAAATTTTGGTTTCCTTAGAATCGGGCCTCATAGCATGAAAATATTGTTCCATGTCGAATAAGAAATTTTTGAGCTCTTTGGTATCCCTGGCACCCCTATAGCAATGCAGCTCTAGTGCCCTGAAGCTTTATAGTGGTGCAGCATAGGTATTGTTCCCTCTCATATTAAGAGTCCTTGTGAGCAACGTCACCTTGGACATGAGTTTCTGTCACAACTTCGTGTAGATGTCGTACGGAGTCTTTGGTGTCCTCCGTCAGTCGATTGACTATGGACTTAACCTTATTGATCCAAGATTCAGCTTCTTCTTACGAGCTTTCTACCCCAAGGAACCTTCTTTGGTCTTATTAGAGTTTCTCCAAGCTCGCTTCAAGAACATCAAGGCGGGTTTCCGTCATTGTATGTCTCTCCTTGTAGCTCTTTTTCCTAGTTGGCGCTCCAGATTATGCCTCGTTCGCTCTTGGAGAATACCCAGCTTGCGAGCGAGTCTGCACCTATGGCTGCTTAGAGCAAGGGTCCAGCTTGCCCTATCTTGCTCGAAACACCATGGCGAGATTACAAATCTTCTTCACTGCTTGTTTGAATTGCTTGCCCACTCTGATACCACAATGTCATGGACTTAGCTGAATCTGCCTAAGTCGTGTAGCACCCTAGTAATAAACTAGAAGACTTAGCTAGAATTGCCTAAGTCGTGAAGAAACCATGCCCAATGTTCTAAACTTAGCTGAGATTGCCTAAGTTATGAAACGTTGAAGCGTTAGTTGGACACAAAGGGTCAAGCCACTTGCAATCTCGTGTGGGTCCCAAATGACCTGCAAAAAAGAAGTTGATTAGCTTAAAAATAAGCGACGAATAAGTACTGACATCTTACAAAGAGAAAAGCTTTATAAGCAATTCATCGAACACCTTGAGTGTAATAAAGAAAAGAGAGAAAAAGAGCGAAATATGACTTTAGAGGGTTATATGAATGGTCGTAAGTCCACAAATAACGGTTTCCAAGGTGTCAGACATAAGATAAGTTCAACTTTAATGAATGCTCACACCCGACATATAACCAAAGCCCCATCTAGCCCTATGCCACTCGAGGGGTTCCAGAGTGCTGAGATGGCTGACGTTTTAGGCCACTCAGAGTGGTCAATGCAGTATACGAAAACTACCTAGAACGGTCATTCTGCAGTTGTTATAGACTATTTTCGCTCGTATTTCTTAGACAAAATCACATATAATCAATGTAAAACATGCTGCCAAATATCTATATAAGAATGAACGGTTCACTGAGCGAAAATGTTACGATTGAGCGATGACCATTCATGATAAGACGTTGGACAGAAAAGTGTCATATCAAAGATTGGACATTGGGTCAGAGGATTGGTCGACATACAAAAGAATAGACTTCATGCCATGAGTTTGGGCATCAGGTCAGAAGATACGCTGGAGGTTCGATCAAAGTGTTAGATGATCGAATAACATTCTGAAATTCTAAACAACATATTGAACACTTCATGATTATAATTAAAGTGGTTAAGTCTTGATCGTGATCGTTTATAGTCAAATTAAGTTTGTATTAGGTCGAAACCATGTCAACTTGATTTGGAGCTCAATCAGCTTGGGCTTGTTAGAAGGTTAATTCAATGACCTAGAGCAGGCTTCGATGATGGTACTACCAGGCCTCGGTGATGGTATCGCCCAGACAATCAGAAAGTATTGTTTTCTGCTTTTTCACGTCTTCTGGCGATAGTACCGCCCATGGCCACGGTGGTACCGCCTAGGCCGACGGTGGTACCACTAGAGCCCAGATTCTCGAGCTCTATTTGATGATAGTACCATCTAGCATCGATGATGGTACCGTTAGTACCTTGAAAACTCAGAGATTTGAAATTTTGGCTTCAATTCTGAAGCCTTTTGGGGTCTATAAATACCCCACTCTTTCTTGCTTTATGTAGCATAAATAAGTGCGAAAAAAAAGATGAAAAGAGAAAGAATCCTTAAGGTTAAAGTGTTATAAACTCTTGAAAGTGTTTGTCTCTTCCTCCTTGAGTTTAGCGATTATTCTAAGGAGGTGTGAAGTCTTGTGTGAAAAAGTTTATAAAGGTTTTCTCCTAATCACAGACAACAATGTAAACAAGGTGTTCGATGAAATGCTTGTGTTAGTCTGTGTCCTTCGGTTTAGGAACATATCTTGTACAACAAGAAGCGGGCTTGCAGTAGGCTTAGCAGCCCTAGTTTGATTTGCTTTATGGCCAAGTTTGGCTTGTAAATACAAGTGTGTCTTATAAGCACTTGTGGGGACTTCGGTCTGTAGTGGACCATTATCCTTTGTGTGCAATCTCTCTGAGTTTGTAATGTCCATGGGTGTAATTTGTATTTTGGCTTTATAAAGTGTTTTCTTGAGCAGTTGCTTGTGGATCCCATGGGAATTGCTTCTTCTGGCCCATTTTCTCTTTTTGTATATCTATGGGACTTTAGGAGATCTCGGGAGGGCTGACTGGACGGACACGATGGGTGTCGGCTTAGGCAAAATTAGCTAAGCCCGTGACAATGTGGTATCGAGCGGACAAGCACACGCAGTAAACACTTGCCATACAAATGTGGGGATCTAGCTGTGGAGGACACAAGATGCAACCGCTTGGGGAAACGGACATTGAGATGTAGGGAAAGGAGTCGCTCAGAGGAGCGGGGATCCTGGTTTGGCATTCAAGGAATAGCCAACCCCTTTGCATGAGAGGCACTACGAGGACAAGCAAGCGAAGAAGAATGCGTAGCACACAAAGATTGGGATGATTGAGTTTGAGCTATAGCTCGACGTTGGCAACCAAACTTGATGGTGCTTAAGGCAAAGCAGGGCGCTTGGTGAAAGATGAGACTGTGCAAGGTGGGAGGTGTTATGTAACGACCGAAAGAGTTGTGCAAAG
This sequence comes from Ensete glaucum, assembly GCA_021527575.1. NCBI lineage: Eukaryota > Viridiplantae > Streptophyta > Magnoliopsida > Zingiberales > Musaceae > Ensete > Ensete glaucum. The sequence continues at coordinate 36,757,043 of CM038555.1, forward strand.
CTCACAGAGGTGAGGGGAATTGCTAACTCGAAGGATTCGGAACTCATGCAAGGGCTTGTACACGGATGACGGAGTGTTCGTGGCCATCCCAAGATGCGATTAGAACTCGGCACCATGGAGCATCAAAACTTTCTCTTCGACATGGAAAGGATATGTCCGTAGGCGGCTGAAATGTGCAACAAGTTCCGCATGTTGCTAGACCTTGAAGGGTGTGGTGGAGACTGTATTGGAGAAGGGTCGCAATCTAGCAAGTACATTTGTGGGCGCAGAACAAAGCTCGAGTTCAGCAAGACGGAGTAGTCCAAAGGGGATGATGGTCTCCGAAACTTTCAGTGGGAAGTATGTAAAGAGAAAAGTTGCTCTAGTAGGACAAATATCTAGGAGGGATAAGTCCTAGTTCTCTAGTGGGAGAATCATGTGCAACGGACTGCACATATTGAGGAAGAGTTTCTTAAGGTTATATCTCCATAAAGCTCAATGGACCGAGTGAGCGATGAAGAGTTGTCGCATGATCTCGAAGGAGGTAATGCATTGGTGGATGCATTTCGAGATCAAGTGGGGGAGCAATCCAAGGTAACATCAGATGAAGGCACACTTAGAGTCAAGGCAAAAATTAAACTCAACAGAGGGCTGACCCGTGGAATGGTGGATGTGAGGGCCACTATTAACTCAATGCAAATCGAGGAGCAGAGCGACTTGGGTGGAACTCGGTGAAGTATCCAAGCCGCATGAAGGGAGTCGACATAGAAGATGGAACATGGAGCGGAGGCACAGAGCTTTCCTTGGACAGAGGTCAAGGGCATGAACTCTTGTAGAGGCAAGAGTGGGATCATGTCGTTCCATGGGTTCTCCATTCTGATGGAATAGACTTATCTTGCATGGTGCCAAAGATGAAGGGAGCTTCAAGGTACATGCAAGCTACCTCAGAGATGCATTTGATGGAGTAACCAAGGTGATTCAACTAACGGAGGTAAAGTTAGGATCATGAGACCTTAGTACGGGGCAAGAGGACGCAGAGGCGGGTACTCTTGAAGAATATGCCATAGTGTTGCCGTCGAGTTGTCAGGAACAGGAGATGCATAACAAGATTGTGTTGGTAGGGGATAGAGGCCCAAGATCCAGACAATGGTGCACCAACTCTAGTGAAGTCAGGGGACTTGAGCTACTGACCGTCCTAGAGCTATGCTCGTCTGTGTAACCCAAGTGGGCGGACGAAGGAAATTGCCAAGGGAGCGAACTAAAAGTCGGAGATGGCAGAGGCCCTACGATGTGTTGGCAGAGGCCACACGTGGAGAAGTCGTAGTCCGAGTTCATCACATGAGAATCTGTATGCAATGGAGATGTCACCATGAGGCGACATGGTGCAGCGGATCGTAGTGGAATAGTTTGTGGTAATGCAATACAGGCAATCTTGTCCCGTGAGGGACAAAGATCATGCGGAGGTATGATCAGGAGTTACTGGGAGCTCCACTTTAGTGTACAACACAACAAGAAGAAGGGCTATGGATTCAAGGAGTGAATGTCGTAGTATCACAGAGGCGGGTCTTCGTGTGTGCATCAAAGCTTGCATTGGATGAAAGCCTTAGTCATCGATATGGGAGTCAGATACCACCGAGGAAGAAGTCCAAGTGCACGTACCAGTGAGTCCCATGGAGGGGGACATGATCATGTGAACGATCAGGAGCTGTTGGGAGCTCCACTTCGGTGAATAATGCAACGGCAAGAAGGGCTGTTGATTCAAGGAGTGAATGTCACAGTACCGCAGAGGCGGGTCTTTCGTGTGTATGCATCAAAGCTTGCATCAGATGAAAGCCTTGGTCGTCAAGATATGGGGGCTGTGTACCACCGAGAGAGTAGTCAGATTGCAAGTACCAGTGAGTCCCATGGAGGGGACTTGATTAATTGGAGTAGCTGGAGAGTTGAACTGCTTCAGTGCTCACATTTGCTTAAGGGAGTCGGCAAGTCAGAGGACAAGGCCGAGTAAGCGAACGTTGCTACCAAGGAAGCTAAGGAGAACAGAATCGGCGCGAGCTCTGCAACAAGATGGCGGAGGCCATGCATGAGAGTTACAGTCTGTCTCTTCATCGACGAAGGAGAGCTGCTAGGAGGACACAGTGGTGTCGAAGCAGGTGATCGAAAGGGGCGAGGAAGCGACGACGAGTCCAACGGGGCTCAGCTACCTAAAAGAAAAGTATCGGTTAGAGAGGAGGTGGACTCGGAGGAGCTCCACAGTGCCACAGAGGCAGATCTACCAATCGCGAAGGAAGGGATGAAGATGCAAGGTAACAGATAGTAGTGCTATGGGGTTGGCAGCGCCATGGTACCGCAGATGCGGGACTTTCGTGAAGTCATCGATCCCTTGCTCTTATGAAGGGACAGCATTGGTCGTAAAAGGGGCCAAAGAGGTGGAGAATGCAGAGGCAAACTCCAAGTACCAAGACGAGGCAGAAGGGCAGAGGCCAAGAAACTTCATAAGACCGATGTCGATGGGCTTCTCATCCAGATAGCCGAAATTAAGGGACTTCGGGTTGACGCACGAGTGCTCGACCAAGGAACGAAGTAGGCAGTACATGGTACTATACCTTTCTACTCAAGAGGAGTAGGCGGCAAAGGTGATGGAGAAGACGGTACAATCCCAAAGGCGACCAGATTTATCAAAGACTTACTCCAAGTTGGGGGACTCCAAGTTGGGGTAAACTTTTTGCTCTTTTCGGTCAAAACTTCTTGCATTCTAGAAGTTCAATGGTAGTGGGAAGGCGAATCACAGTAGCTAACCCAACGCAAGGAGTGCAACCACTTCAAGTGCTTCATAAGTGTGAGCAATGAGCGGGCGAATGTTAGTAACCAGCTCAATGCATGAAGTACAAACTCGAGGAGGCAGGAGAAATCGAGTAACCTTTGCCTTCTCAACTCGAGAGAATGGGCGAAACCGAGTACCCCAATTCTCTTAACTTGAGGAGGTGAGCGAAGCCAAGTAACCTTACCTTCTCAACTACGAAGAGAATGGGTGAAGTCAAGTATCTCAGTTCTCTTACTTATCCAAGCAGGGGAGCTCTGCACAAGTTCAGTGACCCTTCAAAGAAAGCTTATGGAAGACAATGGTTGTCAAATCCTCACCGTTGGTGATCAGTACTACTGAGAGTAGTTTTTCCACTTCATTTCCCAATTGACTAAGAGGGAGTGATGCGAACATACTTGGAAGTGACAACTAACAGTGGAAGAAGGTTCAATGGGCAAACATTATGGAGAAAGGACCTTAAAAACTTCAAAGTCTGTGAGGCGATGCTCGTTAAAGCTCCAACAAGCATCTACCCAGTTCAAGCAATATGAGTATACTGTGATACTGGCACATAATAAGGCAGGTCTTTTCCTTCATCAGAGGGATCCACGAGAACCAACAAGGATCAGCACAACTCAGCCAACCCCACACTAGATTCAGTCATTGGTGAGTTGAAGCAGCATGGCGGATTAGAGTTCGACTACTCAACAACAGCGGTGGAGAGTGGCTAGGAGCCAAAGGGGCGTGTTGTAGCCAAAGCATAAGATTAAAGATTCAGCAGAATACGAGGAGATGCAGCGTCTACAGTGGCTTCGACGAGGACGTCGAAGGAATAAGTGGGGGAAAATGTCACGGACAACAATATAAACAAGGTATTCGATGAAATGCTTGTGTTAGTCTGTGTCCTTCGGTTTAGGAACATATCTTGTACAACAAGAAGCGGGCTTGCAGTAGGCTTAGCAGCCCTAGTTTGATTTGCTTTATGGTCAAGTTTGGCTTGTAAATACAAGTGTGTCTTATAATCACTTGTGGGGACTTCGGTCTGTAGTGGACCATTATCCTTTGTGTGCAACCTCTCTGAGTTTGTAATGTCCATGGGTGTAATTTGTATTTTGGCTTTATAAAGTGTTTTCTTGAGCAGTTGCTTGTGGATCTCGTGGGAATTGATTCTTCTGGCCCATTTTCTCTTTTTGTATGTCTATGGGACTTTAGGAGATCTCGGGGAGGGCTGACCTGTGCAGACGGACACGCATGGGTGCCGCACGGCTTAGGCAAAATCAGCTAAGCCCGTGACATAAGCCGGTAAAAGGAGAAGGGTATAAGGATAGTTGATCATTAGTTGTTAGAAAGAAGATTGGTAGTGAAAGCCGATAGCCTCGAGAGAAGAGGAATCGAGAGTAGACGTAGATCGAGATGACCGAATCACTATAAAATCAGTTTGTATTTCCTTTCTTGCTTTCTCTTATTAGTGCTTATTGATTTACTTTATTCACTACTACTACTACTCACACTTTCATATTCTCGTTATTTACTTTCATATTCTCGTTATTTAATTTATGCATTTCCTTTCTTACTTTTTGATTCATATTCTTGTTAAAACTTTTTTAAATCAGATTTTTTATCCAATAGTACTAATTTAAACCCACAATAATAATGCATCATAAAGAAGGTGTTTTTATTCTTAGATTTCTTCGTAGTAGTATATTTCATATCAAATTTTGGAGATGATTTTTTTAAATTTATTTCTACTGCTATTTTATTTTTTTTAATTTTTTACTATATGATCTCAATTTGTTTACAATATAAGACACTCGTGAGAGAAAAAAAAATAAGTGATAAACTTAGAATCTTTCATCACAAGAGTTTTCAAACTCATGTTAAAATATTTAAAGTTTTCAAAATTTTACCTTGTCTGACATATGTTATGTTGATGCTGATATGAATTGAGAAAATATTGACTCTTCTGTTGTTTGTTGTGATATGTAGAAGACTTTTTTTTGTATATTTGTATTCATTTGATCTTTGTGATCATCAGTGGTTGAGTAACTACTAATTATACTCAATAAAATTGTTTTCAACTAAAATTCATGATTCTTGTGAAATAATAAAAATTTTATTTTAATGGTCTAATTGATAATTATCACATTTGAAGTGAAAAAGAAGTTGATTAAAACTATTTATCCTAATATATGTCATCTTCTTATTTAATTCTTTATCATTGAATCTATTGATCTCATCTTCTTTTTGTAATCGACGTAGTCTTATTCATCTTGCTTTGAATCAGACATGACACGGTCGTACAATTTTAAGGAGTAAATAGTAGAAAGAATATCTTGAGAAGGGCTACGTCAATCAGCAGCGGAACGAACTCATCCATTAATACCTATTTATAAAAACAGAAGAAAAATAATTATAAGTTTTTTCTAAAAAATAAAACGATCATGTTATAATCACATTGCATGTTAACTCTGCGAATTAGTCTTACGAGGTTCAAGGTTAATGGATGAATTCAAACACTCGTGATGTAGGGCGAGATCGAACAGTGTATTGCAGACGCAGGGAGTGAGCGAGGAACATTGTGTAGATAAGTGAGGTTGGTCTACAGGCTGAGGACAGACATCAAAATGTAGCAGGCCTCCCAACAACTCATTCTGGCTCTCCCAAAAGCTTCCAAGGCAAGAATTTACTGCCTACTATATCAGAATAATTGCTTCATTTGAACCTAATGGAATGAGACGAGATCAAGTCATAATATGCTTCCAGCCTAAACACCTTATGTGTCAACCATGGAGGAACACAGCTGTGCATGGGTGTGATGGAGTGACAAAATCAATTAAAGGACCCAATCACTGTAACAACCGTGGAGGAACACACCTATAACATATGGACTAAAGCTTGTCATGTAGATGAGTCACGATCGACTGTTTCTGCTAATATTCTCATGATTGTTTGAGGCCAATATTGATTTCTTGCATCTTCCTTGGAAGACCTGTACATGTTACTGGAAGTGCGAGATGGCATCACATAAAGGTCCAACAGCATTCAGATGAGGATCCTCTTGGGAAGATCAAAGACAATAGAAACCACACGCTACCTGTCATCTATCTTTCTATATTTATCTTGACGTCAGATGAGAACGGTGTTCATTTCGGTTTTCTTCATCTGTACTAATTGTTTCTGTCTGCAATTGTTTCTGTTCTCCGATCACAACTCCGATGGTTTCTTGGAGCAAGCAAATGGATGTAACGAAAAGCCATAAAATATTATATTTACTGATCACTGACAGTAATAAGCAGATGTTGAATCACAAACTAAATGGGAAGTCGAAATGAAAGCTAAGTCCACACCTGACAAGCAAGGAGGAAATTGCCACTTATTCCCTGATGAATCGAAACCAAACGAAGGAGACGTTGCAGTACGTACGCCATCTCACATAAGAACAGTTAGAGATGCACTGGACTTCAATGCTTTCTTTAGGTGGAAGAGGCTTCTCTCAGGAGGGAAGCTCTTCCAGTGCAACCTCCTCCATCATGCTTCCATGGCCAAAGTGATGGAAGCCCTGCATCATCTCACAGTACTTGCAGGGCCTCGCCACGGCCGCCGCGCCGGCTGCATGGCCGCCTTGCGGCTTCCTAGCGACGATCACCGAGTTGATGACCTCGTCGGCGGGGTGGTGCACCGTAAGCACCTCGAAGCCTTTCAGGTCCGCCGGCTCCACCACTGGGTACAGGAAGGCCCGAGCGCCGTGGGCGCTTCGCGCCACCAGGAGGGCACCGGGGGCCATGTGGCGCGCAAGGTGGTCCACCACGCGGATCTTGTCGTCGTGGCCGATCCCCACCAGCGCCGCCAGGAAAACCACGTCATAGCCCGGCAGCGCGTGGGTCACGGCGAGGACGTCCTCGGTGTGGAAGGCCATGCGAGCCGCCATGCCGGGGTCGCCCTGTACCAGGCGACGGGCCCGGGCGTTGGCCGTCGCGTCCAGATCGTAATTGTGGAGCTCCGCCTCCTGCATGTGGCGCGCGGCCAGCACGACGGAGCTTAGCGGCAGAGGGCCGGAGCCGACGAAGGCCACCCTGGCCGGAGGGCACGTCACGTACCTCGACAGCAGGGAGTACTCCAAATGGCTCAACTTGAGATAGTTGGAGTAGTAAGGAAAGAGGCTCAAATGGTCTAGAGGATTGTCAAAAGAAGTCAGCACATCGGAGTAGTGGCTCTCCAGGAGGCCTTCAGCCTCGCCACAGAGCTTGATGAGCTTGGATCTCATGGCCTGCACCTCCGAGCTCAGCTTGACCACATTCAAGGGGATCACAGGGATGCATAAGTGGACCAGCTCAGTGAAGAGATTGTCCACTTCCTCGGATGGGCTCAGGCTGGGGAGCTTTGAGATGCTGTCACAGATCTCTGAGATCCTTTGGACGAGCAGTTCTTCGTTCCCCATAGGCAAAGTTGATGACCAAGAAGGCAAGACCAAGGCAGGCACACCTCTTCCACAAGCCCTGTGAGGGAGGAGGTGGAAGTGTAGATATGGGCACGGAGTGTGGGGGCAACACCTTGTGGAACCATCAAATGGATGGATGGGATGGAAAGAGATGCTTCGCTCAACTGTGGCCACTTTGTTTGTCCTTTATACATCACATCTCAAATCTGCATTTTCTTGAAAGGGTAAATAGTAAAAATAAAATATTAATCTAAAACCTTACAATAAACCAACAATACCTTTACCAGCCAACACCTTCAATATTGAACTCGTGTACTTTATAAAAATAATAATTCACCCTTTTTAAAAAATAATTTCTAAATAATATTGAGTAAGAACATAAACTTTAAGATTCCTGACACAGGTTTGTATCCATATCGGGTATAATGCATCCCTTGGAAGGGAATGAAATAATAATTCTCCCTTTTTAAAAAATAATTTCTAAATAATATTGAGTAAGAAATGGGCTACTTGAGTCGGATGAGGTTTTTTTAATAATTGACAGCACGCAAGGGTCCATCTAAGATTTATGATTTTGATTAAGGTGATCAAGGTTTAGTCTTTCTGATATTATTAATATTACATGGATTAATCTACACAAGTATTTACTTGTTAATCCATAGATGAAGCTTTATAGCATGCCAATCTTGACAATTTCCTGGTAATGTTATTATGTTATTTTTAATGAATATTGCAGTCTCACTGTTCTTGATCAATCAACTCATTTCTAGGCCTTTTAAATGCAAGTCATACTTTTTCAATCACTACACTAAAAAGATATTGGAGTTGAATGATCGCTGAAGTAATCAATGGGTGGGAAGTGCTATCTCAAGTTGGCATGTATGCAGTAGAATAAAATTCTCAATCAAAATCGATCTGACTCATAATCGTATCAAAATTCCAACCCAAACTCAAATCAATTAATAAACATGGGTGACAATTTCATAACCCATTTAGTAAAAAATATGTTCGGTCAAAAAGAGCCAACGATGAAACAATTAATTAACTTGTAATTTATATGTCAAATATGAACGAGATTTGATTACTTCACTAATTAAAAAATAACATGTTTAACATAATCTCGTCTTGAATTGTTGGCGGGTTTGGTTAGGAAATTCCACGTTTGATTTCGATAATTTAGGCGATTCTCGTTGATGATCTAAAGAAGCTGAATATTTTATTTATTTGTGTCTTATTCTATTTGGATCAAATTCAATAATTTAAATTCTTAAAACTCAACATGAGTCTTCATTTTTCATTATTTAATTATCTTTTTTTCCTGATCAGATAGATGGGTAAGAAGTCATGTATCTGACCATTTTTTATTGGCGATTTAAATGCAATAGGGACGTAGCTCGATCCTAAACTACCGAAATGAATAAGACCAATTGGTAAGTACGGAGGCGTGCAATTAGCTTATGATATTTCTTATGAAGAATCACTGGTTAAGTTTAGTTTTAGTCCCTTTGATTTTTAGAGTCACCGGTTAAGAATCACTGGTTATGATATTTCTTATAAAGAATCACTGGTTAACAGTCACTAGTTAAGTTTCGTTATAGTCCCAAAAAAATATAATATATAAGTTATTTCTATCAATTAATAGATATTAGAGTTACATTCATGCTTGATAGTAACTTTTAGGTTTCTATCGTTGTTCTGATACCAATTGATAGGAACCCTTAGATTTGTATCGAAGAGGAAGAGAGAAAATGAGAATAAATGATCATTATAGAGAATTTATCCTCCTTGATCTCTATAAGTATCGACTTTCCTAAGGTTTTGGTATATTGTCTAAAACATATTTTCTTCATTAATTACCTAAAATGAAATAGTTACAGCCCTAGTTATAGATACTCTTAACCAACTCTTAATTGAACTTGGACTCCTAAAATAGACTCCAACTCCTACTATGACTCATAATCAAATAGACTCTAACTCCTATTTGACTTGACTGGACCGATCAGCATGACTCAACAAATAACATGACTCAATATATAAGGACTCAACCCTGCTAGGTTGCTATCAGACCCGCCCTATTTAAATCAGTCTTATCCTCGAGGTTGAGCAACATCAAATTATGGTATCACTTCAATATTTGTCGTGCATCACAACCATTTCTTCAATTAAGTAGGATCTCCACTTGTTGTAAGCAATGTTCTGGTCTTCGAGTGTATCAATCATTAGAGTCTTATGAAGAATCTTATTCATCTGATGGTTAGTAATAGTTTTATGACTTCTTTTAAGGATCACCACTTTAATGTTTTCTAGACGTATCAAAAAGAAATCCATAAGTATTTCTTTGCCATGTACGATCAGTTTTATCTTTGAATACTTGTTATCACAAATTAGAATTCGTTCGTCAACAACCTTGACTTCGAATTTGTCACAACTTTCAATGCGATAGGCCAATCGGTCAATAAGTTTTCTATCTATAAAATTATTAGTATTACCAGTATCGATTAAAATAGTAATAGTTTGATGTTTTAAAATTTTATCAATTTTCATGGATTTCGGGTTACAGTGGCCGGCTAATGCATGCACTGTATGTTTGGTCCAATATCTTCATTAGAATCTATACCTTCATGATTGGATCCCACATCGTCAGTCTTTGATTCCTCCTTTATTAGCTTAATAATCAAAAGTTTGTCACACCCCTCATGTTCATACTTCATATTGTCAGTTTTTTATTCCTCCTTAATTGGCTCAGTTGTTAGAAGTTGTCCTTATGTATCAATTTTCATCATACTGACTTTTCGATGTCTAGGTTTTGGCTTGGAATAGATAGGGTGGGCAACTTGCTGATTACCTATCTGTTGAAGCTTCTATTTTCGCGAGTGTCCATATTGATTTTTTTTTCATGCACACAGGCGAATAGAAGTCCTGATATAAGTTAGAGTCATATTGGTCGATCCAATCTAAGTCAAATATAGGTTCTAGTAGGATTTGGAGTCTATTTAATTAAGAGTCCAAGTTGAAGTCTGTTTTAGGAGTCCAAGTTATCGATAATTTCATTATATTTGACGGGGAATCATCACTTAAGTGTCGAAACACTTAGATGAATTCAAGTTTTTCAAAATAAAAGAATCAATAAAAGGTCTCTTATCCTTGTTACCACATCTCAAAGAAAGCGTTTGATATGGGATGTGGAACTACTCGTGGGTCATTGGGTGCTTGAATTATCGGCACGACACTAAAAGTTATAATAGTTGTCATTGAGATTTGGATGGCCCATGTCATGCCCCCTTTTAACTTGTGAAAAAGATGATGACGATGTTCTTTGGTATATTTACATTAACACCTTGCCACAACTTCAAACAAAAGAATAATAATGGTAAACCAAAATTATTTCGCATATACACATATCTCCACAGTAATAAATCGATCGACCCACCTGAAATTTATTAAGATATTGAAATAATAAATCGATCTCAGGATTAAATAGTAGGAATATTGTTGATATTTATAACATTTATAGATGACAGTAGACAAAAGATTTAAACCTGCTTACTTGTATCAGATAAAGACATTTGTTCGTATTCTAGCAGAGTTAAGTCATAATCTTCCTAGAAGTAATCAATAAAATCCTGTGAAATTATAATAAAACCCCACCTAGTATTTATGCTGCCTTGTAGTTATCTCTGTAACTTCCACCTTCCCAAGCAATTCCCATAATTATTTTTGATGTCACTTCCATCATCACCCACCAAGCCGAAGATCCATTAATCTACTGTCATCTTCTGCGTCAACATCTAGAAATCTGCACATAACAACACCTTTCTTCGTCGAATTCTATTGGATTTGAGTATTATCTTTTGTAGGATTCGAATTCTCTTTTTCTCATCTGCAAACCCTATCATCCTCATCAAAAACCCTTGCAAACTGATCCCAAACAGCCACCCAAATTAGCCCTAATCCGTAGCCTACTCCCATCTAAACCTATCCACTCATCCGACCGGCCATCCCCTCTCCAAAATTTTTTATGCCACTAACCTGACAACAAAATAAAGATCTCAATATTACAGATCTAGAGGCATCCACTATGGCATCAGAGAAGGCCATCAATGTCAAATTCAAAGCCTTAGAAAGCCGCATAGAGGAGAAGATGCGATGTCTTTTCATCGTATTCAACATAGGCCGACCATCAAGTCCGAGGAAGTCACAGTATGGAGAGACTTCAGATCGATGAGACGATCCTTAAGAGCATGGATACATCATCCCTGATTAGAATAATCCATGCATGAAGGTGGACTTCCTAAGATAGGAAGAAGGAGACCCGATCGGATAGATCTCATGCGCGCAGCACTATTTTCGATTTTACCGACCGTCGATGCTACACGGGTGGAGATTACTACCATCCACCTCGAGGAAGATACTATTCAGTGGTTAATTAGTTTAATCACACCCGTGGATGACTCTTTTGGCAACGATTCAAGGAAAGACTACTAAATCGCTTCGGACCAATCGATTTTGACAACATCGACGGACAATTAGTAAAGATTCGTTAAACCTCTACAATACAAGAATATCAAGCAAGGTTTAAATATTTATCTAACCAAACTATCGATTGATCTAAGAAATAACTTTTAGGGACTTTTATTGAGGGCTTAAAGCTGGAGATTCGATGAGAAGTAAAGGTGCAACAACCGTACACTCTTATGGCGACGATTTTCTTCGCATGTATCCAAGAAGAACGATTGAACCATGAGGTATGAAGGACAAAGGTGACTCCTTGACTAGTTATGCCGAGGCCTACAGCCCTTCTACTATCATCTGAGCCCCCGCACCAAAGAAATTAACAAGAGATGAGCTTCATGAACGTTCAGCTAAGGGGTAGTGTTGGCACTACGATGAACCGTAGAGCTGAGAACATTGCTGCAAAAAGGGTCGGCTCCTTGTGATTGAACCAGTGGAGGACGAGGATAGTAAACTATCTAAAGAAGACCTTGAACCTTAAGAGGAAGCATAGAGGAAGAGCTCCAACCGGCTAACTACACAATGCATGCATTGGCCGGCTACTCCAGCCCGCAGACGATAAAAGTTGGACTTCTAAATCAGCAACTCATCACCATTCTCATTGATATGGGCAGCACAAATAACTTCCTCAATAGTAAGGTTGTTACATATATGGCACTTCAAATCAAAGGTTGCAACAAGTTTGATGTAAAGGTCGCGGCCGGCCGAATCCTCAATTACGACCAACGATGCTCGCGGGTGAAACTGCTCCTTCAAGACCAAGAAGTGGTAGCCGATTTCTTCCTCCTACCCATTAATTATTATGAATCCATGCTCAAGATCGAATGGCTCATAATGCTATATGATATCTCATGAAATTTTTCTAAACTAATCATGAAGTTTTATTGTAAAGGGAGCTAAGTCACATTGCGAGACAAGCGTGGGGGCTATATTTCCACCGTTTTGACGTAACAGATGGAGAAAGTTTTGCACAAAGCATATAGAGGATTTTTTATGCATTTCTAATAACCATCCAAGGAGGAGAATGTGCAAAATTCAGATCCTAAGCTTGCCCTCTCACTGGACGAATTTGTGGATGTTTTCATGGAGCCGCGAGAGCTGCCCCCTAACCGGTCGCATGACCACCCCATATCGATTCTGTCGGGCAAACCTCCATCAAATTTGAAATCATACCACTATCCCCACTTGCAGAAGGATGAGATTGAGAACATTGTCAAGGAGATGCTCGACACTTGAGTAATTCGACTAAGCTGCAGCTCTTACTCTTTACCGGTGTTGCTAGTGTGCAAGAAGGATAGTATGTGGCGAATGTGCATTGATTACCGGGCTTTGAATGCCATCATCAGCAAAGATAAATATCCTATACCAGTCGTAGATGAGTTATTGGATGAATTAAAAGGATCCTAAGTCTTCACAAAATTGGATCTCCGTTCCAGTTACCACCAGATTCGGATATACATTGAAGATGTCCCGAAAACTGCATTCCACACACATAACGACCACTACAAGTTTCTGCATAAAGTAGAGTATCTAGGGAATATTATATTAAAGAATAAAGTGGTGGTAGACCCGACAAAGATCAAGGTGATAAAAGGATGGCCAAGACCTATGAACATAAAATCGTTACTCAATTTCCTTGGACTCACGGGCTACTACTGAAAATTCATGAAAAATTATGGTAAGATCAATGCCCCACTCATGTCCCTACTAAAGAAAGACTCATTCTTATGGTCGTATAAAACCTCCGCAGCCTTCGAATGACTCAAGGCAACTATGACGACGACGTCGGTCCTAGCACTACCCAATTTCAGCTGCACCCTCGTCATTGAGGCCAACATGTCAGAGGTTGGAATTGGAGTTGTTCTAATGCAAGATGGCCAACCCCTTACTTACACTAGTAAAGCTTTATCTCCCTCATATCTCAAAATATTCATGTATGATAAAGAAATATTTGCCATCGTATACACCGTCATGAAGTGGAGACCTTACCTGATCGGCCAACGCTTCCATATTAAGACTGACTACTGAAGCCTTAGATATTTTTTGGAGCAGAAAATATCTTCTCTGGAGCAGCAATAATGGGTAACTAAACTTCTTGGCTTTGATTATGAAATTATTTATAGAAAGGGAAAATAGAATGTTGTTGCAAATGCTCTATCACGGCTACCGGGACAAGCCGAAATTTCAGCCATCTCTCTTCCTTCTACCGACTTCCTCAAAGACATTAGGAAGGAATGGAAGAATGATTCATAGACCTAAGGCGTCATAGAAAATTTGGAGAAGGATCCGGGTTCCATGAGTCACTACACGTAGGATTCGAAAGACTTACGCTACAAAGACCGAATTGTTATTGTTCCTTCTTCCCCTTACATTCAAGTTATTTTGCATGAAATGCACGCTTCACCTTCGGTAGGGCACTCTGGATTTCTGAGAACTTACAAGAAGGTAAAACAAAATTTTTTTTGGAAGGACATAAAAAAATCAATTTATGACTATGTATCCAAATACGATGTATGCCAACAGCATAAAGGTGAAACAATGACAAATCTAGGCAAACTACAACCACTACCTATATCAGACTCAGCATGGACTGACATCTCCATGGATTTTATCAAAAAGCTATCATCATCTCAAGGTAAAAGCATGATTTTTATGGTGGTAGATCATCTAACTAAATATGCTCATTTTTCTGTTGTGAGACATCTATATACCACTACCAGTATTACTCAACTTTTTATGAAAAATATTGTAAAATTGTATGGGATGCTAAGGTCAATTGTGAGCTATCGTGACAGAGTGTTTACAAGTAAATTTTAGATCGAGCTCTTACAACTACAAGACACACAACTAAAGATGAGCATGGCCTACCACCCACAGACGGACAGTCAAACAGAAGTGCTGAACAGATGCCTCGAGACTTACTTATGGTGCTTCACTAGTGACCGACCTAAAGAGTGGACAAGATGGCTTCCTTAGGCCGAATGGTGGTATAACACAACTTATCATTCATCAACCAAATGTACCCCCTATGAGGCATTGTATGGCTGACCGTCCCCCTATAATACCGAAATATGTAATTGGTACGATTAAGGTAGATCGGGTTAACCAAAATTTAATTAATAGAGATAAGCTTCTACAGTTGCTGAAGGACAACTTAATTGTCACTCAAGCCCGCATGAAGCAATAAGCAGTACTCACCGAAGCGAGTGAGAATTTTAGTCAAAGATTGGGTCTACCTTCGTTTACAATCATACAAGTAGCTGCCAATCAACACCAGAGCATCGATGAAGCTATCTCCATGATTCTATAGACCGTATCAGATTTTGGTATGTATTGGAGCTATGACATACAAATTAAATCTTCTAGATGACACTAAGATCCATCCCGTCTTCCACGTATCTTTGCTAAAGCCAAAATTGGGAGAACGAGAGTTGGCATAGACTCAGCTACTGAATACTACAACTGATGGTGAAATCCGAGCCTAACCTGAAGGTATACTTGATTGAAGAATTGTGATGCACCGACGATGCCCCTCAACTGAAGTACTTGTGGAGTGGAGTAACTTACCATCTGAAGATATAACATGGGAGTTGCATGAGGAGCTGAAGACCCGATTTCCGAAGTTTTTGGACCCTTAGCCTTGAGGACAAGACTGATTCTAAGAGGGCAGGCTTGATAGGACTCTAACAGGGTTGAGTCATAATCTCCCTAGAAGTAGTCAATAAAACTCTGTGAGATTACAATAAAATCCGACCTAGCCACTTCTATCCTATAAAGAAGTGTGGTTAGGGTTTAGATTGGGATCTTAGAGTTTAGTAGTCGTGCCTCCCTTTACTTGGCTGGTCGACGAGCGTTTCCCTCTACTTAAGGTCGGCTATAAAGCCAACCTAACCGTCACATGTTCTTACTTAGACAGGTCGACTATAGAAGGGACAAAGGGGTAATTTTATTTAGACAATCACCTCATGGGTTAGGGTTTAGAATCCTATATAATGATGTAGTCGTCCCTTCTCTTTTATCAAGTAATTATCAAATTTTATTTAGCCTTATGTCGAGTCTAGGAGGGAGGAACCCCTACACTTTGTCCCTCTCAAGGATCAAAATTTATAAAGCGCTAATTCTGAAATTCTATGATATAGTAAGTGAAATTTTCGAAAACTCATCATCATTGGTATGTAATTTGATTATTGATATCTAATTTCTTTGTAATCTTGAATGCTTCATGGACTAAAGATTCTCACGCAATTTATGGAACGCAATTGTTTTGATGTAAACACAATTTTTGTTGGGTTTCTTATTCCCCACATTTATCGCAGCATTCACACACAACAAAAAACCTCTCCCAAGTTTTGAGAGACGACTGCCCTAAGCATCAGCTGAGGTTTATGTTTGTTTGCACCTCCATTCTTTTGTACCATTTGACGACCCCCTGATTACCTACGCAAATGGATTGCCAAGAAAACCATATCACGGAAACCATATCTTCCGTGGGATAGATTTAGGTTATTCCTGTCTCTGTATGCCTGCAAACTACTGCTTAGGCAACGCAGTGATTTGACATGGCCAAGTTACTTGGAGCTCTTCAAAGATGTAGAGATGCTAAACATGCTGGCTTTTTGAAAGATGCACAGTTGATCATATTTTGTTGAACAAAAAAGCTTTTGAAATCACCAGCACATGGTATCAGAAGAAAAAGAAGAGGGTCACGGGAGAAGGCATACGCACTGAGAGCTGCCATTTTTTCTGTGAATAAACAAGGTTGCTTATGAGCACATAGTGATGAAAGAGCATTACAAGTCAAATGTATTATTCCCTGGAAAGGCATGAGTATCTATCTTAATTCAGTCAATGGAAGAATGACTTTTGCAGTTTAATAAAATAAAAGCTGGCCACACAACCACCTTAATGAGTTGAGTGAAGATTCCACGAGTTGTACATATACATGATATAAAAAAAAAAGATTTAATCGAGTTAATTGAAAAAATAATAGAAGTGATATTATCTTTGTGTGCCATCAACACGTCATGTATTGTTAAATCTTAGATTTGAGTCTCTATTCGAGCTTGTTGAATGCAGTTTAACCATGAAAAAGATTTATTTTAAAAAAAATCAGCATTTAATTTTTCGTTGATAGGACGGAGAAGCTCCAAGTCATCCTCCCCATTACGAATTATGCTATAATAAATTTATTGTTTTCCTTCTTTTACAATTTATGTATGGTTAAAGTTTGAGTCAGCAAAAATAATCTCTTCGTTTGTAGGAGTAAAATAACATATATATTAACCCTTTCCGGATCTTACAGCTTTGTAGGACAATCGATCTAAACAGTATCAAATAAAAATATCAACACAGAGGAGGTATCGAGCTATGAGATATTGTCATCCACAGATTTTGATTCTTTCAATTCGTAAATAAGTTGGGAAGCGATGGTTAGTGATGTCGTGAACTATCAATTAACTTGTTAAAAGCGAATCTAAAGTGGATCCATCATCATGGCTGATACACAAACTCAACTCTACTTTCCTATATTTATATTGCATAGGATATTAACGTCATCGTGGCTTGATGTTCATATGTTTCAGAAACATAGTGCCCTGAAACCCTTTCTAAACAGGATTTACGCATCGAAGTTAATTACATAGCGATTAGAAAGCTCACAGAGAAAAGTTTACTTCAAGATATGTTGGATAGGATGGGTAGCATAGAGCTCGAAATAAAAAGTTGTGAAGCCCAGCTTGTGACACTGTACATCAAACTCAGAAAACTTCTAAGCCTGAGGCTAGCTGTGAAAAAGTTGAACAACACATACGATAAATTTTACATTTTCAAGAAATCCTTAGATATGGCCATGTGGGATTTGACACGTGGGGTCCACACAGTAAGTAGCTAGCTCTGCAAAAGTCCCAGTTCACAGTTAGCATGGTCTCTTGGGCCAACTTTATGGTGAGGCAATGGAAGTCAATTTGCAATCAGATTCCTATTCCTCAACTTTTCGTTGATGATCCACTTTAGGTAAGGCTAGTGTTGGCCCCTAGATAAGATCTAAAAGGCATAAAAAAAAAAAAAAAAGATCATTGGGAACTGACCACGGTGATCAAAAGTATTAAAAAAAAAAAAAAAAAAAACTCATTGCACTGCACTTGCTCCTCCTCCTCCTCATGATCACGATGATCTTTTTGACTCGGACGGACCTCTGTGATGTTGGCCACTCATTGGAGACGCCTCAATGGGGTGTGGACACTCTGCTTTGGCAAATGTGAGAGTTGGAAGGTGATGCTGCACCTGATTTAGTCAATTTCGGCCACTATATTCTAACGCGACTACTCGACGCAGGGATTGGGAGCTGTGATCATCGACTACTACTTTTCCAGCTATTGTCATCATACCAAGATTCCGATGGCTATTGCGAATCATCAAGAGGCAATATATTTTTTATGGGGGATGTAGCCGGAACCACAAGAACACAAATATAACATATACCTGGTCTGTAGAATTCAATGACAGGAAAAATGTGATCTTGGTATATTTGCTGCTGTTGTTGTTCTTGTCGATTGATGACATCAAAAATCCTAGTAGAATTCCTAGGCAAAATGTGATCTTGGTACAGCAGTCACAATCGTCAGCAGAAGAAAACTGGAGAATTATTTCAAAAGAGTGTCCAAGTTTCAGAATTTTCATTGACTCTCTGATACTCGGGTATCTTTTCCTGTGTTATATGCGTCCTCAGAGCCAGAATCCCCGGCCTCAGGAATACTTATACCCAAATCGTTAGTAATTAGCAAATCAAGTCATATATAAATTTTAATCTTTTCCTATCTTTGAATAATTAGGATCTGCCGCTTCCCCACTTATGTTCGCCTGCTATTTTCTTTATCTACTCTTGACATTCTCATCAGATCAGGGACTAACATTGAGAAATTTTATCCTTGATGCTCTTAATATAGTTGTCATCTTGTTGCATAATCCATAAAAAAAAGGCCTTGTTTGCATTCTCCAGTACTAGATTGTAATAAAGCCACTTCTATCTTATAAATGAGTATCGCGAGGGTTGAAATTAGTCCTTAGGGCTTAGTGGCCGTCGCCCCCCTGGGTTGGTAGGCTAGGGGTTTCCCCTGCTTAGGTCGGCTATAGAGCCAACCTAGCCGCCACCACCTATTCCCTCTAAGGCAGGTAAGTTATAGAATGGGCAAAAAGATAATTTTGGTTAAGCAAGCACCCCCTAGTGCTAGGGTTTGGAGCCATATATAAGCATATAGTCTTTTTATCAAGCAATCTACAATTTTAATTCAGCCTTATGCCGAGTCTAGGAGAGAGGAACCCCTACAGCGTTCCAAGGGATGATCCCCCTCCTCAAGGATCAAAATCTATAGAGCTCCTTATGGGATTCTATCATCTGGTATTAAAGCAGTGATCTTGTTGTCCCTGAAGCCATCTCAGCTGCCTCCACCTTCCCAAGCAATTCCCACAATTACTTTTGACATGTGCCTCCACCTTCCACCCCAGCCGTAGATCAAATCAATCTACCGCCGCCCCCTACGTTTGATCTAGAAATCTAATATATTTTTATCATCCATATCTCTTTAATACTATAAGAATCCTTACTTTATACATTGAAGATTTTTTCTAAATTTTATCCGTTGCAAATTTCATTCGTTGCAAACATTATCATCATTGTAAAGGTGAAACACTGTAGAAATTTTTAACCGATTATTGCCAACTTTAACTTTTAATCGTCCTTTTTGGCTGAAACTTTTATACAATTTCATAGATCATTGTAGCTTTCATCTAAGACTGATCTTGTGAAAAAGGTACTTCTAGATCTGGACTTATAGCGTTGCGATTCTTCGTTGCACAATACTAAAATTTTACAATGTAGTATCTGTCTTCCGTTTATTGGCCTCTTGAAACCAAACTTTTGTTTATCCTTTTTTATCAAAATTTTTATACAAAAAAATTCCTTTAGTAATCGATTTTCTTATACAATCTTTCACCATCACGTAGTCCTAGAATTTTTACGATGAAGGATCTACCTTTCATCTTTTGCCTTATTTCCCTACTGTTACATTACCAAAATTTAGCAAACTTTTTACCGGTGTTACCAACATCTGAACCAAGGATTTCTGCATAATTTTCTTGAACTTTTCTCTGAAATTTATGTCGAGAAGTGATCGTTTCTTTGATGTAAAATCTATTCGGTAGGACAACACATCGCAATATATTTTTTCATCGAATTCTATCATATTTAAGTGCTATTTTTATGAGATTTTAGACTCTCTTTTCCTCATCTCTAAACCCTACTATCCTTACCAAAAACCCCTCCAAATCTTACCCTAAACCAAACCCAAACAATCACCCCAATCAGCCCTAACTGTATCATAATTCCTTATCGATCAACTTACCTTTTCAGCCAACTTTCCTTACCGATATACCTACCTTTGCTGCCATCTATCCCAGATCTAAGAATCTATTTTCCTAACCTTCATCTACTGCTATCACAGCCTAAAATCATACCAATTTGTAGCCTAAACTCCACAAAACCGTAATACCAAATCGCACCCAAAATAGTCACAAACTGCACCCAAAAACCGTAGCCTTTAGTCCACCAACCTTTCAGCCACTCAATCTCCCTTATCCCTTCAACCGCAGCACACATCTTTCACTGCCCAACACTACCAACAGTGATCTCTTGCTGCCATCCTCCTTGATTGCAGCCAGCAGTAATCCTTGCTGCAAAAAGCTACCAGCAACGATCTTTCGCTATAATCTATTTACATTGCAACCTACAATAATCGTTTGCTATCAACTATCTTGATCGTGGCCAACTATCTCTCACTCTATACCATTGTTGCCCTCTTCCACAATAGTCATATACATTGCTGCCCTATCTTCCTCCTATTGCAGTCACACCCTTGCTGCAACGGACACCACCTACAGCCACAAAGTCGCACCGCAACCGATGTTGCTGCTGCCCTCTTCTTCCTTTACCATTGCTGCTACCTTCTGACTCAGATCTCTTGGTTGTCATCTTCTGACAAATATCAGCCACCTAAAAAATCACAACCTCGACGACATTGCAGCGTCAACATTGTAGCATCACCGAAGGACTGCAGTCGATGTTACTGCTGCCATTTTCTTCCTCCATTGTTGTTGTTACCCTTGGCTGCCATCCTCCACTTGGAGACTTCACCACAGCAGCCCCGATATCACTGTCATTGTTGCCTTCAATCTGAAAATTATAGCTACACTCTTTAATCAGTTTGATTTGACAGGTTGGAGATCTTTACATCATGATATCGGTTGGCTTATTCAAAGCCAAATTGGAGGCTCTTGAGACGCGTATGGATGTTAAATTATGTGCTCTCTTTGAGGAGTTTAGATTGGACCGATCACCAAGCCTAATAAGGTCACAACATGGTGCAAATTTGGATTATAAAAAGAACCTTAGCAAAGAACTAGCGATGATCCATCAAACCTCCACCATCCAAGAGTACCAAACTAGGTTTAAAAGGTTATCTAATCAAACTTATGATTGGTTTGAAAAACAGATATTGAGGACTTTTATTGAGGTATGAAGAAGTTAAAACGCAACAACCGTACACACTTAAAGCAGTCATCTCCTTTACGCGACATCAAGAGGATTGATTGAACTATGAAGCTCAGAAGACTAGAGTTGCTCCCCGACCAGCGGCACTAAAGCTTTTACCTCCTCCTATTGTCAACCGACCCCCTTAGCCACAGAAATTAACAAGAGAATATATTCATGATGGATCGACAAAGGGCCTATATGGATATTGTGATAAATTGTGGAACCTAGAACACAAATGTAAAAAGGAGACACCACTAGCGATTGTGCCCACTGAAGAACCCAAACTTGAAGATATGACTCTCGAGCCCAAGGAGAAGGATACACCACATTCGGACGCCCGCACGGTCCCTACCTTAGTCGACTACACCAACTTGCAAAAATTAAAGATCAAAGGGTTTCTCGAGTAGTAGTCTGTCATCGTCCTCGTCGACATTGGGAGCACACACAACTTCATGAGCAATAAGATTGTTGCCCACTTAATGCTCCAAAAAGAAGATTATAATGGGTTCGAAGTCAAGGTAGCTAACAACCAAATTCTGAAGTACAACCAGAAGTGCCCGTGGGTTAAACTGAGCCTACAAGAGCAAGATGTAGTTGTTGATTTTTTCCTCCTCCCTCGTGATGGTTCTGATATAGTGCTTAGCATTGATTAGTTGCCCATGATTGGAGATGTTTTCTAGAATTTTTGAAGCTAACCATGAAACTTTTCAGAAAATAAAAATAAGTGATTTTATGAGGGAGCCTGCGACTACAACCATAACACAACACTTGGAGGGGGTACCAAAAGAAAAATCTAATAGGTTCCCAATTCAAATTCAAGGTTTTCTTAAGATTGAAGATAAAAACCCTCTTCCACAGCTTGTTGAAATTTTGGGTGTAAACCGAGTCAATTACCTCCTCTGAAGTTGTCCGACCCCCTTATGCTGAATAGGCCAAAACTTCTACCAGTTGTTGCTCGGCCAGATTTCTTCCTACAACCTCAGAAAGTCGAAGATAAAAGTGTCGTCCAAGAGATGATAGAGACACAGATTATTTGGCCATGCTTATTTCCCGCCATGACATGTCCCTACATCCGTTTCTACGGAGATAAGCTACTTCTAAGTGTTACATCCTGTCGAACTTACTATGGTTGTTGATGCAGCACTTCCAGATCTCATGTGACTTCCACAACTTTCCCCAGGATTGGACCATAATACTTAAAGACTTCCTTGATGATGACCTCCAATCTACGACCTAAGACTATGAGAAAATTGAGCCACTCTAGTGGCGAAATCAGAAAAGGGAAACGATCATTCGTAGTACTCAATGAAGCATGAATATCATCCCTCTCATTATAAAGAAAGATGCACCATCTTAGCCAAGTGGAACTATAGCTCTCATGACCATGGTGTCCTCCACACCAAATTATGGCCAGATGTTTATTATTATAACAGACACATCCAGAGTGGGGGTTAGCACCATCCTCATGTAAGATAGTCAACAGCACGAAGAATTGAAAATAGGCCCTGAAAAATCACCACTCCTACCCACCTCAGACTCAGATCGGGCTCACACCACTAGAGATTTTATTAGAGGACAGACCTCACTCCAAAAGAAGACACAACTAATATTATAGAGCAACCACGTGGCAGCCCATGCAAGGAAGAAACTTCCCCTTGACAAACGCCGGAGCAGAAGAAAGTTTCCTGAGAAAGATCAAGTCTCCCTTCATCTCTAGCTCCACCAGCATGAAATTCAAGCCTCAAGAAAGTAATCTCCCTATTTCTTTGTGTCTTGCAAAATTGGGGATCATAATGGGGCCCTAACCTGGAGATCAGATCCGTGCACTAGATCAAAATTACAGTTGATCCTCCAAGTATCCCGGAACTTCAGCCTTGAGGACAATACTGATTTTAAGATGATGGGTTTGATAGGACTCTAGCAGGGTTGAGTCATAATCTCCCTAGAAATAGTCAATAAAACCTACTAGATTATAATAAAGTCACTCCTATCTTATAAAGGAGTATCACTAGGGATTAGATTAGCCCTTAGGGGTTAGTGGCCATTGATCCCTACTGGGTTGGTAGGCTAGGGTTTTCTCTTACTTACGTCGGCTATAGAGTTAACCTAACCGCCATCTGTTCTCTCTAAGACAGGTAAGCTATAGAAGAGACAAAAGGATAATTTTAGTTAAACAAGCACTCCCTAGTACTAGGGTTTGGAGCCCTATATAAGCATGTAGCCTCCACCTCTTTTTATCAAGCAATCTATAATTTTAAGTCATCCTTGTACTGAGTCTAGGAGGAAATAATCCCTACAGTATTTCAAGTATTTTAAATTATGATTTAAAACAAATACGAGCAAGAATCATTTAGAAGAAGCAAATTGTAAGTCAGGTAACAAAATATACACTTAGCAATTAAAGCCAAGTCAACATAATGAGGAATCTTGCTTTACTTTTTAGAATCTTTTCAACATACTTCACGGTATCAGCAGATTCTAGTATGACATAATTAGTATTGTTCAAGAATAGTCCAATATTAACCGACACTTAAGATTTATATGGTTGGAAATTGGTGGGAAATTGCTAAAGCTTTACAACATTACTAAATATGAGTCCCTAGAAATTGAAGATCTCATAATTCCCCATGTACCACCAATGTCTTAATCTCTGCAATTGTATTCATTAGTTGCTACTAGACTCGAAACTTTAGTTGATGAAATACGTATCATGAACCTTCCATTTCTAGTCTCTTCAAATTTGACAGATCACAGTAAACCAAGCCTAAGAGTTTTAGGCTAAAATTTTTATTATATCTATGACCTAAAGCTATAAGACCACAAAAAATAATAGCGGCTTGTTGCAACAAATTAAAAAGTGCTGAAGTTAAATGTGAGGGATTTGATTGTTCTTTTGACTAACATATTATGTTAATAACTCCTATATACAAGGAGTATTTGATAGCCAATGCCAGGCTAGAACAAAAGACCAATTAAGCAAATAGGTTACTCATCCAGAAAATGAGAAGCTGAGATGGAAAGAGAGAAATCCACCACCGTCCTTATGCTTACATCTCTCCTACGAGGCACACAAAATGGGTCCTAAAGACTGGAGAGAAAGAAGCAGTTTTTGTACAAAATGTCCTACGCTATAGCCAATCATACACCATAGTAATTGACTCAATTAGTAACATGAAAACAGTTACAGATGTTGCAATTAATAAACCAAGTCAAAGAGTGAGTTGCATCTTTTCAACTACATAAGGACTATGTTATTCACACAAACCTCATTATACAGTGGCATTAACTTGTAAACATGTTCAGAATTGATTTAAATTTTAGATTCTCCCCCAGCAAAGAATTTCATGTTGCTAGTTTGTGCAATTTTAAAAAAATTGCAACAGTTCCCAAAAATTTGTTACTTTATGAAGATACTCCTCGCCATTTTAGGTTAAGTTTCAATTTTCCAATCAATTTGAATATAATCAAATTTTTGTATTGAGTATGTAATTCTTGATCGATGAAAATTAGAAATTAATGAGAGAGTGTCTATAAATGTGTTGCATGTATTGGTTCCACATCCAAAGTAAAAGTAATATTATGATGATGATTAAGGTTAAGATTTGATTTATCGGTATATCGATTTCATCTCGGTACTGGTATGGTACTAGTACCATACGGTATGCACAGTGGATACCGCTCAATATATTAAAATATAATATAAATATTTTTATAATATAATATAATATAATATAATATTTAATATATTAATATATAAAAAAGAGAAAAGGGCAACATTCGCCTCGATCTTTCTCCCCATGCGGAGAAAAAGCGCCGTGACCCACGAGGCGAACCGCAACCGCCAAGAACGGCATATGAGCTGGTGACTGCCGCGGCGTGAGTGAGGACGGCGTTAGCGACCAGCGCGACGCGGGCACTAGGTATCCTTCTTTTTTCTTCTTTTCTTTTCTTCTCTTCTTCTTCTTCTTCTTCTTCTTCTTCTTCTTCTTCTTCTTCTTCTTCTCTTTTTCTTGCTCAATCGATCGTCGATGATTGATTTCTTCCTCAATAGACTATTGGTGGTTGATTTCTCCCTCAATCGATCATCGATGGTCGAAATCGAGATCACCAACGATCGATTTTTGACAGAATCGAATGATCCGTGTACCGACAATCTAACGAACCGATATATATTACCTGATATAGGTCAAAATTATAAATCTTAATTAAGGATCAATTATACAACTTATAATAACTTGAATTAAAGAATTTCAGCATCATGAACCAAAGCTTATCACATTCAAGTTACTAGGCTAGTGGGCCAATTGAGTCGAGTCATGCTAATTGTCATCAAAAGGCATGTGCTATCCTGGGATGGATGGCCATTGATGAATGGATCAAAATTAAAAAGACCAACATGTGGCGTACAGGGGCACATCTTTACATAAACTACCACTGGTCTACAAGTCCTTGGATGCTACCTACGAAAGCAATTGTTCTGAAATTTTGTGTAATTTTGTTATTCCCTGATAAGGAGATTAAGTCATTAAGTGGTAGAGATTTTAATGCTTTGATTAATCTCACATCAGAAGTGGAGAAGAGGTTAGCCACCGACTAATAACTATGCTTAAATAGTTCATGCCTCATGGATTTAGGCCAATTGTACCCAAATTACCAAGGGTAGTGGGCCTATCAGTCTGTGACTTGATAATATCCTCATATAAAAAAATTGAGGATAGGTTTAAATGGTATATAAACTAAATGGGTTTATATGATAATATCCTCATATAAAAAATTGAAGGCTCATGGTTCTAGGTCCATCATCATCCAAATGACTAGGCCAATAGACCTACTAAGTCCGGTCATGACAATTAATATGTGATCCTTTTTTACCTTCTCTCTCTTACACACGCATTTTACCATTCTGTCTTTTAAGCCAATTACAATCTTGCCATAATAATATAATAAAATGATAAAGCCAATGTACCAAGGTCCCACCAACAACACAGGTCAAACTGTGTAGCCTTGCCCCTACAAGAACATAGGTTGTTTCCGTGACTCCAGTCCTAGTCATCCTAGTCACAGTGGAGCAACTTTTATTGTAATAACAAGATTCACCCTCCTATCCTCATACTGTACTGCTATAATTATTCGTCTGGATCTAGTTTGAATCTATGGGTTTGTGGTTTTGATCAATGTGGATCATTAGGATTGAATCCCAAAAGAATTTTTTCTTTTATCAATATCTCAGATGTTGCAAGTGTTTAATCATAGTTATGTATAGCAATGTGCTAACTGAAATGGGCTGAGTATATTATCATAACTAGAATAGGATTTTAGGCTTCAGAACCACTGATGTCCTAAAAGGGCAGCCCAGTCCAATACATGAGGAAAGCAACTAATATCCAAATTGTTATTTATGAAAAACAAGAAGCAATTATTATTCTTGGAACTCTTCCTTCACCTGCACATCTCAATTGTGGCGCACAAAAAATATGAAGCTAAAGTTTTACATGAAATGCAATAATATTTTAATCATCGTTTTAAATACTAATACAATATTAATTTCAATAAACTATCGGACCAACACGGTGCAGAGATACTGAATGGTATTTAACATGTACCTGCTGATTTCACTTGGGTAACCAGAAATCCCAGAAACTTAAGCTGTTAGGAAAGGATACAACAGTATACGGTTTAACATGCCCTATCGCGAGCAAGATGGTTAAGCTTGACATTTGGGCAAAGCCTGAGTATATGATGCAAGCTTAAATTCAAGAATGGACATTGCACGAATAATTTTAATTAAGCACCGTGAAAGACAGACACAAAATTTGAACTCATGACATGCTATGATGTAATTTGAAAGATATGACTGGTAACTAGAAATGCCACAAGCTTGAACAGTTTAAAAAAAGGGGACTTTAACAGAAATAATGGTACATGTTTGATATGGATGCTTGACCAGACCTATAAATACAGTTGGTACATACTAATCCAACACGGTCAAGTTAGGTCGTGGGGAGGGGTTTGGGACCTCAGCCCCAAGGGTCTAATCTGGGTCGACCACTAACCTGGTCAAAACCCGATCGAGTTGCATCACTTTATTAAAGGTTGGTTTTGTGTCACTCAGCTATTATATGCCATTCTTGCTTGCCCATTGATTTCGGGTAAGCCTGCTTAAGGAGGTTCTTCACTCCAACAATAAGCAACCAAAAGAGCACTGCTCCGAGCAACATTTACCACACAATGTATGCACTGGAGGCTCATTAACATAGGTTAGTTGCTGCATATGACCCGTAAGAGACGAAATCTTCTTTCGTTTCAATTGACAGAATCAAGTGAGATCGTGAAGTGTTTGTGCCCCTGCATTCTAAAGAGATCAGGAAGAAACTGGTTCCTCGTGGATCTTTCGTGACCTGAGGTTAGAGAAAGAAGTATTTTTTATAAAGGATATGGATATAAGATAGAAGATATAATCTTCAACCACCTAAAGATTATCCTCAATTACATGAAGATAATTCTACATATTTACCTAATCTTGATAGAGGAAATATTCTCCGATCTTAACCTCTAAGCCTATATAAATATGACTTGTATCTATGAAATAGAACATACTATTTTTCTTAATTTCTATTCTATCTTAAGCAAACTATGTTGACTCTCCTTGCTTCCCAATACCCATGACGATAATGCCGCCACGTCTTCCTCTGCGGCAACCAAAGTTGTGTTCCCTCTAGTTCAACCTTAAGGTTGTCGTCAACTTCGATTCCTTCACCACTGCCCACGTCATCTTCCTCGGCGATTACTATGACCGCAGCTACCACACCCACGAGGTCATCGACTTCCTCATCACTTCCCATGGTCGGATCAAGAGAGCTCGTGGTAGAAGCCAGAGGTTGTGCCTTGGCTTCTTGACCACGAGGATGAACCTTCCAGTAAAGCGAGCCCAAACCGATGCCCTACCTTGCCGCCTCTACCCCACCGTCGACGACTGTGCCCAACCCAAGGCCGCCATATCTTAGATCAGCGCCGCCTTGTTGTTAGAACCCTTGGGGATTCTAAGCTTTGGGTTAATCGGTCTCTTGAAATTCTATAGGGGTTCCCTCCTTCAAGGTTTTATGTACAATAACTGATAAAAATATTGATCTATTGATGATAAAATAGTGGTGGCTACATGAGTTTATATAGGGACTTAAAACTCTAACTCCTAATAGGACTCCTACTTTACTAAACCTCTCCTACTTTAACTATCTCAACCAAGACTTCAACTCTAAACTCCAAATATAACTCCTAACCAACCCTAGAGGGTTTCTCATGTAAGTGAAACTCTTTCTCTCTCTCTAACCTTAGCCGCCTCCTCTCAACCTAACCGGCCCATTAGCTTGATTACAAGCTTAACTTTGTTGACTCCAATTTGAATCTAACTTCGACTCCAATTCAACAGAATCTTAACCCTAATAGGATTTGGGCTAATTTATTACAATTGACTCAAATCTCCTCCTAGTCGACCTAATGTCAGGTCTGGGGTGGTCAACAAGGCCCAATCTAAGGACTCGACTTAATGGACTAGGACCCAAATCAGTTAGGGTCCTAATGGACTCTTCAAATCAGTCTTGTCTTCAATGTTGAGTTGTATGTCTCTGGGTCTTGATCTGTAACATCTCATGAGGCTCCCTTATGCCCCATGTAGTAGGCGCATTCTGCTTCTGCGGTCACGCATCAACAGTAGTGACTAGACGATAATATATCTCGATCCTGTGATCCCACGCGATTATTAGCTGAACTTAGACCTCCTCATCAGCTTGGGTGTCAGTTACCCATACTGAGTTGGGGTCTGCTAGCCGTAGTTAAGAGCCTTGTCAGCACTAGCTCGAGTCCTGCATTTGATTGAGGCTCTCGGGTCTCTATCACTTGTTTTAGTCTGATCGACGCTAGTGTTTTCTTTATTCTAAGCATTACTAACTAGTGTGTTTTAGCCTTGCCGGGCAGTGATCTATTTCTTCTGATCTGATACCTATTCTTTGATTGACTTGTTTGATTCTCGTACCTGTACCTCCAAGTTGGAGGCCGCACACACACTGGTAATTCTACCACTGTCTTGCTTGAATTCAGATTTGTCATTTCCAACCTTAGTTTGTTGGCTTTGGATGGATCTAGGTTGAGTTATCCATTTTAAACTTCCATTTGTGGTGGGATACCTGGAGGATGAGTTATATTTTTTATTTGGTGCGCAGATCTGATCTCCAGGTTATGACCCTAATGTGATCCCCAATTTCGCAAGGTCCAAAGTAACAAGGGTCCACTTCTTTGAGACCCGAATTTCCTGTTGGTGGGGATGGAAATGAAGGAAAACTTGACCTTTAATTGTAAACTTTCTTCTGCTTCGGTGTTATCGGAGTGATGTTTCTTTCTTGCATAGACTGCTACATGGTTGTTCTTTAATAGTAGTCAGACCTTCTTTTGGAATAAGGATAGCCCTTTGATAAAGTCACCGGTGGTGTGAGCCTAATTTGAGTCTGAGGTGGGTAGGAGCTGTGATTTTCCCGGGCCCATTTTCACTTCTCCTTCATGCTGCTGCCCTGTATCATGCCGAACTTCAGTAGCAGTTAGTATCCCCTTGTAGATTAGAAGTCTCGTCTATAATGTAGTGTGAGTCTTAGTGCGGATTAGGGGTTGGCCAGCTTACAAGAGGGTGGTGCCGATCTCAACTCCTGTTCTGTCTACTCCAATTTCAAACACCTCACATCAATCTGGTAGTGCTAGGACTGATATCGATGGCATCGTGGCTGTGAGGGCCCTATAGATGGTGGATGTGTGGATGCCTTCCTCATATTACTTTAGAATTTTAATCTCCATCCAGTCATAAATTCCATGCTGGTACTATCGCTGGAGGGAATGGATTTTCTTACGATCATCGGCAATAGAATAGAGGTAGTGAAAGTAGCCTAAGATCTAGGAGTGCTGCATCAGAAGTCATAGTTGGTTCAATTGGATGTGACACTTTAGGAGGAGATTATCCCTACAAACAAAGAGGCAAAGCTTTTGGAGATAAAGTGTCAGTGCAGAAAAGATAGTAGTCGAATGATCCGTGTCTCCCGCGTCTCCTGGACGATTCTTTTAGCTTCGGCCTTCTAAAGATGTGGACAGTAATATAGCTGAATATATGCTGGTGATTCCTCTTATAATATCAGCATATGGAGGTCATGCAGTCTGGTAGGAAGAAGTAGGCTCGGTTCGGTATAGGTGCCTGAAATTTCAACAAGTTTCTCCAAGTGCTGTGTCGAGATCATCTTTTATTCGGTCTATCGTTTCCCGTGTAAGGTTACCTATTACCTTTGCCATTCATAAGGTCGTTGGGGCTCCTGGTATCGGTAAGGATGGTGACGGGCCGATGCTTGATGAGGCCATCAACGTTCATTATCTCCAAGTTCACATAGCCAGATGAAGCATCAAAGGTGCGGGCGGCCGGTTGTAGTTTTTCCTCCGTATCCTTCTTGGACTCGAGAGTCGCATCTTCGAGTTTGGGTTATTCAATGGGTTCAATCATCAGAGATTTCTCTTTTTTATAATGGTGTTCATAGCTCCATAGCTTATCACAATGTCAACATAGGTGCTTTGTCGATCTATCACAAAGCTCTTCTCTTGTTAATTTCTTCAGTTGAGGGGGACGACTGAAAGTGGATCGTGCTAGAGGTTTATATGCTATTGGTTGTGATGTAGTTCTTGTGCTCTGAGCATCTTGATTGAGTCGCTCTTCTTGGATTCGGGCGAAGGAGATTGCAACCATCAAGTTGTAGGGTTGTTGCACTTTTACTTCTCATCTTATTTTCGGCTTTAGTCTTTTGATAAATATCCCTAATAATTACTTTTCAGACCAATCATGAGCTTGGTCAGATAATCTTTTAAACTTGGTGTGGTATTCTTAGATTGTGGAGGTTTATTGGATCTTCATAAGTTGACCGTCGATCTCATACTTGGACGATCCAAAGCAGATCAGCAGCCCGTTCTTGATCGTCTCTATGTCGGGACTCCTTGGGTGTGCTTAAGCCATTATACTATGTCTCTCTCGAGGTGGATGGCAACGATGTCCACCATAGAAGCCTCCGGTGTTTGGTGATAATGGAAGTAGCGTTCGATGCGCGAAAGCCATCTTGTCAGGTTTCCCTCTTCCTATTGACAGAAGTCCACCCTCATCCATGGTTGTGTTGAATTCATGGCTTGTTCTTCCTTCTCTGGAGGCCTCTTTGAACTTTCACCTTGCTACGATTTCGTCGGACATGGAGATCGGCCAATTCTGAACTCTGCGAATAAGGTGCGCAGTTTGTCCTTCATGCGCGATTCGAAGGCCTCCAATATGGCACCGATTAGATCTACCAATGTCATGGCATAAGACTCCAGATCTGTAATGTCAAGGTCCTCTTGCTGTTGGGTCAATGGCATGAACCAGTTGGGTGGATTGGTGGCTGAAAGAGGTGGTGGATCAAGGGTAGATGGTTGCAGTTTGGGGCTAATAGGTTGTTGTTTTTTGTTGCTGTTGGGCTTATGGTTTGGAGCTGCTGTAGGGGCTGTAAAGAGGGTTTAGTGATAGAGGTTTAGGGTTAGAGGGGTAGCTTATGGTTGCTGTTGATAGCAGCAATTGGTTTAGTAGGGATCAAATGTGGATGCAGCAAACAGTCCTAAGGGTATTGCGGTAGAATTTTTTCATCAATAGGAGATGTTGATGCTATTATTTGAGGCTATTGTAGAGGTTGTAAAGGAGGTTTGATGGAAGTGGTTTAAGAATACAAAGATGGGTTAGG
The DNA here is from genome assembly GCA_021527575.1 of Ensete glaucum. Lineage (NCBI taxonomy): Eukaryota > Viridiplantae > Streptophyta > Magnoliopsida > Zingiberales > Musaceae > Ensete > Ensete glaucum. Next base: position 36,789,139 of record CM038555.1, read on the forward strand.
GTTGCTATGGGTGGCAGCAACCGGTTTGGTAAAGATGCAATAAAAAGTATTAAAAGGTGTTGCTACAGAATTTTTCGTCGAGAACAATGGTTTTGCCACGAAAGAATTCCAGCAATATTCCAGACATTTAGGATCATTTTGGCAACAAGAAATAGATGATAATGATAGCAAGTAAATGGAAATATCGATGATTGTCAAGTTGTCAAGGATGGGTTAGATGGCCACGGAAGATAAGGATCGGTGGTGGGAGATTACGACTGCGGTAGACCGTTGTTTGGGCTATAGTTTGGATTAGCTATGAATTCTGAAAATAGGTTACGATGGCTGCATCTTAAGGCTAGAGGGGTGCCTTAAAAATGATGTGGTTGGTGGCAGTAAGTTCGATAGGATTTGATGGTTTACCAGAAGAAGAACAACAAAACGTATAGCGGTAGAATTTTTCATTGAAAAGATTTCAATAGTATAGATGTATTTTTTTCTAGTAGTTCATGACAAAGATTCGAGTAGAACTCAATGGGAATCTACTAGTAAGGAAAAGGTAATGTCATCAAAAAATTCATGGAAGAATACGGTAGCAAAATTTTGGCAAAACCAAAGAATACGAGAAGGTGCTACGACAGATTTTAACGTTTAAAGTGTAGCAGTTTGGACTAAAAGATCAGCGGTTTGTATCAATAATTTTTGCATGAAACCCAAAGAAAATCCACTGATAGGGAGAGCCAAAGACGTCATAAAAAACTCATGGAAGATGGCAGTAAAATAGTGGTAGCAAGATTAAAATAGGGCAGTAGTATGTGGTTGAATTCTGCAGCATAACTTTCATCGTAAAGATGTCAACTTTGCAATGATAAGTTTATGCAGCAAAATAGGAACACTTTTCTTGGTTTTTTGGGTTTAAGATAACTAAATTGCAGCACCAATAAGGTAGAATACCATAACCTGATGCAATTCTTTTGGGAGATTAAAGGATGATCTGCTGTAATAGAGATGACGACGGAATTTGACGATGATCTAAGCAATTATGGGAATTACTTGGGTGGCTATGGAAGGATGATGAGTAACTAAGGAAGGGCAACGAGATGCCAAAAACACTGCTAGGAGACCAAGTGTTAGAACCCTTACGGATTTTAAGCTTGGGGTTGATCCATATAGGGGATCGACCTCCTCGAACTCTGTAGGGGTTCCCTCCTCCAAGGTTTTTTGCACAATAGCTGAAATAAAGATTGATCTATTGATAATGAAAGAGTGGTGGCAACATGAGTTTATATAGGGACTCAAAACCCTAACTCCTAATATGACTCCTACTTTACTAAACCTCTCCTACTTCAACTAACTCAACCAAGACTCCAACTCCTAATCTAACTCCTAACCAACCCTAGAGAGAGTCCCATGTAAGTGAAACTCCTTCTCTCTCTAACCCTAGCCGCCTCCTCTCAACCTATCCAACTTTCCCTCATCAAGGTGGGAGGCCCATTGGGTTAATTACAAGCTTAACTTGGTTGACTCCAACCCAAATCCAACTCCGACTCCAATTCAATCGAATCTGAACCCTAATAGGATTTGGGCTGATTTATTATAATTGACTCAGATCTCCTCCTAGCCGACCTAATGTTAGGTCTAAGTTGGCCAATAAGGCTCAATCTAAGGATTCGACTCAATCGACTAGGACCCGACTCAACTAAGGTTCTAACAGACCCGCGATCTTCAAATCAACCTTACCCTCAAGGTTGAGCTCCATGTGTCTGGGTCCTGATCTGCAACTCCTCATGAGGCTCTCTCGTGCCCCCTGTAGTAGGCGCATCCTGCTCCTGCGGTCAAGCATCGGTAGTAGTGACTGGATGGTGATGTGTCTTGATACCGTGATCCCACATGATCATCAGCTAAACTTGGGCCTCCTCATCAGCTTAGGTGTCAGTTGGATGGATCTGGGCTGATTATCCTTTTTAAACTTCTATTTGAGGTGGTATACCTTGAGGATCAGTTGTATTTTTTATTTGGTGCATAGATCTGATCTTCAGGTTATGACCTTAATGTGATCCCCAATTTTACAAGGTCCAAAGTAGCAGAGGGACCACTTCCTGGAGACTCGAATTTTCTGCTGCTAGGGATGGAGATAAAGGGAAACTTGACCTTCAATTATAAACTTTCTTCTACTCCGATGTTTGTTGGGAGGATGTTTCTTTCTTGTATGGACTGCCACGTGGTTGTTCTTTAACAGTAGTTGGGCCTTCTTTTAGAATAAGGTCTGCCCTATGATAAGGTCCCCGGTGGTGTGAGCCCGATTTGAGTCTGAGGTGGGTAGAAGCTGTGATTTTCCCAGGCCCATTTTCACTTCTCCTTCGTGCTCTGTATCATCCCATGCTTTAGTAGCATTTAGTATCCTCTTGTAGATTAGAAGCCTCGTCTGTAATGTAGGGTGAGTCTTAGTACGGATTAGGGGTTGGCTAGCTTGCAAGAGGGTGGTGATGATCTCAACTCTTGTTATGTCTGCTCCTATTTCGAACACCTCACTTCGATCTGGTAATACTAGGACCAAAATAGATAGTATCATGGCTGTGTAGGCCCTATAGATGGTGGACGTGTGGATGTCTTCCTCCTGTTCCTTCAGAATTTTGATCTTCATCCAGTCATAGATTTCACGCTGGTACTATCGCTGGAGGGACCCAATCTTCTTGCATCATCAGTAGTGGAACGGAGGTAGTGGAAGTAGCCCAAGATCTGGGAGTGCTATATTAGAAGCCATAGTTGGTTTAGCTGGAGGTGACACTTCAGAAGAAGATTATCCCTGCAAATAAAGAGGCAAAACTTTTGGAGATAAAATGTGATTGCAGGGGAAGATAGTGGTTGAATAATCCATATCTCGCACATCTCCTAGACGATTCTTTTAGTTTCGACTTTCTGAAGATATGGACAACAATATAGTCAAATATATGCTAGTGATTCCTCCTATAAGATCAGCATATAGAGGTCGTATAATCTGGTAGGAAGAAGTAGGCTCGGTTCGACGGAGGTGCTTGAAATTTCAGCAAGCTTCTCCGAGTGCTATGTTAAGATCGTCTTTTCTTCGCTCTCTCATTTCCCATGTAAGGTCACCTGTTACCTTTGCCATTTATAAGGTCATTGGGGCTCCTGGTGTCGGTAAGGATGGTGACATGCCAATGCTTGATGAGGCCATCAACATTCATTATCTGCAAGTTCACATAGCCAAATGAAGCTTGAAAGGTGTGGGCGGCCGGTTGTAGTTTTTCCTCCGTATCCTTCTTCTTGGACTTAAGAGCCGCATCTTTGAGTTTGGGTTATTCAGTGGTCTCCTTTTTACAATGGTGGTCATGGCTTCATAGTTTATCGCAATACCAACATAGGCACTTTGACGATTTGTCACGAAGCTCTTCTCTTGTTAATTTCTTCATTTGATGGGGACGGTTGGAAGTGGATGGTGCTGGAAGTTTATATGATGCTAGTTGTGATGTGGTTCTCGTGGTCCGAGTATCTTGATTGAGTCGCTCTTATTGACTTCGGATGAAGGAGATTGCGGCCATCAAGGTGTAGGGCTACCGCGCTTTTACTTCTCTTATTTTCAGCTTTAGTCCTTTAATGAATGTCCCTAATAATTACTTTTCAGACCAATCACAAGCTTAGTTAGATAATATTTCAAACCTAGTCTGGTATTCGTGGATTGCAGAGGTTTTTTGGATCTTCGCAAGTTGACCATTGATTTTCTCGTACTCAGATGGTCTAAAGCGGATTAGTAGCCCATGTCTCCGCTTCGGGACTCCTTGTGTGTGCTAAAGCCAATTGTACCATTGTATTGCATCTCCCTCGAGGTGGATGGTAATGATGTCCACCATAAAAGCCTTCGATTTTCGGTGATAATGGAAGTAGCATTCGATGCGGGAAAGCCATCCCGTCGGGTATCCCTCTTCCCATCGAGGGAAATCCACCCTTATGCATAGTTGTGCTGAATCCGTGACTTGTTCTTCCTTCTCTAGAGGCCTCTTTGAACTTTCACATTGCTGTGATTTCGTCGGACATGAAGATTGGCCAATTCTGAATTTTACGAATAAGTCACACATTTTGTCCTCCATGCGCAATTCAAAGGCCTCCAACTTGGCACCAATCAGATCTATGAATGCCATGACATGAGACTCAGGATCTGTAATATCAAGGTCCTTCTCTTGTTGTTGGGTCAATGGCATGAACCTGTTAGGTGGATTGGTGGCTGAAAGAGGTGGTTGATCAAGGGTAGATGACTGTTGTTTTAGGCTGATAGGTTGCTGCTTTTGGTTGTTGTTGGGGCTATGGTTTGGAGCTGCTATAAGGCTTGTAAGGGGGTTTGGTGACAGAGTTTTAGGGTTAGAGGGGTGGCTTAGGGTTGTTGATAGCAGCAATCGGTTTGGTAGGGATCAGGTGTGGATGCAACAAACAGTCCTAAGGGTATTGCAGTAGAATTTTTTTTGACAATAGGAGATGTTGTTAATGCTGCTATTCGAGACTGTTGTAGAGGCTGTAAGGGAGGTTTGATGATAGTGGTTTAAGGATAGGAAGATGGGATAGGGTTGCTATGGGTGGCAGCAACCCCTTTGGTAAGGATGCGATAAAAAGTATCAAGAGGTGTTGCTGGAGAATTTTTGGTCGAGAACAGCGGTTTTACGACGAAAAAATTCCAACAGTATTCTAGAGGTTTTAGGATCATTTTAGCAGCAAGAAATAGATGATGATGATAGCAAGTAGATGGAAATATCGATGGTTGTCACGTTGGCAAGGATGGGTTAGATGGCTATGGAAGATAAGGATCGGTGGTGGGAGATTGCGGCTGCGGAAGACTCACTGTTTGGGCTATAGTTTGAGTTGGCTATGGATTCTAGAAATAGGTTATGATGACTGCATCTTAAGGCTAGAGGGGTGCCTTAAAGATGATGTGGTTTGTGACAGCAAGTTCGGTAGGATTTGATGGTTTATGAGAAGAACAACAAAAGGTATAGTGACAAAATTTTTCATTGAAAAGATTTCAGTAGTACAGATATAATTTTTTCCAGTAGTTGATAATAAATATTCAGGTAGAACTTAATGGGAATCCACTGGTAAGGAAAAGCTAATGCCATCAAAAAATTTGTGGGAGAATACGATAATAAAAATTTTGACAAAACCAAGGAATACAAGAAGGTGCTGCAGTAAATTTTTACGTCTAAAGTGTAGCAGTTTGGACGTAAAAGATCAGCGGTTTGTATCAGCAATTTTTGCATGAAACCCAAAGGAAAACCACTAATAGGGAGTGTCAAAGATGTCATAAAAAATTAATGGAAGATAGGGCAGCAAAATAGTGGCAGGAAGTTCAAAATAGAGCAGTAGTATGTGGCTGAATTATGCAGCATAACTTCTATCGTAAAGATGTCAACTTTACAACGATAAGTTTATAGGAACACTTTTTTTTGTTTTTTAAGTTTAAGATAACTAAATTACGGTAGTAATAAGGTAGAAATACCAGAACCTGATGTAATTCTTTAAGGAAATTAAAGGATGATCTACGGTAGTGGAGATGACAACGAAATTCGACAATGATCTAAGCAATTATGAGAATTGCTCGGGCATCTGTGGAAGGATGATGGGCGGCTAAGAAAGGACAGAGAGATGCCAAGAATGCTACTTTGATATCAAGTGTTAGAATTATATATTCTAAGCTTAGGGTTCCCTCCTCCAAGATTTTCTACACTGGCTGAAAGAAATATTGATCTATTAATGATGAAATAATGGTAGCAACAGGAGTTTATATAGAGACTCAACACCCTAACTCCAAATAGGATTCCTACTTTACTAAACCTCTTCGACTTCAACTAACTCAACCAAGACTCCACTTCCTAATTTAACTCCTAACCGACCCTAGAGAGTCCCATATAAGTAAAACTCCTCTCTCTAACCCTAACCAACTCCTCTCAACCTAGCTGACTTTCTCTTATCAAGATGGGTAGCCTATTGGGTTGATTACAAGCTTAACTTGGTTAACTCCAATCTGAATCTAACTCCGACTCCAATTCAGTCAAATCCTAACCCTAATAGGATTTGGGCTGATTTATTACAATTGACTCAAATCTCCTCCTAGCTGACCTAATGTCAGGTCTAGACTAGCTAACAAGGCCCAATAGAAGGACTCGACTCAATTGACTAGACCCGACTCAACTAGGGTCCTAACACTTGTCGTCAGCCCACAAACTAACTCTTCTTCTACTCCGACAGGTTGCTTGTGCCCTCCGCTACCCCCTCCTCAGAAGGGTCCTCCATTTCTTCCTCATCCTCTAACCACTATCGCCCATCCCCTCCTCTGCTCGCAGCCAGCGTCTCCCACCAATCGGTGTTCACAGTGCACCCGCCACTCTCATTTCTCGGTGACTTGGTTTAGTCTGTGAACCCCGATATCTCCACTGATATCGATGTCGACTCCTGCTACCTCTCCTCTATCGGTGGTAGCCCTCTATTGTCGACAAGTTCTTCCCCTCCCACGGTGGTTGTTGCGCCCTCCCCTCTAGTGACAAACCCTCAGCAGCGCTGCTACCAACAGTAGCTACTTCCGCCGCCCCTCCTATAGCCTCTACCGCTCTACTGTCGCCATCTTCTTCCTTTGCTCGAGTGCCACCATTGTTGCCTCCCTCGGTGATTTCTTCTTACTGCTTCACAGTAGTGCCTCTACCGCCTTCTTCCTTCTCTTTCCAAATAGCAACCTTTCGTTGCCGTGGCCATACAACTGTGTCATCGCCTTTACCTCCCGTTTTTTCTGGCCAGCGAACCACCCCCCTCATCGATCCCAACCCTCGCTGACCCTTAGTGACACTGCTCCTAGTCACGCCACCACCACTACCTCTCAACCTCGGGCAGCAATTTCCCTCCTTGTGGCAATCAAAACAGGGCAACTAGTGATTTCCCTTGTTCCCAGTCGCGCCACCACTGCTTCCTCTTCTCCACTAATATCAGCACCCTCATCGCAGCGGACTTGCTGGTGGCCATCGTGCGCTGCATCATGCTATGGTGTTGAACAAGGATCCCTCCTACTGCATATAAAAAATGGACAGCAACTTCCTAGATTGTCCATCCTGATTAGATTCAACCTAAGAAGCACAACCCTTTGAAGACGCACATCTGGGATCCTCAAATCGGTACATCTTCTCATAATGTCTGCATCATTTACATCTGACGCTCCGGGTATTATTCCTATAAGGAACAATAGTTCTTCTCAACATACAGGACTAATCTCCATCAATGTTGCAAGTCTAATACCTTTTAAATTATCCAAGGGCGGCAACTATGCATCTTAGTGAACAAAATTCTCTAATCTTCTATTTAGATATGACCTAATAGGCTATGTCAATGGCTCTCTCAATTGTCTGCCAGAAAGGATTCAAATACTAGGGGAACCTGATCTCATACTAAATCCTACTAATAAGTTATGGTTACGTCAAGATCTTATCCTCCAAGCAATTCAAGCCTCAGTCGCTAGATATGTCACTCCACTGATATCTTCATGCAGAACCGCAGTGGAAGTGTGGTCCAAGTTTCAAACCATCCTAGCCAATCGCTCCTGTACTCGCATACTCAATCGCCTCTCCACTCTAATGAAAATCAAATAAGAGAGAAGTACTATTGATGACTATCTACAAAATATAAAAGTTGTCATCAATGACTTGGCTTTGATAGGCCATTCCCTTATTGATTAATAAGTCATAGTTCATACTCTCAATGGCCTCGGAGATGAATGTAAAGAATTAGCAACAGTAATTCGAGTGCGTAACTCATCGATGTTATTCAAAGAACTCTATAATAAGCTAATTGACTATGAAACATATTTGAAACGCAATAACAAAATGCCAGGATCGACCATCATAGCTCAAGTTAGTCAAAAATCCAAAAGAAGGAGCCACCATAATACCAAGAGCATCAACAAAGGATCAACCAAAATGCCTCCTGGACATATGAGTAAGACGCAAACATATCCCCACCAAATTTTTCAATCCAAACTTCAACAATTATCAGGGTGGCAACTTCAGTAACTATCAGCAGCCCCGATGTCTCGACAATCCAAACCAACAAAAAAGTCATCAGTCAATTGTGTGATAAAGTCGGACACTCAACTAAAGTCTGTCGATCTCAACCCAGTCTTTCTGCTACATCTAATTGGCCTCAAGTAAACACCATGACTACTTTGACTGCTCATCCAACCAATTGGATTATGGACTCTGGAGGTTCTCATCATATCACCTCTGATATTCAGAATTTATGCATCTACAATAACTATGGAGGTAATGATGACATCATCATCGGTGACAGTAACATAATTTCCATTACTTATACTAGTTCCATAACACTTAATTCACACACTACGACTTTTACACTCGATGATGTTCTGTGTGCACCTCACATTAAAAGAAATCTTATTTCTGTTTCCCAACTCTGCAAATAAAATAACACCTCAATTAAATTATTTCCTGAATCTTTTTTGATAAAGGATTTGAGTGCAAGGACATTCTTGGTCCAAGGCCCGAATAAAGACAATATTTATGAGTGGCCATCAACTTCCTAAATCACGCATCCCACTGTTCACTCTTCAGTTGCAACTTCATTTAATGTGTGGCATCACCGTCTTGGTCATCCCTCATCCCTTATCCAACAAAAATTATTTTCTTCCAACTATGAAAACCAATAGCATTATAACTTATTGTGATTCTTGTCTTAGCAATAAAAATCATAAACTACACTTTGAAACATCCTCCATATCCTATTCTATACCATTTAAATAGTTTACACAGATGTTTGGGCCCTGCCCTGACCAATTCTTTTGATAATTTTAGATTTTATATCATTTTTATATATTATTTTACTAAATATACATGGTTATATCCTCTCACACATAGATATGATATTTCTACAGTCTTTACTCATTTTAAAAAATTGGTTGAGAACTTCTTGCAGTCTACAATTAGAACAGTTTACTCTAATAGCGGAGGTGAGTATCAAGTCTTAACATCTTGTCTCTCAGCTTGTGATATACAGTATCTCAAATAAACCATCATATACTCCTCAACTAGTTGGCTCTGTCGAACGAAAACATCGACATATAGTTGAAACTGGTCTTGTCCTCTTACATCAAGCCTCCATGCCACCAACCCTTTGGTTAGCAACCTTTCAAACTGTCGTCTATCTTATTAACCGTATACTCACTCCAGCCCTTCAATTTCAATCACCATTTGAAAACTATTTCATCAACTCCCCAATCTTCAGAAACTCAAAGTATTTGGTTGCCTATGTTATTCATTGCTATGACCCTATATCTCTCAAAGTTAATACTAAGATCTAAGCCTTACATTTTCATATGATACTCTCTTGAATATAATACTTTATGATGTTACGATCCCCAAACTCAAAAGGTCTTTGTATCACGTCATATCATTTTTTTCGAGTCTACCTTTCCCTTCCAAAAATATGGGTCTTTAGCCATGATAGTCACTTTAACAAATATACATCACTGGAGCATTCCTTCCATCCCATCAAATGATCCTCTAACTACACCATCTAGGCCTTCCCACTAGGATACACACTTTATTGTTCCTCTAGTTCAACAACTACTTTTTTCCTCCATTACTCCTTCACAAATTCATTCTATTGATGAAACACTACCCTCAGAAACACAACCACTATCATTACCTTCTCCGGACCTAGTGACTCTGACCAGATACTTATTAGTGTCTCTCTACCAATACAACATAACAATATCGTCCCATCTGACCATCTCATGACCACACGTTTCAAAAGTGAAATTTTCAAACTACGTCAAATACTGACCTTCATACTACAACAAAATTTTCTTCAAAGCCAATTGAACCCACTACCATCGCTTAAGCCTAAAAATCTTTATATTGGCGTAAAGTCATATGTGAAGAATATGACGCCTTACTCTATAATTCTATATGGATCCTTGTACCCTTTCATCACACACAAAATATTGGGTGTAAATGGGTCTTTTAAATTAAGTGAAACTCATATGGATTTGTTGCTAGATATAAAGCACATATAGTGGCTAAAGGTTTTTGTCAATAACCTGGTGTTGACTTCAAAGAGACTTTTAGTCTCGTTGTTAAGCCGACAACAATCTGACTTATCCTAAATTTGGTCGTCATTGGCGATTGGCAATTACGATAATTGAATGTTAATAATGCTTTCTTGTAGGAGATCTTAACTGAAGATGTCTTTATGCAGCAACCTCTAGGCTTCACTCATTCTCAATATCTAAAACATATTTGTAAATTATAAAAAGCTATTTATGGACTTCGTCAAGCTCCATGAGCCTGGTATGTCGAACTTGGCTAATTTTTTTACATCAATTGACTTCATCAACTCTAAGTCGAATACTTTATTATTTCTACGAAAATAAAATGAAGGTACAATATATCTACTAGTGTATGTGGATGACATTATCATCACAAGTAATAATTCTATGGAGATTAAGGAATTTCTTAACCAATTGGCAGATCGATTTTCTATTAAGGATCTTGGAACCCTGAGTTACTTTCTAGGAGTGGAAGCTACTTACACATCTTGAAGACTTTTTCTATCTCAAAGAAAATATATTCAATATCTATTATCAAAGATAAACATGCAGAACGCCAAAGAGGTTGCCACTCCACTCTCTACTATAGAATCACTTAAGCTATATAATGGTAGGGCTACTACAGATCCAACACAATATCGACAAGTAGTTAGCTCATTACAGTACATGTCTCTTACTCATCCAAATATCTAATTTGCAATCAATAAATTATCTCAATTCATGTATTGGTCATATACTATTCATTGGTCTGTAGTAAAACAAGTCCTATGATATCTCAAAGGGACTCTCGGTTATTGACTCGGTCTCTGAAAACAAATACCACTTTATCTCCATACCTTTGTCGATGTTGACTGGGTAGGAAACATTGATGACAGAACCTCTACATCATGATGTATTGTATTCCTTGGCGTAAATCCAATCAGTTAGAGTTTAAAAAAGCAAAAGACAGTCGTAAACTCTACAACTAAAGCTGAATACCGAGTTATTGCCATCACTACTGCAGAACTCAATTGGGTCAACGAATCTACTAAAATAATTAGACATCAGCTCTACCTTAACTCCAACAATATATTATGATAATATCGGAACCACCTACTTATGAGCTAATTCAGTATTCACTCAAGCATAAAACATATTGTTATAGACTTCTATTTTGTTAGAGATCAAGTTGTAAGACATCAAGTACAAGTTTATCACATACATACTGTCGATCAACTAGCACTCTCTTACAAAGCCGCTCATCTGCAAAGTATTTTTTTTACATCGATCCAAGATAGACATACTTTACATAAGCTCAATTTTACGAGGGCATGATAAAAGATATAAATAAAAAATATAATCTCCAACCACTTTCTTCAATCATTTAAAAATAATTCTACCTATCTACCTAATCTTAATAAAGAAAATCTTATTCAATCTTCATATCTAAACCTGTATAAATATGACTTGTGTCTATGAAACAAAATATACTATTATTCTTATTTTCTATTCTAGCTACCCACGCACATCTTCCCGAGGGGGGAATAAACGGCGGTGATCTCCAACCCGAAATGCTCTCAAGAATCTGGAGGCAACGACGGCCAACAGGGCTACGTCTTGCAGCTCCTGGGGCCCCAAGTCCAATGAAAAGGAGAAGAGCCAAAACAAGCCACAGAAGCTTATGTCCATGACATAGAAGGGGAACACACAAATTGAGCATAAAAACAATATAAAAGAGATGGAATCAACGGGGAAGTGTCATGGTGAGAGCGATGAGACCATCTACGAGTAACAGGAGCTGGACCCGCGGTCTGTGGAGATCCATCGTGGTCGCCGGGGCGAGCTACAACCCCGACGATCCCACCCGGCCCGAACTGGATGCAATTCGAGCTCGCAGGTAGCGAGGGTTTCCTTGAGCTTGCATGCAGTTCATTAAATTTGAGCAGTTCGACCAACGATTGGGTTGAGGAGACGGAAAGGAATATTATTGGCCCTTGTATAAAGTAAGGGTGAGATGTGACGTATGCCAAAAGGAAAATATATGTCGTATGATTTTAACAACGACGCATGCATTAGAAATTAACAAATTAAAACAAGATGATGAAGAATGATTTAGGAAGCTGCTGATGATTCTATTTTATTTTTCTTTTTTTAGAATTATTAGGAGAGCACCCCTCTTTTAACTCAGAACCTACTCTTACAAAAGTGAGATAATATTATAACTGATAACACGTACCATTCTTTTCAAGACTTGCTCGGAAAAGCTTCGGCACCTGTTTTTTTTTTTTTCTTCTACAAATAACACTATTTTTTTATCTTTTTTTATTATTATTGTCTCACAATGTGTAAGTATAAATATTGTAAGTTTTTCAAAATATATAAACATAAATTTAAATCTAAGCATGAAAAAAAATTAAAATCTTTCTCGTCAAAACATTCACCAATTTTAATCCAAACCACTCAAACTCTATTTTTTTAATTATTTTAAAATTTTAAAACTTATAATATAGTTAATAATGCAAATCTTTGTGATTTAAAATAATCAAAACCCGATTTCAATATTCTTGAACATAGTTATCATATTTTTTATAATAAATTTATTTAAAAATTTTAGAAGTCCATTAAAAAATATTGTAATTGAGTAATGTCTCACCCTTATTTATTATCATTTTTCCACTAGAAAAGAACACAAATAAATAGACCCAATTTGATGTTTAAGTGACAAAAAAAAGGTTTTGTTGTTATTTCCTTTTAAATATGACAAAACCTTCTTAATCCAAATCCACATAAGATTCGATGTAAATTATTTCTAAAATTTCAAAACCTGTAATAAGGTTAATAATTATGGTTGGTACCTATTTAAATTAATTGTGGTCTAACTATATTGTTTTTTAAATATACTCATTATTTTTCGTTCAATAACAGAAAAACATTATAGCTGGCTAAAACCTAACCCTTCTATCATTTTTTTTATAATAAATAAATATAAAAATTATAATATTTTTCAAAAAATATAAACCAAAACTTATGATTAAGCGGAGAAAATGGATTTATATCTTTCTTATGAAATATAACAAAATAATATTGTTTTTCATCCAAAATTTCTCAAATAAATCACTTTATGAAACCTAAAAAAGTATAGTAAATTTAAAAATTAAGATTAATAAAAATTTAAACTAATTGAATATAGATATAATGTTTTTCTTTGTTACTGAACTAAGACATTATAGTTATATTCATGAACACTATCGATATGGTGAAGTAAAAAAAATATTATGAAAATACTATAATTATCTGGTCCAATAATAGGTTGATTCAGCTGGCAGTGTCTCTGTCGGAAAAAGTCATTTAATGATAGTAGGGCATTTTGGGTATTTAAAAGGGTCGAGCTCCCGATAAGAATTTTGAAAATAGGGGCACTAATCAAATAAAGCCTAAAATAGGGATTCCCTAAATCACTCCCTTTTTTTTGTATTTTTGGCATTCTTCCATGATATATTAACACAAAGATATATACATCAATTTAAGATTAAATGGATAAAATTAAAAAAATTTACTGTTCACTATTTTAAATATATCAAAGAAAATCTTTTAATTCCATTTTGAACCCGCTAAAACTCTTATATAGATCATTTTGATAAAGTTGGAAGTTTATAATAATATGAACTAAACTAATTAAGGCTCGATTATAATGTTCTTGAATAAAATCATAATATTATTGCTTGATAACAACAAAAAAAAAATCATAACTTAGCAACGTTTCACTATCTTTTATTATTTTTAGTAAATAAACATATATACTATAAGCTTTTCTAAAATTTATAGACATAAATTTAAAACAAAGTGAAAAAACAAGGAATTATCAGCCTTTATTATAGGCCAAAAAAGCACAATTTTCATCGAAAACTCAAATAATTTGATTAAATTCAAAATGCATAATAAAATTGATAATTGAGATTGGTGGGGATATAATGTTTTTTGTTTCTAAACTAAAACATTGTAATTTGATAATATCTCACACTTTTTATTATATTTTATAATGAATAAACATAAATGTTATGAGGTTTTTCTGAAATAGGTAAACAAAATGAGGATTTATAGTCCTTTATTTATCAATATACGAAACTAAATATTTTTATTCAAAAACATTTATAAAATTCCAAATAAATAATTTTATGAAATCTCATTAAAAATTATTATAGTTTCCCGAATAGATTTATTATATTTAAGGTTGGCAAAAATTTACACTAACCAAAGTCTATTGTAATTTTCTGAATAGACTTATAACATTTAAGAACACCTTAAGTTCATTCAATAATATTTAAGTAACTGAAGGCATTTTATCGACTGTGTCGCAAACGATGGGACTGCCATCTTAAATATGTGGTTAATGTCCTTCTATCTAAGCTAGCATATGACACATGATTTATGTAATTTTATTCTTAACACTTCCCTTTAGTTACGGACAGTCCAAGAGGTACAATCAATTTTTATTATAAGCATGGCTTATAATAAAACCTAAAATAGGGGCACTATTCTTCCATATTTTTATTATAATCTTAAATAGGGGTACTATTCCAATAAAACCTAAAATTAGGGTTTCCTAAGGTCACTCCCTTTTTCTTTTGTCGTTCTTCCATGATAAATAAACACAAAGATATGTACATCAATTTAAGATTAAACGGAGAAAAATAAAAATTTTATTGTTCATTATTTTAAATATATCAAAATCTTTTAATTTCATTCGAACCCACTCAAACTCTTATATAGTTCATTTTAATAAATTGGTAATATATCATAATATGAATTTAAACTAATTAAAGCTCTACTATAATGTTCTTGAATAAAATCTTAACTTGGCAATGTTTCACTATCTTTTATTAGTCTTGTTTTAGTAAATAAACAAATATACTATAAGCTTTTCTAAAATATATAGACATAGATTTAAAGCCAAGTGAAAAACGAGGACTTGCCATCCTTTATTATATGATAAAATAATCCTAATTTTCAGTTTAAACCCTCAAATAAATAATTTGATAAAATTTAAAATGCAATAATAAAATTTATAATTGAGATTGGTAGGGACTTGAACTAATTGAAAATGAGTTACAGTGACTTTGAATGGATATAATGTTTTTTGTTTCTAAACTAAAACATATTTAATATGTTTTAATATTTGAACTAATATCTCACAATATTTTTATAATAAATAAACATAAATGTTATGACGTTTTTCTAAAATATATAGACCTAAATCTGAGATTAGGTGAAAAATATGAGGATTTATATTCCGTTATGTTTTAATATAATAAAATAAATATTTTTTTAATAATAAATATTAAAAATTCCAAATAATAATTTTATGAAATATCATTGAAAATATTATAGTTTTCCATATAGATTTATAATATTTAAGGTTGGCGAGAATTTAAACTAACCAAAGTCTGAAGTTTTAAGATTAAATTTTAATATCTAAGAACACTATAAACTCATTAAAAAATATTTAATTAACCGAAGGCATTTTATCGATGGTGTCACAAATGTTGGGACTGACATCTTAAATATATCGTCAATATCATTCAATGTAGGTGACATATGATTTGTGTAGTTTTATTCTTAGCACTCATCTTAAATTACCAAACTCAAAGAGGACTAATTATATATTATCCCGTGCACTAAATTATCTTTAGTATTTCAATCTCTATATTTTCAAAAATTATATAAAAACCTATATATTTATGAAAGTAAAATGTTTAATCCTTTTCTCCTCACAACTTTGCTGACAAAAATATCATAAGGTTTACCTCTAAGAATATATTGACTTTGTCTCACTTAGGTTTATCATTGCGTACATACGATATTTTCGTCAACAGAGTCGATGATGTAAGAAGAAACAAGATTAAATTTTTAATTTTATAAATATAAAAATTTTAATATAACTTTTGAAAGTGTCTAAAACATTATACCTTGATAATATCTCACACTTTTTAATATTTTTATAATAAATAAACATAAACGTTATGACATTTTTCTAAAATATATAGGCCTAAATTTGAGATTAGGTGAAAAAAAATGAGGATTTATAGTCCTTTATTTTTTAATATGATTAAATAAATCTTTTTAATAAAAAATAAAATTCCAAATAATTAATTTTATGAAATCTCATTAAAAAATTATAGTTATCCATATAAAAATATTATAATTTTTTGAATAAATTTATAATATTTAAGAACACTATAAACTCTTTCAAAAATATTTAATTAACGAAAGACATTTTATTGATGGTGTCACAAATGTTAGGACTGCCATCTTAAATATATGGTCAAATCATTTAATCTTTGCAAATAGGTGATACATGATTTAGGTAGTTTTATTCTAGCAATCATCTTCAATTACCAGACTGAAATTAGATGTAATTAGTTACATTTTAGATTATATATAATTAGTTATCTTTAGCATCTCAATCCATATACTTTTAAAAATTATATTAAAAATTTATATATATAAAAGTAAAATATTTAATCTATTATTCAATCATAATCGTCAACTTTGTTGATAAAAATATTATAGAATTTACCACTGAGCATATGTAGATTTTATCTCATTTCGGTTTACCACTAAGTATGTATGATATTTTCGTCAATAGAGTTAATAACGTGAGAAGAAACAAGATTAAATATTTTATTTTTGTAAATATAAAAATTTCAATATAATCCTTAAAAATGTAAAGTCAAAGATGCTAAAAACTAATTAGGTAATATATAATTAGCTCGACTTGTGCCCAAGAGATAGAATCAATCGGAAAATTATTATTACAAGCATGGCTTAAAAAGATTAGAACAATATTTTTTGCTCAAATATTATTTTACTTTTTGTTAATTTTATTCCATTTAAAATTTTAAACCTAAGACATATATTTAATGATTTATCTTATGATATTATTTACGTTGCATCAACGCAAGACAATATGTATCGTCAATTGGTGAAAACATATTAACTCCTTTGTTCGCTAAGAAATACCATTAAATGGCAGAGGACAATCTACGAATTATTTAGCATATTTTTCTTTTTCAACAGTCACAAAGGGTTGGGTGAATGTTATTTGTAAGAGCATTACTACATACACGTCATGTTGTGACGGCATAGGTATTAACTATCAACTTAGTCGACAAATAAATGAATACAAGTATGTGAGGTGTCTATGTATGCAAAAGCTCTTATTCTTTACGAGGCTAAATAGACAGTTCTCAATCAAAGCATTCCACATTAAAGCATTTAAACAAAGTAACAGTGGTGGCTTGAGATTTTTATCATGAATATAAACATGGTCAACGTGACTTGTAGTTTTTGTCTATCTAATGCCAGATTACAATGCCTTTATAATTGAATAGTTCAGCCATGCTTTTATTCCCAACAACAATAACAATAATAAGCCATAAAATTGTTACTAATTGGGACTTTTACATTAATCTCGCTGTAAGAAGCTTATTTATTCATGGCCGTTTTTTAGTATTGATATTCTTACGATTCACAATTCTTAAAACAATAACATATTATTTTATTATTTACAAATCAGTATTATCGATTTTACCTTTTTTTTTTTTTCATAATCTCACACTCCCTATCAATCTCATTCATCATCTCATGCTCCCTATCGACGTCGATACTCCTCCCACTATGTCCGACCGTGATCACTATTCCCTTGAGGTCATTTGTAGAGGAGAAAAAAGAAGAAAAGGAGGGTCGACCGTCCGTCAACAACGAGGAAGAAGAGGAGGAGGAGAATATTTCCATCCATTTGCAAAGAAGAATTTAAAAATAATAAACAAAATTTAGATGAGATTATAATTAGTAAAAATAGATTGCAAATAGTAATCATCTTTTATAAAGATAATATCAAATTAATACATGATGAATAATTATTAAATAACAATTAACAAATTAATTATATCAATGTTCCAATGTGCTAGTGGTTTTATATACCATAAACGATGGTTTTATAGAACTCACAATCCCATCTCAAATTTCGGCTTAGTCACAAGCTCAACTGCAGCCTGAACGTGAGAACAAGAGTTTCAAGCCAAATGAAGCATGTTGGTCATCTTTGGAACTATTAAGTTGATTCCAAGAGAAATTCCACTTAACATTTGTTACCATTTATATTAAACACAATGCAAGTTTGGCACCACTATATTATACTTTTAGGCATTGGAACAATTTTAGATTATTCTTTTTAGGTACACAAGCATGATGCTATTGGTGTGATCTCAGCCACCTAATGCCAAATCTCTAGACTTCTTCCAGTTGGAGTGAGTAGCTTTTCAGAAACAGATACAGCCAAGCTCTGATCTCCATTAATTAATTGCAGAATAGCACGCGATCTACCAGAAAATAAATTAAGGGTCATGCTCATTGACCCCGAATATGACTTCACATGGAGATCTAACATAATTAATATTGGTTAGTGATTTCTCATTACTCAATGAAATATCTGAAATATCTTCCAGTCTGTTCAAGCTTCATGTAGGTCCATGCAGCTTCTTTAATAATAATAATGACAGCATGGAGAGTGTTTGATACAACAGCTCAAGAAGGGCAGAAACAAGCACAAGTAGCAGCCTCCCAGAACATGGAAAATTCAATTGAAGTCCAGCATCTTTGGCACTCTTCAAAAGTTTCATATGTGATACTAGAAGATTTACAGTCCTGAGCATTCCAACTTCAATGAAATTGTTTTTGCAAGATTATAACAAGTCTAATACATTGGATTTATTATCCGGAGGTAACCGTAATTAATCTCCCCAAGAAATATTACTAAGTCTCTATGAAGAATAATTAGTGACCATATGAAATAAGTTATATGCTCCAAGGAAAGCATCCTGCAACACTGAGCTATTGCAAGGCTTAAATAAAATCAACTGAACAATCTGCGTGTGCACATGAATGAGGAACAATAATGTAGCATAGCATCCACAGCTGTATAATCTGCCTCATTGACCATATTGACAAGAGGCCACTCATATAATTCGAACTACTACCGATTAAAAAGGTTGTGATGTTTACATCAGAATCCAATGCATGACAGCACCTGTCGAGGATGAGGTTTCTCTCTGTGTTCTCGAGCCAGAAGGTCACATAAGTCTCAACCTATTCAGCACCAGATCAGGATGTCCGCTACTATATCACAATCAGGTATCAGATTATTTATACATAAGATTCGATGCAAAACATGGAACTGAAGAAGCCATTTAAGAGTCATTGCACGCTAGCAACATACTTGGGCTTCTATGCTAACAATCAATGAAGAAATCATTTTGTGCATATTTCAAGATCTACCACATCTTTGTAGTTTCTTTGGAGACATGCAATAAGTGTTCAACTGGAATAATTAGGACATTTACCCATAGATCGTGCGACAACAAGCACATGCACACATATCATCCACTCACTTGGACACGAAAAAACATACTAATTTTACATTCAACTCTAAAAAACCAGAACACAAGCAGCAAAGCAAGGTAGATATTGCGCAACAATGAAGTTTCAGAATCGGACGATGTTAGAATTGGCTACGACTGGCTGTGCCATGCCAGGAAGCTTCCATGGTTTGAGGAGAGGGTCTGGCATCTCGGGTATGTCCATGGCCATCCCACTGAACTCCTCAATGAAATGGAGCACCGAGTTCACCGACTGCAGCCTCTCGGTCAATTCTCTCAGCTGAGCCCTCAGCACAGCATTCTCAGATTCCACTTTGTTGTACTGCTCCGTTACCAGATTGATCTGCACTGCGATCTGTCTGTTTTGGCTCTTGAGCTGCGCCTCCTGGTTTATCAGATCATCCAAATGCTGCTGCTTCCTCATCCGCGATCTCCTCGCTGACTCCCTGTTTGAGAGCATCCGCTTTCTCTTCCTCACGTCGATCACCGGCTGCGAGTCTCCTTCGGAACTCGAAGTTCGGCAGACGGGAAAGGCAGAAGACATATCCTTGTTCCTCGCTGGATCTCTGATTCTAAGCTACTCGAAATTGGATTGAACAGGAAAAGAAAAGGATACCTCTTTGTCGAAGTTAATGGATCAAGCAATGAGAACGAGTTTACGAGATCACATAGAACCAGTAGAGAAGGACCACAGAGAAGGAGTGGAGGAAGCAGACGCTGAGAGTAGCGAGATTCATAAAAGCTGGATTACGGTATTCGACAGTATTTGAGGGAAGAACATCAAGAACATGAACCTTAGTGAAGAGATCGAAAGAGCAGCTGAAAAGGGAGGATCCCAAAGATCATACTTTGCCAGTCAGATCCGGATTATCACAATCAAAGAAACAAAACCAACCTTGAAAGATCGGATTCTGGAGACGGATTTGTACCCCAAGAGGGACTAACCAAAGATTAGTGGAAGAAAAATGGTCGAGTGAGACGGGGAAGAAAGAAGACAAAGAATACTTAGCTGGAAAGGACGCCAAAGCCAAGCCCACCGATGCTGCGACCAAAACGAAGAAAAGAAGATGTAGAAGCTGGCAGAATGGGCTATTTATAGAGGAGAAGAGGGGCATTCCGGGTTGAGGTTTCGGTGACCTAAAACGTGAGCGATGACTTCAGGCGGGGCATAGAGATAAGTGGCTTTGTTCCCTGGCACGGTTTGATTGGAGGAAACCCGCGGCGTGGAGGAAGCGCGTTCACATCCAGCCGACTGTTGACAGCTGGGAAACTAAGAATTCTGCGAGCAAAATCCAGCAAACACGGCTGTTGGATTTGACTGAAATCTTTGGTGAGATATAATAGACCGCAACAAACATATTAGATATTTGGGTGGATGGTGATGGTGATGGGTTTGGAGTTCGCGGTCTATCTATGGTTGATCCTTGCCATCTCAATACAGAAATACGTTCTAAATCCCACAGTTGTTGAATACTTGATCAAATACTTATTTGATGTAGTCAAATGTCCTTTCCAAACATCCTTCAGTCTGATAGGTAAGTATTTTCACACAGCAATTACATCAAGTTTTTAACTCAGTTACGACTATTATTGTTACAAATAGAAATTGAACAGATAATTCCCTCTTTTTGTTCCATTCTTTGTCCTCTAATAGATCAATAAGTCATGCCAAATTCTGAGTCCTGTATTGGTGTATTTAAATATCAAATTATTAATTTTTTACTAAGGCCTCTTCCAACTTGGTAGATTATTTGCTTTCCAACAAAAAAAATCCAAAATATTAAATATTTTCATTTGTAGGGCAAAGACAAGCCAATATTTTAGAGATAAATAAGATCATCAATAGTGAGTATATGAGAAAAAAATTTCTGCCTGTCTCACATAAACTACAAAATTCTAACAATCCAGAACCAAGAATAAAATCAGGATATCCTTGGAAAAAGCACATTGTTAGAGTTTATACATATTGGGTTCTTCTTCTCTAACAAATGAATCTTTTGGGTCCTATAATAACTGAATCAAGAACTTTATTGTGGCATGATTAACGAACAGGTTGTGAATTTGAATAATGTATTTCTCCTTTTTATTTCATTCGATATTCAATTAACATTTACAAAATAACTTTTTTCTCTAATCGACTTGGATCATATACTTAATTATATTTTTAACTTAGTCTGCATATGAGAGGGGCGTTAAGAGTTTTAATATTTATCAGAATCTTTCCTACAATTAAATTTTTGGTCACCCAATTCAAAATATTTATTACTTGCAAGTTTTTCTGCACTTTTCTTTCGTTGCAGCTTGCTTGGTGGATAATAGAGTCGTGCAAGGAATGATGAAGTTTGGTGATGATATAATAATCTCATATCGTGAGGAGAGCAAGTCAAGCTTCACATTTTCTGGCAAAGCCAGCTCTGGAAATATAACATAAGGAGAATGCCAAGAGTATTCATTCTGCAACTGTCATGTTCATTGTTATTTCCGATGTATCTTCTCTTCAGTTTAATGGAATTTGAATTTTTTTACTACTTTAAAAATACAGCCAAGAGTATTGATGTCACCAAAATTCTAAGTAGAACATTGAATTTGACTGCATTTTGTTTGTAGGAAGCTGCGGTGAAAATTCACCAATCCACTTTCAAGATATTTGACACGAACACAATTAAAAGAACATAGGTGCAAAAGAGGGTCAAAGAACAAAAAAAAAAAAATGTCAAAGTGCACATGCACATTGTCCGTTACTATGTAGCGCTTCTCAAGACAAGCAATATTGGAAATGGGAGAGGCGATGCAATTGTATTTAGGATTAGATGGAGTTACGATGATTAATATGATCTTAAGTATTTTAGATTATGTGGCCCAGTCGTACAATGTTTCTAGTTCAATATTTTCATAGGATTAAATCCTGATGGTTAGTTCAAAGCAGACCTTCTAAACATTGTAACATTTGATAGATTAATTTTTAAGTATTGAATATTAAATTAGTATAAGTTAAATTTTTTTAAACCAAAAACTTTTAGAATAAGATAGAATAAGAAATATGAAACTTTTTATTTTTAATAAAATAAATAATTGATTAAAATTAAGTTGTTAAGGAAGCAAAAAAGACAATCACGAGGAAATGAACTTATCCTCTTGCTTTTAAGGAGTTTAGTTTAGTTAGAAACATCAATTCAACAACATTCAAGCAAGCAAGTATGAAACACTTACAATTTTATGGTGGTTCGGCGCCAACGGCCTATGTCCATTTTCGAGTCCTCCTTGAGGCACACCGACATCCACTACCAATCTTCTTTGGGTGAAGATCAAACTCTTACACTTGAGCTTACAAGGGACACTAGATTTACAACTCTAAGCTCTTTCCCTTATCCCTTTTCTTTTCTGTATAATTATCATATAATATTTTCTCAAAATATAATCTTCCAAAAGTGTTGTTCTAAATGTAAGAAAACTTGGGGTATTTATAGGTCCCAAATTAGCTTCAAAACTGGAGCCAAAATCCAATCGTATCCCAAAAATTCGGGAACGGACGGTTTACCCGTTGACCTAGGCGGTTTACCCGCCGTTAGCAGTTGGTTGCCGCCCAGATTCTATGGTACGGGCGGTTTACCCACCGAAAGCTATTGCCTACCACTCGGATTCTATGGTATGGGTAGTCCAACCGTCACTCATCGACGGTTTACCTGCTAAAATTTCTGCAAAAGTGGTTCCCTCCACTTTTCGAATTTCAGCTTGACTTTTATGTTGACCAGCTCCTTGGTCAACTGATTAAGCTCAACTTGAGCTTAACTAAACCCAGTAGCGGATCCGGTTTTCTCATTGAGTTGATTTGGATTCCTTCCAAATCCAACTCAATTATGACTTTAACTTCTAACTATAACTCAATGATTATAATACTTAATGACTAATTAAATCTAATTAAGATCTAACTCTCACATACTCTGGCAACCTCCGACAATCTTACTGTAAGTTCTCCAGTCTTCTTCCCAGCGAGCTCCCTTTGCGTTCCCAACGAGCTTCCAGATTCCTTAAACGGATCTCCTAGCGAACTTTCGACGAGATCCCACCGTATCATCCGAACTCGGCCCAATGCCTAGGCTGTATCTTGGTTTATCATCTGATTGTAACTTTATTGATCATGTCATAGTTAAACCTGCACGATGCTAATTATAACTTAATTAAATATAATTATAATTACCAAAATATTTATTACAAGACCATCCCGACTCCCGACAATCTTTCGGCGATCTTGGTCTTCTTTTGGTGAATTCCCTTACGCCAAGCAAACTCCCGATACCTTCGGCGAGCTTCCGATATACTCCTGACGAGTTCCCAAATGCATCGACTCAATGTATGGACTTAACCTTGGCCAACCCTGATTGTAATAATCCTTCTATTATAATTAATCCTGCATTAATAACTCTGACAATCATGTTAGATCAATAATCCATCAATTGATTTCATCGTCAAAATCCAAGATTCAACAATCTCCCCATTTTTTATGATGACAATCAATTGATGATAGGAGTTAATCCTAACTCCCCCTAAAATCATACCACTTAAATTTAAGAGACACACTCACTCTTAAATTCAAGCAATCAACATTCTATACAAATTTCAACACAAATTTACATCAACTCATCAAATCATGAATTGTAAAATATTTAAGTTATATCATCAAGTGTTATCAATGAATAATTTTCAATGTCATGTGTTATCAATATATATTTCTCCTCCTTTGTCATCAACAAAAAAAATGAAATATAGAGCTAATAATTTCAAAAACACATGATGACATTACTCCCCTTAGTATATGTATTAATACAGAAGACTTAAATTTAAGAGAGTCACATCCTCTTAAATTAAATAAATCAAAATAATAAGCATTTCAAGCATATAACCTTTTAAGTATAATAAAGATTTAATTTTTAAACTTTTCAATTTATCAATAATTTTCAAGGATCGTCATAAAGTTAAAAATATTTGAGAATTTTTTTTCAAATCATTAAGCATAGAAAATTTTCAAAATTTCAAGTCATAGTGCATAGAAGATTTTCAAGTGAGCATAGAAAATTTTCAAGTCATTAAGCATACCTTTCTCAATAAAATTAATATATTTAAAAATTAATATCTAGTCATCAACCATACATTTTATAATTAATAAGGAGAGAAATATGGGAGGTGTTGTTGAATCATTTCATCATGAGAAGAGCTCTTAATAAATTTTAAAAGCAATATTAATATGAGCTCAAAAGTCCAAGAGATTTAAAGACTACTTATGTATTTCAAATATAGTAAAAATCATCTCTTGATATATAAAATCATCTCTTGTAAATTTCAAATGTGGCACATCTTCATGCATTTTTTGAAAACAATAAGATACCAAATCATAGAGAAAGTTTTCAAAAATATTATCACAAAAAGCTTAATATCATGAAATCTAGATTAGCAATTTATATATTTTCATGATTTAGTATTTCTATGTCTCAACCTCAATCTTGTAGATATATAAAATTCTAATATGAGCTTAACATATTTTTCTCATATAAATTTTAAGAAAATATAATAAATAAATCTAGTAAGTTCTTTCTTCTCTTTTGGGAAGTGCAAGCTAGCAAATTTTTGCTTCATTTGCATTGTTCAAGCTTATAATTTTACAAGCTAACAAATTTTGCTCCCCTATTGTCATTGTCAAAAAGAGGGGATGGTTGTAATAGTATAAAACTTTTTTCCATTTCACTATTTTTCAATATCATCACACGAAATATATCATGAAAAATTAACATAGTGATGAGATGTACAATTCATGAAGGTAAATTATGAATATCAAGAGATAAATTTGTAGGAGAAATAATTAAAATAAAATCTCTTGATTTATCAATAAGAAATCTTAAATTGTCAAGTTCATGATTGTATAAAGATCTAATTTTAATATGAAAACACACAATAAAATATTTTGATTCATAAAAGATTTCAAGTTATAATTCCAAAAAATCAAAATTATGATGTCATTTAATTTTAAAATTATCAAAATCACTTTCAAGAGATTCAAAATGTAATTAATAGACTTATTAGTCTCTTGAAATGCTAGTGATTTAATTTCTCTACTTTGTGTGAATAAGAATGTAGAATCAAGGTAGAAAAATGAAAAGTATCCTATCAAAGAAAATTTAATTTTAAAGATGTAAATTTTATAAATGTGAAATTCGAAATGAAGCTCAAAACTTCAAGAGATACAAGGAGATTCAAAAGTTTAAGAGCTACTCATGTATTTAAAATCATCTCATGTAATTTGTTTGGATAAAAAACATCAAGAATTTCATAAGAAGGCATGATGGTAGATCAAGCTCAAATTGTAAATCAAGTATTTTGTATACATTTAGAAAGTTCTAATTTTCTTCTACGCACTTGTTCATCATTCATTGTATAATTTATTTTTATCCATGTTCAATTTATGTCGAAAAGTATAAGAGATATTATGTCATTAAAAATTCAAATTTAAAGACATGATTTTTTAATAAATTCTTTTCCTTCTTTTGTAAATATTACAAATGAGTCTTAGGGGATAATCATAATTTGTCCAAGATAAATCTTTTTAATAAAAAAGAAAAATGATCTTGATAATAATTTTAATTATTATTGTTAAGATCATAAATCTCCTTTTAAAAAAAATTATAGAAATCAATAATGTGATTCCCATAACATATAAGTTAAGTCAAGAAGTTAAGGGAATATTCATGATAATATAAATCTTTTTTAATTTTTAACTTATCACAATATTAAGAGATACTAATTTTGGTGATAAATTATACTAAGAAGAAAGTCATAAATAATCATATCATAAAGAATATTATTATCAAATCATAAATATCAAGAACATGATTTATTTTGACCTATTTCTTCCTAGATGAAATTTTAAAACTTTTGAAATCTTAGGAGACAAAGTAAGAAGGATCTTGATTCTTATACAAATATCAAGTTATAAAAATTGAGAAGTCGATATTATGTTTAGGAAGAAAGGAACCTTAGTAAATAAAAAGATCTCAAATTATAATTTTTAAGATTTTAAGATCATTATTTAAGTTATCAAATAATCGAAATCAACATATCAATGAAGTTGGATAGGTTCAAACATATCCATTCTTTAAAACAAAATCATTTGAAAACATATCAAAAATCAATTTTCAAAAAATTTCAATAAAATCATCATAGATTGTTTTCCAAAAGAAAATAGCTAAAAGTTTTCTACTTCATTTTTGTAGTTAAAGAGATTCAACAATAGTATCATTTTATCTCTTGTTGAAGGATTCATAAGATATAAATATTTTTAAGATTAATTATCCTCCTTTTGGTTATTTCATGTGATTTATTTCAAGAATAATTTTCAAATTAATGAATTTTCGTTTAAGACTAAAAACCCAATTTCATTTCAACACGATCATTACTATAAGACATAAAATGTTTTTAAAGTATAAATTTAATCAATCTCAATTTCAATATTTAAATGAGTCTAACTCTTTACACATAGTACAAAGAGTTGACAAACTCGTCTTAAAAATGAAGCATATATATTTCTATGATCTAACATCCAACATAAGCATTCAATCATCATGACATTTCAATCAATGTAACATTTAAAATAATCATTCTACAAACTTAGCTAATATTTGAAGTATTTTAATAATAATCTTTACATTTAAACAAGCTAATGATTTTAACATTCACTTTAAATCTCATTTTTGTAAGTTTCAATATGTTTTTCAATAACTAAGGTTCTTTGGTTCTAATTCATTTTTATACTTGTATACTCTAACTATGTATCATCAATATTAATTATATAATGATAAACCATTAAAAGATTTTTTGTCAATAATTTTAATTTTAATAATTTTCTTATTACTACTTAGGCTAGTAAGCTTGAAGGAGTGTCAGATCTCAAGTAATATGACTTGAGCATCTGCTTTCAAAATATTTTTATTGCTCCTAGCCTTATTAAGAAACAACTTTATATTAAAGGATGTTTTGATTTAGGTACCCATTTAACATTGGGTCCTTCATGAAGATTTTTATCTTTCTTTTCCAACTAATTTTCATTATATAGAGTTCTATTTGGAACCCATACAAGATGATGAGGAGTATATTTTTTAAAAAGACATTTGATTATCTTATATCCTAATTTACCATAAAAGTTATACTTAATTCTTGGTGGCATATTTAATGTAGGTCCTTTTACAAAGATGGTTGGCTTTTGTTGAATACTTCTAACAAAGCCTATGCCATGTTTATTGTTAATATGACCCTTATTGGCAAGAATCATATTTAGAGATTTATTCATTATCTCAAATTTCTCTAATGTAGTTTTAAACATACAATTCTTAATATTAATATTGTCTAGCATATCACATTTTGAATATGGTTTAGGTGAAGCTAAGGAGTCATGCATTTCATTAAGTCTTTTAACTATCAAATCATGATCAACTTTAAGTAGTTTAAAAGACTTGCTAAGTTTCTAAACTTATTAAATAAATAATTAAATATGCTTGATAATTCTGAAAATAAAAAATCTAAAGACTGACTAACCTTATTTTCGATCGCCATTAAAGCAAGGTTCTCCACTTCTTGGTTGAGCATTTGATTTTTGGAGCTTCTCGGCTTCTTGCATTCATAGCAAGAGGTTGTGCCCATAGTTTTTATAAGGTTCAAGTTCATTAATTTTTTCGGTTCATTTTTCAAAAGTTCATATCCGAGGTTCTCATCACTGAGATTTCACTCGAGGAGTCATATGTCATTCTTAGTTCACAATCCTTCCTGTTCTTTGGAAGGTATTCTTCAAGTTCATTTTTGTAATGCATTTCATTAATTGATTCATTTATATTAGTTGTGCTTTTATGTATGATTTTTAAAGTATGCCAAATATTGAAAGCCGAATCACAAGTGGAAACACGATTAAAGTCATTTATATCGAGAGCACAAAGTAAGACATTCATAGCCTTTGCGTTTAAAGAGAAAGTCTTCTTCTCTAAATCATTCTAATTATTCATTAGAAGAGAATACTTTTTAAATCCGTTTTTAACTATATTTCATAAATAAAAATCCAAAGAGATAAGAAAAATACGCATCCGTGTTTTCCAATATGTGTAATTCATCCAATTGAACATAGGTGAACGTGAAATAGAATGTCCCTATTCATGCCAAAATAAGTCATTTACTCAAGTGGGTGTTAATCCAAAGACTAGTAGCCGTTCTCATATACCAATTGTTAGGATCAATTGGCACTAAGAGGGGGGGGAGGTTGAATTAGTGCAAGCTAAAATTTTTCTTTCTAAACCAAAATCTTTTTGAATAAGATAGAATAGGAAATCTGAAGCTTT
Organism: Ensete glaucum; assembly: GCA_021527575.1. Taxonomy (NCBI): domain Eukaryota; kingdom Viridiplantae; phylum Streptophyta; class Magnoliopsida; order Zingiberales; family Musaceae; genus Ensete; species Ensete glaucum. The sequence continues at coordinate 36,818,016 of CM038555.1, forward strand.
TCATTTTTAATAAAACAAGTGAGTATTAAAGGTAAGTTATTAAAGAAGCCAAAAAGATAATCACGTTTGAGGAAAAAAACTTATCGTCTTACTTTTAAGGAGTTTAGTTAAGTTAGAAGCATCAATTCAACAACATTCAAGCAATGCGAGTATAAAACACTTACAATTTTATAGTGGTTCGATGCCAACAGCCTATGTCCACTTCTGAGTCCTCCTTCTTGAGGCACACCGGCATCTACTACCAATCTTCTTTGGGTGAAGATCAAACCCGTACACTTGAGCTTACAAGGGAGACTAGATTTATAACTCTAAGCTCTCTCCCTTATCCCTTTTCTTTTTCTTACAATTATTACATAATATTTTCTTAGAATATAATCCCCTAAAAGTATTGTTCTGATTGTAAGAAAACTTGGGGTATTTATAGACCTCAAATTTGCTTCAAAACCAGAGCCAAAATCCAACCATATCCGAAAAATCTAGGTATGAGCGGTTTACCCGCTGACCTAGGTGGTTTACCCGCTATCAGCAGTTGGCCGCCGCTGAGATTCTGTGGTACGGGTGGTTCACCAGCCACCTAGGTGGTTTAGCTGCCGAAACCTGTTGCTCGCCGTCCGAATTCTGTGGTACGGGCAATCCAACCACCACTCACCGACAGTTTACCCGCCAAAATTTCCGCAAAAGTGGTTCCCTCCACTTTTCAAATTTTAGCTTGACTTTTACGTTGACCAGCTCTTTGGTCAACTGATTGAGCTCAACCAAACCCAGTATTCGATCCGGTTGCCTCATTGAGTTGATTTGAATTCCTTCCAAATCCAACTAAATTATGACTCTAACTTCTAACTACGACTCGATGATTACAGCACTTAATGATTAATTAAGCCTAATTAAGACCTACCTCCTGCATACTCCGGCAACCACCGGTAATCTTGCAGCAAGTCCTCCAGTTTTCTTCTTGGCGATCTCTCTTCGTATTCCCAGTGAGCTTCCCGATTCCTTCGGTGAATCTCCTAGTGAACTTTTGACGAGATCCCACCGCATCATCCGAACTCGGCCCGATGCTTAGGTTGTATCTTGGCTCATCATCTAGTTGTAACTTCATTGATCTTACCATAGTTAGACCTACACGATGCTAATTATGACTTAATTAAATATAATCATAATTACCAAAATATCTATTACAAGACCATCCCGACTCCCGATAAGCTTTTTGGCTACCCTCGACAATTTTTCGATGAGTCTCGATCTTCTTTTGACGAACTCCCTTGCGCCATCCTGGCAAATTTCCGATACCCTCGGCGAGCTTCTGACACACTCATGGCGAGTTCCCAAACACATCGACTCGATGCATAGACTTAACCTTGGCTAATCCTGATTGTAATAATCCTTCTACCGTAATTAATCCTGCATCAATCAACTCTAACAATCCTGTTAGATTAATAATCCATCAATTGATTTCATCATCAATATCCAAGATTCAACAGATATATGTCATCCTAATTAACCACCTCTTATCCTAGTTAAAGTGAGGTTGGTTGAGGAGGGGTTAAGTTAGAATATGATTAGGTTTAGTTTAGAGGTTGCTTCATAAAGTTGGAGTTGGAGTTATTGGAAGTAGGAGTTGCTTTTTAGAGTTTGAGTAGGAGTTGTTAGGAGTAGTAGTCCTTAAGTAGGAAACCTATTAGGAGTTGGGGTTTAGAAGCCCTATAAATATCCTTGTATTCTCCCTCTTTCATCATTAATAGATCAATTATCTTTCAGCTCATGTAGCAGAAAACCAAGGAGGGAGGAACCCCTATATAGTTCCAAGGAGGCTGATCCCATATAGAGATCACCCCAAGCTTATAATCTATAAGGGTTCTAACACTTGGTATCAGAGTAGTGTTCTTGACATCTTGCTGCCCTTCCATAGCCATCCATCAGCCCCCTATAGCCATCCTAAGCAATTCCTACAATTGCTTGAAAATTGTTACCAAATTTCGGTGTCATCTCCACTACCGCAGATCATCCTTTGATCTCCCGGTGAATTGCAATAGGTTCTGGTTTTCTACCTTACTACTGCTGCAGTTTAGTTATCCCAATTCAAAAAATCTAAAAAAATTCATTCCTATCTGCTACATAAACTTTTCGTTACAAAGTTTCCATTTTTATGATGAAAGATATGTTATAAAATTCCAGCCGCACACCCTTGATTATCTGATTTACTGTTGTGTTTTTAATAATCAAATCTCTATGAAATTTTTACCATGGCTTTAGAACTTCCTATCCTCCGATCTACCCTTAGTTTCATCAAAAAATTATCAAGATAACCTGCTGATCTTTTACGTCGAATCGGCTATACTTTAGACGTAAAAATCTACTGCCATACTTCTTTGTGACATTTGAGTTTGCTAAACCTATTGCTGTTATTTCTTTTCATGAATTTTTTGTCGGCATTAACTCTTCCTTACCAGTAGATCTCCCTTGAGTTTCACTTAAATTTTTATTGAAAATTTTTGGAAAAAATTAAGACTTCACTATTGTAATTTTTTCGATGAAAAATCTACTGTTGCACCTTTGTCGTTCACCACCCAAGACATCTGTAGGGCATCACTTTAGCCTTAAGATGCAACTATTGTAACCTATTTTTATAACCTAAACAATACCTAAAACCACAACCCAAGACAGTGACCTATTGCAGCCTATCGATGTAAAATTCTGTAGCACTACTTTTCGATGTTTTTTATTGCACCTATATATGATCCTTACCAAAATTGTTGCTACCACCCACGTCATCTTTAGGTCACCTCTCTAGCCTTTAGATGCAGCCATCATAACCTATTTCCAGAATCCATAGTTAACTCAAACTGTAGCCTAAATAGCGGTGTTCTGCAACCATCGAACCTTCCACTGATCCTTACCCTCCGCAGCCACCAATCCTACAAAACTGGTTGTTGCCATCAATAGCAACCATAAGTCATCCCTCTAACTCTAAACCTCTATCACCAAACCCTTTTTATAATCCCTATAGCAGCCCTAAATCATAGCCCCAACAGCACCCAAAAAATCAGCAACCTATTAGCCCCAAACTATAGCCATCTACCCATGATCCACCATCTCTTTCGGCCACCAAACCACCCAACTGTTCTATACTACTAACCCAATAGTAGGAGAGGGACATTGGCATCTTAGATCTGGAGGCACATGCAATGGCATCTCAAGGGTCAATTGATGCCAAGTTAGAGGCATTTGAATCACACATAGAGGACAGATTGAGCGCCTTATTCGCTGAATTCAGATTGAGCCAATATCCAAGCCTAATAAAATTCCAGAAAGGTCAAAGTTCAGAGAGGCCTCCTAAAAGAAAGAATGAGCTACTGATATGAGACTTCCATGCATGAGGATGGACTTCTTTTGATGGGAAGAAGGAGACCCGATAGGATGGATTTCACATGCCGAATGTTACTTCTGTCATCACCAAACACCAGAGGATTCCATGGTGGACATCGCTGTCATCCACCTTGAAGGAGATGCTATATGATGGTACAATTGGCTTGAATATAACTATGAGACTCTGACGTGGATATAATTTAAGTATGCACTGCTGAACCACTTTGGGGTCGACGAAGTACGAGAATATCAATGAACAACTTGCCAAGATCCAAGAAACCTCTACGATCCAAGAATACCATACCAGGTTTGAGGAATTATCTTACTTTACTTATGATTAGTCTGACAAATAATTATTATGGATGTTCATCGAAGGACTCAAGCCAAAAATTAAAGGAGAGGTTAAAGCGCAGTAACCCCCTACCATGAAGGCCGCAATATTTTTTGCTCGAATCCAATAAGAACGGCTCAACCAAGATGTTCGGAGGATGAGAATTACTCTTAGACCTATGGCATATAAACTTCCTTCTACTTTTAGCCATTCTTTGCTACCAAAAAAATTGACAAGAGAAGAACTATGTGACCAATCGATAAAAGGTCTTTGTTGGCATTGCAATGAACTTTGGAGCTGCAATCATTGCTGCAAAAAGGGCCACCTCCTACTAATTGAACCTCTTGAAGACATGGAGGAGGAGGTCCAAAAGTATGAGGAAGAGGTCACGAATGAAGAACAACATCTGGTTGATTTTACGATGCATACTCTTCTCGGCTATGCAAACCTGTAAATGGTGAAAATGGGAGGACTTCTAAAGCAACAACCGATCACCATTCTTATTGACACCATGATCACCAACAACTTTATGAACAGTAAGGTTGCTGCCTAATTAATACTCCAAAATGAAGATTATAGCAGGTTGAATGTTGAGGGCACCGATAGCCAAATTTTGAAGTGTGACGAAAGATGTCCACGGGTGAAATTGTTGCGACAAAAGATACTTGCTGATTTCTTCCACCTTCCTCTTGATGATTATGAGGCCGTGCTCGACATCAAATGGTTAACTATACTAGGTGATGTTCCTTGAATTTTTTTTAAATTTATTATAAAATTTTTCAACCATAAGAAATAGGAGATCCTACGCGGGATGTAACAACACGCAACAAATGAAGAAAATTTTGAACAAAGAACATAATAGCTTCTTGATGCAACTTCAGCAACACTTTATGATAGAGCTAATGTTAGGACTCTAGCTAGGGGAGTCCTAATTTAGTTTCATTAAAGAGGACAATCATGTAAAATCTAAGGGTGTTCATGTAAATCTTATCTAGCCGACCCTTATTAAGGAAAGTAAGGAGGTTGGCTATGTTAGGATTAGTTCAGGAAGATATTTGATAGGAAAATAAGTTATATATTATCCTAATTAACCACCCTTGATTCTAGTTAAAAAGGGGGTTGGTTGAGGAGGGGATTAAGTTAGAATAGGATTAGGAAATAATAAAACAATCAGCCACCCTTAGATGGGCCGGTTGGAGGTTGGACTTAGAGTTGCAATAGGAGTTGCTCTAGGAGTTGGTTAGGTGTAGAAGTCTTGAAGTACGAGTCCTCTTAGGAATTAGGATTAGAAGGCCTATAAATAGCCTTGTAATCCTCTACTTTTTATCATGAATGGAAGAGTATTTTTTTATAGCCTTTGAGTAGCAATTTAGATGAGGGAACCCCTACAGAGTTCCAAGGAGGTCAATCCCCTATAGTGATCACCCCCAAGCATAGAATTTGCTAAGGTTCTAACACTTGGTATTAGAGCAACATTCTTGGCGTCTTGTTGCCCTTCCATAGCCATCCATTAGCCCCCCAAAGCTGTCCAAAGCAATTCCAACAATTGCTTGAAGATTGTCACCAAATTTCATCGTCATCTCCACTACCGCAGATCATTTTTTGATCTCCCCATGAATTGTAATAGATTTTGATTTCCTATCTTACTATTGCTGCAATTTATTATCTCTATTCAAAAAAACAAAAAAACAAAAAAAACATTGTTCCTATTTGCTGCACAAACTTTTCATCGGAAGGTTTCCATCTTTATGATGAAAGTTATGTCGTAGAATTTCAGCTCGCTCACCCTTTACTATTTGATTTGCTGCTACATATTTACTAATCAAATTTTTATGAAATTTCTACCACTGCTTTATAACTTCCTATCCTCAGATTTGCCTTTAGTTTTGTCAAAAAATCATCAAGATAACCTACTCATATTTTACATCAAACTGCTGCAGTTTAGACGTAAAAATCTGCTACCGTATTTCTTCGTGATATTTGATTTTGCCGAACCTATTGTTGTTATTTCTTTCCATGAAATTTTTGTTGACACTATATCTTCCTTATAGAAGATCCCCCTTAAGTTTCACTCAAATTTGTGTTGAAAAGTTCTAGAAAAAAATATGTCTTCCCTGCTGGAATTTTTTCGACAAAAAATCTGCTGTAGCACCTTTGTCCTTCCTCTTCTTCTTAACCCACTGAAACCCAACCATCTCGCTGCCACCACCCAAGATATCTTTAGGCCATCCCTCTAGCCTTAAGAAATAGCTATTATAACCTATTTTTGTAACCCTAACACCCCCAAAAATTGCAGCCCACAACATAAAACCATTACAGCCGAACCTTTCTATCACCAACCGATTGTCCGAATCTTTCACCATCCATGCCATTGACCTATCAACAGAAAAAAGACAAAGACATATCTGATCTACAGGCATATGCCATGGCTTTCTAAGATCCAATTAATGCCAAGTTTGAAGCATTGGAATCTCGGCTTAAATCATGGCTTGAATCGCGCTTGGAGGACAAACTATAGGCTTTGTTCACGGAGTTCAAAATTGGACAACCACCAAGTCCAATAAAATCTCAGTGAGGAGAGAGTTTAGAGAGGCCCCTAGATAAGGAGGGACGACCTTTGGACATGCTTCAGCCATGCAAGAGGGTGGACTTCCCATGTTGGAAGAAGGAGACCCGACGTGATGGATTTCGCGCACCGAACGTTACTTTCGCTACTACTAAACGTCAGACGATGCTATGGTGGAAATCACTATCATTCACCTTGAAGGAAATGCAATCCAATGGTACAATTATCTGAAATATAATTATAGAGTTCTGACATGGACTCAATTTAAAAATGCACTACTGAACTGCTTCGAACCTATGGAGTACAAAAATATCGACGGCCAACTCGTAAAAATTCAACAAACCTCTACAATTCAAGAGTACCAAACCAGTTTTGAGAAGCCATCCTACCTTGCTCGTGATTGGATTGACTGACAATTATTAGGTACCTTCATCGAGGGGCTCAAGCTTGAGATAAAAGTGGAGGTTAAGGTGCAACAGCCCCGTACTGCAGTTGCGGCAATTTCCTTCGCCCGAATACAAGAAGAGTAGCTCAACCAAGATGCTCGGAGGATAAGAACCACTCCTAGGCCTATGGCATACAAGCCACCCTTCGTTGCTAGAAAATTTGACAAGAGAAGAACTGCGTGATCGATCAGCAAAGGGGCTTTGTTGGCATTGTGATGAACCATGGAATCACGATCATCGCTACAAAAAGGGCCGCTTCATATTAATTGAACCTCTTGAAGATGTGGAGGAGGGCTAGGATCAAGAGGAAGAGGTCACGAAGGAAGAAAAGTAGTCGGTTGATATTACAATGCATGCTCTTATCAGCTACATGAACCTGCAAACGATGAAAGTGGGAGGATTTCTGAAGCAACAATCGATTGCCATTCTCATTGACACCGGAAGCACTAATAATTTTATGAATAGTAAGGTTGCTATCTGGATGACCTTACCTATTGAAGATTGCAGCAAGTTTGATAAAAGTTACTGACGGACGACTTTTGAAGTGTGATTGTCGGTGCCCGTAGGTGAAGCTTTTGCTGCAAGATTAAGAAATAATTACAAAATTTTTCCTTCTCCCTCTTGATGATTATGAAGTTGTGCTTAGCATCAAATGGCTGACAACAATAGGTGATGTTTCTTAGAATGTTTTGAAATTAATCATAAAGTTTTACACCCAGGGAAAACAGGTGGTACTGCGTGGCAAACAGGGGAGCAACATATCAACAATTTGCATGAGACAAATGGAGAAAGTCTTGCACAAAATATATAGCGGCTTCTTAGTAAAACTTGAGTAGCAATCCAAGGGAGAGGCAACCAAAGTTGAAGACCTAAATATACTTCCCTTGCTTGCTGAATTTTCAGATGTATTTGACGAACCGCGTAGCCACCTCCTAGCCACCAGCATGATCATCGTTTCTCAGTTCCTTCAGGTAAACCTCCATTAAACACTTGGTCAAATAGAAAGGATTGTAAAGGAGATGCTCGAAACAGGAGTCATTCGGCCAAGTTGCAAACCCTATTCCTCACCGGTGCTCCTCGTACAAAAGAAGGACGGAACGTGGCGAGTGTGTATCAACCATAAGAGCCTAAAATATTTTATGGAGAAAAAGATATCCTTCCCAAATAGCAAAAATAGGTAAAAAAGCTTCTTGGATATGATTATGAAATAATTTATAAAAAGGAAAAATAGAATGTTGTTGCAGATGCGCTTTCACGACTACTCGAGCAAGCTAAATTTTCGACTGTTTCACTTCCGACCAGCAACTTCCTTGAGGACATTAGGAAAGAATGGTAAGATAATCTAGGAACCAACAATATCATAAAGAAATTGGAGGAAGAATCAGGTTTTGTGGCTCATTATAATTAGGACTCAAAAGACATATGCTATAAGAGACGCATTGTGCTTGTACCAAATTCTAGTTGCATAAAGATCATCCTTCAAGAGATGCATTTCACACCCGCAGCCATGCATTCCGGGTTCCTTAGAACCTATAAGAGAATTAAGCAGGATTTTTATTGGGAAGGGATAAAAAATATTATTGCTAAATTTATAGCACAATGTGATGTGTGCCAACAATATAAAGGCGAAACAGTGGCAAGCCCTAGCAAGCTATAACCTCTACCCATCCTAGACTCAATATGGATGGATATATCAATGGACTTCATCAAAAGGCTACCCTCATCACAAGGAAAAGGTACGATTCTTATTGTTGTTGATCATCTTACAAAGTATGCTCACTTCTGTGCAGTTTGTAATCCCTACACTGCTTCCAACATTGCCTGAATCTTTATGAAAAATATTATAAAATTACACGGGATGTCGAGATCTATAAGTGATCATGATAGGGCCTTCACGAGCAAATTCTGAATGGAATTATTCCAGATGTAGGGAACTAAATTGAAGATGAACACATCATATCACCCACAAACCGACGACCAGACTAAAGTGGTAAACAGGTGTTTAGAGATATACCTTAGATGCTTTACCAGTGATTGACTAAAAGAGTGGACAAAGTGGCTCCCTTGGGTCGAGTGGTGGTATGATATAACTTATCATTCATCCATAAAAATTACACAATATGAGGCTATGTATGGCCGACCTCCTCCTATAATCCCAAAATATATAGTAGGTACCTCTAAAGTAGAACAAGTAGACATGGAACTACTGCATAGAGACAAAAGGCTGAAGCTAGTAAAAGACAATCCCATTGCAGCTCAAGCAAGGATGAAACAACAATATGATCAACACAAAGACGAAAGAGAATTTTCCATGGGAGATTGGGTATTTCTACGGCTCTAGCCAGACAAGCAAACATCTATTGAATCTTAGATTTTAATGATGAATCAATTGATGAGTTTTATGATCTAACTCATGTGTTGAAGAAAGTGATGCAGGATTAACTATGATGGTGAAATGACATTACAATCAGATGTTGGGCTGGAGTTAGGTTCGAGCATCGGGCCAAGGTTTGGACGACGTAGTGGGAGCTCGCCGAGAGTTCGTCGAAGGTCAATATTTAGATGATGTTATCGGGAACTCGTCGAGAGCTCACCAGAGGTTTACCAGGAAGTTTGTCGAGAGCTTACCGAGAGTTCGTCGGGAGAATGCCAGGAAGTTCATCGGGAGTGTACTGACAGGTTGTTAGGAGCTCGTCTAGAGTTTACTGGAAGAATGCTGGAAGTTCATTGGGAGTTCACCGAAGGAAATTAGGAGCTCTCCAGGGGTTCATCGGAAAGATGCCAAGAGTTTGCTGAAGAGACAATCAAACAACAAAGATTGTATGTTGAGTATTATAGTTAGCATCATAATAAGAGTTAATTTTACTAACTCAATTAAGAAGTTATTAAGACTTAATTGAGGCTAATTTGGACTCATTATAAAAGTCATTTTAGTAACCCAAGATCAGATAAGGCACGGCCTTTGAAGACATAATTTCCAAGATGATACAGTCTTTGAAGGTGTGTTTGGTGGTTAAACTACCTAGACTGGGTAGTTGAACTGCTTAGACACAGTCTCCCAGACTGCTAGGCGGCTAAACCGCCCAGAACATAGTATCCCAAACTGTGTCAGGCAGTTGAACTGCCCAGAATGTAGTCTTCGAGACTAGCACTTCAGGATCATTTAAAAATTAATTTTTGCCTCTACTTTTGAAGCCATTTGGGGTACCCTCCTTTCTTGCCTAAGGTATGCAAGCAATTAAGAGTAAAAATCTTATGAAAATACTATTATAATTAAGAGCTTCTCCTTATTTCGTCTTGTATAGTTTTTTTATTTAAGGGAGAGTTTTGAGTCTTGTAAAAGTTATCTCCTAAACCTGTAAAAGGATAATAGAGTTGTAAGCGGGTAGTTGATCTTTACCCATTGAAGGAAGATCAATAGTGGAAGCCGGTGGCCTCAACGAAGGAGGAATTAGGAAGTGGACGTAGGTCATGAGACCAGACCACTATAAAATCAGTTTGCTTCGTCTTCTTTGCTCTTTAACTTCATTGCTCTGTTATTTAACTATCTATTATCCTTGCTTGCACTATTACAAACATCTCTACACTTAAACGCATTTCTAATATGATTTTTTAATTGACGAAGATTTTTCATCAGCACTAATTCACCCCCCCTCTTAGTGTCGCTTTAATCCTAATAATTGGTATGAGAGCCACATTTCATTGAAGAACCTATATTATATATTTTACCTAGAAATAAATATAGTTTTTTTGTGAAATAATTAGACATTATACTTATAAATGTTCATTTAAAAGACATAGTACACAAATTAATTTGGGTTCCTAAAGGAACTATAAACAACTTGATGCCATTAGTAAAATTAGGTAGAGTATTTCATAAGAGACCTAATATAAGATGAGTACCTAAACTAAAACCTCTCATATTATAAATCTGTCTTATAACAAAGCTAGGAGCACTAAGTAATGTTTTGAAAGTAGATGCTCAAGGCATATGACTTGAGATCTAATACTCCTTTAAATCTCACTAGTCTAAGTAATAATAAAAATAAAATAAAATAAAATCATTGTTAATGAATTTTGGATAACTCATTAATCTTGATCGCTCTAATTTTGGCATGCTAAATAAATTAGAAACTTTATCTAAATTCAAATTTATGAAAGAATGAATTTGATGATGATTAATGTATTGATTTATGTGCTTAAATTTGTGTATATTATCTTGATATTAAATGACCAAATATTGAATTTGTACTTGAAAGTCATATACAAAATTATTTTCTTTAAAGAAAAATTTTCTTGACAACATGATAGAATCTTAGAACATAAAAAAAAATAGATTTTAGTTGAAGAATATCTCATAGTAATGACGTCACTTAAAAGTGATTGACTCATTTGATTTATCTTATAATAACCATGATTGATAATGTAAAGTTAGAGCATACTAGTATAAAAATGAATTAGAACTAAGCAACCTTACTCATTGTTAATGAAAATTATTTATGTTAAAATTTATGAAAATGAGTTTTTGTTGATGAGATATTAGTTTGTATGATTTGAAAGGTATTATATATATATAAAGCAACCCTCTTGACTCCCAAAAATATTTACCAAACAAAAACCTTTTTATATGAATCTAAAGTTTTTTTTATTATGGTTGTGACTAAAGATCTTTCTAAATAAATCATGATTTTTAAAACACATTTAATGATTGATTTGAATGTTATATTAGATAGGTTTAAAATAAATAAAAATTTTGAGATGAGTTTGTCAACTCCTTGCACTATGTGTAAAGAGTTAGACTTATTTACATGTTGAAATAGAGATTGTTTGAATTTTTTGCTCTAAAGATATTTTATCATTTTGATGTATTATTGTAATGGCCTTGATAATGTTAAAGAAGTAACTTAAAATATGGGTTGTATGATTAAATGAATATTGTTGAATGATACAATTTGAGTATAGAATATTATAAAAAAAGGAAGAATAATCATGCTTCATTGTCTAGTATTTTTTAAAATTAAAAATATATTTAATGAGAATGAAATGAGCATGACAACTCACTCTAAAAATTATTAGAATTGAAATAAATTAAAGTTTTTGTTTGAAAATATTTTATTACAATGATGCTGATGAAATTTCATTCTTGAAATAAATTTCATAAGTTAAAAATAACTCAAAAATAAGATAATTCTTCTTGAAAATATTTTTAACCTATCAACCCTTCAACAAGAGATAAAATGATAATATTATTGTTGAATATCCTAAACTACAATAATTTCATGATTCAAATATTATATTATTGACTAAGTTTGTAAAATGATTTAAATATTATAATGATAGTTGTAGGTTAAAAGGAGTTATGATTAGATGATGATTTTTGAATTGAAACTTTAAACAAAATTTGCATATTTCTCCTTTTAGTGTTTTTAAAAATATATATATTTGAAATACACATTATAAGTGCAACTCTCTTCACGAAAGTCTAAAATAGTTAGACACACTTAACAAAGAAACATCATCGAATCAAAGATAAACCAAAGATCATGCTTGAAAATATTTTATTATAATATTTGTGATGATCTCTTTTGAAAATTTCTCAATCTCCATCTTATTAAGATTTCAGTAAGAAATTGATGAATCTATTCATGATATATATTTTCTAAATATCGATTTTGATGATCTGAACTTGAATAAGTTATTATCATTATTTTGATAAGTTTAAAAAATTAAAATTAAAATTCTTATATAAATCAAGTTCATTTGAATAAGTTTATAAATGAATCATAAGTTTATCTATTTTGAACTATAACATCAATCTAAACAATGATCTTGATGATTTGAATCATATATAAAAAATGAGATCTTATATTTCCATATCTCATTTTATAAAATCATGATCTTAATTTCTTAATACTTGTAACTTGACAATTTTCATGAATTGAGATCTTACTTACAATTAATCTCCTTAAATTTTTATCGAAGAAGAAGATTTATTAAAAAGAAATAGTATCTATTAATACTTATGATTTAATTCTTCATGACATGATTCCTTTGTACTCATAGTTAAATTTAAAACATGGATGCATTAAAAAATAAACCATTATATTTCTTGTTGACAATAAAAAGGAGGAATCAAAATTAATTTGGTTAGAAGAAAATTTAAATATTGAATGATGAACAATTGCTTAGAAAAAAATTAGAACTTCCTAAATACATGCAAAATACTTAATAATAATTTAAGCTTGATTTACTGTAATATTTTCTTTTGGAATTTTTGATGCTCCTTATCAAAATTTACATGAGATAATCTTCAAAATGCATGATTTGATTGATTTTCTAAATTACTTGAAATTTCTATAAATTGGACTAAATTGCATGGGTAGCCCTTAATTTTGGAATTTATATTTATAAAATTTGTATCTATGAAATTAAGTATTTTTTTAAGATAATGCTTTTTAGAACCCCTGATTGATTTTCTAAATTACTTGAAATTTCTATAAATTGAACTAAATTACATGGGTAGCCCTTAATTTTGGAATTTATATCTATAAAATTTAAAACTATAAAATTGAGTATTTTTTTAATATGATGCTTTCCAGAACCCCCTCATTGATTCTACTTTTTTGTTTATAAAAAAGGGGGAGAAATAGACTAGATTTCTTATTTTTTGTGTAATGAATATTTATGATAAATGTGTTGACATATGTATAGAATACTCAGTATTCAAATATGCGATGAATATTTCTTCTTTTTGATAACAAAGGGGGAGAAACGACATGATTGATGATATATGATAAATGTTTTGTTTGAAATTTTATCATATAATGAACATTTATTTTGAACAATTATTTTGAAAAGGTATGTTGAACATTTATCCTTATTGATAAATATTCAAAAATAATAAATATTTAAATGATGGATATTTATGATAAATACTTATATATGAATTACAGAGAAATGACATAATTGATGATGTAAGAGAAATGTGTATTTTGAAATCTTTGAAATGTTTATATAATACTAAGAAGATGATTACTCCTAAAATTTTATCATATATGATATCATAATTTTTGACATAAAGTGAATGTTTAAAATATTTATTATGTGATATGTACCAATTAAAATTATTTATCATTTGATATCAATAAAAAGAATGCTTTGAAAATTTTATTATGTATGGTATCATGAATGGTTAAATTATGAAAATACGATACTTGAGTTCAAAGTGATGGATTCTTTTGAATTTAAGTTTGTTATATTTATCCTATGTCATATATATAGGGGAGTTAAGGTTAACTCCATCATCAATTGGTTGTCGTCATCAAAAAGGGGGAGATTATTGAATATCAGATTTTGATGATGAATCAATTGATGAGTTTTATGATCTAACTTGTGTGTTAAAGAAAGTGATGCAAGATTAACTACGATGGTGAAAGGGCATTACAATCAAATGTTGGGCCAGGGTCAGGTTCGAGCATCAGGCCAAGGTTTGGACGACGTAGTAGGAGATCGCCGAAGGTCGATCGATGTTTGGACGATGTTATCGGGAACTCGCTGAGAGCTCACTAGATGTTTGCTAGAAAGTTTGTCAGGAGTTCGCCAACAAGTTGTCGGGAGCTCGCCAAGAATTCGCTAGAAGAATGTCGGGAAGTTCGTCGGGTGTTCACTGACAGGTTATCAGGAGCTCACCGAGAGTTTACCAGAAGAATGTTGGAAGTTTACTGAAGGAAATTGGGAGCTCGCCGGGGGTTCATCGGAAAGATGCCGGGAGTTTACCGAAGAGACGATCGAACAATGACGATTGTACATTGAGTGTTATAGTTAGCATCATAATGAGAGTTAGTTTTACTAACTCAATTAAGATATTACTAGGTCTTAATTGAGACTGATTTGGACTCATTATAAAAGTCATTTAAGTAACCCAAAGTCAGATAAGACACGATCCTTGAAGACACGATCTCTAAGAAGACATAGTCTTCGAAGGTGTGTTAGGCGATTGAACCGAGATGATCGCTCTAACTTTGGTATGCTAAATGAATTAGAAACTTTATCTAAATTCAAATTTATGAAAGAATGATTTTGATGATGATTAATATATTGATTTGTGTGCTTAAATTTGTGTATATTATCTTGAGATTAAATGACCAAATATTGAATTTGAATTTAAAAGTCATATATAAGATTATTTTTCTTTTAAAAAAATTTTCTTGATAATATGATAGAATCTTACAACATAAAAAAATAATTGGATTTTGGTTGAAGAATATCTCATAGTATTGACTCCACTTAAAAGTGATTTACTCATTTAATTTATCTTATCATAACCTTGATTGATAATGCAAAGTTAGAGTATACTAGTATGAAAATGAATTAGAACTAAGGAACCTTAGTTATTATTAATGAAAAATATTTATGTTAAATTTATGAAAATAGATTTTTGTTGATGATATATTAGTTTCTATGATTTGAAACATATTATATATATAAAAAGATATTTATCCAAACAAAAACCTTTTTATATGAGTCTGAAGTTTTTTTTTATCATGGTTATGACTAAAGATCTTTCTAACTAAACCATGATCTTTTAAAACACATTTAATGATTGATTTGAATGTTATATTAGAAAAACTTCAAATAAATAAAAATTTTGAAATGATTTTGTCAACTCCTTGTGCTATGTATAAAGAGTTAGACTCATTTATATGTTGGAATGGAGATTGTTTGAATTTTTGCTTTAAAGATGTTTTATCATTTTGATGTATTATTATAATGACCTTGATAATATTGAAGAAGTAACTTGAAATATGGGTTATATGATTAAATGGATATTGTTGAATGATAGAATTTGAGTATACAACATTATAAAAAGGGGAAGAAAAAGCATGTTTCATTGTCTAGTATTTTTAAAAATTAAAAATATATTTAATGAGAATAAAATAAGCATAGTAACTCACTCTAAAAATGATTAGAATTGAAATAAATTGAATTTTTTGTTTAAAAATATTTTATTATAATGATGTTTATAAAATTTCATTCTTGAAATATATTTCATAAGTTAAAAATAAATCAAAAATAGGATAATTCTTCTTGAAAATATTTTTATCCTATCAACCATTCAACAAGAGATAAAATGATAATATTATTGTTGAATCTCTTAAACTATAAAAATTTGATGATTCAAATAGTTTGTGAAATGATTTAAATATTATAATGATAATTGTAGGTTAAAATGAGTTATGATTGGATGATGATTTTTGAATTGAAACTTAAACAAAATTTTCATATTTCTCCTTTTAGTGCTTTCAAAAATATATATATTTGAAATACACATCATAAGTGCAACTCTCTTCACTAAAGTCTAAAAGAGTTAGACACACTTAACAAAGAAACATCATCGAATCAAAGATAAACTAAAGATTATCTTTAAAATATCTTATTGTAATATTTGTGATGATCTCTTTTGAAAATTTCTCAATATTTATCTTATTAAGATTTCAATAAGAGATTGATGAATCTATTCATGATATATATATATATATATATATATATATATATATATATATATATATATATATATATATATATATATATATATATATTGAAATATCAATTTTGATGATTTGAACTTGAATAAGTTATTATCATGATTTTGTAAGTTTAGAAAATAAAACTTGAAATTCTTATATAAATCAAGTTTGTTTGAATAAGTTTATAAATGAATCATAAGTTTATCTATTTGGAACTATAATATGAATCTAAACAATGATCTTGATAATTTGATCATATATAAAAATTGAGATCCTATATTTTAATATCTTATTTTGTAAAATCATGATCTTAATTTCTCGATACTTGTAACTTTTATCATGTATGGTATCATGATTTTTGATATAAAGTGAATGTTTAAAATATTTATTATGTGAAATGTATTAATTAAAATTATTTATCATATGATACCAAGAAAAAGAATGCTTTGAAAATTTTATTATGTATGGTATCATGAATGATTAAATTATGAAAATACTATATTTTAATTCAAAGTGGATTCGTTTGAATTTAAGTTTGTTGTATTGATCCTATAGCATATACATAGGGGGAGTTAATATTAACTCCATCATCAATTGGTTGTCATTATCAAAAGGGGGAATCTCGGATTTTGATGATGAATCAATTGATGAGTTTTATGATCCAATTCACGTGTTAAAGAGAGTAATGTAGGATTAACTACGACGGTGAAAGGGCATTACAATCAGATGTTGGGCCAGAGTTAGGTTCGAGCATCGGGCCAAGGTTCGGACGACGTACTGGGAGATCGCCCAGAGCTCGCCGAAGGTCGATCGATGTTTGGACGATGTTATCAGGAACTCGCTAAGAGCTCACTAAAGGTTTATTGGAAAGTTTGTCAGGAGTTCATCGACAAGTTGTCAGGAGCTCGCTAGGAGTTCGTTAGAAGAATGCCGAGATTTGTCGGTAGTTCACCGACAAGTTGTTAGGAGCTCGCCAAGAGTTCACCGGAAGAACGCGGAAGTTCATTGGGAGCTCACCGAAGGTAATCAGGAGCTCGTTGGGGGTTCATCGGAAAGATGCCAGGAGTTTGCTGAAGAAATGATCAGACAACAAAGATTGTACGTTGAGTTTCATAGTTAGCATCATAATAAGAGTTAATTCTACTAACTCAATTAAGAGGTCATTAGGCCTTAATTGGGGTTGATTTGGACTCATTATAAAAGTCATTTCAGTAACCTAAGGTCAGATAAGGCACGATCTTCGAAGACACTATCTCCAAAATGACATAGTCTTCGAAGGTGTGTTAGGCAGTGGAACCGCCCAAACATAGTCTCCCAGACTGTCACGCGATTGAACCGCCCAGAACACAGTCTCCCAGAATGTGTTAAGTGGTTGAACCGCTCAGAATGCAGTTTTCGAGACTAGCACTTCGGGATCACTTAAAAATTAATTTTTGGCTCCACTTTTGAAGCCATTTGGGACCTATAAATACCCCACCTTTTCTTGCCTTAGGTATGCAAGCAATTAAGAGCAAAAATCTTGTGAAAATGCTATTGTAATTGAGAGCTTCTTCTCATTTCGTCTTGTGTAGTTTTTTATTTAAGGGAGAGCTTTGAGTCTTGTAAAAGTTATCTCCTAAACTTGTAAAAGGATAATAGAGTTGTAAAGGGTAGTTGATCATCACCAATTGAAGGAAGATCAATAGTGGAAGTCGATAGCCTCAACGGAGAAGGAATCGAGGAGTGGATATAGGTCATGAGACCAAACCACTATAAAATCGGTTTGCTTCCTCTTCTTTACTTTTTAACTTCATTGCTCTGTTATTTAACTATCTATTATCTTTGCTTGCACTATTACAAACATCTCTACACTTAAATGCATTTCTGATACAGTTTTTCATTGAGTAAAATTTTTAAATCGATGAAGATTTTTTCTCAGCACTAAACCAATACTACCCTCCCCCCCCCCTCCTAGTGTCGCTTTGAGCTTTGATTCTAACAATATCGATCCAGACTAAAGCATCCATAAAGCTTTCACCTCGGTTCTATGGGCCCTAGCAAATTGTGGGGTGCATCGGGGCAGTAGCATATAGATTGGACTTACCCGCCGACTCCCAAATCCATCCAGTCTTCCATGTGTCGTGCTTGAAGTTCAAATTAGGATAAAACGAGATAATTTAAAGACATATACCTAATATGACTGTCTAAGGAGAGCTCCAAACTCAGCCGAGTGTCATTATTGACCATAAGATTGTGACACAATGACGGCGACCTACTAGTTAAGTGCTAATAAAGTGGACAAATCTTCTAGAAGAAGAGGCCACTTGGGAAAACTATGATGATTTAAAAATTAAATTTCTAAAATTCATAGAGCATTAGCCTCAAGTATAATGTTAAATTGAAGAGGGCGAGTCTATTAGGACTCTAGCTAGGGGAATTCTAATTTAGTTTCATTAAAAAGGGCAATCATATAAAATCTAAGGGTATTTATGTAAATTCTATCTAGTCGACCCCTATTAAGGAAAGTAAGGAGGCCAGCTATTTTAGGATTAGTTGAGAAAGATATTTGAAGGGAGAGTAAGATGCATGTTACCCTAATTAACCACCCCTTATCCTAGTTAAAGAGAGGATTGTTGAAGAAAGGATTAAGTTAGAATAGGATTAGAAAATAATAAAGCAATCGGCCACCCTTAGATGGATCGGTTGGAGGTTGGACTTAGAGTTGGATTATGAGTTACTTTAGGAGTTAGTTAGGAGTAGAAGTCTTGAAGTAAGTATGAGTCCTCTTAGAAATTCGGATTAGAAGGCCTATAAATAGCCTTATAATCCTTCACTTTTTATCATTAATAGAAGAGTATTTTTTGTAATATTTGAGTAGTAATTTGGAGTAGAGAACCCCTACAGAGTTTCAAGGAGGTCGATCCCCTATAGTGATCACCCCCAAGCTTAGAATCTGTTAGGGTTCTAACAGCCAATAAAATTTGAAAATCCAAACATCCTCCAATTATTTGCTAAATTTTCATATATTTTCGTCAAACCACGCAGCCTGCTTTCTAACTACCGACATGACCATCGAATTTTAATTCTTCCAGGTAAACCAGCAGCAAACTCTTGGCCATATTATTATCCTCACCTCCAAAAAGCTGAAATAGAGATGACTAAAGATGAGATGCTTGAAACAGAGGTCATTCAGCCAAGTTGCAGCCCCTACTCTTCACTGGTGCTAGTTTTATCTGACTTTGATAAAGTGTTTATTATTGATGCATCAGGAGCTAGAAATTATGTTATCCACATGCAAGATGGCCAACCCCTAGCCTACATTAGCAAAGCCCTCACTCTAAATCACTTGAAGCTACCAATTAATGACAAAGGAATACTAACCTTTGCTGAATTTGTGGCTTGGTATGATATAGGACAACAACACAAAGAGGAAGTGAAAGTAAAATTGCAGCTTCTACTCCCTCTAAACTCAGATCGAGCTCCTCTTACTATGGACTTTACTAGAAGGCAACTACCATCACAAAGGAAGGCTTGGCTATCATTAAAGAACAACCACACGCCAGTCCACATAAGAAAGAAACAACCACCCGACAAATATCAGAGTATAAAGAAGTTTATTATTAAAGACCGAGTCTTTCTCTATATCTATCCCTACCAGTAGGAATTTATGAAGACTCGAGCCTCATAGAAGTGATCTCCGAGTTTTTTTGGACCCTACAAAATTAAAAATCACATTAGAGCCATAAATTGTGGATCAGACTTGCGAACTAATTCAAAATTACGACTTCTCATATAAGAATCTCATCACAAATAAAAGTTTTGATAGGATAACTCAACCCTAATTTATCCACCCAACACTCAAGTTGATAAGGAGGTTTATGTTTAGCTAATAATTACATGGGATCATAACACATCACCATCTAGTCACTACTGCTGATGCTGGACCCCAAGAGCAGATATGCCTACTATAGGGCCACGAGGGATGCTTTTGAGGAATTGCAGATCGTGACTCAGAGATATAGAGCTCAGCCTTGAGGACAAGGCTGATTCGAAGATGGTGGGTCTGTTAGGACTCTAGTTAGGGGAGTCCTAATTTAGTTTTATTAAAGAGAGCAAACATGTAAATCCTAAGGCCATTCATATAAATCTTATCTAATCGACCCCTATTAAAGAGATGATGAGGCAGGCTAGGTTAGGATTAGTTTGGGAGAAGATATTTTGAGCAAAGAATAAAATACATATCACCCTAATTAACCACCTCTTATCCTAGTTAAAGAAGGGTTGGTTGAGGAGGGGCTAAGTTAGAATATGATTAGGATTAGTTTGGAGGCTACTTCTTAGAGTTAGAGTTGGAGTTGTTGGATGTAGGAGTTGCTTCTTAGAGTTTCAGTAGGAGTTGTTAGGAGTATTAGTCTTAAGTAAGAATCTTATTAGGAATTAAAGTTTAGAAGCCCTATAAATAGCCTTGCATTCTCTCCTCCTTCATCATCAATAGATTAATTATTTTTCATCTCATGTAGCAGAAAACTAAGGAGGGAGGAATCCCTATGGAGTTCTAAGGAGTCCGATCCCCTATAGAGATCACCCCAAACTTAGAATCTGCATGGGTTCTAACACTGAAGGCTTTGGCATTGGTGGTCGGGAAATGACCCTAATCCTTCGGGCTTCATGGTTCAAGCATTCTTCTTGTAGTCGCATGAAGGAGATAGGCGCCATCAAACTGTACGGTTATCGTGCCTTCAGTTCTCCTCGGATCTCTGGTGTTAAGCCATCAATAGAAGTTCTTAGAAGTTGCTTTGGTTAGATAATCGTTCAAACTTCATTTGGTACTCTTATATGGTGGTGGTTTATCAGATCTTTGCTAAGTATCCATCAATGTTCTCATAGTCTATCGGTCCGAAGCAGTTAAATAGTCCTTCCTTGAATTGCCATCACGTTCGACCTCTATGAGTGTGCTCGAACCAATCAAACCATTGAATTATGTCTCCTTCAAGATTGATGGCTGCAATTTCCACCATGGCAGCATCGACGGTTTGATGAAACTGAAAGTAGCACTCTGCTCACGAGATCCAATCGATCGAGTCTCCTTCTTCCCATCTAGGGAAGTCCACCGTCATGCATGGATTGTATGGATCGGTTGTAGTGCCTCCTCATTCTTAGAGTTCTTCTCTTTGATCTGAAGTTTCCGCTTGCTGTGATTTCCTTGGGCTTGGTGGTCGACCCATGCTGAGTTCAGTGAAGATAGTGTGAATATTTTCCTCCATGCGGGTCTCAGAGGCTTCAAACTTAGCATCGATAGCCTCCTCTATTGCCACGGTATAAGCCTCCAGATCTATAATGTTGGGGCTTTTCTTTTGCTATCGGGTTAAGGGCATGAGAGGTTTCAGAGCAAGGGTGGCTAAAAATGTAGGTGGATCAGTAAGGAAATAGGCTATGATTAGGGCTATTTTTAGGGCTGATTGGGATTGGTTTTTGACTGTAGTTTGATAGGATTTTTAGGTGGTGATGGTAGGGTCTGAGAATGAGAGAAAGAAAGTCCAAAAAAAATTGAAAGAGACAGCACTCAAATATGATGGAACTCGATGAAGAAAGTGTTGTGTATATGCTGTCCTGTCAAACAGAATTTGTGTCGGAGAAATAATGGATTCTCGACGCAAATTCTAGAGAAAAACCCAAGAAAAATATACACCAATTTGTCAACAAGTCCTTGATTTAGATGTAAATAGTAGTAGCAATTTAGATCGACAAAATTTTGGTAGCATAATGGTAGAAAAATCGATGCAAGAAAAGAAGACATATTCTTCATCGTAAATTTTAGCAATACGCAATGAAGAATTGTAGCAATATAGAATCGGTTCCTGAGATAATTTTCATAATAGATCAATCTTAGATGGAGGGTAAGTTGATCTATGAGAATATGTAGAAATTTCATTCACAAAGGATACTCAAAAGACTAGTTTTAATAAGCCTCTTTGTGGCTGAAGTTTTCTACAGTAATTCCCCTTTGCAAGGATGATCACATTTGCGACAGAAAGATTTCATAGTGAAGTAAGGATATAGAATTTTCTTTAGAATGTAAGGATAAAGGTTTACATTAGTAATAAGGTGTAGGTGATAGAATTTTTTACCAGATCTTCAAAGCAAACACAGAGGGGACAGGAGCAGATTGATGGATCTGCGGTCTAGGGATAACGGTGGAGGCAACATTTTCAAGCAATTATGGAAATTGCTTGAATGGGTGGAGGTGATAGAGATGGCAGCAGGGGCAATAGGAACGTTGCTCTGATACCAAATGATAGAACCCCAAGAGGAGCTCTATAGAATTCGATCTTTAAGGGAGATCAACCTTAGAACACTTAGGGGTTCCTCCCTCCTAGAACTAAGCACAAAAGCTGAAATAAGATGATTCTTGTTTGATTGAAAAGAGGTGGAGGCTATAGCTTATATAGGGCTCAAAACCTTAGCCCTAGGCGGGTGCTTTCCTAAGTGAATTTACCCCCTTACCCCTCCTATAGCCGACCTGCCTTAATAGGGTAGGCGGCGGCTTGGTTGGTTGCATAGCCGATTCTAGCAAGTGGAAACCCTAGCCGACCAACACAGTAGAAGGGACGACAGCTACTAAGCCCTAAGGCCTTGAGTAAATTCTAACTACACTTCTTTATAGGATAGAAGTGACTAGGTTGGAGTTTTATTACATTTCACAAAGTTTTATTGACTCCACTAAGGTGAATAGGACCCAACCCTACTATGGTCCTACCACAATATAGTGACAATATAACACCAATAATATATGTGGTAGATGCGGCAATATTGTGATGAAGATAAAAGATAGATGCAACAAATTTACGACATAGATAGATGCAACAATTTTATGACAAAGATAAAGATAGATGTAGCAGCAGTAAGGATTGTAATAGAGGGTGAAGCAATACCAGAATCAACTACAGGATAAATGATAACAACACCTCTAGGGTCGGCTGCAGCAGGTGATGGCAGTAGAGTCAGCAGCAGCAGCAACATATGAAGGATCGATAGTAGAGGATGGTGGTGGGGATGGTGATGGTTGTGGCAAGGGTGGAAGAATAGTGAGAAGCCAAGAACGCTACTCTGATACTAGATGATAGAATGCTAAAGGATTCTAATGCTAGAAGATAATCTATGTAGGGGTTCGGCCCTCCTTGGAACTCTATAGGGGTTTCTCCTTCCTAGTATTCGGTCACAAGGCTGAAGAAAATAGATCTATTACTTGAGAAAGAGATGGGTGGCTACATGCTTTTATTGGACTCCCAAACCCTAACCCTAGAGAGACTCATACTCCAAGTATAACACTCCTAGTGAGACTCTTACTCCAAGTGAAATAATCTTATTCTAACCTTAGCCGACTTTCCCAATCAAGGTGGGTATCCAATTAGGATTGATTACAATCATGACTAGGATCTTGACTCTGCTCCAACTCCTATTCCTAATCAAACCCCAATTCAGTCGAATCCTAATCCTACTAGGATTTGGGCTGTTTTATTCAAATCGACTCAACTCATCTCTTAATCGACTCAATGTCAGGTCTAGGTCAGCTAACAAGGTCCAATCTATATAATCAACTCAATCAATTAGTTCCAGACATAACTAGGGGCCTATCACTACCCACACTTGGTTGTTTGCTTATGGGAAGTACAATTTTGGTGAAGTCTCCTTGCGGTGAGTGAGATGGCATTTCTCTTGTTTCATTGGTTGATCGAGTAATTTGGGATAATTTAGGAGAAAAAAAGGTGGTAAACTAGGGCTCCATTTCACAAAATCTTAGTTAGTGATCTATATTGGGTTCAAGTTCAACGATTCACTAACTTGATACCACCTCTCAAATGGAAGTTTTGGTAGAGGAATTACACTTTTCATGTAATAAACACAACTTAGAAAAGAAAATTAATCTACTATTATTGTGAATTTAAAGTGCCTAAAATAGGAAACTAAAGCAAAGAGTTCTTAAGAAATGATTGCTTGGAAGTTCTGGCACGACATGCATGGACAGATTGATCTCAGCAAAACTTAGGTTGCTTTGCGAAATCTCTCTTTTTTTTTTCCTCCTCTCACTAATTTGACAGCAACTTTGTTTGGCACTTTGGAAGGGGCTGAATATGTCATAGTTACTGCTGCATCGTTAGATGTTAAGGATGAAGATGAAGCTATAGGTTTTGTGATGGTTCTCTATTGCAGAATTCTGTCGAAGGGTGAATAAGAAGACTTCTTGCTTGCTGGCATTGGTTGTTATTGGAGAAGGGCTGCTGAGGCTTTCATCTTCTTCTCATCTTTCTTATTTTGTTGTTACTCTCCCCTACAAAGTTGTCCTAGGCTGGGTGGAAGGTTGGATAGACAAAAAAATGGTTGTTGCTAGTGTCCTCCTTCTCTTCTCTCCTCTTTTCTCAGCATAGGGCGGACTGACTTCTTGAGAGGGGGCACAACTTTGATTGTTTTGGGATCCTTTAGACGGTTCTCTCATCCTCCTTTTATAATTGAGGAAGGGGTAGAACCCTAGCTAAGTTAGGACTTAGAGAGTCCTAATGCCTTTAGGACTTGTTTAGGTTTGGCACAAAGGAAACCAACGTCTCTTAGGAGTTGGCGCCACCCTCTCCTTGTGGTTGTTCCAATTTGGCTCAGGCTTGGCCTAATTCTAGTCCTAGTAAGGCTCGGATTAAGATAAGTGTGCTGTTGTGATATAGGGTTTTGAGGTTTCAAGAGACATTTCAATATGGGTTGGCCAATCTAATTAAGTGCTTTTGAGATTGTCCCAATTCATGACCTTCCCAATTACGTTATTCACATCTCACTGAATCTTATTTTGAGGGTTCTTCTCTCTCTATCTATACATTGAAGGTTTTGTTTGATCCGTCAATATGGTCGACATTGTTGTGGCCGACCATGCCATCTACATACTTCATTTTGATGGGGTTCTCCTTAATGTAGATTAATGTTGACTTGAGGGCTTTCTTTCTCTTCTCAGATCTTCTAGCTTGTTGTTACCCTTTTTAGTTTCTCCTTCTTTTTCATCAGGATGGAGGAAAGCTTTGGTTCTTTGCATATTGGAGTGAGAGCCATGAGCTTTCAGCAAACATTCACCATCCTCTTTGCTTGGCCAACAAATGTTAAGTTTTCCATTGAACCAATTTGATCTTGAGTGATGAGGAACTTCCTTCCATCTTTCTAGAGTTAATACTTTTGACATCAGCACAAGTAAATGCATCTCGACGATCCCATAAGTAGGGGCTCCTAAAGATGGCTTTGCATATATCAAGTGAAACCATATCTCATATCATCTAATAAATAAATTCTTTTGTAATGGCTAAGTGTATCATGCATTGATGGTCGATATTCTTCTCTACATCATCATAAAGCTATCCAAGAAGATATGAGCATAGATGTGATGTTATCCCTAGGCTGAGCTTCTTGACCAAACTCATCAAGATTAGGTGTTTTTTGGCATTCAATATTGAAGATCATGCCAATAATTTCTTATTAGTAAATAATTTTACTCAAACCTTTGGATCAAGAGTCAAATTTGAGTATATAATCTCAATCTAGCTATCAACAATAGACTTAAATTTAGGTGTGAGACCAATGAAAGTCTGATGGAGTCATCGCCCATGATCCATGGCCACAGCTTATTGACTTTGATTGTTATTCAATCACTTATTTTAGAAGAGTTCTGGGTGAATCTTCTAACACTTTTCTCTAGTGTGACCTAATTTTATAATGCTCATAATAAAGATTAGTTTGTTTTGAGAAAGAAGAAGTTTTACCATCACCAAAATTCTCTTGGGCCTTTGGTGGATCCCTTTGCCTTTCTCCGTGAGCTTCTCATTGTGGGTATGAATCTCTCATTGTGGGTATGAATCTTTCTCTTGATCACCATTGTTATATTACTAAAAGTCAAAATATCATACACTTTGAAGAGGCTAAGCTATATATGAATTTGTTCATGGAGGCTAGTGGTGTATTTTATCATTGTTGAGTAGTCATCAAGAGAAATTTCGAATGACATTGTTTGTCATAAAAAATCAGTAGTATATTTTTAATAGATTGGTCCCTTCCTTGGCATAGATAGTATCACTTCTTTCATCTTTTTTTGAGATAACCCACTGGGTAATTTTATTTTTTTTCATATGAGCCTTTTGAATAATATCCATGATACATCCTCATCATTGTTAGTTCAAGCGTGTATAGTCAACTCACACAAGTATCACCCTATCCTTACTGTTATAGTCATATAGATCAAATAATTATCAATTTGATCTATTTATAAGTCTAATACCACAGCATTTATTGAGTCATCGTAGGAGGGTATGTCAATACAAGCCTCGATATGAAAGGGTCGAGTCCTTACTATGATGTTCTATTTAGTAGTGTATTCTTCGTGACTACGCATCTTTGATGGAGATGATTCTCTCTTTTTTTAACATTCTTTATTCAATCATCCTTTATTGGAAGGTTGGTTTAGGCTTACATCCAACCTATCATAATCTCCCATCTGCTAGGTTAATATTGCCATCTAAGTAGTAAGGTCAACCAGGGTTGTTGGATTTTTAGCTACCATCCCATTAGTGTTTCTTCCTCTAGATGAGTATGACTTAGACTCCAACTCTTGTAGTTTTTTTCTGTAGGTTTTGTATTCTTGTCTCATGGTCACCATCTATAGGTAAAGAATTATTGCTCTGATATCACCTGATTCATATGGGGTTTAAGTTTAATGATCCATCGACTTGATACTATCTTTTGGATGAAAGTTTTATGGAGGAGTTATATTTTTACTATAATAAGTACAACTTAGAAAGAAAAATTAATTTACTCTTGTTGTGAATTTAAAGTGCCTAAAATAGGGAACTAAAATAAGGAGTTCTAAAGTAATGATTGGTTGAAAGTTCTCATACAAAAATGATACCAAGGAAGGGAGAAAGATGAATGGAATTAAAAAAAAAAGAGAAAATCGATAGTCGAGTTGTAGAAAAGAAACAAACTTAGGATAAGACTTGTATAAAATCGATAAATAGTTAACCACCAAATTTAAAATCACAAAGAGATACAAAAAATTCACCACCCCAAGGATATTAAACAAGGATACAAAACTATAACAAAAGACTCACTATTCAAAGAAGCACTCATGATATAAGAGTTTAAGAGAACTCAAAAAGCTTCTACCAATATTAGATTCTAAAGTTTCATTTAACCATAAAACACAAAAATAAGTACTAGTATATGAAACAAACGTTCATACATAATGAATTGCAAATTAAGTGCCTGAAACTACTCTCCTTTAATGCATTCCTTGGTCATGAAGAAAAGCACCTTCAACTTTGACTATGGAATATACTTGTGAGCTATCATATTTGAGTGGGTTGGATTAAAGGCTATTAGACAAACATAGTGGGTTGTAGAAAATATCATAGGATCAGTATAATTCACATGAGCTAATTGTAGCAAATTAGGCACTCTCGTGTCAGTCTCCCATAGTTGAAAAGGACTTATCCTCTGTTAGCTGTAACAGATTTTCGTAACTGAATGAGAAGATCTCATTCATCAGTTGAGGGAAATTTGCCTTCTATCACTGTATAAATAGATGCTGAAACTAAATAACAAGTGTACTTTTGTTTCCTACATTCATTCTTAACATGGTATCAGAGCAGGCTTGCCTAGAGCAAGCTATTGTATCGTTGTCCAATGGCAGTAAGTAGCCACCGCATCCGGTTGCATATCTCCTCCTCTTCTCTGTGGAGCTACAGCCAGATCTCTATTTTATCGATAAAACAGAGCATCCTTTCCTCTGTTTTATCGATAAGAAAGCGTAGCCCTGCCACACTATTACCTCTCTTACTACAGCAGCCACCTATCCCATTAGCACTAATAGGGGTTTTGATTCGCGGCAAACCCCTCTCTCTTCTTGCTGTCACATGACATTGGAGGTCTCCGTTGGCTGTAGCGCCATCACTCCTCTTGGTAGATCACCATGGTTCGACATTGGAGGTCTCCGTTGGCTGCAGCAGACCACTCTATATTATTGTGTCTGTCAGACTCATCAATGTTTGGTTTATGGGGATGAATTGCTCCCAGACTGCACCATCATGCTGTTAGTGTGGCATTTTGGCAGTGATATCTGCCAGGTGATATCGTTGACGAGAGCCTACAATTTTCTTCTTCCCATCTTCGACTACTCCCTAATACTCTTCTACCCACTTCTTCTGCTCTTCCTGTAGCAGTGCTTTGCTCCTCTTGTAGCAAGTGCTGCCCTGCCCGACGACTGCTATCTCTGCGCCCACGGCCTGTTCTGGACACTGCGCTTGTCACTAAGGTTCCAGAGTCACGAACCCATTGCACCTAGTGAGGATTCAGAACTGAACCACCATCACATCCGTCGAGACTCCAAACTCAAGTAGTGACTCATATATTGGAATCTCTTTACTCTTTCAACAATTCCAAAGAGCAATCCAAGCACATCTGTAAGGTAGCACAAGGCAAGGCACACCACCATTGAGTCTCCGAGGACTAGTATCACCCCCTCTACTCTACTGCACACACTATCTACCATCGGTATCCTCCTCCACCTTCTTGCTTTCTGCTTGCGGGCGTGCTCTGCTACCTCTATTTCGATGACAACCTCAAATTGTCGGAGGCTATGCTCGAGTTACTCGTATTCGTTCCCCTCTCTAAGTGTGCTAGCATCGTCCGCTGCATCGAGCCATAGCTTAGCGTCTCGAAATCTCTTGACCTAATCTTGAATGGGGCGCAGAACCTTATGGCCCTCATCGGCTCCATTGGCCGGAAGAAGCTCGCTGCCACCGATTTCTGTTGGTTGGCACAAGGGAACTTCATTCGCAACTTCCCTAAATTTTGACCTCCTTGTAGCCCAGTTCATGGAGAGCAGAACATCGCAGCTAGCATTCTTCTCAACTGCTGACGGCCAATTGCTTGGCACCTCTTGGATTTAACTGCTTGGATCCCGCCTCTCAGATCAGCAATGCTAAAGTCTATCGCTTCAGCTGCATGTTTCTTCTATCGTAAGCACCATCCCTTGGATTCTTCCTCAGCCTCTCACTCTCTCGTGGTGTCACTTCCATCTGCCCTCAACCGCACTACCACTCTCTGCCAATAGAACTCTTTACACCGAGTGATAGAACACTCTGCCATACACCTACATGTCTCATTACTGTAATTGCAGCAGTACTCTATTGGATTTGAGACAAGTGTCGAGTGTTCTCTTTTAACAGTGGCAGCCTCTTCTTTCATTCACTATGTGTCATATTACTCTTTGGAAGGGCTGGTTCTAGTAGGATTGCTGCACCTGAACATTGTTGTTTGTCATATCAGGATGACAATAGAGTTTCTTTTCCTTTCATTTGACCATCAATTTCTTGGACGCTTCAGTCGTATTATTAAAAAATCAGCTTCCTACTCTCGCTCTTACTATTTCTCTATCTCGTAACAATTTTTAAAACTATTTTCTTAGTGAGATTACTTACCTTTCTCTCTTGCTTTCCCCTTGACCTACTATTGATTCCCCGATGTCTTCCTCCTCTACCTCTGATGCTCCAACACTTTTTCCTATTGGCAATCTTTCTCCGCATTCAGGACTCACCTCCATTAATGCCACCTCCTTGATTCCTTTTAAATTATCCAAGAGTGGTAATTATGAGTCCTAACGAGCTCAATTCTCGAACCTTTTATTTAGTTATGATTTATTGGGTTACATTGATGGTTCTCTTAGTTGTCCACCAGCGATGATACATGTTCCAGGAGAACCCCGCCTAGTACCGAATTCTGCCTACAAGCTATGGTTATGTCAAGATCGTCTAATACTCCAAGTAATTCAAGCCTCTATCGCAGGATCTATTACTCCGCTTATGTCCTCCTATGTCACTACTGAGGAAGCTTGGACTAAGTTACAAACTACCTTTGCGAATCGCTCACGGACTCGCATGCTTGGGCTACTCTCTAGCCTTATAAACCTTAAACATGAGGGAAACACTATTACTGACTACTTACAGCATATCAAAATGATTATTGGTGACCTATCTTTGATAGGTCATTCCCTAACTGATGAAGAAGTTCTTGTCCACACGCTTAATGGATTAAGTGTAGAGTTCAAAGAACTGGCTGTTGCACTTTGAGTGCGTGACTCTCCGATTTGCTTTGAAGAACTCTACGATAAGCTAATCGACTATGAAGCTTACCTGAAGCATGCTGATAGGCTATCAGGACCCTTGCCCGGACCTCTAATCATAGCTCAATTCAACCAGAAATCCAAATGGCAAAATCATAAATATCACAAGAATGCTTCAAAAGGAGTGACCAACTTTCCTCCCACTTCTACGGGTCCCACTCCATCACTACCACCTCCACAGTCTCCATACTTCAACACTCGTCAGAACATTGACTTCTAGCCACGTTGTCCTCCTTCCGTGCTTCAGCAAATAGTTGTCTGCCAATTATGTGATAAAATCGGTCACTCGACAAAAGTTTGTCGGTCTGACCTCGCCTTCCAACTCCGTTAGCCTGGCCTCGGACAAATGTCATGATGACTTCATCTGACAGTCAATCTAATTGGATTACGGACTCTGGTGCTTCCTACCATATTACTTCTGATCTCCAGAACCTGTCGCTCCACAACAACTATGGCGAAAATAAAAATATTATCATCAATGATGGTAACAGAATTCCTATTACTCATACTAGTTCAATGAAGCTTACTTCACATACTACTTCTTTTACACTCGATAATATTTCTGTCCACCTCATATTAAAAGAAATCTCATTTCTATCTCTCAGTTTTGCCAACAAAACCATGCTTCTATTGAATTCTTTCCTGATTATTTTCTTGTCAAGGACTTGAGCATGGGGGCATCCTTGGTTCATGGTCTGAATAAGGACAACAACTATGAATGGTTGTCCACCTTGTATCTCACTCAGCCTACTGCTAACGCTTCTACAACTGCTCCAATCGACATATGGCATCGACGTCTTGGTCATCCCTCAACCCCTATTCAACAAAAGTTGCTTTTTTGCTACACTATTCCTATCTCTAAATCTAGTACTGCTATTACTTATTGTGATGCTTATCTTAGTCATCAATTACTATTTGGTACATCTTCTGTTTCTTGCTCTAAACCGTTTGAGGTTATTTATACTGATATCTGGGGTCTCATGTCAGTTGTCGCTTTTGACAAGTTTAGATTCTATGTTGTCTTTGTAGACTATTTTATAAAGTACACATGGCTATATCATCTCTATCAAAAATCTATTGTTACTGTTGTCTTCTCTAACTTTAAGAACTTAGTCAAGAATTACTTTTAGACTACTATTAAAACTATCTATTCTGATGGTGGCGGTGAATATCAAGCCCTTGTGTCTTATCTATCTACCTCTAGTATTCAACATCTCAAGTTCCCTCCATACACCCCTCAACTAGTTGGCTCTATTGAGCATAAGCATCAACATATTGTTGAGACTGGTCTCATATTGCTTCATCAGGCTTCCATGCCTTCTACCTTTTGGTCCGTCGCTTTTTCAAACTGCTGTTTATCTTATTAATCATCTGCCTACTCCTCTCCTACAATATCATTCACCATTTGAAAGGCTATTTCACAAACACCCCAACCTACAAACCTTAAAGGTTTTTGGTTGTTTATGTTATCCTTGGTTATGTCCCTATAATTCTAGTAAAATGTAACCTCAATCTCGACCTTGTATTTTCATATAGTACTCTCTTGAACATAATACCTATCAATGTTATGACCCTCACTCTGCTAAAGTCTTTGTTTCTAGACATGTTACTTTTGTGGAGTCGGTCTTTCCCTTTCGAGATCACCAGCAATCCATCGTTCCATTGGATTTCTACGAACCATCTTCCTCCTCCATTTTATCTTCTTTAGATCTACACTCTTGTTACTTCTGTTCCACAGTATCCCTCTTCCTCCTCTTCTCCGGCTCCTCCTCTTCCCTTGTCTTTGTCCTCACCTCGCTAGGATACTTTTGTCGACCCTCCATCTGACTCAACCAGTACTGACCCACAGCCCTTACCCCCCAGTCCTACTGTCACCTCCCGGCACCCTATGTAAACTCGTTCTAGGTGTGGTATCTTTAAGCCATATCAAGTTCTTGATTTACATACTAGCACCAAACCCTCCCTCGATTCTGTTGAACCAACTTCCTTCTCTCAGACCCAAAAATATCCTCATTCGTATAAAGCCATGTGTGAAGAGTATGATGTTCTTCTTCATAATGCTACTTGGACTCTTACCCCTTCTCACTCCATACATAACATTATCGGGTGCAAGTGGGTTTTTTGAATTAAGCGAAATCCTGATCGTTCAATTGCTCACTATAAGGCACGACTTATGGCTAAAGGATTTCATCAACGGCCTAGCGTTAACTACACTTAGACATTTAATCCTATTATCAAACCTACTACCATTCAACTTCTTCTAAGTCTGGCAATATCAAAAGGCTGGTGCTTACGTTAATTAGATGTTAACAATACCTTTTTACAAGAGACCCTTATTAAAGATGTCTTTATGGAACAACCTCCAGGCTTTATACATCCTCAATATCCACGATATATTTGTAAACTTAAAAAGGCCATTTCTGGACTTCGTTAGACTCCACGAGCATGGTATACTGAACTTGGTCTATACTTGTCTTCAATCGGCTTCATCAACTCTAACTCTGATGTCTCCTTATTTCTACGCCAACATCATGAGTGCACCATCTATCTCCTAGTCTATGTGGACGATATTATTGTCACAGGCGATAACTCTATGGAGGTTCAACCATTTATTACGCAATTGGCAGATCGATTCTCCCTTAAAAATCTTAGTACCTTGCATTACTTTCTTGGTGTTGAGGCTACATTTATATCTTTTGGTCTCTTTCTTTCACAACAAAAGTATATTTATGATTTACTGTTGAAGGAAAACATGCAAGACGCTAAAGAGGTCTCCACTCCTCTATCTCCAAGCGCATCACTGAAACTATGTGATGGTAGTCCTGCTACAGATCCTACTCAGTATCGAGAGATAGTTGGCTCCTTATAATATCTAGCACTTACTCATCCCGATGTCTCCTTTGTGGTTAATAAATTATCCCAATTTATACATTAACTATCTACTTTGCATTGAACTGATGTCAAATGCATTTTGTGTTATCTTAAAGGAACCATTAATCATGA
Source organism: Ensete glaucum (assembly GCA_021527575.1). Lineage (NCBI taxonomy): Eukaryota > Viridiplantae > Streptophyta > Magnoliopsida > Zingiberales > Musaceae > Ensete > Ensete glaucum. The sequence continues at coordinate 36,851,437 of CM038555.1, forward strand.
CGTTTTTCTTCTTAAACATTCTCCCTCTCAACTTCATGCCTTTGCTGATGTGGATTGGCCTGGTAATATTGATAATAGAACCTCTACATCAAGGTATATCATTTTTCTTAGCGCTAATCTGATAAGCTGGAGCTCTAAGAAACAAAAAACAATTGTCAGATCTACTACCGAAGCTGAATATCAAGCTGTTGTCGCTGCTACTGTTGAACTTAATTGGATTAGCAACCTGCTTCAGGAACTTCAAATCCACTCTGTTTCTATGCCTGTTATTTATTGTGATAACATCGGGGCCACTTACCTTTGTGCAAATTAAGTTTTTCACTCCCACATGAAGCATGTTGTTATTAACTTTCACTTTGTCCGAGATCAAGTTACCCGTAAGTAGCTCCATGTTTCTCATGTCCACACAGTTGATCAACTAGCCGACTCCCTCATAAAGTCTTTAGCTCATAAACTATTTTCCTTCCATCATCGATCTAAGATCAGCATCCTTGACAAGAGCTCAATTTTGCGGGGGCATGTTAGTTGTAACAGATTTTCCTAACTGAACGAGAAGATCTCGTTCATCAGTTGAGGGAAATCCACCTTCTATCATTGTATAAATAGATGCTGAAACTAAATATCAAGTGTGCTTTTGTTTCCTATGTTCATTCTTAACATCCTCAACTCCTCTTTCAAACTATCACCATGACAAGGACTTAAATCAGCCATATTTATGTTGATGACACCCTATAATCTTCAGGTAGCTCAATCTTATAAGCATTCTTACTGATTCTCTTAAGCACCTTGAATGGACCATCAGCCTTTAGTTTCAATTTTTCAAATTTTACCTGGTGGAAACCTCTCCTTCCTTAGATGAATCCAGACTAAATCACCCATATTAAACTCTATATGGTTTCTATGTTTGTTGGTAGCTTCCATATAAGTCTCATTTTACTTATTAATTGTTGCTTTAACACGCTAATGCAACCTCTTTATCTGCTTAACCCTCTCATCAGCATCTCTACTAAATTGTTTAGTTATAGAATAAGGGATAAGGTCCAAAGGACCAATAGGATTAGTACCATAAATAACCTCAAAATGACTCTTACCAACACTATAATGTAGGAAACAATTATAGATAAACTTGATTTGTGGAAGAATGAGATATCATTGCTCAATGTTCTTACCAACAGAGCTTCGATGTAAGTTTCTCAAGCTTTTATTTGTTACCTCTGTTTGCCCATCAGTTTTGGATGATGACTGCTACTGAAATTCAAAGATGTACCCAGCTTCTTCATAGAGTTCTCCAAAAATAGTGAAGAAATTTTACGTCTCGATCAGACACCATAATTCTTAGAATGCCATGCAATCTAACAATCTCCGTGAAGTACAAATCAGTAATATGAGATACATCATTTGATTTATTATAGGGAATAAAGTGAGACATCTTTGAGAATCTGTTAATAATAACCATGATAGAATTTTTATTCCTTTAAGTTCTTGGTAGTCCCAAGACAGAATCAAGACTCACATCCTCTTATGGAGCATTAGGCACTGATAATAGAGTGTACAAACCTAAATTTTGAATTTTTGTTTTTGCCAAATGACACACTCAGTATTACTTTATAAGTCTCTCCACATCTTTAAACATCTTAGACCAATAGAAATTTGATTGAATAAGAGCTAAAGTCTTATCCATACTAAAATATCCTCCTAAAATACTGTTATGGGCTTCAACCAAAATTACATGTCTCAAAGAACAATATTGAACACACAAGGCATTAGCTCAAAACCAAATATGTCAAAAATAAAAAATTACCGAAGAGAACCTGATTTGTAATTCTGTCATATTGAGCCAAAATCTACATCATTCTCATAGAGATCTTTGAATATCTTAAATCCAAGCACCTTAACTTCTATGGCTGTTAACAAAGAATGTTTTATGCTCAATGCATCAGCAACTATGTTTTGAACACCAAATTTATGTTTGATTGTAAAGTTATATGATTACAAGAACTCCACCTAAGCTGCATGTCTTTTGTTTAGTTTGTTTTGGTGATTAATAAATGTTAATGCCTCATGATTAAAATATAGGACAAATGGCTTGGCAAGAAGATACTAACTTTAATGAGATAAAACTCGATAAAAGGCATCGAACTCCTTGTTATAGATAGAATATCTCCTTCTTGTATCATCTCACTAAAGAAAGCAATGGGCTTTGTTTCTTGGCTCAAAACAACACCTCCTATATTAGAGGCATCACATTCAACCTCAAATACCTTATCAAAATTGGGTAGTACCAAAATAGGAGCTTCGATCACCTTTTTTTTTAATATCTCAAAAGCTTAATTAACCTTATTAGTCCACTTAAATTTCTCATCTTTCAGGTAATCAATGATTGGAGCAACAATCGAGCTGAAATCCTTGATGAATCTTCTATAAAAGGAAGTTAAACTATGGAAACTCCTCACATCATGCAATGAAGCAGGTGCTAACCAATTAAAAATAGCTTTTACTTTACTTTGATCCATATGATTTCATTTTTTGAAATAATATATCTTAAAAATACCACACTATGAGTAAAAAATTCATACTTCTTCAGATTAGCATAGAGCTTTTGCTGCCTCGAAATAAGGAAGATCCTCTTAAGATGATTCATATGCTTTTCCTCACTCTTGTTGTATACCAATATGTCATCAAAGTAAATTACAACAAAAGTTCCAAAGCACAGTTTAAGTATGTGATTCATAAATCTTATGAAAGTGCTAGGAGCATTAAATACCCAAATAACATAACCAATCATTCGTATAAGCCTTCTCTAGTTTTAAATGTTGTTTCCTACTCATCTCTAGGCTTTATTCTTATTTGGTGATAGCCACCACTCAAATCAATTTTGAAGAAAATTGAAGCATCATATAATTGATCAAATAAATCATCCAACCTTTAAATGGGAAAACGATGGTCAATTGTGATTTTATTGATAGTGCGACTATCTATACATATTCTCCAAGAACCATCCTTCTTAGGTACCAACAAGGTTGGAATCATATAAGGACTCATGCTCTCCCAAATCAACACTGTTTTTACCAACTCACCTATTTATCTTTGAAAGTTCTTTATATTTCTTGGGACTCATATTGTAGACTACCTTATTAGGTAGGACAGCTGCTAGAATAAGATCAATGTGATGTTGAATGTCTCTCAAAGGTGGAAGGCCATATAGAATCTCTTCCCGTATAATGCACTAAAATTCCTCCAGGATTGGCATCATTTTGCTGGTGGCTCCTTGGGATATTCATTCTCCTCTACTACTGCTAGTGCTAAAACATGACCACCTATTTCTAATTCACCCTTGAATTCATATATAACATAAAAGTACTAACTTTCTTTTTCAATGCACTGATTGCATAAGGTTACAATGGAGCTAAAATAATCTTCTTTTCATTCACCTTAAAAGAATAAATATGTTTGTAGTCATCATATAATACCCTCCTACCATAATGTGAAGGTATACCTAATAGCAAACGAAAAGCATCCATAAGTGCAACATCACACCATACTTCATCTTTATAATACTTGTCAAAAGAAAATTGAAGTAAACATCTTTTAGTTACCTTGATATCATTTTCTTTTTATAGCTAGCATAATTGGTAAGGATGTGGATGAGAGATTATGTCCAACTTTAGCTTCTGCACCATCTCCATAGATACCATATTCTCAAAGCTGCCACTATCAATGATCACCAAGCACACCTTGTCATGAGAAGTGTATTTGGTATGAAACATGTTCTTTCTCACCCAACTTTCATCCTCAGCCACATATGATACTTGTAAGCTACGTTGTAACATAATAGACAAACTACGATCAATATAAGTAATATCGACCTCATCATCATCATATTTTGGTTCGTCATTGGCTTCATTTCTTTCTCTATCACTATGTTATTTAACCAATATGACAACCCTCTTATTTGGACAATCTAAAGCAATATGCTCAAAATTATGACGTTTAAAGCATTTTCGACCACTTGATATAGAAGAAATAAGTGGATGTTCGTTGCCAACTGATCCTTCACCCTTGTCTTGCACCTTCGATACTACTTTGCTTCGGATAGTAGGCTTGGAATTTTCCCCTCTAGTATAACAATCTTTCGCTCTGTATCGAGAACCCTTTTCAAACTTTGGTTGCTTCTCCACTTTTAAAGCTAGCTTGCTCACATCATTCAAAGACCAATATGGTTGGAGTTGAACCACTTTTGGTAATCTCATATTTTATGTCTCCTAAGTATCTTGCAATTATTTGTTTTTCTGGTTCCACAAGCTCTCATTTTAACAGAAGATTGTTAAACTCTACTATGTACTCCTCCACATTGAGATCTTTTTACTTAAAATCATAGATTTTGAAAAGGATCTCTTGCCGATAATTATCATGTAAGTATTTTCTTTTAAACTCTCTTTTCATTTTTTTCAATGTCACGATCTTATTCTTCCCCTCATGTTCTCTTTGATTCTTTAGATTTTTCCATCAAAAAGATGTATTCTTTTTTAGCTTGAGTTTCATAAGCTTTACCTTATTTCATTCTGATGGTTCATGAAAGTCGAATATTTTTTCTAATGTATTAAGCCAATTAATAAAGTCATCAATATTTATTTTACTTTTAAACTCTAGAATATCAAACTTTAAGTTGTATTTGTTTTGCCACTTGTCTTAGTCTCTATGCCTTGCCTGAAATCTTCTAAACTCTCTTGGATAAATTGATGTATCAACATCAGAGCTAAACATTTGGGCTTCATTTTCATGCTGATTGTTTCTACTCAAAGTTCTTTAATGATTTTATTTTTTTTATTGTGGACTGTATAACAATCTTTGTAGCTACAACCTTAAGGATTCAATATCATCTTCATGGCCACTGCCTTCACTAACTACTTTTTCATTCCGCATTGCCATGATCTGTAGCCTTTAGCTTTGATACCAAACTGATACCGGGGAAGCAAGAAAAAGGAATATAATTCGAAAAAAAGAGAAAAAACTGATAGTCAAATTATAGAAAAAAATAATCTCAGGATAAAACTTACATAAAATCGATAAATAGATCACCATCAAGTTTAAAATCACAAAGGGATACAAAAAATTCACTACCCCAAGGATATTAAATAAGATTATAGAACAATAACAAAAGACTCACCACTCAAGGAAGCATTTAACAGATACAGAGTTTAAGAGAGAACTCAAAATGCTTCTACCAATATTATCAGATTCTAAAGTTTCTTCTAACCCTAAAACACTAAAGTAAGTACTAGTGCATGAAACAACCCTTCATGCATAGGAAACTATAAAAGTAAGTATCTTACAGCTGAAACCACTCTCCCCCCGCCACCCCTAAAACCCAACCTCCCTCCCTCCCCTCCCCGCCCTTTAATGCTTCATTAGTCATGAATAAAACACCTTTAACTTCGACTAAAGAATATGCTTATGAGTTCTCATATTTGAGTGGGTTGGATTAAAGGTTATCAGACAAACATTGTAGGTTGTAGAGAATATCATACGATCAGAAAGATTTATATGAGCTAATTGTAGCAAATTAGATGCTCTCGTGTGATAGGACTCTAGACTCTAGTAGGGTTGAGTCCTAATCACCCTAGAAGTAATTAATAAGAACCCTATGAGATTATAATAAAACTTCATCTAGTCACTTCTATTCTATAAAAAAATATGGCTAGAGTTTATTTTGGGGCCTTAGGACTTCCTAGCCGCTACCCTCCTTACTAGGCTGGTCGGCTAGGGTTTCTAGCAGAGGGGCGTGGCTTGTGCAGTCACTTAGGTCGTCGTTGCCTTTATTTAGGCATGGTAGCTATAAGAGGGGCAAAAGGGAGAATTTATTTAGGAAGCACCCCTCTAGGTCTAGGGTTTTGAGCCCTATATAAATTTGTAGCCTCTACCTCTTTTAATCAAGTAAGATCAATTTACAATTCAGTCATATGACCGACTACTAGGAGGAAGGAACCCCTATAGTGTTCCAAGGGTTGATCCCTCTCAACGATCAAAATCTATAGAGCTCCTTCAAGGGTTCTATCATCTGGTATCAAAGCAGCATTCTTGCTACCCTTGCTGTCATCTCTGTCGCCCCCACCCTTCCAAGCAATTCCTAAAATTACTTTTGACGTCACTTCCACCGTCATCCCCAAGCCACAGATCAAATCAATATGTTGTTGCCCCTACGTTTGAAATTAGAGATCTGGTATATTTTCATCACCCATTCCTATTTGCTACTATTATTCCTTTATCTTACATATTAGAGAAGTTTTTCTATATTTTTCTTACTGCAAAATTCTACCATCGCAAACGTTATCATCGTTGCGAAGGGGAAATGCTATAGAAAAATTTCAGCCGATTGTTGCTTCTTAAAACTAAACTTTTACTTATCTGTTTTGGCTGAAACTTTTATAAAAATTTATAGATCATCTTAGCTTTCATCTAAGATTAATCTTTGGAAAAAATTTCTTCTAAAACTAGACTTATAGTGCTACAATTCTTCATCGTGCATTGATGAAATTTTACGATGAAGAATCTGCCTTCTGACTTTTCATCCACTTTCCTACAGTTACGTTGTCAAAATTTTATCAAACTTAATTACTAATATTACCCACATCTGAATCAGGGATTTATGATAAATTTTTATATATTTTCCTTAGGTTTTCCTCTGAAATTTATGTCTAGAATTTAGTGTTTCTCCGATGTAAATTTTATTTAGCAAGACATCACGTATACAACCCTCTCTTTGTTGAATTCCATCGGATTTGAGTATTGTCTTTTATGGGTTTTTGGACTCTCTTTCTCTCATCCTCAAACTCTATTATCCTCACTAAGAACTCTTCTAAACCATACCCTAAACTGATCCCAAACAGCCGCCCAAATCAGTCCTAATCATAGCCTACTTCCATCTACCCGATCCACCCATTCAACCGGCCACCTCTTCTCTAAAAATTCTCATGCCACTAACTCAATAATAGAAAAAAGACCTTAATATTACAGATCTAGAGGCATACATCATGGCATCAGAGGAGGCCATTAATGCCAAGTTTGAAGTATTTGAAAGTCGCATAGAGAAGAAAATGCGATCTATTTTCACTGAATTCAGCATGGGCTGACCACCTAGCCCAAAGAAATTGCAACAAGAAAACTTCAAATCGGTGAGATGATCCTCAAGAGCATGGCCACATCATCCCTGTTCTGAACAATTCATGAATAAAGGTTACTTTCCTAGATGGCAAGAATGAGACCTGATCGGATGGATCATGCTCGCATAGCGCTATTTTCGATTCTATTGCACCGCCGATGCTACAAGGATAGAGATTTCTGCCATCCACCTTAAGAAAGATGCTATTCAGTAGTTCAATTGGTTTCAGTATATCCATGGAGGTCTCTCTTGACAGCAATTCAAGGAAAGACTACTAAATCGCTTCGGACCAATCGATTTCGACAACATCGATAGACAATTGACGAAGATTCAATAAACCTCTACAATACACGAATACCAAATAAGATTTGAATATTTATCTAATCAAACTATGGATTGGTCTAAAAAGCAACTTTTAGGGACTTTCATTGAGGGCCTAAAGTTAGAGATTCAAGGAGAAAAAAAGAGATGACAACCGTATACTCTTATAGTGGCGATTTCCTTCGCAAGGATCCAAGAAGAACGATTGAGCCATGAAGTATGAAGGACAAGGGTCATTTCCCGACCAACCATGTCGAAGCCTTCAACCCCCTCTACTACCATCTGAGCCCCTATACTAAAAAAATTAACAAGAGATGAGCTTCGTGAACGATCGGCCAAGGGGTTGTGTTGGTACTGTAATGAACCGTGGAGCTAAGAACATCACTACAAAAAGGGCTGGCTCATCATGATTGAACCAATAGAGGATGAGGATAGTGAATCATCATAAGAAAGCCTTGAACTCAAAGATGAAGCCATGAAGGAAGAGCCCTAACCGGCCGACTATGCAATGCACGCGCTGGTCGGCTACTCTAACCTGTAGATGATAAAAGTTGGAGGACTCCTTAAACAGCAACCCATCACCATTCTTATAGATACGGACAACACCAATAACTTTATCAACAATAATGTTGCTACACATATGGAGCTTCAAATCAAAGGTTGCAATAAGTTCGATATAAAGGTCACCGACAGTCGAATCCTTAATTGCGACCAACGGTACCCGCGGGTAAAATTGCTTCTACAAGACTAAGAAGTGGTAGCTGATTTCTTCCTCTTACCCATCGATGACTACGAAGCCGTGCTTGGGATTAAATGACTCACAGCATATCTCCACTGTTTTGATGTAGCGAATGGAGAAGGTGCTATGCAAAATAAATGGTAGATTTTTTATGCACATCCAGTAGCCATCAAAGGAGGAAAACATACAAAATTCAGATCTTAAGCTTGCCCTCTTACTGGATAAATTTACGGATGTTTTCACGGAGCCGTGTAGGCTTTCCCCTAACCTGTCGCATGACCACTGCATACCTATATTGTTGGGCAAACCTCCAATAAATTTGAGACTATACCACTATCCTCACTTGCAGAAGGATGAGATTGAGAACATCATTAAGGAGATGCTTATCAACAGAGTAATTTGACCAAGTTGCAGCCCTTACTCCTTGTTGGTATTGCTAGTGTGAAAGAAGGATGATATGTAGTAGATGTGCATTGATTACTGGGCTTTCAACACCCGTCAAAGATAAATATCTCATACTGGTAGTAGATGAGCTTTTGGATGAACTAAAAAGAGCTCAAGTCTTCACTAAATTGAATCTCTATTCCGGATACCATCAGATTCAGGTATGCACTAAAGATATTTTGAAAATTGCATTTCGCACACAAACGACCATTACAAGTTTTTGGTAATGCCCTTTGGACTTACGAATGCTCCTTCTACTTTTTAAAGCTTGATAAACGACATTTTCTGGAAGTTTCTACGTAAGTTCGTGTTGGTATTTTTTTATAACATCCTCATTTATAGCCCTACGCTTAATATGCATTTTCAGCACTTACGAACTGTTCTAACAATTCTTCGAGAGAATATCCTTTATGTTAAACAATCAAAGTATAACTTTTTACAGCATAAAATGGAGTATCTAGGGCATATTATAACAGAGGATAGAGTGACAGTAGACTCGATAAAGATCGAAGAACGCAAGAATAGCCGAGACCTATAAACATAAAATCACTGTGTGGCTTCCTTGGACTCACGGGCTACTATCAAAAATTCATGAAAGATTATGATAATATCAATGCCCCGCTCATATCCCTACTGAAGAAAGACTCATTCTTATGGTTGGATAAAGCTTCAACAGCCTTTGAATAACTCAAGGTAGCCATGACGACGATCTCGGTGCTAGCGCTGCCAGATTTTAGCCGCACCTTCATGATTGAGGTCGATGCATCCAGAGTTGGAAATCAGAATATTCTTATACAAGATGGTTAACTCATAATTTATACTAAGGCTTCCCCTACACTCTATACAAGATTTTTAAAGAGAATACTAATTGCTCCCAAATTTAAAATTTGACTGGATACAGGTCTATGGCATAAAAGAGTAGTAAACCTAGAAGAATTGTAATTCATGCTCATACCAGATTAGACTCTCATTATCCTGAGCTATACTAGAGGGCAGTTACTATTCTAGAAGAAAGGTTGGCTATTACTAAAGGCTAACAATATGGCAGCACATGCAAAGAAGAAATGGCCCCTTGATAAACTATAAAATGGACGAAAAATTAAAGATCAAGTTTTTCTACACCTTCAGCCTGATTAATAGGAAACTCGAGCCTTAAGGAAGTGGTCTTCATATTTCTTTGGACCTTGTAAAATTAGGGATCACATTGGGGCCCTAACTTGGAGATCAGATCTGCGCACCAGATCAAGATTATAATTGATCCTCCATGTATCCCACCTCAAATGAAAATTTAAAGAAGACAACTCAGCCCAAATCCTTTTAACTGAGACCCAAGCTGATGAGGAGGCCAAACTTCAGTTGATGATCGCTTGGGAATCATACGAGGAGCTGAAGACTCGGTTCTCTGAGTTTATGGATCCTCAGCCTTGAGAACAAGGCTGATTCAAAGAATACGGGTTTGATAGGACTCCAATAGGGTTGAGTCCTAATCACCCTAGAAGTAATTAATAAAAATCCTATGAGATTGTAATAAAACATCACCTAGTCACTTCTATCATATAAAGAAGTATGACTATGATTTATTTTAGGGCCTTAGGGCTTCCTAGCCGCCACCCCCCTTACTGGGTTGGTTGACTAGGATTTCTAGTAGAGAGACATGGCTTGTGTAGCCACTTAGACCGCTACCCTCTTTATTTAGGCATGGTAGCTATAGGAGGGGCAAAAGAGAGAATTTACTTAGGAAGCACTCTCCTAGGGCTAGGGTTTTGAGCCCTATATAAGCCTGTAGTTTTCACCTCTTTTAATCAAGCATGATTAATCTATAATTCAGTCATATGACTAACTATTAGGAAGGAGGAACCTCTATAGTGTTTTAAGGGTTGATCTCCCTCAAAAGATCAAAATCCATATAACTCCTTCTAGGGTTTTATCATCATTCAGATAAGCATAAATAAATTATTTTAAAAAAATATAGGTTACTTTATCGAGTCTCCCTTTCTTCCCTCCTCTCACCATTCTAAAATATCTTTGATTGGCATTGTGGAAGGGATTGAATATGTCATAGTTGCTTCTGCATCTTTGAATGTTGAGGACAAAGATAAAGCTACAAGTTTTGTGATGGTTCTCTATCGTAGAATTCTATCGCAAACTAAAAGAGGTGGACATCTTGCTTGCTAATTTTGGTTACTATTAGAGAAGGGTTGTTGAGGCTTTATGCCTCTTCTCTTCTTCTTTTATTATTGTTCTCGGTTAGGATAGGTCGAGTGGAAGGCTGGATAGAAGGAAGAGGGGTGTTGTAGTTGTTCTCTTTCTTCTCTTTTCTTTCTTTTATCTCTTCTCTTGTCAGCTTAGGGTCGATCGGCTTCTTGAGAGGGGGCATGCCTTAGATTGCTTTGGGATCCTTTAGTAGTGTTTTTCATTTTCCTTTCATAGCTGAGTTAGGACTTGGAGAGTCCTAATACCTTAGGTCCTAGAGAGTTCTAATACCTTTAGAACTTGTTAAGGGTTGACATATTAGAGTTTTACCCCTATTAGGAGTTGGCGCCACCTTATTCTTGTGGCTACTCCTATTTAGGTGAGGCTTACGCTAATCTTAGTCCTGTTAGAACTAAGATTAAATAGGTTAGTGTGATATGAACCTTACTTGATTAAATAGGAATTTGAGGCTTCAAGAGACCCTTCAAGAACGGTTGACCAGTCTGATTAAATGCTATTGAGGTTATCCTTAATCAATTATAATTTTTAGGTCTAAGCAATCATGAGAAAAAGGGACCCAAGTTATTAATAATAGAAGATGTCATCCGGTAAAAGCAAACATTAGAGGTTTTTTATAATATAAATTACACAATATTTTTTAGAGACTTTTGGAGGAAAAAACACATTTTAAAATTTTCACGATGTCTTTTTATTTTTAAATGCCCAAAAATCATCCTATTAAAATTCAACTAGTTGTTGTAGTCGAACCAGTTCATTGAACTGAACCGGTTTATGATATTTTTAGATGACTTGTGTTTTTGATGTTTAGTTTCATTGGACCAATTCAGTGTCTTTATTTTGATAAAAAAATCATTCTAAGTAGCGTTTATTTGGAGTCAGTGTTTTATTTCGATAACAAAGGTCAGCCCATTTTGGGGATTAAGAACGATCTCAGACCGTTGGATTGACATCCGAATGCATCATACTACTGCATCCTCAAACTCAAAATCTTCCTTTTTGTTTTAATTGCTTCTTCCTTGACTCTCGTCTTCCATCGAGAGAGAGCTTGACAGTGGTGGTGGTTTGAACCACGAAGATGTTCGTGTGGTGGGTGTTGCTAAGGGGTGGAATGGAGGCAGTGTGGATGCAGGTTGTGGGGAAGGTGAAGGAGACGACGGAGATCGTGGGACTGGACATTGTGCCCAATGCCCGGAAGGTGCTAATCTCCCTCTACACCTGCACCCTCAAGGATGTCTACGCTATCCCCGAATACAAGGGCTACCACAATGTTGTCAAGAGCTTCACTCGTCACCGCCTCCGAGTCTACCAGGAGGAGGACTGGGTAGCCATCGAGAATTGCCTCAACTGTGACCAAGTCAAGGAGGTCTAGGACAAGCTCAAGCTCATCGCCAAGATGATCGGTCAGTCAATACCGTCTATCCCTTCTCTACACCCCTTTGTGATGTTATGGAATTCTACTAATATTTTCTGTTTTTAGTTAATGCATTTAAATTTAATATTTTGGATCTCAATACCAGTGTGATTCAAGGCTCCCACGCAAAAACTTGTGTGATCTTTGATAATTATTTACTTATACTTTGTATGTTTATCTTCGATAAAGGCTCTTTAAAATTATAACAGCAAAATCAAAACTTTTTAGGTGAAATTATGAGAAAATGGACCCTTGTTTATTTTACTTGATTATTGATCCTAGGCTTAGTCCTCTGATTGGATTAAACCTTTGTTGTCCATTTGATTATATTTTGTTTCTTGGAATAGAAGTTTTTGCTAGGAATTCGTTAATTTTTTAGTCTTTTGAGTCATGCTTCTTTGGGTTTTCTAGTCCAGTAAGAGTTAGATAAAGGTTCATATAAATTATTATTTTAATTAGGAGTCTAAGTTTTGAAGGACTCTAGGTGGAAACTCTATAAATAGGGATGTAATTACTTCTTTTCATATCAAGAAAATATTTTTCTAGCCTTTGGTAAACCCTAGGAGATTGATTCTCTTAAAGTGATCAAGGAGGCGAATCCTCTCGAAGTGATCATCTATTTCATTCTCCCTCTCTTTTACGATAGAGTCCCTAGGTGTTCTTATTATCTGGTATTGGAAACGTGATTGTCGACGTCCTACAATAACTTCCATGCTATGACGATTTTCAACACCGAGATCAACACCTAGCTCACTGATCTGTAGTCTCACACCTCGTCCCTTTTCCATCGTAATCACGTCTCATCCCTTTTTTATCACAGCTGTGCTTCAACCGTGACTCCACTGGAACCATCATCATTGGCCCCTTCAGCCGGGCGATCATCCCTACCTCACAACTATGCCTCCTCACTACTTCTTGCAAGCCAATGAATCAACCCCACCCCCACCCCACCCCTCCCCGCCCACAAACACAACGCCCCCAAACCACAACCCCCACCCCCAACCCCCCCAAAACACTCACATGGCATCCTCGTCGCCCTCGATCAGATGGTCGTTCGTTGTCACCCTCTACAACCCTCTGCCACTACCTCTTAGCCCTCAGCAATAGTGACCTCTCCACAAGTGATCACGATGACCCCTCAGTGACACCTTCACCAGCCATGTGATTGCTAATGCCATCTCCCTCCTCAGTCGTGCCCTTATCACCCTCTTCCTCCTCAACTATGCCTCTGCTGCCAATCTTCCTCCTCAGCCCGCCTTTGTTGCCATCTTTCTCCTCAGCCGCGCCTCTACTTGAGATGTCATTACTGGCACTCCTTCTAACAAAACACCTTCCAACACACATCCCAATCGTGTGATCATCGCTATTTCCCAACCGTATGATCTTCCACACATAGCCACCATTGTCGCCTCCTCTGCATCCAGACAAATCGCTCCATGTAGTAACTGTAGCAAGTATTACTACTGCATAACCTCAACAATAGTGATCTCTCATGCCCTAACTGATCATGGCGAGCCCTCGATGATGCCTTCCCTAGTCGTGCCACCCTCATTGCCTCTTAGCCTCTCGATGTCCAAGGCCCCCTTGGTATCCTCACAGTGATCCCCTACACCTTCGATGCTACCATAGGCCACTATCACAACAGTCGGACCACATAGGGTAGTGCTGATTATTATGATCGAGTTGGCACTAAGGGGAACGGGGGACCACTTAGTTCAAAAAATTTTACTTGAAGTAAAACCAAAATAGAAAGTGATTTTGTTGGAACTCGTTAAGAGCAAATAAGTTAGAGAAATATATTAAAGATAAACCAAAAGGAGAAGCTCGAGCTTTTCTTAGAACTAGCTAATAGCAACTAAGTTCAAGAGAAAAATTAAAGTAACACAAGATAGAGATGCTCACAATATTTTTATAGTGGTTTGGTCAAACTGACCTATGTCCACTCTCGAGTCATCCTTTGTCGAGGCCCACTAGTGTCTACTAGTAATCTTTTTTCAAGGGCAAAGATCAACTACCCCTTACACACCTTTCTCCTTTTCACAAGCACAAGAGAATAACATTTACACTCTCCTTTTCTTAGGCTCAGGACCTTTACACTTTATTTTTTTCAAGCTTAGGAGATTAATCTTTATACTCTCTTTTTCTCAGGCTTAGGAGATTAACCTTTATACTCTCCTTTTCTCAGGCTCAGGAGATCAACTTTTATAACTCAATTTCAGCCCTTCCCTTAACCACGATTTAGTCTTACACAATAGAAAAGGAACTCTCACCAATTTACCATAATTTTTCTTTTCTTTCTTTCTCTTTCCTTTCTTTTTTGTTGCACTTTCTTGCTTTCCCAAGTAAGAAAACTTGGGGTATTTATATACCTCAATTTGGCTTCAAAATTTGGAGCCAAAATTCAAACCTTTTTAAAAAATCCAGGTACAGGTGATCCTACCGCTGGCACCAATGATACTATTACCGAAAGTGCCCTGGATTTGTGGGCCGTGGTGGTACCACCGTCACCTAGGTGTGGTACTATTGTCGCCACGGCGGTAACACTACCCAAATCCCAAAAATAGTATTGAAAAGTATTATTTCATACTTGAGCTATACCTTTTGTTGACCTCCTTCTAGGTCAATAAAATGAGCTCTATCATGAGCTCAAATCAAACCCAAATTGGACCCAGTTGACCCTAATTGAGTTAGTAAAACTAACTCTAATCAAGATGCTAACTACGATATTTTAAAGACAAACACAATTACTCTAATCTTTATTGTCCAGCACATTAATCGATCTTTTAATGAACTCCTAGCAAACTCTTGGCATCCTTTCGGCGAGCTCTCGATCTCCTTCTAGCAAACTCTCAGCAACCTCCTGGCGAGCTCCCACCACATTGTCTGAAGCGTTGGCGTACCCCTGATTCTTCCGGCCCAATGCTCGATCTTGACTCCAACCCAACGATAGATTCTTCCTTAATTATTTTATCTTTTCATAATCATAATTAATCCTTCATCACTTATCTCCAACACAAAGGTTAGATCATAAATCCATTAATTGATTTTATCATCAAAATTTAAGATTTAACAATCTCCCCCTTTTTATGATAACAACCAATTTGCTCATAGTTTAAATTACCAAATTTTAAATTCAAACTTTGGGAGTTAACCTTAACTCCCCCTATATATATACCATATTTAAAATTAGAGAATCTTGAATTTAAAAGAAACAATCACCTTTGAATTTAAATTAGCATTTTTCTCATTTATAATATATCAATTTATACATTATGCATGCTCATAGTTTAGAATCATTATATATATAATTTTAAAATATTTTAGCTTTACTTCATGAATGATACCAACAATAAGTCAACATTACTTTAAGCATTGCATGCATGAAACTAAAACATTAAAAATTTTAACCATTTAACCATTTATCACAATGATACTATCCATGATAAAATTTTTAAAATAAACATTCATTATTTTGGTATCATATGATAAAAATAAATCAAGCAAAATATGTTTCACATAATATAAATTTTAAATCTAGTGTCATCAATATATCATTTCTCCCCTTTGTCATCAACAAAAAGAAAAAATATTCAACATACCATTTCTACCACATATGTGAATTTTTAATTATTTTTGGTAGGCATAGCATACATGATAAAATTTTCAAACCAAACATTTGTCATATGTCATCAACATGTCATTTCTTCCTCTTTGTCATCAACAAAAAGGAGAAATGTTCAACACATATTTGAACATTTATCACAAACAATGTCATCAACATGTCAAATCTCCCCCTTTGTAAACTAAGAAAGAAGAAAAAAAGAGGAATATATTCATCACAAAAAGAATCAAATCACAAGTGCCACATCAAATTTATTTCTCCCCCTTTGTAAATAAAAAAGAAGAAGAAGAAAAAGAGATGAGTCAAGTATACTTAAGAGTCCAAGAATCAAGGATCAAAGACCAAGTATCCCTAAAAATCCAATAATCAAATATCAAGAGGAGGGATTAATTTCTAAGAATTATGTCAAGGATAGTAGACAAAAATTTCATAAATCGAAGAATCAAAATATTTTTCTTAAGATAGAGGATTCGAAAGAGAATCAAATATTACAAAAAGTTCATGAATCTTGTTTTCTTCTTTTGCAAATTTCAAGTGGAAAGAATGATGTGAAATCATTTCACAAAGAGCTCAATTTTCAAAAGTCGATAAATCTGAGAAAAATATGATAGTGACTATTGCATTTGGAAGATTTAAAATCATCTCATGTAAATTTCAAGAAGAAACTCCTTTGGAAAAACAATAACTCTGAAAAATATAAGAGCAACTTACGTAGTTAGAAGATTTTTCATGTCTAATTTTATTCAAATTGTTCCACATACTAGCATCATCAATATACTATTTCTCCCCCTTTGTCATCAACAAAAAAGGGAAAATGAACAACATACAATTTTTGCCCCATATGTCAATTTTTAATCATTTTTGGTAGGCATAGCATACATAACAAAAATTTCAAACCAAACATTTGTCATATGTTATCAACATGTCATTTCTTCTCCTTTGTCATTGACAAAAAGGAGAAATGTTCAACATATATTTGAACATTTATCACAAACAATGTCATCAACATGTCATATCTCCCCCTTGGTAAAATAAGAAAGAAGAAAAAGCGAGGAATATATTCATTACAAAAGTAATCAAATCACAAATACCACATCAATTTTTTTTCTCCCTCTTTGTAAATAAAATAGAAGAAGAAGAAGAAGAAGAAGAGATGAGTCAAGTATACCTAAGAGTCCAAGAATTAAGGATCAAAGATCAAGTATCCCGAAAAATCCAAGAATCAAATTTTTAAAAAGAGGAGGGATTAATTTGTAAGAATTGTATCAAGGATAAAATAGACAAAATTTTTATAAATCCAAAAATCAAAATATTTTTTCTTAAGAGAGAGGATTCTAAAGAGAGCTCATGAATCTAAGAATCAAATATTAAGAGGGAGGATTTGAAAGAGAGCTCATTAATCCAAGAATCCAAAAATCAAATATTAAGAGAGAGTATTCGAAAGAGAATCAAACATCACAAAAAGTTCATAAAGAGAAAGAATGATGTGAAATCATTTCGAAAAGAGCTTACTTTTGAAAAGCCGATAAATTCGAGAAAAATATGATAGTGATTATTGCATTTAGAAGATTTAAAATCATCTCGTGTAAATTTTAAGAAGAAACTCATTTTGTAAAAACAAAAACTCTGAAAAATATAAGAGCAACTTACATATTTAAAAGATTTTTCATGTCTATTTTTCTTCAAATTATTCCACATTCAATGTCATTGTTGCAAGATAGCAATTTTATCTCCCCCTTTGTCATAGTAAAAAAGAAAATGATGGTACAATTTTCTTTTACATTAATGTTCTAATCACAAAAATAAATACAAAAGGATTATATAATAAAAATCATGTCATTTAGGATATAATATAAAAGATCAAGTCATAAGTACCAAAAAATATAATTTATCTTAATAAATCTCTTTTTTTATTTGAATGATAAAAATAAATATTAGGAAGTCAAATAATAAGTGATGTTCAAAAGTAATCCTAAATCATGAGTTTCAAGAGATCAAGAGAAAAATCATGATTCATATCTCCTCTTAAGTAAATGATGAGAATAAATCTTAGAAGATGAAATTTGTAAGCAAAATATTAATTCATATAAGAGATCATAAGAAAAAAAAATGATTCATTTTAAATATTTTTTTAATAAAACATAAGAATCATAGTGAACGATCTTGATTTATAAAAATCTTAAGTTATAATTATCAAAATCATAAATCTCCTTTTTAGTAAATTGAAAACGAAAGAAATCATAGAAGTTAACAAATTTGATTCCCATAAGAGATACTTCAAGTCAAGAAATTAAAGAAAACTTCATCATTCGGTTGGAAAAAAATCTCATTCAAATTCAAATCATCAAAATCACTTTTGTAGTTTAAAAAATTTAAAAATAATGGTATACATAGATTGATCACTTTATCTCTTATTGAAAACTTGATATAATCGAGACAATTTCAAGCAAAATGCATTCCACTTTTATGTTTCAATTTATATAGTTTATTTCATATAAGAATGTATTTATCTTTTATATTAAATCTATGTATTGTCGTTTAAGACCAAAAACTAAGTATCATTTCAAAAGAAATCATCAAGATCATTAATATAACATATTAAAATAATACAATATTTGTAAACAAAAGTTTCAATTTATTTTAATTCCAGTGATTTTTCCTTCTTAAGTGAGTCTAACTCTTTAGACTTAGTACAATGAGTTACCATACAATTGTCATGCTCATTTCATTTTTTTTCTATTTTACCTTATTTCGAGCACAAATTTAAGAACAATCTAGCACTCAATCATATGACATACCACCGATTTTAAGTCAACATATAACCTATCTAACATTCAACCATTCAAATCAATCATTCAATATTCAAGCCAATAATTTTCAACTTAACATTTAAGCTATCAATCATATCTAAAATCAACATACAACTCATCTATCATTTCAATCAACATAACATTCAAAATCACTTTTCGGGGAATCTCAATGAAGACAATGTAGATAGTTTCTTATTAAAAATAGCTAATGTTCTTTAGTTCTAATTCATTTTATACTAGCATGCTCTAGTTATACATCATCAAAAAATAATAAAGATTAATTATATAACTATAAATCATTTTAAAAAGATTTATTATAATCGAAACAAAGATCATCAAGTTTCAATTATCTTAATTCAAATATTCCCTTATTTTTATTATTTTTTGGCTAGTAAGCTTGAAAAATATGTTAAATCTTAAGTCATGTGCTTCGAGCATCCACTATCATGATATTATTTTATGCTCCTACCCTTGGTTTGGAGATAAAACTATAATAAATGGGGTTTTGGTTTAGGTACCCATTTAACTTTGGGTCCCTTATGAAAGGCTCTTCCTAATTTTACTAATGACATTTGGTTGTTTGTAGTTTCTTTAGGAATTCAAACTAACTTGTATGAGCTATACCTTCTAAATAAGCATTTATAGACAAAATATCTAAGTGTACCACAAAAATTATATTTATTTATTAACAAAGATAGTTGATTTTTGTTGAGTATTACCCATAAAGCCAACATCTTCCTTTCTATGAACATAACCCTTATTAGCAAGGATCATGTTTAGAGATTTCTTGTCTATTTTAAATTTTTCTAAGGTTTGCTGTAGTATAAATTTTTTCTTTTTAATTACATCTAGTGTCTCACATTTAGAGCAAGAAATGCATGGTGTTGATACTTCATGCAAAGTTTTAAGTTTACTAACAATCCTTTTTAAGTAATTTATAATTTCTATTAATATTTATAAATTCATTAAATAATTCATGGCAACTCATCAAATGTAAAAGAGGCTTCAGGTTAGTTACTTACCTCATCATGGATGACCATGAGTGCGTGGTTCGCCAGTTCTTCTTGATTGTTCTCTTGATCTTTAGAGTGCCCCGACTTCTTACGTTCATAGTAAGAGGTTGTGTCTTCTTTTATTTTATTTTTGTTCTTAATATCTTATTTTGTTTTGTTACTTTTTATGATTTTTTTAAGTTCTTTTGTCATAAGTTCAATGTCACAATCCTCATCACTCGAGGTTTCACTCGAGGAGTCTTCTTTTATTCTCAGTTCAATGTCCTTCTTGTTCTTTAGAATACGTTCTTCTTTTGTTCTCAATTCAATGTCCTTCCTATTCTTTGGAAGGTGTTCTTCTTTTGTTCTTAGTGTAAAATCCTTCCTATTCTTTGGAAGGTTGTTCACATGTTTATTTTTGTATTATATACTGAGATATTCATTTATGATTCATTTACTTTATTTGTGCTTTCGTGTATGACTTCTAATGTATGTCATATATCAAAAGCAGAATCGCAAGAAGAAATTCAATTAAATTCATTTTTGTCCAATGCATAAAACAAAGCATTTATAGCCTTGACATTTAAAGAAAACATCTTTATTTCATAATCATTCCAATCATGTATAGGATTGGAAGACTTCTAAAAACCATTTTTAACTAAATTTTATAACTCAAAATCCATAGAAATTAAAAAAATTCTCATCCGAATTTTTAAATAGGTGTAGTCCATCTCATTAAGCATAGGAGGATGTATGATAGAATAACCCTTGTTAATGCCAGAAAAAACTATTTAACTACCTTAGATGTTAATTCAATTGAGTAAACCTGACTCTAATACTAACTGTTAGATTGAGTTAGCACTAGGGGGCAGTGAATTAGTGCAAATTATAAAAACTCGATTCAAAAAATTTTGCTTAAAGTAAAATCAAAATTGAAAGTACTTTTATTGGAACTCGTTAAGAGCAAATAAATTAGAGAATGATTTTAAAGATGAAACCAAAAGGTGAAGCTCGATCTTTTCTTAGAACTAGTTAATAGCCACTACGTTCAAGAGCAAAATTAAAGTAAAACAAGATAGAGATTCTCATAGTGTTTTTATAATAGTTCAGTCAAATTGACCTACGTCCACTCCCGAGTCCTCTTTCATCAAGGTGCACTGGTGTCCACTAACGACCTATTTCAAGGGCGAAGATCAATTACCCCTACACACTTTTTTTCCTCTTCACAAGCTCAAGAGAACAACCTTTACACTTTCCTTTTCTCAAGCTAAGGAGATCAACCTTTATACTCTCCTTTTCTCAGTTTCAAAAGATTAACCTTTAAACTCTCTTTTTCTCAAACTTAGTAGATCAACCTTTACAACTTAATTTCAGCCCTTCCCTTAACCATGATTATTCACTCTTACACGATAGGGAAGAAACTATCATAAATTCACTATAATTTTCTCTTTCTTTCTTTATCTTTTCTTCCCTTTTTCTTGTATTTTTTTAATTTCTCAAGCAAGAAAACTTGGGGTATTTATAAATCCCAATTTGGTTTTAAAATTTAGAGCTAAAATTCAAACCCTTCTAAAAAATTCGAGTACCGCCAGCAATAATGGTACTACCATTGAAAGTGCCCCAGATTTATGGGCAATGGTGGTACTACCACCGCCCCTAGGCAGTACTACTATCGCCCACCGATAGTACCATCACCTAAATCTTAGAAATAGTAATGAAAAGTATTGTTTCATACATGAGTTATTCCTTTTATTAACCTCTTTCCAAGTCAATGAAATGAGTTTTATCATGAGCTCAAATCAAACCTAAAGTGGACCCGGTTGGCCCTTAATTGAGTTACTAATCAATATGCTAACTATGACACTTTAAAAACAAACACAATTACACTAATCTTCATTGTCCAACACATCAATCGATCTTTCGACAAACCCCCGGTGAACTCCGGCATTCTACTAGTGAACTCCTAGCAAGCTCTTGATCTCCTTCCGGCGAACTCTTGGCAATCTCTAGCGAACTCCCGGTGAGCTCCTGCCACATCATTCGAAGCCTCAATGTACCCTCGATTCTTTCAACTCGATGCTCGATCTTGACTCCGGCCCAACGATAGATTCTTCCTTAATTATTTTATCTTTTCCTTATTGTAGTTAATCGAACATCACTTATCTCTAATACAAAGGTTAGATCATAAATCTATCAATTGATTTCATCATCAAAATTTGAGATTTAACACTGATACCCTTGACCCAAAACTAGAAACAGAAATTGGATATCACAGATCTGTAGTTCTATATAATGGCTACCGATAACTCAATGAAATTCCAACTAGATGCCTTGGAAACTAAAATTGAGAACTGATTACAGGAAACCCTTAATGATTTCAAAAGGAGCCTATTGGGAAGCTTCAATAAGTTTCAACATGAGGAAAACTCAAGTTCTATGTTGAACCCCATAAGAAAAGGGCACTAAGAATGGGACACTAATTACCCACAGATAAAATTAGAATTTCCAAGATGGGAAGATGGTGATCTGACTAGTTGGATCTCAAGAGTATAACTTTTTCACTTTCACAGAACTTTAAAAGAATCCAAGGTGGAAATAGCTTCAATCTAACTAGATGGAGATACAATCCAATGGTATGACTAATATAAAACTTGTCATATGATTCATTCATAAGAGCAATTCAAGAGAGAATTTCTTATTTGCTTTGGACCATCCGAGTACGAGAATGTTGATGGTTAACTCTCTAAAATCCATCAGATCTCTATAGTGCTAGAATATCAAAGCTGATTTGAACGACTATCAAATTAAATGAATATATTCATCGAAGGCCTTAATCTTGATATATGGTGTAAAGTGAAGGCTTGCCAACCCTGCACTATAATAGTTGCAATCTCATTTATATGTGTGCATGAGGAAAAAATCAACAGTATCGTCAAAACAAAAATGACAACAAATAGATGATTAGTAGGCTACCCACCCCATCTATTCCCAGTCGAAATCCTAACACTCTAAGATTAACCCAAGAAGAACTCAAGGAAAGATTAGCGAAAGGTTTGTACTAGCATTATGATGAAAAGTGGAGTAAGGAGCATTGATGCAAACAAGGGTAGCTTCTGATGATTGAACAATTAAGGATGAATTGGAAGATGACAATATGGACTCTGATCATGAAGGTATGGATTCTGATGAAGATGTTAGATCTATTACATATGTAGTGGATGTATTAGCCGACTACTCTAACCCGTAAACTATGAAAATTAAAGAAATTTTGAAACATCAGCCTATTACTATTTTGATTGATACTAGTAGCACTAATAATTTTATAGACATTAAGGTTATTAACTGATTGGCCTACCACATTGAAGGTTGTGACAAATTCGAAGTAAAAGTCGCTGATAAACGAATCCTAACTTGTGATAGCAAGTGTTCGAAAATAAGACTGATTATATAAGGCCAAGAATTGATTGTTCATTTTTTTTTACAACCCTTAGAAGATTTCAAAGTGGTGCTTAGAATTGAAAAGCTATCGACCCTAGGTCTTAAAATTTTTCTAAGTTAATTATGAAGTTTTTTATCAATAGAAAACATGCGATCCTTAAGGGACGAAGTGAAAGCAAAGTTGCAACTGTCACTAGCCATTGGATGGAAATGGTTCTTCAAAAGATCACAATGACTACTACGCTAGAAGTCCGATCCATTGTTTATATTATCACGAATTAGAGATCCTACTTACTTGATCAACGAGTTATGATGTGCCATAGATATCGTATGATTAAAATGCTGAAAAAGTATTCCTGAGCTTGATGTTGCTCAGTCTTGAGGTCAAGGTTGATTTGAAGGAGGGAGGATTTGTTATAAACTCATTAATTTTTTTGATCTTTTAAGTAGTATTTTTTTGAGTTTGTAAGTCGAACAAAAATCAAGAGTTTATTTAAATTTTATTATTTTAATTAGAAATTCAAGTTCGAGACTCTAGCTACAACTCTATAAATAGAAATATAATTAGTTTTTTTATTATAAAAATATTATTTTAACTTTTGACAAATCATAGGAGGCGGATAAAATCTGTAGCAGTTATCAATTTTGTCTTGAGGTAACGCTATCTCATATCGGACTATAATTTTAGTGTTTATAATGCTGCTTGGCCTCAGGATGTTATCTCTTTCTTTATTTATGTCTCAAAAACACTTTTTAAAAAGATTTTGTCTGTCCTATGAAGGAAGAGGTCGTGGTCATCCTGACATGTCAAGATGGTAGATGAAATTGCTATCTTGTTTTGCACTTCGTAACCTCTTGGGCTTAAGGATGTGGAACTCTATGCTGTAAATGTCTATAGCTTTCTACTCCCAACCATTGGATTCTGTATCTAACAGAGCAGTTCATAAAAGAATTAGTTCTTTCTAATCATCCCAATTTAAAGCTGTTTCCAATCAGCACTACCAAAAGTTGAGAAAGATCTCTCCATCTTAAACAAGTGATCATTTATATTCTAAGTTTTTCGTACATTGATGTTGAATTTATTCATTGTGAGATGGGCAGTGAAGATAAGAATTTAAAGATGGCGATACAGAATTCCATTTTGCTAACTTCCAAATTGATTGTGGATTGTTTTATTTCACATTATATTATTTACACCCTTTACATAAGTCAACTAGAGATGTGAGCAAGTTGATTATAGAAACTCTCTCATGTTTGGATTAGGGTGTGTTTGGGATCACATTTGTATTTTTAATGTGCATTTGGAGAAATGAGTTTGAGTGAACGTATAGTTGTGGAATAGTGCTTGATAAATAATACATGAAAATTACATTTTAAATATGCATTTACATATTTGTTGTTTGATAAAATTATATTTCAAAAGTCCATTGAATATTATATGACAAATTTAACCTTCAAACATTTTTAATATTTAGTCAAAAGTGAACACATATTTTTTATTAAATTAATAAGTAAATAAATAAAATAAATAAATCAATATATGTAATCTTACAGAAGATTTTGTACGGCCCAGATATATAACAAATAAAAATATAATCATATAAATGAGCGTAAAATAATTTCTAAAAATAAATAAATAAAATATCACCTTATATAGAAGAAATAAATCATGTTGGTTAGGAGAGAAATGGAGAGAAGGTAAGAAGAAACGCGTGTCAGGGTTAGGGTTTCTATTATACAATGGCAATCTTCTTATGATTTCAAAATTTTAAAAAAAATTATTAGTATAAAATCATAATGCTACCCCAAGATAGCATCAGCATTTGAACATTTACATGCCAAATGTGTTTTAAATAAAATTTACCAAGTACTAATTCATATTTAAAATGTGCATTAGGCCCTCAATGCACATTTCAATTGTGTTGCCAGATGCATCCTTAAACGTCTTTTGTCATGTTATCTAAACTGCTATTGCCTAAAAGAAAACTAATACTTTTTGGAGGTGTCCTATGTACAAAATCAGCTATTACGGATCCAACAATATGTATAGAGTGTTAAGGATTTTAATTTCAGTGTTTTTTTCTAATTTTATCTTTAGGAATGTACATATGTTGGATACTATTGCCTATTATCTAAACTGGGAGTCATAAGCATATGCTTCTCAGCGATGGAAGAGATTATCTACTTGGGTTGGTTTCCATCTGGGAAGAACATCTTCTAGAATTCTCATTAATTGATCTTTGAAATTTGCATAAATAAAACATTTATTCTCTATACTTTAGTTCACGTAATATAGTGCTATTTAAATGAATTTATTTTAACATATTCAAGCTTGCATAGGAGTCCTCTGCATTGTTTATGAAGATGATGAATGCAAAGAAATTTCATTGTTAAAGCCTCTACTTTTTATTTTAATTTGAAGATGTATCATTGACACCTCCTGTATGTTTGGTTATTTTTAAAACAAAAGATTAGAGTTGCTATCAAAAAATTTTCTTTCTTGGTATGGGCATGTGCCAGTACACTTAAGCATGTACGGTTTTTATTTTGTCCTAATTGGCAAATTGGCCTAGCTATATGTTTGGCACCACTTGATGGGTAAACATGGAGCATGCTGACATCCTTCTATTATGGCTGATTGGCCTCGTAACTCTGTGGTTGATACATTCTGTGGAGGCTCGATTATTAGGTCAACTTCCTATTTTCTTTTTTAGTTATTTTCCTACAAATGAATAGTTTTTTTTTTCTGTGGTTGTGTACCAAAGTTATTTACTTGTTGATTTAATTCTCGAAGATATTTAAATTGATTAGAAAAAGTAAACACAATGTGTATCATTATTTTGATATGTTAGCTCTAATATTATCTTATTTTTTATTAATTAAATAAGATATATTATGAATTATTTAAATTTTAATAAAAGATATTAGTCAATATTAAATAAAGTTCATATTATAGGGATATCTTAGGGGATGTCCTTGATGGAATAAACTTTCCTAATAACTTATCCTAGACTCTTTGCTCTCGCTTATAAATAGACATGACCTACTATAAACCTAAGGTACAAAACGACAATAGAGAACAGAGTTAGAGAGATTACGGTTATTCTCTCGTTTTCCCTAAAACCATCAATTACAATGGTCTGTGAAAGGATAGGAAGAAAGGAGAAAGGGTCTAGATCCATTCTAGTTCTCCTTGTAGATTGATACTCAGTATTATTTAGATCCAGAAAGTAGTGCTCTTGAAGATCTAATTAGATCTCAATCATATGACATCTAAAGATATGCATCGTAAACAGATCTTCTATTATTTGATTTCAATCCTAGTATACTAGTTTTCCGCATAATAGATTACATAATTATATTTTTTATGCTAACAATTAGTATTAGAGCCTAGGTTTTGAGATCAAAAATATTAGATTTATTATTTTTATTTATGATTCGTTGATCTGATATCTAATCGATCTATATTCCTATCTGTTAAATTCAATCGTTTACTTGCGAACGATTCTTGATGGTTGTTGTGCATTGTGGAAAAGATGCAGCAATTTTGCTACGTTTTTTATCGAATATGCTTGCAACATCGTTGCACTCAGCAGCGTGTGTGCACAAGGCAGAGACGGTGGCGGTCACGTTGCCGATGGCCCAGTCGGCCATGTGCGCATAGGCGACAACCGCATGCAAGGGTCGCGCGCAGGTTTGCCATAAGCGGCTGACCATAGCCGCGGTAGCAACAACTGCGCGGGCAAGTGACCATCACGTGCAGAGGCGCGCAGCGGCGACCTACCACGGCTCGCATGCCGATGGCGCGTCCCACGGCCCGAGGCGAGAACCTGCACCGCAGTGCACACATCTTGGCGACCACACATGCGGTGACGGCGATGGTGGCAGAAGGGGAATAAATTAGGGTTTTTCTTAAAGAAAATTATAGTTTTATTATTAAGTGAAAAATTATAATTTTACCATTAAGTGAAAAATTATGATTTTACCATTAAGTGAAAAATTATAGTTTTGTCATTAGGCTTAAATTACAGTTTTATCTTTAGCCGAAATTACAGATTTTGTCATTCAGCATAAATTATGATTTTGTCATTCATCGAAATTAGAGTTTTATCCTTCAACTGAATAGAATTATTTATAGTTTTACCCTTTCTATGTTTTATTAATCCTATAACATTTTTATCCTTTAAAAATTATATAATTCTTTTATATTCTTTTAGAATGACAATTCTGTCATTATAAAATTGAAAAATTATGATTTATTTTCTCAATTATAAAATTGATTAATATATTATCTAATAAAAGTTAATCAAGATTATATTTTGATTATTTATTATTTATATTTTATTTTGATCAATTTATTTAATTGGACTTATGGGCTTCTCCAATTAAATAAAAAATAATTAATTTAATTTTAAAAAATATAAATTATTATTTCTTTATAGTTTTCTCATATGAATTATTAATTGTATGTGTTAAATCCAATTATTGGTTTTTGGATATTTATTCAGTTATTCACATGCAAATGTTAGTAATTATGAAATAATATTTATTTTTCACGTGAATGCATGATTTATGTATTATCATGATTATAGTTAGCATATGAGTTTTTTCTTTCTGATTAAGTGTTCAATAATTATTATGGTTATTATTTTAATATTGAACTATTTCAGCATAATTTAGTTCAAATGAACTTGATGAATATTATTTGTAGTTCATTTCCTTAAGTTATACCTGACCAGTAGTTGCCAAAGTAGCTTTGGATGGTAGGTTTATAGGACTATAATTATAGTCTTGTTATTCAAAGGATAATTTAATTTATATTTTATATTATTACATTGGTCTTGTAGTTACTAAAGTGACCTAGAGCAATGATTTATAAAATTACATTAAGGAACAAGTCCTCAATGACACTAAGTAAATAATATTTAAAATTACATACATAATTAGGAGATTTAGATAATCCCAAAGGATAATCTATTTCAAATAATTATGTGATACGGTAGGATGATACTGTTTTGGATATCTTTGCAGTTTAGAATTATATACCTAAAGGTAGCAAAACTATTCCACAAGGATGGTATCAGTCCTCTATAAATGATCTTGAGTGAACACTAGATATGTCAATATTTTTACCCAAAGGTTAAATATTGATGATATCAATAGTTTATCATATTTTGGTAAACTCAAAGTATTAATGTTATTTAATATTCTGTAGTGGTAATCCCATCCATGCATTCTCATGCTTCTAGTGTCCCTGTATTCTCTGGATCAAATTATTCAGAATGATTAGAGCATGTGCAATTTACAATAGGCGTATTAGATCTTGATTTGGTATTACTTGTTTAAAAGCCCATAGAATTAACTGACAAAAGTACTGTGGAACAAGTCAATGAAATAAAAGCTTGGGAAAGATCTGATAGGCTCAATTTAATGTTCATAAGGATGACAATTGTAAATAATATAAATACTTCATTACCAATTGCATCTAGTGTGCATGAATATTTAAAGGTTATTGAAGACAGATTTAAATCTACTGATAAGTTGGCTGACACATTAATAAAAGAACTGCTACAGCTCACTATGATGGTATTCGAGGAATTCAGGATCACATCCTCAATATAGTTGACAAAGCTGCAAAACTTAAGGTATTGGGAATGAATGTTGATGAATCTTTCCTTGTGCAGTTCATTCTTAATTCTCTTCCTTCTCAGTTTGGCCCATTTAAAATTCACTACAATACAAATAAAGATAGGTGCGACTTGAATGAGTTAACTAGTATGTGTGTTCATGAAAAATTAAGATTAAGGCAGGAAAGTTCATATAATATACTGACTACTATCAAGGAGTTAGTAACAAGAAAAACAAATTGAAGCATCATCCATCAAAGAAATTTACCGAGTTTGGAAGTGTTAAACAAACTATTTAAAGAAAGTTATTTTAGTAAAGTGCTTCTTTTATGGCAAGAAAGGACATGTAAAGAAGGACTGCATTAAACGTAGGACTTGGTTAAAGAAAAGGTATAAACTCACCCTTTGTATGTTTTAAATCAAACATTACAGAATTTCCTTCTAATATATTGTGAATTGATTTTGGCGCTTAAACTCATGTTACTAATAATATACAGGGATTTCTTTTAATCTGAAAACCAAAAGAACATGAAAGATTCATAATTATGGGAAATCGTCTCAAAGCAAAAGTGATATCAGTAGGGACTTATCGCTTACGCCTAGAGACGAGTCATCTGATGGATCTGAATGACACATATTTTATTCCTATAATTTTTAAAAATTTAATTTCTCTATCTAGAATTGATGAGTTATGATATTGTGTTTCTTTTGGTAATCGTAAACTCAGCATATTTTATGATTCAATAAAAGTTAGTTCTAGAATTTTGTGTGATGGTTTATACATAATTAATTTGAATCTTGAGTTTGCAAATACATTATTGACCCTATAATCAAGTATTGGAATAAAACACAATTTCAATAATGAAATATCTTATATATTGTGGCATAGACGTTTGGGGCATATCTCTAAGGAAAGAATTAAAAGATTAGTGAAGGATAATATTTTAAAAAATTTAGACTTCACTGATTTTGATGTTTGCATAAATTGTATTAAGAAAATCAAACTAAGCATATAAAGAAAAATGTCACAAGAAGTAAAGAACTTCTTGAAATTATTCATATCAATAGACTACTCTATATTCCTTGTTTAGTAGAGAAATATATTTTATCATCTTTATAGATATGTTTATCCAATATATAAAAGCCTCATGCCGTTGACATTCTTGAAATGTACATAAATGAGGTCGAGAGACAATTAGATAGAAAAGTTAAAATTATTAGATATAACAAGGGTGGTGAATTTTATGGCAGATATGATGAATCCGATCAGAATATTAGTCATTTTGCTAGATTCCTATAACAACAAGCTATTTATGTTCAACATGCATTACCAGGTGTGCCACACCAGAATGGTGTTGCTGAAAGGCGAATTCGTACTCTTATAGATATGGTTAGGAGCATGATGAGTTATTCCTCTATACCTTAGTCAATATGGGGTGATGCTCTTAGGGCAGCTATGTACATCCTGAAAAGGGTTCCTAGTAAGTCAATTCTATCAACTCTATTTGAGTTATGGACTGATAGGAAACCCGGTTTGAGATATTTACATATTTAGGGATGTCCTACAGAGAGAAAAGTATTTAATCTATATGAAAAGAAATTGGATCTAAGAATAACTTCTGGATATTTTATTGGTTACCCAGAAAGATCCAAGGGATACAGATTTTATTGCCCTAATCATAATATAAGGATAGTAGAATCTGGTAATGCAAAATTCCTAGAAAATGGTAAATCAATGTGAGTCAAAAATCTCGAAGGATTAATTTTGATATTGAGGAGATTCAGGCTTCTTCTCCTATATTATCCCCTATTCAAGAAATTATTGTTCCTCAAATCAATAAGAGAATTGATGACGGTGAACAATAAAATAACATCGATGAATTTTTACAAGATGTTGATATCACCGCTGATAGTCTTGTAGAACAATCACAATTGGCAGATTTGATAAGATCTCAAAGAAAAAGCAAACATGCTATTTCTGATGATTATGTGGTATATCTGCAAGAATCAAATGTTGATATAGGAATTAAAAGTGAACCCTTATCATTTTCACAAGCCATATAAAGTAATGATTCTAAAAAATGGTATGATGTAATGAAAGATGAGTTTAAATCAATGGACCAGAATGGTGTTTGAGAACTTATTGAATTGCCCAATAATTATAGAAGAGTTAGTTGTAAATGGGTATTTAAGACTAAACGTGACTCGGTGGGCAATATCAAACGATATAAAGCTAGACTTGTGGCCAAAGATTTTTTTCAAAAAGAAGTCATTGACTACCATGAGACCTTTTCTCTAGTTTCTCGAAATGATTCATTGAGAATTATCATAGCATTAGTAGCTCATTATGATTTTGAGTTACATCAAATGGATGTGAAAATAATATTTCTGAACAGGAATCTAGATGAGAAAATCTATATAGAACAACATGAATGATTCATAGAAAAGGAAAAGGAAAGTTGGGCTTGCAAACTTAAGAAATCCATTTATAGCCTTAAACAAGCTTCCAAACAATGGTATATAAAGTTTCATGATACCATTACTTCCTTCGGATTTAAAAAAAGTACTATTAATCAGTGTATATATTTGAAGGTTAATGTGAGTAAGTTTCTTATATTGGTCTTATATGTGGATGATATATTACTTGCTAGTAGTGATCTTGGTTTATTGCACGAAACTAAGATATTTCTCAACAATAATTTTAAAATGGTTGATATGAATGAGGCATCTTATGTTATTGGCATTGAGATATTCAGGGATAGATCTAAGGGTTTGTTAGGACTGTCTCAAAAAAGTTATATTAATCATATCTTGAAAAGGTTTAATATGTAGCTTTGTAAAACTAATGATACACCTATTACTAGAGGTGAAAAATTCAGCCAAAACCAATGTCCGAAAATTGACTTAGAAAAAGATCAGATGAAAATTATTCCTTATGAGTGTGCAATTGGAAGTCTATTATATGCTCAAACCTGTACAAGGCCAGATATCTATTTTGCAGTAGTAATGTTGGGTAGATACCATAGTAACCTAGGAATAGAACATTGGAAAGTTGCAAAGAAATTAATGAGATGTCTACAAAGGACAAAAGATTATATACTCACATATAGAAAATCAGATCAGCTTGAAAGTAACGGGATATTCAAATGCTTATTTTGTAAATTGCCTTGATAGCAGGAAATCCACTTCAAGATTTGTGTTCATGTTGGCTGGTGGGAGTAATTTCTTAAAAAAATATAAAATAATCACTTATTGCATCATCTACAATAGAAGCTGAATTTGTAACATGCTTTATGGCTGTGAAATTTTATCTCAGGACTTAGTGTGGTTAACTCAATTGCCAAGCCGCTTTAGATATTTTATGATAATATTATAGCAGTTTTCTTCTCTAAGAATGGCAAATACTCTAGTGGTTCCAAGCACATTGAGATAAAGTACTTGGTGGTTAGAAAAAGAGTCCAAAAACAATAAGTGTCAATTGAAAATTTAAGCACCACTATGATGATTGCTAATCCATTTACTAAAGCTTTGCAATGCAAAATATTTAAAGAATATGTTCTTAGAATGGGGCTTATGAGCAAGCCATAAAGGATATGGTGTTGCATGTTTAAATGGATGATATTATTGATATTTTATTTACATAATTACAGTTATTTGTTTCTGCTATCCTATTTGTATTTATGATTATGCATATTATGGTTGAATGCAAGAAATAGGATTGTCTTGATAAGATAAATTATATGAGTCATTATAGATTATATAAGGAAATACTAACAGTGTTGTAGTACATAGAAGGAAGTATGACTTTGATGACATACAACTGCTATGACTCACATTGATAATTGGACTGAATATAGTATTATTGTACTTATTGGACTTATTGGCTTATTTTTAAAATCATGACCATGTATAAAATGATTTTTAAAATTTTTAAAATCTAATTATGTAAAATTATTTTTTAAATAAATTTTATTTTATTTATTTTGATTTTGGATATATTTTATATCCTATCAATTAATGGACCAAGTGGGAGAATGTAAGATTATGTAGTCCTTTATTAATTGAATAAGATATATTATGGATTATTTGGATTCTGATAAAAGATATTAGCCAATATTAAATAAAGTCCATATTATATTAGGATATTTTAGGGGATACCCTTGATGGAAGAAACTCTCCTAATAACTTATCCTAGACCCTCTGCTCTCACCAATAAATAGACATGACCTACTATAAACCTAAAGCATGGAAAGGCATAGAACGACAATAGAGAAAAGGATTAGAGAGATTACGTTTATTCTCTCGATCTCCCCAAAATCATCAATTACAGTGGTCCTATGCAAGGATAGGAAGAGAGGAGAAGGGGTCTAGATCTATTCTAATTCTCCTTGCAGATCAATAAGCAGCGTTATTCAAATCCGACAGGCGGTGCTCTTGAAGATCTAATTAGATCTCAATCAGATGGCATCTAAAGGCACGCACAATAAATAGATCTCGTATTATTTGATTTTAAATCCTGGCATAATGATTTTTTCGTATAATAGTTTGTATAATTATAGTTTTTTTATGCCAACACACCGCCCGTCGACTCCTGTGCCTGCCGAACCACCGACATAAGCTTATCGCTATCAGCCGCGCCATGGCTCTTCCGACCTCAGAAGACACGGCGCTCGTCACAACTTTCCAGATCTCAGGCCTCTCCTTCGATCATGACCCTCGGTCCTCCTTCCCAATCGAGATCGATCTTTCCCTTACTTCCCAACCACGACAACATATTTTCCAGGCCGCTCGCTACCACCGCTGTCTATTCTGCCATTGTTGACCACACCCACAGCCACCGGTTGACTCCTCCTGTGAAACTCTGTTTCCTGACAAAAGAGAGCAACAATAGTTGCTTTTGGCCACCCTCGATCCATCGGGAAGTCATCGCTAGAGCTCGCCCCATCCTCACCTGCAACAAGTTGCAGCACCCTCCGGCCTCACAACTGCCAGCCTCGATTTTGGCTTTGTTTTCGGCTTTGTGGGCATCAAAGCTTTTGGTTTCCCGTGAGTTTGGCTTTCGGAGATACCCATCGGGAAGTCATCGCCAGAGCTCTATGCCGATGAGCTCTTTGCTGCTGCTCCCATGAGTTTAGCCTGCAGCTTCGAAGGAGCGACAACAAGCTTGACATTTGGTTTTGATTTCAACAGACTTCAACAGCGTTTCATCCTTAGATCAGTACATTACTATGTCTTCATCATCTTTATCTGATGCTCCTATTACTTTTGCTACTCTAGGCCTCATCTCCATCAAGACTGCAAATCTCATCCCTTTCAAGTTATCTAAATCTTATCTAAACTAAACTTTCATCTTATATCATCTAAATCTCATTTAATCTTATATGTTTAACATGAAGTTATTCTTCCCCGGATCCAACTTACTCACCGTATTCTTCTCTATCAATATGATCTTCTACTCTTACTCTCGATACTGCTTCCTCTTCTATAGAGCATCAGTTCTATTCAGTATGTGTACCTCAGTTAAGACCAGAAAAAGAAAATAAGAATCAAATTTGAAGTTAAGAAATAGAAGAATTAGCCACAGGTTAAATATATACAAGTAAACAACCTCTCCTTCTCAAAAGTAAGAATCAAACTAACCCCACAGAAAACATGACATGAGCTTCTAGGTATTATAAAAGCAGGTAACTAACAGTGAGTGCTCTTTCTGGCCTACCAAATGTTCCTTTAAGAATTGAAGGTCATAACCATAAGAATGAGCTCTGCCTAATAGAGCTAAGCAACCAATCTAGTAGTGCTCTTAACCAACTAGTAGTTAGTAGGATGCCTTAAGGGAGTCCTGTTTTGGGAGTGCCAAACAGAATAAACTGGATTATAAGGCAGTTCAACAGACTAAACTTAAACTAGACTAGATTAGAAGCAAGAACAATTTTCAAAAAGCATAAACTTGCTGTTATAGCAGTTTCAACATAAAAATCATAAAAAGGCTGCATCCGGAGAAAGAGAAGGAACAAGATAAGAACAAAAGGGCGAAGGTATATAATATAGAAAAAACGAGTAATAAAAACTAGTTATCAGTAAGAGAGGTAGGCAAGAGTTGAAGTGAGTTTGAGCAGAGGTCTCCGTGCTGGTTAAGTAGTTATTGTATGAACTATAATGGAGTCCTGTTTATATTAAAAAGATGGATATGGCTATTGCAGTGAGTTGGGGGCAATCCTTAATATATATTTAAAAGATGGATATAATTTTGGATATATTAAAAAGATGGATATCATTTTGTTTGACCTGACTGGATATAATTTTGGTTATATTAAAAAGATGAATATCACTTTGTTTGACATTCCTATTTATTGACTTGATTGACTTGGCTCGGTGCTCGAAAAAGAAAAACTACTTGACTTCGAGATGGAGATAGATTTGATATT
Source organism: Ensete glaucum (assembly GCA_021527575.1). Classification (NCBI taxonomy): domain Eukaryota; kingdom Viridiplantae; phylum Streptophyta; class Magnoliopsida; order Zingiberales; family Musaceae; genus Ensete; species Ensete glaucum. Next base: position 36,886,639 of record CM038555.1, read on the forward strand.
AGATTTGAAGTAGAAAAATCTGAATTAGGTCAATCAAGCGGGTGTTGAAACCTAAACCTAAAGCTATGATATTCAAGCCAACAACTAGAAAGATGGTGTTGCAATAAAATCATTAGCAGGATTACCTACAAGCTTGGAAATGAGGTATCCTTAACCTAAAATAGAAGAATTAGCCAAATAGAAAAGGGGATATAATAGAAGTATGTAATTAAACATGTATCGTTGCTTGTTTGTTCTCTCCTCTCTTGCAAGTAAGAATTCCTTGTTAAGGGCATAAACCTAATTCCCCTATAAGGACATAAACCTAATAAGAAAGAGGATTTAGTTAGGCATAAGAGGATTTAGCTATCTATAATAGAAGAAGCTAACAATCAGATCTATAAAAGGACACACACTATTAGCCTTAACCACTAATAATAGAGGGGATATTTAATCGTCCCTTAACCACTACTAGGGGTTGGGCTGAAAACCAAGATTTATCTTCGGACAAGCAAGGGGAAACTAAGAAAATAACTAATTACCTATCTTGCCTCCTATAAGAAAGAATAAGACCAAAACAACTATGCTTTCCAGGTTTGTCCATTGTCTCTTAAACAAATAGGTTTGTCCATTGTTATGGTTTGATTTCTTGTGCCAACACCTCGTAGTGTATAGATTGATTCTTGAGTGGATTCAGCTTCTCGATAGGATTTGCTTGTTTAGTAGCTACTTGCTGGATGGATTGTAAGTGTAACTAATTCTTACTTGATACTTGAGTGAAGGAGCACTGTTAATTACCTTATTAATTAGTTAAGAGCACTACTAGGCTAGGTTGGTTAATTACATACTATATTACACCCCTTCCCTTGCTGATGCACTTAGTTGTTTTGCTTAGCACCTACTTTCATTGAGAGATAGAGTAAATAAGCAATGTTGCACGTAAGCGAGTGGGGGTCGATTAGTTACCCATATTATCCATTATATGCCTACAACTAATTCTCTATTTCTTATTTTTCAACTAGATACTTCACTTCTATCTGATCCTAGGTGGTCAGGTCTGAAGTCTCTGTTTGATTCAATTCCAATTGTTGGAGAGATCGGGAAAGACTAAGGTTGTGTGCCTGGGAGAGTTGTTGAGGTCTTTATTTATTAACTTGGCATCCGGAAAAGGCAGTTTTCAACCTAAAAAGATGGTGTTTTAAGCCCATAACTCAAAAGAAGGTGTTCATGACCCAATAAGTGACTACTACACCAGAGTCATGAGCTAGGTATGCTAGAATACATGAGCTAGATATGCTAGAATAAGTTGATTTGTAATAATATAATAAATAGGCACCAAAGGGAAATGCCACTTTTAAGTCAGAATTTAAACTCCTTAACCTTCCTTAGCAACAAATCATTCTTAATTTCAAATTAACAGGCTACATTAGGGATTCCAGAATCTTTCCTAATGCGCTTAGCAAAACACAGAATTGGAATATGGAACTTATGCACATCCCATCCCATAGAAGATAGTGATTGAGTAGCTAGCTCATCTAGCACTGAATGAGTCTTCTAGTGCCCATCCAAGTAAGAAATTCAAAAACTTCAAACAAATGCTCTATTAACTAAGAAAAATAGAATAGTGAATTTGAGTGACACCATAAAGTCTTGTTATGCGGAGGAACAAAACATGAATTGAACATTGAACTTAAACTGAGGAAAAATAGAACTCTAAATTGAGATTTAAGGAAGGAAGAATCTGTCATTAGGTTAGTCGGGGTTCGGACGATGTGGTCGGAAGCTCGCTGGAAGTTCGCCGGAGGTTGTCGAGTGTTCGCCGACAGATTGTCGGGAGCTCGTCGGGAGTTCATCAGAAGGATGCCGAGAGTTCATCGGGAGTTCGTCAGAAGGAGATCAGGAGCTCATCGGGGGTTTGCCGGAAGGATGACGGTGTATATTGTAATTGTTTGTCTTAGTGTTGTAGTTAGTATCATGATTAGAGTTAGTTTTACTAACTCAATTAGGGGCCAACCTAGTCAAATTTGGGCTTGATTTGAGCTCAAGATTGAGCTTATTTCTTTGACCTGGAAAGGAGTTAACATAAGGTACAACTCGGTATAAAACATTACTAAAAAGTACTATTTGTGGGATTTCAGGCAATGGTACTGTCGGTGGGCAGCAATAGTACCCCCGAGGCGATGATGGTAGCATCCAAGTGATAGTATTACTATCGCCAATCAATTTTTTTGGGCACTTTCGATAATAATATCATTCGTATCCAGGGAAGTTCAAAATTTTGCTTCAATTTATGAAGCCAATAGGGGTCTATAAATACCCAAAATATTCTTGTGGGAAAGTAAGGAAGTGAGAAAAATACTTGGGTAAATTCTATGAAAATAGATTAAGAGGTTTCCTTTGTTTTTCAAGTGGAAAGTGATTTTAAGAGAAGGGTTGATTGAGTTATAAAGTTTGATCTCCTGAGCTTGAGAAAAAGAGAGTGTAAAAATTATTCTCCTAAACTTGTGAAAAGGAGAAAGGTGTATAAAGGAATGTTAGATCTTCGTTCGTGAAAGAAGATCGATAATGGGCATCGGTTGGCCTTGAGTGAAGAGGGATCGAGAGTAGACGTAGGTCAAAGTTTTGACTAAACCACTATAAAATCTGTGAGCATCTCTACTCTTGCCTTTCTTTACTACTATACTCGAATTTGATTGTTCTTAATTAGTTTAAAGACAAGCATGAGCATCTTCTTTCGATTTTCTCTTGCTTTCGAACTTTGTCTCTCTCAACTACTTCAAAGAAAAGAACTTATGATTTTTATCTTACTTCAAGCGAAATTTTTTGAACCAAGTTTTTAACACTTGCACTAATTCAACCCGCCGCCCTTCTTAGTGCTAACTCGATCCTAATAGTTGGTATCAGAGCCACATTCGACTTAATTAGATTAACACCCAAGCGAGTTTAATGGCTATTTTTAGTATTAATGAGGATCAATGCATCACACATCCTCCTATGTTTGATTGGACGGACTACACCTTTTGGAAAACTATAATACATTTTTTTATTTCGATGGATTTTGAATTATGGAACATTATCGAAAATAATGGATTTCAAAAGTCATCCAATCCTATAAATAATTAGAATGATCATGAAAGAAAAATATTTTCGCCAAAGTTATAAATAGTTTATTTTGTGCTTTAGACAAAAACAAATTTAATCGGATTTCTACTTATGATTTGACTATTAATATATGACACATATTAAAAGTCACACATGAAATCACAAGTAAATGGAATAAAAAATAACTGAATGACTTACTAAGAAAAATATGAGAACAACCTTCCAAATAACAGGAAGGATTTGATACTGAAAACACAAGAAGAATACATTTTAAAGAACATGAAGGATTTGACTATGAGAATACAAGAAGAACACCTTCCAAAGAACATAAATGATATTGAACCGAGAACAACAAATGACTCATCAAGTGATGAAGATTATAACTTTGAACTTATGAGAAAAGAACCTAAAAAATTTATGAAAAAGAATAAAAAATATAAAAATAAACTTAAAAATGACACAATCTCTTGCTATGAACACAAGAAACAAGGGTACTCCGAAGATTAAGAGGACAACTAAGAAAAAGTGACAAACTACGCACTCATCACCATCAATGATGAGATAAGTAACTCTTCTGAAGCTTACTTTAATTTGATGAGTTGCTAAATATCTTTCATAAATTATTTAATTAGTATTAAATGATCATTGAAACTTATAAATTACTCAAAAAGGATTATGCATTACTTACTAGTAAACTTGAAAATTTGTATAATGCATCAACATCATGTAGTTCTTGCTCGAAATATGAAATGCTACATGAAATTAAAAATAAAAATTTCATATTAAAACAAATCTTAAAAAAGTTTAATATGAGCAACAAATATCGAAACATGATCCTTGCTAATAAGGGTCATGTTCATAAGAAATGTTTTAACTTTGTAGGTAATACTCAACAAAAGCCAACTATCTTTGTTAAATCACCCACATTACATTCTTCACCCAAGAACAAATATAATTTTTGTGGTAGACTTGGACATTTTGCCTATAGATGCTTATTTAGAAGGTATAGTCTACAAAAGTTAGTTTGGGTTCCTAAAGGAACTATAAACAACTAAATGCCATTAGTAAGATTAGGAAGAGCCTTTATGAGGGATCCAAAGTCAAATTGGTACCTAAATCAAAACCTTATTTATTGTAGGTTTGACTCCAAACAAAGGCTAGGAGCACAAAATGGTATTTTAATATTGGCTCAAGGCACATGACTTAAAATCTAAAATACTTTTTTAAGCTCACTAGCCTAAACAATAATAATAAGAAAAATTATTAGAATTTAAATTTTTGGTAATAAATCTTTTGATGATTCATTGTTACATAATTAATCTTAATTATTTTTCGATGATGCATGACTTATACAGAGCTAGAGCATGCTAGTACAAAACTGAATTAGAACTAAAGAACCTTAGCTATTTTTAATGAAAAATTATCTACATTGAAATTTTTTTAAAAAGGAATTTTGATGATGATTGAATGTTAGTGATAGCTTGAATGTTAGATTGAAATTATTAGCTTGTTTGTTAAATGATTTAAATGTTATGATGATTGAATGGGTTCGATGTTAACCTAAAGTATGTTGTATATTGTATGATTAAATAATTTATTATTCTTGAATTGGGGCTTGAAATAAAATAAAAAATTCATGCTTCTCTTTCTATTTTTTGAAAAATAAAAAAAGGGATGAAATAAGGATGACAATTGCATGGTAACTCATTGCATTAAGTCTCAAACAGTTAGACACACTTAAAAAAAATCATTGGAATGAAAATAAATAGAAACCTTTGTTTGAAAATATTTTATAATGACTTTGATGATTTCTTTTGAAATGATAATTGGTGTTTGGGTTTAAAAATGATGACGCATGGACTTAGCATAAAAGATAAAGACATTCTTATAAGAAATAAATCTCATTAATTGAAACAATTAAAACGTGAAAAGTTTTTCTTTGAAAATTTCTCAATCGAGTTTTCAATAAGAGTGACAGAACCCTAGGGTTCTATCGTAGAGAAAGAGTGTGGGAAAGACGGGATAATCAATCTCTTTGAGGGGATCAGACCTCCTATATCGCTTCGAAGGGATCTACCTCCTAGAGTTTTGCTTTTTGGCTAAAACTAAAACTTCATCATTGATTCCCATGGAAGAGTTTACATTCTTTCCTCTAGTTTCTCGAAAGGACTCATTAAGGATCATCATGGCATTAGTAGCTCATTATGATCTTGAGTTACGTCAGATGAATGTGAAAACAACATTTCTGAATGAGGATCTAGATGAGAAAATCTATATAGAACAACCTAAAGGATTCATAGAAAAGGAAAATGAAAGTTGGCTTGTAAACTTAAGATATCCATTTATGGCCTTAAACAAGCTTCCAGATAATAGTATATAAAGTTTCATGATATCATTACTTCATTCGGATTCAAGAAAAATACTATTGATCAGTATATATATCTGAAGGCTAGTGGGAGTAAGTTTATTATATTGGTCCTATATGTGGATGATATATTGATTGCCAGTAGTGATCTTGATTTGTTGTACGAAACTAAGATATTTCTCAACAAGAATTTTAAGATGATTGATATGAATGAGGCATCCTATGTTATTGGCATTGAGATATTTAGGGACAGATCTAAACATTTGTTAGGACTGTCTCAGAAAGATTATATTAATCGTATCTTGAAAAGATCTAATATGCAGCTTTGTAAAGCCAATGATACACCTATTACTATAGGTGAAAAATTTAGCCAAAACCAATGCCCGAAAAATGACTTATAAAGGATCAAATAAAGAATATTCCTTATATGTGCACAATTAGAAGTCTATTATATGCTCAAACCTATACAAGGCCAAATATCAATTTTGTAGTGGTAATACTGGGTAAATACTAGAGTAACCCAGGAATGAAACATTGGAAAGCTACAAAGAAATTAATGAGATATCTGCAAAGGACAAAAAATTATATACTCACATATAGGAAATTAGATCACCTTGAAGTAACGAGATATTCAAATGCTGATTTTGCAAATTACCTGGATAGCAGGAAATCCACTTCATGATTTATGTTCATGCTGGTTGGTGGGGCAATTTCTTGAAAAAGTATAAAACAATCACTTATTGCATCATCTACGATGTAAACTGAATTTGTGGTATGCTTTGAGGCCACAAATCAAGTTTTATGGTTGCGAAATTTTATCTCAAGACTTGGTATGGTCGACTCAATTGTCAAGCTGCTGAAAATATTTTATGATAATACTACAACAGTTTTCTTCTCTAAGAATAACAAGTACTCTAGTGGTTCTAAGCACATTAAGATAAAGTACCTGGTGGTTAGAGAAAGAGTCCAAAAATAACAAGTGTTAATTGAAAATTTGAGCACCACTATGATGATTGTTGATCCATTTACTAAAGCTTTACAGTGCAAAATATTTAAAGAACATGTTCTTAGAATAAGGCTTATGAGCAAGCCATAAAGGATATGGTGATACATGTTTAAGTGGATTTTATTATTGATATTTTTTTGTATAATTAAAGTTATTTATTTTTGTTATCATGTTTATGTTTATGATTATGCATATTATGGTTGAATGCAAGAAACATGATTGTCTTGACAAGACAAATTATATGGGTCATTATAGACTATATAAGGAAAGATTAATAGTGTTGTAATACATAAAAGGAAGTGTGACATCGATGACATACAACCGCTATGACTCACATTGATAGTTAGACTTAATATAGTATTATTATGCTTATTGGACTTATTAACTTAACTTTAAAATCATAGCCATGTATAAAATGCTTTTCAAAATTTTTAGAATTTAATTATATTAAATTATTTTTAAATAAATTTTATTTTATTTATTTTGATTTTAGATATCTTTTATATCTTATCAATTAATAGGTAAAGTAGGAGAATATAAGATTATATGACTCTTTATTAATTGAATAAGATATATTATAGATTATTTAGATTTTGATAAAATATATTAGCTAATATTAAATAAAGTTTATATTATATTGAGATATTTTAAGGGATATCCTTGATGGAAAGAACTCTCCTAATAACTTACCCTAGACCCTCTGCTCTCGTGTATAAATAGATAGGGCCTACTATAAACCTAAGGCACAGAACGACAATAGGAAATAGAGTTAGAAAGATTACGATTATTCTCTCGATCTCCCCAAAATCATTAATTACAGTGATCATGTGAAAGGATAGGAAGAGAGGAGAAGAGAGGAGAAGGGGCCTAGATCCATTCTAGTTCTCTTTGTAGATCGATACTCGGTATTATTTAGATCCAAAAAATGATGCTCTTGAAGATCTAATTGAATCTCAATCAGATGATATCTAAAGGTATGCATCGTAAATAGATCTCATATTATTTTATTTTAATCCTGACATAATAGTTTTTCACATAATAAATTACATAATTATAATTTTTATGCTAACAAGCTCTTATTTTGATCAATCCATGAGTACTCATAATATCAATGGTTTATGTTTAAGCTTTAATTATCGTAATCTTTATTGTTGGGGACTGTGGTATGTTTGGTGAGTCCATAAAGCTCTAATCTGTTGGTCCAAAGTTCCACGATATGATGTTTTATCCTAGACCAAATAAGCCTTCCAAAGACATGTCCTAGCTCGGAGTCCAGTTTCATAATTTGGTCTATTTTGTTACGTCACAGGATTAGAGTTGCATCACTAGTAAACTACTCAGAAACAGATTTTTTTTTTGTTTTTTGAAGTAATGAAATGGTTGCAAAGTATTCACTCACCGTTTTTTCTGTGCCCTGTCAACTCTGTGCTGTGGAGCATTACTTTGTGTTTTTTTATTTCTTTTTCTTCTTCTTCTCCAAATAATGTTGTTACTTGGACCTTTTAGGTTTAAAATTTGTTTGTTTTTGAATTGATTGATCACCTGTTGGTTATTGTTTCCTAGAAACTTAACAATAGTTAAATATTGAACTGCAGACTGGGAATCATGGGGGCATCCCCGAGGATTATGAATGTGAGGTGATTGAATATGACACTCCAATTCCTAAATAACGATCGACCGACCGACCGACCGACCTTGTCTTCTCCCCAAGGAGTTCTTCGAGACACTATAGAGGTAGTCTTTACGAAGTCACTTCCGGACGAGAGTGAACCTGCTCCTCAGCGAAAAAGGCTTAGACCTGTGCCTCACTTGGTTTCGAGGTACATTGCTTTCTAGTTTTATTCTTTGGTTGGTGTATGTTTGTCTCGGATGACCTTGCTTGCTCTTACGAGAAGAATCATGGATGGTAGGAGTCGATAAAAATTTCAACTTGCATGAGAGATTATCGTGTTGTAGTTGTGATATCGTCATATGTGAATAATCTTTTCTCACTGTACTCTTAATTCCTTTATTCATTGGCTCCTACCCTAGCTGATAAGTTTAGCTCCAGCATTCCTAATTATATGACTACTTTAAGATTGCTTCTTAAATGCTGACTTAATCTAGAGCTAAGTAAACATCAAGCAATTTCCTAGTTTTAAATCAACTCCGTGATCATCTCTTTTCATTATATCTTTCATAAATTATTTTCAGAAATGAATCTACATTTGCTTTCAACATTCATGATTTCTTATCAAACAAGAAAAAAAAAAAAGAAAAACAGTGAATACCCTAGTGAGTTTCTTTTTAAAACGCTATTTACAAGAAGCTTCACCTTAAGGATTATTTATTTCGCCTCCACCATAAAGCACATTTGGGATGATGATGTGGCTGATTTGCATGGAAGTGAATGACCACGGTAAACTCAATTTGTTTTGTCATCAAGATTGCAAAACTTATATTGGTTATAAATTTTAGTCAATGTCATTGGTCTAGAATGACTATGTTTAATAAAAAAAAATTTTGATTAACATTTTGTTCGGTAGTTTGCCAAAATTGTTTCTTTTGAAGTTCTAATGACATCAATTTATTGTTTGATAAGTCCTCTCTAAGCTGAATCCAAATTTTGTCTTATATTACTCTCTTTATGTCATCGTTTCTTTTGTCAAAATGTTAGATCCACATTATTTTGTTCTCGTTTCTCGCTTTGTTATGCTTCCTTTCCAGTTGATACAAAAGAAACAAATAGAGAGCATGAGGAATAGTATAGTAGAAAAATAAACTGAACATCATATACAAATAATATACAGGAAAAAAAAAGGAAGAAAAGAATACTTGTTCGTCAGCAGATAGATAAGTAACAACTGTATTAATATAACGCCTATGAAATATTACACCTAGTACTGAGGTAGTTTGGCCAATAGTTGGTCAAGAAATATTGAGTATCATCATTTTTTTTCTGATAAAGTTATTAAATAAATCATAATTCTATGACTTCATGGACTAATAAAGTTATTAAATAAATCATAATCACCACTAAAAAAGGAGAGAGATATGAGTTAATATATATTTTAAAATTATTAATGTTGGGCATATGTCTTAAGTTCAGTTCATAATGGACTTTAGTGAAATCCACAATTTAGAACTTCTCTTATATTAACCTAAACTCTATATTAAGTGGTTAGGGTTGAGATTAAGAGCGCAGCGACGGCTGAAAACGTGGGAGAGAGAAAGAAGACTACAAATTGGTAGTAGAGACCAGAAAACAAAAGATCTAGGAAAGGAAAAAAAATAAGGACAAGAAAAGACTATTTTCAATCATTCATATCTCAGGTTAAATCAGTTTGGAGTGGATTCTTACTGTGATCTCTTGGGAAGGTTTTAGATATTGTGCTTAGTAATATAATCTTTGTATCCCAGTTGACTTAAGACTGAATTGATGATTGATGATATGTGGTTGACTTAAGACTGAATTTAATTCCAGTTGTAAGGCTGGATGTCAGATTTCACAGAGGGAAATGGAAGCTCAGTAAGGATTCTCTTATTGTAGCTAATGGGAAGAAATGATATATATTGTACAAATTGTAAGCTAAAGCTTGTGGTGAATAGTTGAATGCTACAGAGAAAGACTTTAGCATGGAGTTGTGGCATAGGTGATTGGGATACATGAGCGAGAAGGGGATGCAAGAACTTTCCAAGAGAGGTATTACCAGACTTCAAAGGTACACGTTTGAACCCTAATATTGATTTGGCTAGTAAAGAACATAGAGTTTTCTTTGTTAATCTTATTTTATCTAGAAAAATACATGCCTTGGACCATGTCTATACAGATGTATGTGGTCCTTTGAGGACAAAAGCTCCTTGTGGATCTGTTAATGTTCTTAGTATCAGTGGTACACTTTATTTCGTTACTTTTATAGATGACTTTTTTAGAAAAGTTTGGGCCTATGCTTTGAAGACCAAAGATCAGGTTATTAATGTCTTCAAGAAGTTTCATGCCAGAGTTGAAAGGGAGACAGAAAGACAATTAAAATACATAAGATCAGATTATGGTGGTGAGTACATAGGATTGTTTAATGATTACTGTAGGTCACATAACGTCCAGCATTAATTGATAGTTCTTGGTACGCCTCAGCATAATGCAATTACAGAGATGATGAACAACACCATCATGGAAAAGATCAGATGTATACTTTCATAGGCCATGCTACCCAAAAGGTTTTGGGATGAGGCTTTGAGGACTGTAGTTAATGTTATCAACTTATCACCATGTACAACTCTAGATGGTGATGTTACAGAGTATGTATGGTCAGGGAAGGATGTCTCCTATAGGTATTTAAGAGTATTTAGTTATCGTGCATTTGCACATATTACAGACAATGAGAGGTCCAAGCTATATAGTAAGATAAAAGAGTGTATTTTTCTTAGTTACTCATATGATAAGTTTGGTTACATGCTTTGGGATCCAGAGAAGTAGAAGGTGTTCAGAAGCAGAGATGTTATCTTCTTTGAGGATCAAACTATTAAGGATTTGAATAATAAGGTATCAACTGAGACTTCTATAGAGGGATTTGTAGACTGTGACCCAATTATTCCTCCAGTATATCAGGGTGATGGGGGAAATGTGTAGGAAGATGGTGCAGAGCCAGATGTTGATCCACTTGCAGGATATGTTGAGCAGGAAGAAGAAAGAGAGCAAGTTCCCACAGAACCTTAGTTAAGAAGATCTTCTATACCATGACAACCTTCGAGAAGATACTCTACAGATGAGTATGTGATGCTTACTAATGCAAGTGAACCAGAGAGTTACCAAGAAGCAATTGAAAGTGAGCAGAAAAAGAAGTGGTTTAATATTATGGAGGAAGAGATAGATTCTTTGCATAAGAACCACACATATGATTTGGTGCAACTACCAGAGGGAAGTAAAGCCTTGAAGAACAAGTTGGTTTTCAGGTTGAAGACTCAAGAATATTATTCTCAACCAAAGTATAAAGCTAGAGTTGTTGTAAAAGGCTTTGGTCAAAAAAAATTTTGAAAAGATTTTTTGTCTTATTGTTAAAATATCTTCTATCTGTATTACCCTTGGTATTGCAACTAACCTAGACTTAGAGATTAAGCAGTTAGATATAAAAATAGCTTTCCTTCATAGTGATTTGGAGGAGAAAAATTATATGGAGCAACCATAAGGCTTTAAAGTTAAAGGTAAAGAAAATCTTATCTGTAAGGTAAGGAAGAGCTTGTATGGGCTGAAACAAGCTCCAAGACAGTGGTATAAAAAGTTTGATTCATTTATGATTGAAAATGAATACAAAAGAATAGCTTCAGATCATTGTGTGTACATCAAGCAGTTTAGTGAGGATTTTATTATTCTCTTACTTTATATTGATGACATGCTTATCCTTGGGAAAGATATGTCTATGATTGACATATTGAAGAAGGAACTGAGTGACTCTTTTACAATGAAAGACATGGGGCTAACAAAATAAATATTAGGCATGCAGATTTCTCGTGACAGAAGAAAGAGAAAGATTTGGTTGTCAAAGGAGAAATACATTGAGAAGGTATTGGATATGTTCAGTATGAGTAATGCAAAGCCAATTGGTTCTCCTCTTGTAGGTCACTTCAAGTTGTACTCAGAGCAGAGTCCGTCAAGTGATGAGGAGAATGAGTAAATGCAAAAGGTTCCTTATGCTTCAGTAGTTAGAAGTTTAATGTATACAATGGTATGTACGAGGCCAGATATTGCATATGCACTAGGTGTTACTAGCAGATTTCTTGCAAATCCAGGCAAAGAGCACTGGGCAGCAGTGAAGTGGATTTTTGGTTATCTCAGAGGAAGTTCTAAAGTTTATCCAAGCTTTGGAGGTAGACCACCTGTGTTGACAGGTTATACAGATGCAGATATGGCAAGAGATGATGACACAAGAAAGTCCACATCAAGTTTTGTACTTACTTTTACAGGGGGAGCTGTGTCATGACAACCCAGATTGTAAAGGTACATTGCTCTCTCCTCTACAGAGGTAGAATATATTGCTGTTATATAGGTTTGCAAAAAAATATTATGGATGAAAAGATTCTTATAAGAATTGGGGCTGAAATAGAAAAATTATATGGTGTATTGTGACAACTAGAGTGTCATTCATTTGTGCAAAAACCTAACATTTCATTCCAAGTCAAAGCATACAGATGTTAGATATCACTGGATCAGAAGTGTGCTTGAAGATAAGCAGTTATAGCTTTAAAAAATTCACACAAATGATAATGGGACAGACATGTTGATAAAGGTTTTACCGAAAGAGAGACAGGAGATGTGTCGATAGTTGGTTAGCATGGCTTCACATTGAGGAGCCATGAGACAGCCTCCCTTATGGGCTGAACGGGGAGGTTGTTGGGCAAATGGCCTAGATTCAGTCCATAATAGGTTTAGTAAAGTCCATAACCTATAACTTCACTTATATTGATCAAAACCCTATATTAGGTGGATAGGGTTGAGATTAAGAGGGTAGCAGCGACTGAAAATATGGGAGAGAGAAAGAAGACTGCATATTAACAATAGAGACTAGAAAACAAGAGATCCAGAAAAGGGAAGAAGACAAGGAAAAGAAAAAACTATTCTCAATCATTCATATCTCAAGTTAGATTAGTTTGTAGTGGATTCTTACTGTGATCTCTTGAGAAGAATTTAGATATTGTGCTTAGTAATATAGTCCTTATATCCCTATGATTCTCTTGTGGTTGTTGCTTTGGTTTGAGCAAGAAGCCTTGAGATCTGTATATTTATTATTTTAATAGTAAATTTTTTTCTAGCTTGTCCCGTAATTTTTAACCTTCGAGTTGAAGGGGGTTTTCCACGTAAATCTTGGTATTCATTTGATTGTGATTTTTGTTTGATTCCTCTGTATATGTGTAACGGCCTGTTAGTATTTGTTCGTATATTCTTGTTTTATTCCCATCAGTTAATTAAAAATCTAAGAATGTAAGATATAGGGGCAACTAAGATGAATTTAGTTATTAAAATTATTTGGTTTTAAAAGATGTTAATTTAGTTGGTAGAGATCTTAAATGTTGATAGAAAAAATTTTAAAATCTAATCCCATGATTTATCATTTGCAAAAAAAAAGAAAGTTTATATTGATTATTTTTGAACTTTAATCGTTATCTTAATCAAATGTGACTTTCTCTATAAATTTTGAGGGGAAGCAGATCCAGCTATGTTACTACGTGTTAACTTGTAAATCTGATAAAAACCAATAAATGTTACATGCATAATGTACTCTAAAATCCGAAAAATCTAAAGTCTCCAACTTGACTCGTCACAGAATTTTTTTTTTTTTTACTTATATTTGCATAGAGTTAGCAAGTTAGATATTGTTGTATAATTAAAATTATTATGATATTAAGATCGATATATAGAAACAAACGGTCGATCTTGTTTGAATGATTATGCAGTCAACTAACATAAATTGGGAATTAGTAATAACGAAATAACATTTGAGAAAAGTGAGGGAATGACCTCCGCAGGTTTGACCGCACCGATGGCATCCGATTGACTAGTCGCCAGCACCACGCGTCGGTTACGGTCGCCAAGTCACCGTCCTTGCGGGCCCCGGCGGACGGTTTTCGGCTGTTGCCACCCGTCGCGGGGTGCGAGTGTGAGTGCCGGATCTGATTGGTGTATATTAAATTTTGGCACCGTCGACGTCGGGCCCACAAAGATTCCCGGCGGCTGGTCGGTGGCGAGACACACGTGCCAGTCCCTGTTGCCGCACGTGATTTGCCCTGTTACTGTTCGCTACATCCATTTTTCTCGTGCTCGACACCTGTCACTGTTCGCTACATTTTACACGTCTTCTTAAGGCATGGACTGGAGGAGAGCCAACCAAATGACATTTTAGGTTGCGTGTTGGTTAACGGTACCACAAAAAGGCAAGATCTATAATGAGCCATTATCTATCCATAACATACTAGTATTGATTTTTTAATGGATTTTGGTTCGAGATTATCTCTCACTATGAATCGTTTGTGGTTGAGGAGGATTAAGTTGATAATTGTTTCCTTAATATATCAAACACTCCAAGAGTTACCAAAAAAATTAAAAAAGAAGGGAAAGGTGTAAGAAAGAGATAATTTTCAACAAATGAGTTTAAATAACCCTATTTTCAATAATCTAGTTAAATACGATTAGTTCATTTATTGGTCACTAGAACAAAAAATAAAGTTAGTCAATTAGATTTAGAAATTTTAACTCTTTAACCCTCAACCAATCCTAGAATTATTTAAAGAGGAGGTGACTTATGTTAGCACCAAAGTAAACTATTGTAAAGTTCAAAAAAGAAAAATAAAATAATATCTCACATTAAGGGGTTACATATTGAGCGTGAAATTTAGTTATTGTTAGTTGTAATAGATTTTTTTAACTGAACTAGAAAATCTTGTTTATCAATTAAGGAAAATCTGTATTCCATCACTGTATAAATACATGCTAAAACTAAATAATAAGTGTGTTTTCGTTTTCCACGTTCATTCTTAATATAGTATCAGAGCAAGCTTGCCTAGAGCAAGTTATTGTATCGTTGTCCAACGACAGCAAGTAGCCACTGCGTCCGACGACTGCTGGATCTCTATTTCAGCTCCTCCTCGATGAGTGAGTTTTTCTTGAGTCTCGACCTGGGGTAGTTCTTCCACTCCCTGGGACCATATTGCTTCTCGTATGCACGTAATATAGCATCCTCTTTAGCTCTCCACCACTGCCCTGCTACACCCTCTCTGCTACACCGTTACCTCCTCTGTCAACGTCTTCCCCTGCCTCATCTCCGCTCATTGCTTCCAGATGAAGTATGGTTCCTTCCCCACATGTACAATAACTTCGCTCTCAGCTGAGCGTCCACTGCTTCTTCCCCTTGCTGTTGTCGCCTCTGCAACACGCTCGGAGATGCTGCCAGCAACACTACCTTTGATGCTCTAATCGTCGTCTCCGTCACACTCCTACAGCACACCTACATCTGTGACATCTTATGATCGTTGTCTGTCGGACTTGCGCCTGTCACCAATGCTTCCACAGCATAGATCCGGCAAGGGCTCCTCGCACACGGCTATGGCATCCTCTCTTCCTTTATGACCACGGCGAGGTGCGGCTGCTTCTTTTGGCCTTGGATTAGGGCCGAGAACCAAGCACACAGGGCTGAGACATAAGGGCTCCTCCGTCCAACTACTGCTTACTTCTACCATGCCATCGGCACTCTGTTTGCTTCTGCCATGCCACGCCACTAAACTAATATGCAGTCAACGCTCTCATTCTCAAGTTGCTTCTTTTCTTCATTGTTGTGGCTTCCAACCTTTGCTGGTGGTGACATCAAGGGAATCACCGGATTTCATCAGTTTTCAGTTTCCCGGTGACAACCTTAAATTAGTCACTACTTCCTACGCTCATAGTTTCGGCAGATCATTGCCAACACCATTAGACTTCTCCTCTCCAGATTTAGCACGATAGCGCCAAAACACACTCTCTCTCCCTCGGCGGCTTTTTAACTTTCTTCTATAGCAACAACTCTCCAACAGTTGTGACAACTCTTGTACGATGCATGTGGAATGATAGCTCTCATGTTTCTCCAAAGAGCTACTCTCCATGCTCCCGGAGCAGCATCTGCTAGTTGATCCCCTAGAGTCCTTTGGGCTCCACCCTCCTGCACGATCACTTTAGTAGCAGTCATTGGTTGCTGCACTCCTTCTCTTGTGGGGTATCCTTGCTATGCGCTTGCGTCCTAACCCGACAACTGCAGTCTCTATGCTTGCGGTCTCTTCCGATTGATGCAGACTTCTGATTCCCATCGCTCTTCCAATGGGGGTGTCGCTCCAACCTCTTCACCACTCCTCCGTCTACTCCTATCGGACGATGGTAACTCTGTACTATTGCTTTCTCTCCAATTCCTCATCCTTCAAGCAGCACTGTCTATCACCTAATCTGTGTCTTCTCTTTCTTCCTACTTTGGCTTGTCACCCTTGTGATCCCCAAATGTCTTACTCTTCTACCATTGATGTCTTAACTCTTTTTTCTGCTAGCATTTCTTCTCCGCATCTAGGACTTCTCTCCATCAATGCTGCCTCTTTGATCCCCTTCAAGTTCTCCAAAGATGGTCACTACGCATCCTAGTGGGCTCAATTCTCTAACATTTTATTTGGATATGATTTATTAAATTATGTTGATGGCTCTCTTAGTTGTCCACCAACGATGATTCACGTTTCAGGCGAACCTAGCCCAGTTCCCAATTTAGCCCATAAACTTTGGTTACATCAGGATCGACTAATTCTCCAAGCAATTCAAGCCTCTATCGCTGGATCCATTGCCTCGCTTATGTCCTCCTGTACTATTACCGTGGAAGCTTGGATCAAGTTACAAACTACTTTGGTGAATCGCTCACGGACATGTATGTTTGGACTACTCTCTAGTCTTATGACCTTCAAACAGGAGAAAAGTGATGTTATCGATTACTTATAATATATTAAAATAATTATCGATGACATAACTTTGATAGATCATTCCCTAATTAATGAAGAAGTACTTGATCACACGTTTAATGGACTGAATCCCGAGTTTAAATTATTATTACATTGTCAAAGCATATTTGTTGTTGTCTCATATTTTTCATCCTCGTATGTTTCAACTTTAAATGTTAAAAGTTTTTATTTTTAAAATATGTTAATGATTTTAGCACTCCTTGTACTCCACGAATAGTATGTGGGTGAAAAGGTTAACTTTTTTTTTTTGAATTTGTCTTGCAAGTTGCAAACATGGAAGAATATTTCTAGGTGGCCAACTATGATGAGAGAGTGAAAGAGATGGAGACCTCCACTAACGGATGGTCTTCCACAAGTAAAACCAGCATTTATCACAATAAATCCACCACCTTATTGGATGTATTATCACGTATAATCAATCTTGTGTTGGCCCCTAGATAAGTAGCAAGAGTAAGTCCAATTTATTTGCTTCAAAGAAGTCCTCGAATGGTCTTTTGAAAAAGAATGACATACATGAGCCAAACTATTATATGTCCTCCATCTTAAGCAATTATCACTTAAATCATTAAATGTGCTCGTTGAATAAGGCCCCACTAATAAGAACATTCAAAAATATCTCTCTCCAGATATGCTTCCACTGTTAGCACTTTGTATCTGTGGTTGCATTTCCTGTTCCATGAAAGACTTCTATTTTGTGTTTCTGCCATTTTAAAAGAAAATTAATTTTGAGACACAAAGAGACCCCTCATAAAACTATTTTTGATGAATTCAAGGGAAGTCATGTATGATTTTTTATTTTTTTTTTGCAAGATCCATAATAATGAATGCTTAGCTTTTATAAATTATTGATTCCTTTTAATCTTGCATTGATCGAAATCCATTCATGTATGTCTACGATTATAGAGATTGAAGAGTTACAAATCCAGTAGATGTTACTGAGACTCGGGACCTTTCTTTGGCTGGAGAAAGATATTGGGAAGAAGAAAATATCTACTTTTGATATATTGCTTTTAGTGTCAAAGCTTGATTACATGTTAACCAAAAGAATGAGGATTACAACTCCATTATTTCTCTAAAAAGAAAAATAATAATTATTAATTAAAATTAAGAGGAGAAAGTTTTGGGAAAATCTAAAATGTTTTCTCTTCTGTAAACGTATGCTTAGTGTTGTGTCTTTGTTTACAGTACCACTACTTAGTTCCGCCTTCTTCCTCCTCTTCTTAAAACTGTTGCTGCAGCCACACGTCTTCAACAGTCCACAAGTTGTCTCCCCACAAGCCTTGATCGAAGTCCGGAAACTCCAGGTCAGCATACCCGTCCGGGATCGGCAGGAGTTCACCGGGCTGGCTCACGTCAGCGCTGTTATCCTCACCTCCCTGCGTGCCGCCGGCTGCGAAGCCGTCGGAGACCGCAGGCGGTGAGGATTGAGTCCCGAGCGAGTCCAGCGACGACGACCCGACCGTGCTTGAGTTCTCCGGCTGACCGCTGGTCACCGGCACCGCCACATTCTCGTACGCGGGGGCCGTGACGCCGCCGGAGGCCGCGCGGATCCTCTCGACGAGGTGGGGTATCCACAGGTATCTCACGACGTCCTTGAACTGCTTGCTGTTGACGTCGCACTTGAGTTGCTTCGCGTGCTTCTGCACCCTCGTCCTCCAGTAGTTCTTGATCTCGTTGTCCGTCCTCCCCGGCAAGTGTTGCGCTATCTTGGACCACCTGCGCCGGAGTCCACCGACCGTCATGCTCGACTCTAGCTAAGACGGGAGAAAGGGTTGGGATATGGGGCGGGGGGCGGGGCGGCGCGCGTGTGGGAGGTGGGGGGAGTGGGGGTGGGGTTACCGGGGAGATGGCTTACCGGTTTCCCCAACGGCAGTGGAGCTCCAGGATGAGGAGCTGCTCCTCCGGAGTGATGTTGCCGCGCCGGACGTCGGGCCGAAGGTAGTTAAGCCATCGGAGCCGGCAGCTCTTTCCAGTTCTTTTCAGTCCTGTCCGATTTCAGGGAGGAAGATAAGGATGCATGTCCCTTGTTGCTACGTACGACTGATTCTGTAGGAATTAGCTGAGAAGAATCAGTAGGAAGTGACCTCAAATCAGTACCTGCGCAACGAGCCAGAGAATTCCATCGCCCCTCGCCATGAACAGCAATATAATTCACCAGAATAAGGTCCTCATCCACAGTCCAAGGCCCTCTTCGCAAGTCCACCTCCTCCTCACCACCACAACTCTTCCCATGGAACTCCATCGACTCGCAAGTCCACCTCCTCCTCACCACCACCACTATCCTGAAACTGTCTTCCGAAGGCTGCAACTGCAGGGGATGGGTATGGAATCGTTTGGCAGCAGTGTGGAGCGCTTATATAGAGGGGAGTGTCAAAGCCGCAAGGGGATGAGGACGATCTCTTTAAAGCCTAAAGTGGTGGCTTTTGATACAAACCGAACAGCGTACGATGCCCTTTGAAGTTTGACTTCTCCGTCTCGCTCGCTCTTCTTCCGTCATCATTTTTAACCGTGACACGGGACAGCAGCAAAGGCGCGGAGACATGCCGAAGGTTAGAGTGGCTGATTTCTCACTTGAACAAGCAGCAGGGAAGTTCGATTTCCACACTGGAAGCTGAGAAAAATGTGGGGGATTACAAGCGATACATCAAGTTGAAACCAAGTGAATTAATGGTTCAAAGTAGGACCTCCTCGGCTTAGCTTGCGGTGATCTGTACATTACATGGGGTTGACGTCGTTGAATGAACTAATTCTCATCTTGATGCCACCAAGACAGCCAGCAGCTATCGAGAGTGGCAAGACGGAATGTGATGCACATCCAAGATTGATGTCATGCAAAAGACAGATCCGGAGACCTCTCAAGTCCAACCGCGGCGTTGATGTCATGCAAGTAATGTTTGATGAAGAGCGACCGGGAGAACATTGGTTCATCCAACAAAACCATTGATTTCTTAATGTCAACAGTGCCTTCATCTTTGTCTTCTACTTGGTTTCCAAGACTTGCTCTTAACTACATCATCATGTTTCACGTGGGAACTCTAAGCGCATCGTTAGGGAGCATCATTTCTTCTGTGTCAGTCTTCGTTTGCTTCATGCTGCTATCAAAGGTTCAGGCGGAACTTCTAAGCATTTCCTCTCTGAAGAATATTAAGCTATCAAACTTAAACATTTGCAATTTTTACTCGACTATATCGAGAACCATCATCGAGTTCATAGCTAAATCGAGCCACTGTCAGCAAAAACGAGGGTCGATGTGCTGCAAAACTGCGCTCATCTTCACAAAAGGGATGTTAATAGGGTGTGATAATACACGTTTAAGGATGTCTAATGAATGATTAGATGGCGCTGGTAACATCAGCCAAGAATCCTAAGGCTGGTCGTGAAGTACGCAAGGCATTTCCGCGAACAGCCACCAAATGGTCTTGGCAGCAAGCAAGGCATTTCCACAAACAAGCAAACGACTATGTAAAAATTGACCCATTGATTTGATGAAAGTGAACCGCTGATAAAAATATCGAATTCGAAATAGTAAATTTATATTGTCTTTATAAAATAAATCAATTCTCCTCCCACATCGGATGTGACATTGAGCCGAGATATCATGTTACCCGAGGATCAAGGCACATTGTGTTCCGAACAAATGGTTGAGACTTGGACCTTATTTTTGTTTACAAGATTGTGTCACACAAAATAATTTACTACTGAGATAAACGTTTCTGCAACTTATGAATGCAAGAAAAGGGCAAGAAATATGAGAAGAGCAACATTACTTTTCTCAGAAAGCCACTGATGAAAATGGACCAAATCTGAGGCATAACTTAGTTTCAACTATCAAAAAGAAAAACTATATAAAAGGGAAAGAATTATGTGAAGCACATATAATTGTTAGCCAAAAACCATTGATGAAAATAGATTTTTTGAGTCACCATGATGTAAATCTTTGTTGCTACAGTAGCCCTTGATGAGTAGCTCGGTTGCTGGGAGAGACAGCAGACTGTTGTACACCCACTGTACGAAAACAATGACCAACAAAACATCCTGATCCTGTGTCCCCCCAAGTTTGCATTTTTACTGTAAACAAACAACAAAAGTTGGTACCTTCTGCTTTCAATCTAATCAAGCTTATCAAGCTGTGTTTGGTGTGTAATTTTGTCCTATCATGAAAGCTAAAGTGTTTTTTTTTTTTTTTTGCAAGTCACGGAACCTGACTTCTTCCTGTTTCTTCCTTCAGGAAGCTATGTGATCAAGTCAGTATATGGTTTATTCATTATGAGACAATAACATACTATTCATTATGACACTTATTAGACATTGTTCATTGTAACACATCCTAGAAATAAGTTTCAATCATGCAAAAAGAGTTTTTATTGACACATGGCAAGATATTCTCTAGTTTGACCTTGTCAACAATGTGCATCTATTGATTTACATTAAATAAATGATCTTAATGTTTGACACATCTGTTTCAGGCATCCTTGTCAACAATGTACATCTGTTTGAGTACCTTATGAGAAACCAATTGAATTGTGTTCTTCCCGTTTTAGCCAAAGAGAACCCATGCAACATTTAATTTGTTGATTCCAAACCAAGACTTTTGATTGGATCAAGGCCCCCCTATGGAACCATATAATATGCCAAAGAAGTAGAAGTTAATTAACCCCTTGACTCAAATAGAAATTTAACATGGTACGAGTGGCATGAGGCATGGCGACAATTAACCATACTTTGTCTCATTCAATTTATTTTATGGATGTTTTGAGTGTTGTCTCAATTAGATGAACCGTCTTTGACCAAAACATCTATATGCCTGTGTGGATGATAGTTACTTAGTTTTCTTTTCCTTTTAATCTTTTGACCTTCAAAAGCATATGACTACACACTAATGGATTTCTTGTTAATTGGGTTGGCCATTAGGTCCCACTTGGGCATAAGAAACTCGGTGATGATGAGGATTGTTAGATCTAAATCCAAAAACAATGATGCTAATCTAATTATTTTGACTATTATATATTTGTGAAAATAAAGAAATAGTTAGCACATAATGCTTTTAAGTCAACAAGTTGGAATTTACAATGGAATCTAATTGTGCATATCATTTATGATCTAATCTTATATCTTTTGATGTATTTTTTTCTTTATTTTTATTTCAATGTCACTCTTGATGAGTCCTTTAGGCTTCCCACATTCATATAATTATTGAAAATTAACTTTAGCTTACATGAGATTGAATACCAATACAACCTGCTTAGGTTACTTAATATATACTAAGGGTTAAATACAATATACATAACTTAATATGAGGCTATTATAATTTTTTTTTAATTTTCATTCTCTTAACATCTCTTTCCCTTATTCATAACCAATAAGAGTAGTCATCTTTCCCTTATCTTCACCTAAGCCAAATTATTATTAACCTATTCCATGGAACTCACTTGGGGCTTACTGTTTCTTTTTCTAAACATTTTTCTTTTATAAATCTTTTTCTTTATCTAAATATTTTTCTTTTTTTAAATTCTTGCTCATACTTTTGATAACTCACTCACCAATAATATATTGAGAAGTTAAGTTAGTTGATGAGTTTTGTCCAAAAGCTTAAGCTGATAAATTGTGACTCAAACCATTCAACTCTTTAATTTTTTTTTTTTTTGTGGTAATATGGGATTTATCTCACACGCATAAGATATAATATCAACAATAATAAAACCTATATGGAACTCCAAATCACATACCTAGTTTGTCCAAAGTTAGCAAAGGAACTTTCAATCAAATCCAAAGCCTTCTAAGTAGCTTGCATGGAGGATGCTAAACCAGGGCTTGGATTTCCAGAGGTATGAAAAGGGCAATTAAAAGAAAGAAAACGATGTTGGAAGGCGATCTACTGCTTTTTGATATCCAATTAAATTTCACCATGTGCCATGAGTAGGTAATTTGATGTAAGCAGTAGGAGGAGATGAAGTGGAGCTCAATTGCATCTTATCCTTCTTGTCTGCCTCAGCAGCTCCCTAAGACCTGAGTTCAGTTTCGGATTCTGGAAATTTTCAAAATCATAAAAAATCAAAATCAAAATCAAATCGTATAAGATTGATTGTACCCTTTTTGGTTCCGATTTCCTGTTCAAACGATTAATGTTTTTTTATTTTTAACTTTAAAATAATATATATATATATATATTTAAATCATTTATTGTATCCAAACCACAGTTTCGATTCTCAAACATAGAAACATATAGAATTGGTCAGGTTCGATTTCTGGTTCCGATTTGATTTAGAACAAAGAACGAGACTATGTCTATTAACCCTCACTTAGGACATAGAAGAAAAATGGTAAAATCACAAATTAAATTAAGAAATAAAGAAGATGCATTCCTATACCTTTTAAATTGATCTTTATATATGGTTCTTTTTTATTATTTGTACACCCTACGAGTTTATACAACTACAGGATAGTTCGGTGACCGAGGCCTCCTCCTGATTGTGAAATGCTTTGAGATAAAAAACTATGGAAAGCAGAAACAAAAAATAAGGAGGAAAGGGTGCAGTTTGGACAAATGTTTTTCGAGTTTTATTTTATATTTTTAGAGCCGTGGCATTTGATTTGGTTTTTTTTACAAAAAACTTGTTTTGATGTAAGATAAATTATTAGAAGTTTTCAAGCCTTTCAATTACAGGATCAACCTTTCCTAAGTAGATTTTAGTTTATGTTTCAAGCTCTCAATATTTGATAATGGATCTATCTATATAGTATTAAATAAATATCTTAGGTGTAAAAATTTATGATGAGATTTTTAATCATCAGCAGTTTGGAATTAAGTCTGGTAGAGGACCATCAGACTAATACTTTATGTATAAATTATCTTTAGCTAGATAAATTTATCCAATTAAGTCTCACACTAACCTTAATAATAAATTCAAGTAATACCAACATCAAGTAAATGTTTTATTATAAATTTATTAAATGAGATGATATACTATGGTATAGGACAAGAGGGAGAATATTTTTTTATAATAGGGACACAAAAAAATAGTGAAATAAAATATAGTAACTTCAAAATAATAATTATAAAAAAACAAGATGATAAGTATCAGATTCCTTCTGGTTCGAAGAGAACTCTTAGGATAAATGCCTTCACCTCCGTAGGTGTCATATCATATCATCGGAAAACAAATGTGGCCACACACTGTTCATACTGGAGATGAAAACAAAAACTCATTTCATCGATCCATTTCTGATTAATTTTTATTACAATATTTTTACCCCTTTTTATAGGCTAGGTAAGTACAAGAAAAGAAAAAATAAAAAAAAAAACTTATATTGAATCAAATCAAATATATGATGTGATTTTTCTTCGAAGAAGATAATATTCTTGATTGATATGCTTCATCCTCCTAGTAGAGAACAATCTTCCATCAAAATTTGGAATCTTCAATCATAATCATAAATTTAATTTTTTTATTTTTTTTCATATTTTGTTTCTTCCTTGAGGAAGATGTTACCATGTAGCAACTTATTGTATTGAAAATAACCTCTAAACTAATTAAATTTATTTAACTAAGAGATAAAATAAAATTAGTTTAATGTCATATATGCAGTAACTGAATTCATATAATTGAGATATGTATTGGTCTTGATGATAGAATATTTTATCTAAATCAAAAGCTCTGATATGATACCAATGTGATATAGGATGGGAACGATATAATATATATATTTTTTATAATAGAGGAACATAAAAGAGAATAATAGATTACAGTAACTAAAAGACTAGGAAAATAAAGTGATAGCTACTTGTTTGGCTCAAGGAGAACACTTTGAGGATGAAGGCTTTATACTTTTGTATGTGGATGATGGAATAATGCTATCGAAAAATAAATATCACTTAACACCACTCACACTTAAGGTGAGAAAAAGAGCTCATTTCATTGATCGATTTTTGATTGATTTGCATTATAATATTCTTGCTCCTGTTTATCGATTAAGTACAAGAAAAGAAAAGAAAAAAGTAAAAGTAAAAAAAAATTACAATTGAATAAAATTAAATATATGATTTGATCTTCGTCCCAAGAAGATAATAATCTTGATTGATATGCTTCCATCTTCTAGAAATCAATCTTTACAAAAATCTTCCATTAGGATTTGGAATCTTCAATCACAATCACAATTTAATTTTTTTTTCACATTTTCTTCTTCTAAACTAGAAATTAGATCAAAATTATTTACTGTGTTACCATGTGATAACTTATGATATGCAAAATAATATCTAAACTAATCATATTTATTTAGCTAAAGAGATAAATAAGATTGATTCTGCATCATATGCTTTCATTGTGTAGGAACTTGCCTCGAGTTCATATTAATGAGATATGGATTGATCTTGATGATAGAACATATTGGCTATACCAAGAGCTCTTATACTAATATGATATAGGACGAAAGTGATAGATTTTTTTTTTATATATAATAGAGGAACATAAAAGATAGTAATTAAAAGATAATAGGAAAACAAAGTGATAACCAGTAGACTCGCTCTAGCTCAAGGACAATACTCTCACGAGAACACCTCCGTATGTCTCACATATGGACAATGAAATCATACTATCAAAAAAATTATAATTAAATCAAATCAAATATATGATTTAATATTCCATTCAAAGAAGATAATATTCTTAATTGATATGCTTCCATCCTCCTATAGATCAATCTTCACAAAATCTTCCATAAATCTTCAATCATAAATTTTTTAAATTATTTATATAATTTCTTCTTCATTGAGTAAACTAGGAAGCTGGATTCGACTTATTTAATATGTCACCATAGCAACTTATGATATGCAAAATAACCTTTAAACTAATTATATCTATTTAAATATGAGATGAATAAAATTGGTTTCGTGTCATATAGTTTCACTGTATAGAAACTCACCTCGAGTTCATATAATTGAGATATAGATTAACCTTGATGACAGAATATCTTGGCTAAACCAAGATCATGATGCCAATCTGATATAAGACGAGAGCTATAGAATATTTATTTTAATTTAGAAACATAAAAGAGAGAAATAGAAGATAGTAATTAAAAGATAATAGGAAAACAAAGTGATAACTGTTAGACTAGCTTTAGCTCAGAAGAACACTCCAAGGATGAAGACCTCCAATCGTCTACGATGGAATCATGTCATTGGAAAATAAATATGGCCTCACATTGTGGGAAATTAACTCATTTCATTAATCTATTTTTAATTGATTTGCATTACAATATTCTTGCTCCTTTTTATAGACTAAGTATAAGAAAAGAAAAAAAAAATAAAAGTAAACAATTTACAATTAAACTAAATCAAATATATGATTTAATCTTTTGTTCGAAGAATCTAATATTTTAAATTGATATGCTTCCAATCTTCTATTAGGATTTGGGATCTTCAATCATAATTTTCATAATTTGATTTTTTAATTATTTTTATATTTTCTTCTTTCCTAAGTAAAATAAGAAACTAGATTACAATTATCCAATAAATTATCATTAGAATTCCTAATGCAAATTAGATTCGAATTAAAATGGGCTGGGCAACTCACTCGAAGGCAACCACTGTCATAAGATGATAACACTTTATTCGTTATAAAAATATTTTAAATTTTCAAGAACAGGCAAGTCTTTATAGTTATAATGATGAAAAAGAACAAAGTTCCTTACTTAT
Source organism: Ensete glaucum (assembly GCA_021527575.1). Taxonomy (NCBI): domain Eukaryota; kingdom Viridiplantae; phylum Streptophyta; class Magnoliopsida; order Zingiberales; family Musaceae; genus Ensete; species Ensete glaucum. The sequence goes on from CM038555.1 coordinate 36,913,273, forward strand.
TTTATGATATTATCGACATATTTTATGTTTTAATGTAATATATAATTATATTGTATTTTTTAAAATATTAAACTTGTTTTCCAATTATTCGATCCATCGGTTCAATAAATGACCCAGTGAACCTGTGATTTGACTAGATAAATATCCGGTTCGATTCTAATAAATATGAACTTATTATGCAAGTTTTACATAATAAGCTTAGTTTACCGATGTGACTGTACAATGAGTAGGAACAGGTGATGAACCATTGACGTTTCCCTCTTCCATCATCCTTCTTCTTAAGTTAATGGAGGAGAAGCAAAGCCACAAAGTTATGGAGTAGCAAGTCTGCCTCCCCTTCCCCACTTCAGAGTCTTTATCCACCGTCTTAATGAAAGAGGAGGGTTGATCACCTGCGATGGTCTCCCTCCACCCAACCAGGCGGCGCACGGCGATCGATGAGAAGTACTTGCATGAGAATGACGTCCAACATATTCGTCACATCTCATGATTGCTCTGCACTCCCAAGTCTTCCTTCAGATGGCCATCTCTTCCTTCCTCCTCTTCCCCATGAGCTGTGAGTCCTTTGGAACTGTCCAAGTGCATGAAGTCGATGGAATGTAGACGGCCACAACAACTCTACACTCAGTGGATTTCTCCTTCGGTTCCAGAAAGAAAGGTGGAGTTCAGACTTGAGTGATTCACGAGCAATGATGATGATGAGGAGGACGGATGATCTCAAGTGTCAAATGTAGCGTTAGTGGAGCGAAGATGGTGATGTGTCGCAGTAGAATTCAAACAAGTTAGTGAGTAGAGACCGAGGGTGGGAAGCTTCCAGGAACTGTACTCTTAGGTGCAATGCCATTGATCGTGATCCAAGTGAACTTTATGTGGCATGGTACCTACCATGCCTTAGATTTCTTTCCTAATCTGGCCCCCTGCAGATGCCATTGTCAAAGCTCAAGTTGCTGCGGTTGATGTCGAGGGCATACTTGTTCATACCAAGCGTTTATCCATCGTCCTTATGATTTTTGTGAGATGAGACAGTGGTATTTAGTCCATCCATTATGGCCTTAGCAGTCTTCAAAGGGCAGCTAAAGTGCTCAAGTTGTGCTTGATATGAAGAATATGGATAGATGTGAGTTAGTGAGGTCTACTGTGGCTTATTCCTGGAGAGGGTATAACAGAAAGATATGAACAAGCTTTTCTTTAGATTGTGTTCACTTTCATGGCATCTTGCTAACTGGATCAGCTACAAGTATCAAGGGAAGGATTTTGTTTCATGTCCTCCTCAAGATCTACACAGATGTTACAGTTTCCAATTTTGCCATTAATCCTTCTTGCTTTTGTACAGGATGTGTACTGAAATCTAAATATGGTTAGTAGGAAGCTCTCCGGTGGAGAATGGAAGGGTTCCTGTCTCTCTCAAGAACAGTGGGAGGATTAGAAATGGAAGAAATGTAGCATGGTTGACTATAAGCAACAAAGAAGGTCAATGAAAAAGTACCAGAAAAGTGGAGTTCAGAAAAATAAAAGTAGTGTTGACTTTTGAGCTTGTGTTGGAGAAAAGAGCATCTTGTATTCTGATGATGTTGTCAATTCCACAGCTTACTTAAGTTAGACATGAATGACAGAGACACACAAATTTGTGGATAAGTTTCAGGCAAATAGTAAGCTAGTCATGTTCAGTTTATCCGAAGTGCTGTATGGTTACAGGAAGCACAGCTCAAGTTGGCTTTTGGTGCCATGGATATAGAGAGGCACACTGTCACTGGAACCTGAAGATACACAGGTGAAGAACTTTTTCTGTAGATTGCCTTAATGTAGTAATTTTGGAGTAAGTGGTCAGCTGCGGGTGCCATACCACTACAAAGACTGCGACATGTCTATTTGGATAGTATCGGGCTTTGCCAACTAGCTTTTAGATAGGACTAGTATTATGATCCTGTTGCAGGAAATGCCACTTTTGGGGTTACTACGGTTGGTGAAAATATATATGCAGAAAGCCAACAGTGATGAGGGAGCCAAGTGAGTTCAAAAGAATGGATAAAACTAGAAACACAACCTTGTATTTATAGATTTTATATTTGGCTGAGAAGAGGGAAGAAAGAGTTTGACTACTACTTTGCATCGACGTTGGTGCATGAAGATAGATAGTAGTTTGACTAGACAAAACCTTGCATAAAACACACCTGATGTCTTTTTCCTTATTTATTATCATTTAAAAATCACACACTAGATGCAAATATGGACTTTGGACATCATTGATGGCCTTGAGATGTTGCACTTGACATGGACCAAACATCATCCCTTGAACCCAAAAAATTATTGGCTCCCCATGAATAATAAATACTCTTTTGAGTCCTTCAATTGTAACTATTAATGTGCAGAAATTCGATCCTAACAAGTGGTCTCAGTAGATTGAAGAAACCGAAAAACCAACTAGGTCTCATATTAGTATGGAAGTTTCCTTGGTCTATGTTGTACCACAAAGAAGTGAATGAATCACAAGTAATTTATGTCTAACAGAAATTATATAACTGGAGGGAAAAGAAAAGAAAACTATAGCTAAATTATATAAAAATGGACCAATTACTTAAGCTAATCATTTTGAAGCAGGTGACAGATTAGTGGAACTAATTGATCAAATAGCTTTAACATACTCCACAAAATTTCTCTTGAAATCCCACAATGGCAAATTTAAGATGAACAGAATGTAAGGAACAAGATGTCACTGTTGCTCAAATAAATATAGCAATTAATCACTACAGGAACCTCCAAGATTTACAATGCATTCTGGTTATTGAATTCTTCCTTAAGGCGGTTAAAGATTTTGTTTTACTTTCTAAAGCAACACAAAAACATTGGGACATTTTAAGCAAGAAACATGAGATGGAATAACTTGTACATAGCTGGCTAAATTGGCCCAAGCATTCATATTTACATTGCAGTTTCATGTTTAAATTAGACTCGACTTTCACCAATATACAATGATCTCTTTGTAATATGAACTTCATTTGTAGGTTCACAACTGAAGTATCTGCGTAAAAATACTTGATCAAACTTGGATAAGAAGCATCAAGAAGTCGCTGCAAAACTGAATGAAACTAGAAGGATGGTCGAAAACTGATGAAGTGGAATCCTTGGGATTACCAACTTGGATAAGAGGTTGTACACAAGTCAGGGACTGCGGTTGGCAGGTGCAACAGAAACCTGTTCTCACCATACTGTGACAAAAGAATGAATTCATTGGAAAACTGTTCTCAGGACCTCACTTCGTATTCTCCAGCTTGAGTGAGGGCTCGGAAACCTTTATAAGGTTGGCTCGGTGCATTTTTGATATCCAATCTATGTATTTGCAAGCCTGAGAGTGCAACCCCCATAATCTTGAATCCAACTTGGAAAACAGGGAAAACATGCAATCTGTCCAGACCTTTCTCAAGAACTAAATTTCCTGACAGGGATGGGGATTTGTCTTTGGGTATTTGTCCAATTGACCAACTGCATGTCTGCAAAACAAAAAAAATAAAATAAAATAAGCCCAGAGAACAGAGCCAAGATATAGACACATTTAAATTATCAGGTGCACTAATTAGAAATTTTATTGATGACCAATGTCATGCCGGTTTTCCTTTCTGCTCTTAAATAAAAGCTCAACAATAAACAAGAGAGCCCACCTAATTATCAAATATATTGGTCTGTGAGGGTCACTAACTAACCTTGTTAGCCAGAATGTTAACTGTACCATGGTTTGAGGTTAAGTTTGCTGATGCAACACAAAATGGTAGCTGAAATTGTACTGTTATAGAGTCGATTGTCTTTCCAGGATCTTTGCGTACTCCGACCAAAACATTAATATGGCAATTCCCAGTATCAGAAGTCAACTGTGGCTTCACATAGATTGGTGTGCTCTTCAGCTTTTTAACCCTGTTCAGTGACATAAACCACCAGAACTGATATAAGTAGGAAGCCAAGTGAAAAGGTACGTAGAAAGAGAAATGCATAAAAAGACAATCTCCAGAAAACAAAAAATAAAACCTGTAACTCATAAGCTTAAATTCCCCATCAGGAGGCACAAAAGAAAGGATTTTATCTGATTCCCAAGGCCGAAAGCGAACACATGGATGGAATCTCATGTCATTTAAGATTGAAGGGTTTGAAAATGACAAAGTCAAATCAGGAAGACCCGGGAGATGAGAATCTACTTGAACTTCACCATATATCTCGCATTTCACCAAGGCACCATCTCTGAAATTGAAGTAGTTAATTTTATGAAACCAAAACAAAGTTGAGGGAAACTAGTTAAAGGCAGCCTAACTATGATTTTCTGGAACGGCATATCAACTGCATGGTAGCTGGGTACTGATAAAATATAAATGAGTACAGGATATCAGTGTGGTTCTGTCAAGCAGCTATGAGTGCATCAATTGTGCAGATTAATATAATTATGTCATGGATATCTAGATTTTAAGAGCACTGCAGGAGAAAAAACAAACAGTGTAGTGACTTTGCCTATAGTCTTGATGAACACTCAATAAGAGTTAATAATCATATTGTAAATTGTGATCAGACTTGACTTTTAAAACATTGCCTAAAAGCATATTATACATAATTAAGCAAAACCTGCATTTCAAAATATGCAGACAGTCAACTTTTAACTCAGATGGCAACCTCTCAATTTCTACTCGTCTGTCACATATATATGGTAACCTTACAAGATAATCCATTTCCCCCCTGCTTTTGTTTATATTAATTTGAAGGAATAGAGACTGAATTTTACACAACATTTTCACATAAAAGTAGAAACAAAAGGTCTTTTGACCAAGGTTTGCAATTTCGACCTGTATCGCCCAGTACGGGTGGTACATACCGGTCCGTCAGGTTGCCAGTACACGGACCACCCGCTACCGGGCAGTTCTATCAAAAATCGACCATCGATGGCCGATTGAGGGAGAAATCAACCGCCGACGGTCGATTGAGGGAGAAATCGACCGTCGATGGTCGATTGAGCGAGAAAAAGGGAAGAAGAAGAAGAGGAAAAGAAGAAAAAAAAAGAAAAGAGAAGAACCTCGCCCGTGCATTGTCGCTGCCCGCGGGTCGTGGGCACTTTTTCTCCCACGCAGGAAGAAAGATCGAGGCGACGTCACCCCTTTTCTCTTTTTTTTAATATTTTAATATATTAATATTATATTATATAAATATTATATTATAAAAAATATATTATATTTTAATATACCGAGTGGTATGCACTGTACATACTGCCCAGTACCAGTACCAGTACCATACCAGTACCAAGATGAACTCGGTACACCGGTACGGACCGGTAAGTCAAACCTTGCTTTTGACAACAACCATGACAAGAATAACAAGCTGTAAGGTCCAGACTATCTGATTTTGGCTGCACATTTTCTTAGATACTCCTCTCCAGTCTCCCACATTAGCATCAGGACTTCAAGTTCAGAGTTACGTTAGGTATGTCACTCATGGAAGTTATATACTTAATTACTGATCACCTATACCTAATAACTCACAAATATAAGTTAAAGAGTTCATATCACATGAAGAGAACATTCCCCTTAAACACAAGTTGCACATGTCCTCTGACTAGGAGAAAGCAAATAATTGGGTTCCTGAAGAAAACAAAAGAAATTACTGTTGGTTAAGCTGAATGCAACAGCTGGACACAACATAATTGAAATAAATGGTCAAGAAAAAAAAACTAAAAGTTTTCTTAACCTTGAAACAGTATTCATCAATAAGAAAGACTGAAGAAAATATTTGTCATAAAGAGAACTAACTGTTAGAACCCTTGCGGATTCTAAGCTTAGGATGATCTCTATAGGGGATTGGCCTCCTTGAAACTCTATAGGGGTTCCTCTCTCGGTTTTCTGCACAAAGGCTGAAAAATAATTGATCTATTGATGATTAAAAGTGGCTGAATACATGGCTATTTATAGGGCTTCTAAACCCTTACTCCTAATATGATTCCTACTTAAAGACTCCTACTTCTAACAACTTCAACTCTAACTCTAAAACAACTCCTAGCTAAGGGTGGCCGGCGGCTAAGACTCATAATCCTTCTCCTCTTCTAACCCTAACCCTCCGGCCCCTTTAACTATAGTAGGGGGCAGCTACCTAGGGTTTACATGTGGCCAACTCCTAACTCAATCCTTAAACCTAGCCGACTCCTTTAACTATAGTAGGGGGCGGCTAGCTAGGATTTTACATGTGTGCTTCCCCTATTAAATTTAAAATTAGGACTTAATTATCTAAAGTCCTAACAGACCCGCCCTCTTCAAATTAGTCTTGTCCTCAAGGCTGACGCTCCATGAAATCTGGGAATTTAATCTTCAAGTCTTCATAATTCTCCCAGGTGGCATCTTCTGTAGGTAAGTTTGCCATTGTAGTACCACCTCAGTAGTGGGTCACTGTCGTCGAGTCACGAGTCGTCGAGCAATGATGGCGCTCGACTAGATCTGGAGCTCTCCTTGGGCTATAATATCTAGCAGGTGGCTTTGGGTCGTCATGTTTTGACCCAACTTGGGCTTCAGGCACGACACATGAAAAACCGGATAGATCCGTGAGCTGGCGGGTAAATCCAATATGTATGCCACTGCTCTGATGCGCTCCATGATCTAGTATGGTCCATAGAACCGTGGTGAAAGCTTCATGGATGCTCCGGTCTGGACCGATGTTTGCTTGTACAGTTGGAGCCGAAGGAAGACCCAATCCCCCACCGAAAATTCTCTCTCGCTTTTGTGTTGATCGTACTACTATTTCATCCTTGCCCGTGCTGTCGAGAGATTATCTTTTAGTAGCTTCAGAATTTTATCCCCATCCCTAAGCTCCTTGTCTACCTGTTCTACTTTAGATGTATCCAGTACATATTTTGGGATTACAGGGGGTGGTCGGTCATACATAGCTTCATAAGGAGTACATTTTGTCGATGAATGATAAGTCGTGTTGTAACACCGCTAGGCTCAGGGAAGCCATTTTGTCCACTCTTTTGGCCGATCACTATGTGAAGCATCTAAGGTATGTCTCTAAGCACCTGTTCACCACTTCAGTTTGACCGTCGGTTTGTCAATGGTACGTCGTGCTCATCTTCAACTTAGTGCCCTGCAACTGAAATAATTCTATTCAAAATTTACTAGTGAAGACCCTAGACGATCACTTACAATAGATCTTGACATCCCATGCAATTTCACAATATTCTCCATAAAGATTTGAGCAATGCTAGAAGTGGTGTAGGGGTTGCGGACAGCACAAAAGTAAGCATACTTCGTAAGGCGATCAACCACAACTAGAATTGTACCTTTTCCTTGGGATGAGGGCAGCCCTTTGATAAAGTCTATCGATATATCGATCCATATCGAGTCCGGGATGGGAAGAGGTTGCACCTTTCAAGAGCTTGCCACTGTTTTGTCTTTATGTCATTAGTATACATCACACTACGCTACAAATTCAGCAATAATATTTTTCATCCCTCTCCAATAAAAATTTTACTTAATTCTCTTATAAGTTCTTAGAAATCCAGAGTGTCCCGCCGTTGGTGTGGAATGTATCTCTTGAAGGATAGTCTTTATGCAAGTAGAATCCGGCACAAGCATGATGCGTCCCTTATAACGTAAGTCCTTCGAATCCCAAGCAAGGTTTCACTTACCGGTCCGTACCAGTGTACCGACATATTGTCGTTACCGATACAAGACCCGTTTCGAGCGGTATATACAGTGCGTACCGCCCGATATTAAAATATAATATAATATATTTTTATAATATAATATTATATAATATAATATTAATATATTAAAATATTAAAAAAAAGAAGAAAAGGGGGCGACGTCGCCTCGATCTGTCTCCCCACGCAGGGAGACGCTCCGTCTCCTTGCGCGAGAGAAAAAGCGGCGGAGGCCGCGGCAAGGTATTCTTTCTTCCCCTCTTTTTTTTTCTTTTCCTCTTCTTCTTCCCTTTTTCTTCCTCAATCGACCGTCGACGGTCGATTTCTTCTTCAATTGGCCGTCGATGATCGATTTTTGACGGAACCGTCCGAGCGAGAGGTCAGTACAATCCGGTATCTGCATCTGCAAGCAGTCAGAAATGCAAACGTTGATCCCAACTATAATGAGTCACAAAGCTTGGTTCCTCCTCTAATTTTTTATGATCTTGCTAGTCTCTAGATAATATTTCCATTCCTTCCTAATGTCATCGAGGAAGTCGCTGGTTGGAAGGGATACGGCTGACAATTCAGCTTGCTCGGGTAGCCACGAAAGCGCATCTGCAACAACATTTTTTTCCCCTTTTTGTAAGTTATTAAGTAATCATACCCAAGAAGCTTTATTACCCATTTTTGTTGTTCGGGGGAGGATATCTTATGCTCCAAAAAATATTTGAGGCTCTTATGGTCGGTTTTGATTTGAAAGCGCCACCCGATCAAGTACGGTCTCCACTTTGTCACCGCGTGCACAATCGCGAGCATCTCCTTGTCATAGATAGTCAGTCATCTTTAGATGGGAAGGAGACAATGCCTTGCTGGTGTAAGCGAAGGGTCGACCATCTTGCATGAGGATAACATCAATCCCAAGTCAGGATGCATCGGCTTCAATGACGAAAGTTTTGTCGAAGTCAGGTAGCGCTAGTACGGGCGTTGATGTCATGGCTGCCTTAAGATCGTTGAAGGCAACGAAGGCTTTGTCCGACCATTAGAAAGCATCTTTTTTCAGCAAGGATGTGAGGGGTGCACTGATTTTTCTATAGTCTTTGACGAATTTGCAGTAGTAGCCCGTCGAATTGCATAGCGATTTTTTGTTTTTCGAGATCGGCCTGCTTTGCATTGCCTCGATTTTGAAAGGGTCCATCACCACACCTTCCTCCGATATGATGTGCCCAAGATACTCCACCTTCTGTTGAAGAAAGTTGCACTTCGATTTTTTGACAAAAAGAACGTTGCTCTCGAAGAATCGTCAAAACAAGTCGTAAGTGCTGAAAATGACTTTCAAGAGAAGGGCTATAAATAAGGATGTCGTCGAAGAAAACCAATACGAACCTACGAAGATAACTCCGAAAAATATCATGCATAAGGCTCTAGAAGGTGAAGGGAGTATTGGTGAGACCAAAAGGCATTACCAAAAATTTGTACTGGCTGTTGTGCATCCGAAAGGTGATTTTCGGTATGTCTTCTTCGCACACCCATATTTGATGATATCCGGATTGAAGGTCTAGCTTCGTGAAGATTCGTGCTCCCCTTAATTCATCAAGTAACTCATCCACCACTGGAATAGGGTATTTGTCTTTGACGGTTATGCCGTTGAGAGCTCGTTCCGTCCTTCTTTCGTACAAGGAGCACCGACAAAGAGTAAGGGTTGCAACTTGGCTGAATGACTCCTGTTTCAAGGATCTCCTTTACAATCTTCTTTATTTCATCTTTCTAGAGGTGAGGTTAGCGATATGGCCAAGTGTTCGCTGGTGGTTTGCCCAAAAGAATCGGAATACGATGATTATGATGGCAAGTAGGAGGCAGGCTTCACGGTTCGGCGAAAACCTCTGAAAATTTACGAAGCAAGTGGAGTAGGTTTGGATCTTCAATTTTTGTTGGCTCCCCCATAGATTGCTGTTGGATTTGCATCAGGAAGCCGCTGTTCACTTTGTGCAAAACTTTCTCCATTCACTGCGTGTAAATCGTCGTTACATCGCTCCGGCATTTCCCGCGCATAATCACATGTTTCCCCTTGTAAAATTTTATAACTAATTTTGAGAAATCCCAGGAAACATCACCTAATGTCGTCAGCATTCAAAGCCAAGCATGGCCTTATAATCGTCGAGCAGGAGGAGGAAGAAATATGTAATTATCTCCTAGTCCTGAAGAATCGTTTCACCGGCACCATGATCACACTTTAAAATTCATCTGTCAGTGACCTTAACATCAAACCTGCAATCCTTGATATGTAAGGTCATCCAAACAACCTTGTTGTTCATGAAGTTATTAGTTCTCTCGGGGTCAATGAGAACAGTGATTGGTTGTTGTTTAAGAAGTCCTCCCACTTTCATCATCTATGGGTTTGCGTAGCTAGCAAGAGTGTGCATCGTAAAATTGGTCGGTTGTTGTTCTTCCTCCGTGACCTCCTCCTCATGCTCCTGGACCTCCTTCATGTCTTCAATGGGCTGAATCAGTAGAAGGCATCCCTTTTTGCAGCAATGGAAACAGCTCCACGGCTCGTCGTCATGCCAACAAAGGCCCTTCGCTGATCTATCGCGAAGTTCTTCTCTCGTCAATTCTTTGGCAATGAAGGACGACTGGGAGCAGGGGGTACTGAAGGTTTATATGTTGTTGGCCTAGGAGTGGTTCTCATCCTCCGAGCGTCTTGGTTGAGTCGTTCCTCTTGGATTGCGATCGTAACGGTGCGAGGCTGCCGCGCTTTAACCTCCCCTTTAATTTCCGGCTTGAGTCCTTCGATGAATGTCCCTAATAATTGTTTGTCAGACAAATCACGAGAGAGGTAAGATAATTTCTCAAACCTGGCCTAGTATTCTTGGATCGTGGAGGTTTGTCAGATCTTTGCGAGTTGTCTGTCGATATTTTCGTACTCCGTCGGTCCAAAGCGGTTCAGCAACGCGTTATTGAATTATATCTACGTCGGGGTCCCATGGGTGTATTCAAGCCAATCGTACCATTGAATTGCATCTCCTTCGAGGTGGATGACAGCGATGTCCACCATGGAATCCTCCGATGTTCAGTAATAGCGGAAGTAATGTTCGACGCGCGAAATCCATCCTGTCGGGTCTCCTTCTTCCTATCGAGGGAAGTCCACCCTCATGCGTGGCTGTATCATGTCCGAGGGTTGTCCCTCCTTCTCTAAAGGCCTCTTTGAACTTTCTCCTTGTTAGAATTTTGTTGGACTCGGGTATCGTCCAATTCTGAATTCTGCGAATAAAGCGCCAAATTGTCCTCCAAGCGTGATTCAAGCCGTGATTTAAACACCTCCAACTTGGGCAGTGATCGAATCTTGAGATGTCATTGCGTATGCCTCCAGATCTGAGATATCTCTGTCTTTTTTCTGTTGACGGGTCAAGGACATAGGGTAATGGAAGGCTTGGTGGCAGCAAAAGATAAGATCGATGGTGGAGGGTTGTGGCCGCAATAGTTCGCTGTTTTGGGCAGCGGTTTTGGGTACTGTTAGGGTTATGAAAATAGGTCACGACGGCTGCGTATTAAGGCTAGATGGGTGCCCTAAAGACGACGTGGTTGGTGGCAGCAACATGGGTAGGGTTTAGTGGGTTGAGAGAAGAAGAAAGACAAAGGTATAGTAGCAGAATTTTTTGTCGAAAAAATTTCAGCAGCATAGACGTAATTTTTTCTAGTAGTTAGTAACAAGGATTCAAGTAAAACTCAAGGAGAATACGGTGATAAGGGAAAGGTAATGCCATCAAAAATTTCGTGGAAGATTATGGCAGTAAAAGATTCGCCAAGATTAAATATTACAAGACGATGCTAAGACAGATTTTACGTCTAAAGATCAGTAGTTTAGACGTAGAAGATCAGTAGTTTGTATCAATAATTTTTCGACAAAACCAAAAGGAAATCTGCTGTTAAAGAGTGGTATGCGGCTGAATTCTGCAGAGCAACTTTCATCGTAAAGATGGAGACTTTGCGACGAAGAGTTTATGCAACGAGATAGGAACAATTTTTTTGGGTTTTTAGATGAAGGATAACTAAATTGCAACAGTAATAAGGTAGAAAACCATAACCGGTTGCAATTTTCGGGGAGATCAAAAGATGATCTACGGTAGTGGAGATGACGACAGAATTCGACGACGATCCAAGCAATTGTGAGAATTGCTTGGGCGGTTGTGGAAGGACGATGGGCGGCTGTCGAAGGATAGCGAGACGCCAAGAACACTGCTCTGATACCAAGTGTTAGAACCCTTGCAGATTATAAGCTTAGGGTGATCTCTATAAGGGATCGGCCTCCTTAGAACTCTATAGGGGTTCCTCCCTCCTTGGTTTTCTACACAAAGGCTGAAAAATATTGATCTATTGATGATTAAAAGTGGCTGAATACATGATTATTTATAGAGCTTCTAAACCCTAACTCCTAATAGGATTCCTACTTAAAGACTCCTACTTCTAACAACTCCAAATCTAAAAAAACTCCTAGCTGGCCTCAACAAGGGGTGACCGGCGGCTAAGACTCCTAATCCTTCTCTTTTAACCCTAACCCTAGCCGGCCCCTTTAACTATAGTAGGGGGCGGCTAGCAAGGGTTTTACATGTGTGCTTCCCCCATTAAATTTAAAATTAGGACTTAATTATCTAGAGTCCTAACACTAACTCAGGTTGGTCAAGTGCATTTGAAAATGATAGCCAGGTTGAAAGCTCTAAGTCTAAAAAGTATAAACCATTAGAATAATAGTGCAATTCAAAATAAATATGTTCTTATAAATGAATGGTAATACAAAAATACAAATAAAAAAGAACTCGCAACAGAAAAGTAGGATGTATTACGACTGATGATAAGGGTAAATGTTCTCTTTCTACAATGGTCCAGATGATTTGGAAATGAAAAGCACATAAAGTTTAGGTGTTGCCAAGAGCTGGAGGGAATGCATATCATAATGTCCAACTTGGCAATCCCACACTCCCCCACCAAAAAATAATAATAATAGGGATATGCACATGAAAAAAATATATCATACAAATATTAGTAAGGTATACATCAAAACCAATTTGTTGAAAATCAATATGAAATATCTAACTGAAATATAAAAAAGGTAATAATGCAAAGGAGCATCTTGTATCTCATGAACACAATTTGTGTGGGTGTTGATACCAGTGTGCATTCGAGATAAGGTATACATCAAAACCAGTTTAAAATCAATATGAAATATCTAATTGAAATATAAACAAGATAATAATGCAAAAGAAGCATCTTTTATCTCATGAACACTATTGTGGGAATGTCGATACCAGTGTTCATTCGAGCATCAGAAAAAGCAAGATAAATAGAATGAACATGAGGAAACTAGCCTTGGAAATATTATAACTATAAAAAATTAATGTGTATGAGAAAATAGTAAAATAAATATACTAATTTTAACTTTATAAATAAAAAAATTAAAAGAAAATGTAGTACTTATAGTAGTCACTGGCTTGGGGAGACTCTCTATCTCCCTCCCCTTGTCTCTAATCAGAAGCATCAGCAGTGATGCAAGGGCCATATCAGTTCCCCTTCTCTATTGTCCTTCATCCCTCATCCCAGACACTTCCTCGTTTATGTGTCTATCATACTCGAACACAAGTTATGTGGGTGTACAGATGCATCATACATGCATCAAGGCATCAACACAAGGACAAGTCCTGGACAAAGCCTACCAGCTAACACCAAAAATTGCTGGCAGAACCCTAATTAATATATTACCTGAAAACAACCTACACGATACTCTAATTAGCTTAGCCTGAACTAATAATAATTGATGAAAAATGGATACATTAAAAGATAATATGACAATACTGAAGTAATAGTAACTGATTTTTCAGTTGTAAATATGAAATAGTAATCAATTCCAATTATTCAATGATAAATGTCTCAGGTGGAAATGTAAAGAAAGACCTGAGACCAAAGAATGCACTAATGACAAGTGAAACATAGGACCTATATATAGATGCCAAAAACACATGATATGAACAAATCCAATGAGATTTAAGTGAAAATTATTAGTAGCATATGTTGAAAGTCCAAGATATATGCATAAAAAAAATGATGCATAAGAGATGGATTCTGGAATAAAAACCTGCTAAAGACTGCATCTATCTCCTCAACAAGGTTAACATAAATTTCATTGCTTGCATGCTTCATGTTAGTTTTTCTCCAAGGAATACAAGATGCTGTGGCATCAGGAAGTCTGGTGCTGACATTGGAATTTTTACCAGTCACAACACTCAACATTTTGCTAACAATATTTGGCGGGGTTATCATCTCCCTCAAGATATTTGGTTCTGTTGTCAGTGGAAAACCATTGTCCATCATTTCATCCAAAAGCTGCAATAAGAGCAAATACCTTATTATTGAGCAAAACTATTCCTATTAGCAAATTCTGTTCAATCACAAGTTGCTGAACAGAAAGCAATCAATGTCATATATACTAAACTGCTCTATTATTTCTTTATATTCAGATTGCTACGAGCCCTCATAGAAGTTTAAAATCTTACAAGAGCTAAGTAAATAAGTCCAAATCAAGTAATTGTCAACAAAAATTATACTGCCCTCACAGCATAAGAAGACCCATTGAAAGCATTATTTGATGGTTAAAATCAAGGTTTTCCATACCGATCTGTACTGGTCCGCTAGGTTACCGATACGTGGACCGCCCAGTAGCGGGCGGTACCGCTAAAATCAACCGTCAGCGATCGATTTCGGCCGTCGGCGATCGATTAAGGGAGAAATCGACCGTCAACGGTCGATTGAGGGAGAAAAAGTGAAGAAGAAGAAGAAGAGGAAAAGAAGAATGAAGAAAGAAGAAGAAAGAGCAGAAGAAGAAAGAATACCCCACGCCGTCCTCGCCCGTGCACTGTTGCTGCCTGTGGGTCACTCGCGTGCCACCGCCACCCTCGCCCGCAATTTTTCTCCCGTGCGGAGAGAAAGATCGAGGTGACGTCGCCCTTTTTTTTCTTTTTATATTATATAATATTATAATATATTTTAATATACCGAGCAGTATGCACTGTGCATACCGTCGAGTATCGATACCGACAATATGTCGGTACACTGATACGAACCGGTAAGTAAAACCTTGGTTAAAATGTCTCCAAAGGTTGGGATGCAATGGTTTTTACCTCTTCATTACAATATCAAATTGAAAAAGAGTTCAATTAGGTTTCTTCTGTCACTTTGCCATTTAGTCTTGACAAGGACAAGTACTACTATCATTTTGGTAATGCTCCAGAAACATTCATCATTAATTAAATGAAATGATTCATGAAAAATCTTTGATTAAAGACAAAAGTTCATCTGAACTAACAGGTACTCAGCATACCTAAATTGGAAAATCAAAAATGATATAATGCTGCTTGATTGTAATGATCTACAAGAAAAATTGCAAGCTTGAGAAATTTGCAATATATCTATTTCTCATCATGAGATGAAGCAAATCATTCTCATCTTAGTAGCATGATTAAAACCATCCAGTGGGCAAGATAGACTTCACCAAGACCACGACTAAACAAGCACTAAAGTTTCTTTTCTTTCTCAAATTTTACTTTCAGAATATCCTTAGCTATATATCATATACATTCACCTGACCTTGATTACAATCTACATTCCCATGGTGCACATGTGCAAAAGCCTATTGGTAACATCATGTGCATATATACCTCAATATTGAGGATAATCCCAATAACATACTTAAAAGAATCTCATGAAAAATCTAATGTATGTGCACATTAGATTGCTTTTTTCTTGTAGTTTGAAAGAGATGAAAATACTATGTATTAAAAAAACACTGCTATTTATGCTTAACAACTACAAGCACTACTAATGAGACAACTGTAGATAAAAAGACAGAAAATGAGAAATTTATTCTCCTAACTTTGCCTTATTGGTATCGGAACCCACATAAGAAGCCCAGTTCTCGAGTTCATTAGAACTATTATTTTTTCAAAGAGCTTAAATCATTAAAATTACAGATTTGAAGCATTCCAGAGCTTCACTCTAAAAATAGAAGCTTTAATCAAATATGTGAACTGTTGTGGCAAAACAAAGGAACTTCAGGTACATACCTCATATACAATTATGAAATTGTCTTTAATCAAGTCCTCATTTAATCCTCCTAGATAATCAGTCAGAACATCTGCAACTCTGCGAAGGAACTGCAAAAGTGAAAAATCACAATCTTGTAAATTAGAACTTGTTCCTCGACATTAAGTAATGAAAAGCATCATGAAAGTACCCACACAACCATTAAATGGATATTTATGGCCTTGTCCAAATGCCACAAGAATCATAGATTTGGTGGTCTAGACTGGGGTTGCAGCAAACACGTATCCTATCAAACTTGGGCTGTTCCTCTTAACAGCATATAATTTTCAAATATCATGAAAATCTTGATGCATACTATCATACAAACATACATCAAAATCCATTCTGTCATAATGCTTGTCGCATTACCGCCTTAGGACCATTTCACATTCACGTTTGTGCTCTGTATGTTGCTACAGTCAGCATGTCATTCAAATCAAAACAATTGAAGTGTTGTGTCTACTATGCCATTCCATGTGGGTCAGGATCCTACCAATATGTTTGAGATTGCAAAAGAATTTCCTTTTTTCCTTTACAGGTTTTTTTTTCAAAGTGATAAAAAGATTAAAAGAAACAAGAAATATGAATTGGGAATAGATTCTTTGAGGCATAAGTTTACAACTGCAAGAATGATAAGATCTCAAGAATCATGAATAGGCACATCAAATGGCAAACTGATATAAGGGTCTCATACAAATCAGGACATTACATAGTAACCTGCAAATGATGTTCATATCATGCTTGCATCAATTATTTTGTCACCCAATGTTAACATATGGTGAACTTACCAGAAAGGGAAGCATAGAATAAAGCATACTATTTTGAGATTGTACGGTACTATTTTAGAGGCTATACCATTTTAGAAGCAACACACAGTATCTCTCACAGCTCAAGGGCATAAGGTAGAAAAAGGATAATAATATTAACAAAAAAACCAAAGAGAAGCCAAAATATAAACACAGAGTACTATCCTCACAAGTTAAGTCCAGTCTTAAATCCATACAACAGTTTTCCAACTTAAACTACAGTAGCATAAAGCTTGTTATGCTTTCTCCATTTTCAGCTCTACTAGGTAACTTGCAACCAATGCACAAGCTTAATTCATTCTAGTTGACACTCCAGACTGAACCTTCTAGAACTCAATCATGGAAAGAGAGAACAATAAATAAGAAAAGAACAACTAGTCTTGTATAGTGAAAGACATAGCTTTTCAAATTTAAGTATTATTTACTGTCAAAGAAGTCGACACTTTTCAAAAATTGCAAGGATCTGCTTCATACAAACAATACAATCTTGCAATTTGTCTTTTATAGCAGTACAAAAAATGCAATGTATAAATTGTGAAACATTTAGTTGAAAAAAGGAATTAAGAGCTGACCTCGATACCCATAAGTGGTGGCATCTCGACCTGAGTGCATGCCAAGAATATGATTCCATCACGAAAGAGTTGGAACAGATAATGTGTCGGGGATGCAACCACTGGTAAAATCTAACCCATCACAAGACAAAAAACAGAATGAAAATCAGCATATATCAACTACATGAAGAAAGAAAAAATATCTAGTTCAGCTGCAATCCAATCACCTAAAAGGTGTAATATTGTCATCAAAAATCATCATTAAAATGGCAGATGGCATATGGATTTCTAAAGAATTCAAGAACAAAAGACGAAGTTTTTGATCAACCAAACATCTACATATTGAATCTTTCTAAAGTCTAACATACTAAAGTGGGCGTGTTTTACCTTGGAGGGATCACCGCCTTGGGAGAGGACATAATCCCAGAACCATGCGCAAATGGATCGATCCACGCGGTGCCCCGTCATCTGCTTCTCGAGCATGACCTCCCTGCAAAGATCCAGCTGAACAAGATCAGTTGCGATATTACAGCCAAAAAAAAAAAAAAAACAAGAACATATTACAAGTAATTCAAAGGTCGAAGAGAAAATAGGGCTTCTGGGGCAACGGGAAGGAAGGAGAGTGGAGATCGCAGCGGCCATTTACCCGGAATCCGACAGGAAGAATATACACTGAAGCATCTTCAATCTCTCGATTCCGATCTCTAAAGCCGAGGAAGAGAGAGAGAGAACGGGGATGGGGGGGAGTGGTGGGTGGGTTGGGGTTTGCGGAGGAAGGGCAGCCGCGACGGCAAAGGAGCGGACGTGGAGGAGAGGCGACATAAATGTGGGCTTTTGGGCTTTTAACAGGCTAACCTGAAGCCCGAAACTTGTTTTTTTTAATAGTAGTTGGGATGGTGAGTGATGAGGACTCCAGCACATGGGCGCAAAGATTTGATTAATATCCTTTAGGATCCGGCATTAGTAGGATGAATTTAAAATATTTAAAAATAAAAAATCTAAAATATGATTAAAAAATTTATTGCAATGATGACGTCATTTAAAAATAAAGACATTAAAGAGAATTTCAACTTCTCTATTCTAACAATCAAATGATAGTCAACTAAGGAAAATTAACTGAAATTTTTTGAGTTTTACAAATACATATACATTAAAAATAAATAAATATCAAAATCACCAACTTCAGATATATATAATTCTGGTAAGTGAGAAATCAATGTTTTATATATAGTTTAAAGGAAATTTAAACAAACTAATAACCCATGAACCATTGATTTGATACCCTTGTAATTTTGGGCCAATAGGTGGCAACCCTCACATGGCTGGATGTCTAAAAGAACTCCTAACACATGCATTTGCAATCCTCTGAACTGGTTCTGAATAGTTTTAAGATATCACAAGTCATATTCATATTGTTTATTACATATTTGGAAGACTACTATAGATTCATTCACATGGGAAGATGCAAATTGACTAATTATATATTGATTATTTTGGTTTGCTACTGGACGGAGACAATCAATCACTGAAAGTGACGTACCATTATATAGTGATTATTTTGTCATATTCTATGTTGTCCACTTGCATAACTCTTTGCACTTGTCGGATCAAGGTAAGCATAATCATAAAGACTGCAAGAAAGATGGCCACAAGTTGGTCAACATCTAGGAGGAGGAGAGGAAGAGGCACAGTTCATGGCGAAGCCATGGCAAGGAAATCCCCTCTCTCTTCTACTTCTTCCATCACAAGTTGTTCTAGCTCTACCGCTACTACTTTCCTTAAGGAGTGCAGTTGAATCCAAATGTGTGCTCTTCAACTTTGGCGACTCAAATTCCGACACCGGAGGCTTCGCCGCCGGCCTCGGCTTCTACCTCGGCCCACCGTCCGGCCGGCAGTTCTTCCACAAGACGACCGGCCGTTTCGGTGACGGCCGCCTGTACATCGACTTCATCTGTATGCATGGCCGCAGCCTTTCATGTTGTTCACTGGTATGACACCAGTATATCCTAATCTTACCTCATTGTATTTAGGTGAGGGGTTGAAGATGAGCTACTTGAGCCATTACTTGGAGTCCTCAGGCTCAAACTTTTCTCATGGAGTAAACTTCGCAGTAGTTGGAGCAGCAGTCGATCTGCCTGGGAATCCCTTCCCTTTATCAACTCAGGTGCTTCAGCTCCTTCACTTCAAAAACCGTACCCGTGAGCTCATGGCAGAAGGTACTGTTGCAGTCTACGGACACGCTGCTTTATGCTTTGATTGAGAGAAAAAAATGTGATGAGTTGTTACTGCATCCTTATGTCAGATTATGTCAAACAATGCAGGCTCAGGATCTTCAGTCACTGAGGAGGAGTTTAAGGATGCAGTTTATAGCATCGACATAGGCCAGAATGATCTTGCCAAGGCCTTCTATTTGAACTTGAGCTACCCACAGGTCCTCCTCAAAATCCCAACTATGATAAACAAGATCGAAGATGCCATTAAGGTACTCAAAGTTATATTTCCTTTGCGACTCATAAAAAAATCTAGTGAAACTGGAGATCAAAACACCGCATGTAGTAAATCTGCAGTCTATGTACGAAAATGGAGTTAGGAAGTTTTGGATCTACAACACTGGGCCTCTTGGCTGTTTACCTCAGACGCTTGCATTGCATAAAAAGAACGACAGCCAGCTGGATGCATTCGGATGCCTCTTGGCTTATAACGATGCGGCTAAAGCCTACAATTCTGGATTGCGCGACCTCTGCGAGAAGATGAGACAGGAGTTGAAGAACGCAGTCATCGTCTACGTCGACATGTTCTCCATCAAGTACGATCTAATAGCCAACCACACGCAGTACAGTAAGTTGTCCTCCACGAACTGTCACATTTAATGCATGGAAAGTACGTATTGGGAAGATGAACGTCTCCTCCTTCGAATCGAGCAGGCATCGAGAAGCCATTGATGGCTTGCTGTGGCCATGGCGGTCCGCCGTACAACTACAAGGAGAGGATGACCTGCGGGCAACCTACGGCGACAGCTTGCCCGGAGGGATGCCGGTATGTGAGCTGGGATGGAGTCCATTATACTGAATCTGCTAATGGCATTATCGCTTCCAAAGTACTGTCCGCTAAGTACTCTGAGCCACAAATCAATCTGAGAAGCCTCTGTGAAGAACGAACAACAGATTAATTTCAGATGATAAGAAGTACTTTTTGTTGATGTTTTGGTAGATGTCTACTTGGATTTTGTTTTGCTCGCTCATGTGCTATGACCTTGGTCAAAGAAGCTACACGTTGGCTTTAGCTGTGTACTGAACTTGTCCATGCTACTTGTTGTTGCCCTTTCTCTTAAAGAAAAAGATGGACACTCCTAAGAAGCATTCTCACATTGTCACACGAGAAAGATAGATTATCAACCACAAAAGTTGATTAAATGAATAATAATAATAATAATAGTATAGATTTAAAATTTATTTGTATTATATTATACTATATTTGATAGAAGATCAAGATAAATATGGAATGATTATTTTATATTTCTCATATCCTCTAATCATCAATAAGTTTACTATTTGAGGATCAATCATAGATTTGAGTATATAATTTGAATACATGAGGGTATAATTGAGAAATTGTTTTTCTCAAAACCTATATAAATATATATTACCTCAATAAATGATAATATTCCTTTCATAATAAATTCTTTAAAATCTTTATGCTATCAGAGCTCTCTTGCTTCAAGCAAGATTTTATCTTTGTTGATCTTGTTCTCGCATGCTAAGTCTTTTATCTACTTTGATAAAAATAATATAAAAATATTATTACTAATTATATTCAAAATCTAAAGATGATAGATACTTTGGCTTTAATATGTCATCTTCTAAGTAATTAAAAAAAGTTATTATTCATACTCTCAATAGCCTAAGAGATAAATATAGAGAATTGGTGATAATAATTCGGGAACATGAGTTATTAGTATCATTTGAAAAACTATATGATAAATTAGTTAATCATAAAATGTATCTAAAACAAAAATAGAGAAAGATGAGACCAACTATTACAACTCAATTAAATCACAAATATAAAAAAAAGAGTAATCAAAGCAATAAAAACTTCAATAAAAGATTGAACAAGATGGCTCTTGGAAACATGAGTAATTCATAGAGCTTTCATCATCCATTAAACTATCAACTCTTCGACCATGATATCAACTTTAACACAAACAACCCAAGAAATAACTTCAATAATAATCACTACAATTATCAACAATTATGGCATCCAAACAATAATAATCAACAAAAAGTCATTTACTAACTTCATAACAAAATTAGACATAGCAAAATTTTATCGGTCTCAATCCAAGCTTGCTACTACACCCATCTACCCCTAAGCAAATATCATGACTACTCCAATTAATTTTAATTAGATTTTTTGATTTTGTTATCATTTTTTATTTATAAATGATATTCTATGTGCACCTTATATCAAAAGAAACTTTATTTTTTATCTTTCAATTTTGTAAATAAAATAATATATCTATTGAATTCTTTCTTAACTCATTTCTTTTAAAGGATATAAGCATGAGAGAATCATTTGGTTGAAGCTAGAATAAAGATAAATCTACGAGTGATCATTAGCTTCACAAATTACTTAAGTGATTGCTCTTGCATCAATTGCTACTCCAATCGATGTATGGTATTATCGCCCTAGTCACTTCTCATCCTCTATTCAACAAACAATAATTTTTTGTTACTCCTCTTTTTAACTTTCAAATAAAGTAGAATTATAACTCATTATGATGCTTGCATTAGTAATAAAAGTAACATATTATCTTTTAGAATATCTTTTATATCTTGCTTCAAACCACTTAAAATTATTTATACTGATATATGGGGTCATGCCCCATCTACTTTCCTTGATAATTTTATATTTCATATATTTTTTATAGATTATTTTACTAAATATATATGATTATACCATCTTAAATATAAATTTGAAGTCATCATAATCTTTAGTTATTTTAAAAAGGTAGTTGAGAACTTATTCCAATTTACCATTAGAATCGTTTATTCTAATGGAGGACAAAAATACCATACTCTAACAATTTATCTCTCATCATATGATATACAACATATACACACTTTAACTAGTTGGCTCTATAGATAAAAGCACCGACACATAGTTAAAACTAATCTCACCCTCCTATACCAAGCCACTATGCAACTAATTTTTTGGTCAGTAACATTTCAAAATGTGGTTTACCTCACTACCACATGCTTACCCTAATCTTATAACACTAGTCACAACTTGAAAAACTATTTCAAAAAATCTCAAACCTTAAAAAACTTAAAGTATTTGATTGTTTATATTATCTGTGACTATGCCCCTATGTTTCACATAAGTTAACACAAAGATATAAGCTTTAGATCTTTGTTGGTACTCTTTTGAATATAATATTTTTTGGTGTTATAATCCTCAAACTCAACAGGTCTTTGTATCGCATCATATTATTTTTTTTGAGTCCCCCTTTTCCTTTCAAAATCTTTCTCTTTTTGTAATCATCCATGATTCTGTTCATATAAGTATATCTTAAATTCCCTCTACAACTTCTCAATATATTGTAATATCCTTGGTTTTATGCAATGAGAATTGAATTGTGATGAGGTCATGATAATGAGATTAGTTCACCTATAAACATAAACCCTAAATATTCTCACTCATAGGTTACTCGAGAGGGACATCGAATAACTGGACAGATCAGTGTATTGTATTCATATCCATGTGATGGAGGCGGTTGATATGTATTACAATCACTCGTGTGGGGACACTAAGGATATAGTACATGTGCTCATTGGAGAATGAGTTCATTGATTGATCTGCTTATGAAATGATATATAGTTAATAATACCTAACGTGAGATAATAATTTTGTAGTCATAGTTATGTGTTTAGTTATTATACTTGAGACACTAAGAATGTCTTGTTTAAGTACTCCTTTTTTTGATGTCAGACTTATAGGTCCAGAAGTTCTAGATCTGATATAGTCGGTTATCGAGATTGATAGTCAATCCTATGAAGGCAATTGAGTGTCAATAGATGATCATCTACTATCGGTATCATGAGAATAATATTTCATGTGTTATCACTCCAACAAATCCCTAACCAGTGTCATTTGAGACTAAGGTCATTTGGACTGAGAGAAAAGAAATTTTTCAGGAGAATCTAATTAGAGTAAGACTCAAAAAAATATCATATGTAGCCTGACAGTACCATACCCAATATGTGGTCTCTAGGATATTAAATAGATGAGGGACTATAAATACATAATAATTGAGAACAGATATATCTAATGAATTAGATCCTTTGTACTATCTAGAAACTATAGTGTAGTGGCCTAGTACTTTCATAGTTGATGAGTTAAGTGAATTATTATAGAATAATAATTTATTGAGTTAAAAGGAGTTCTAATGGGTAGAACTCATGGCTAGCTCGGTATTGAGCCTAAAGGGTCATACACATATGGTGGATGATTTAAGCGAGTAGATGATTAAATATGAGTTATCCAATTAGCCCCTGTTCTCATTGGGTGAGACCAAACATTGATGGACTTCTAGCATGAGGCCCAATTAAAGGTCAGTTGAGATTATTGGATAGAGATCCAATAATCCAAGATATGAGGGTAATTAGATGAAGATCCAATACCCACTAAGGTGAGATCAATTAGGATTTTGGTGACTCTCTATAAATAGGAGGCAGGGGTGGCCAACAATATGATAGATTACACCTTTGGCTGCCCCCTCCTATTATCCTCTCTCCCTCATCTTCTTAGTTGACCAGCCTCTCCTTACAACGAGTGGGTAGCGAAGAAGATAGCAGACCTTCTTCTACGTTCGCTACGAGAAGGTCCGCAAGAGTTATAGTGCTTTGGCTATGATTGAAGGAGCATCGCTGTAATAATTCATTATATGGATACCACTAGAAAGGAGGACATCTAACATTCTTCATCATCTTCAACTAAATCTAAAAGTTTCAGGGATATACGATCTCCCTAGGTAATCAATCTCACACTAGTCATAGTTTTTTATTTTTGTGATTTTTCGATTATCAATCTTTCCACGATGACGTGATAAATATGAGAAATTAATTTTATTTTTTTTATTATGCATGTGATGCTCTCTGATGGTTTCCCAATAATATATAGTAGACAATATATATAATATGAGAAAATATCGATAATAATTATGTAAAAAGATTGTATAGCGTGTCACACGTATTATCACTCACTTTATTGGATTGTAGGGCACCTGTAACCAGCAATTTCCCACTTGACCTGAAGTCAATCACCACATGTTTGATCCTTATTAAACCCCTATAACTCTCAAATACAATTAGAGACAGCGGCTTCATCCATGGATCTACAATGTTATCTTCAGATGGAACCTTTTTCATTACTACATCTTTACAGGCTACGATCTCTCTGATCAGGTAGAATATCATCAAAACATGCTTAGACTTCTGATAACACTTGGGTTCTTTTGCTTGAATAATCACCCCATTGTTGTTATAATACATGAGAATTGATCATCGCTACTTAGTATGACTCCTAAATCCATGATGAACTTCTTCATATAGACTCTCTTCTTTGTTACTTCTGCCACAACAATATATTATGCCTTTGTGGTTGAATCAGTAGTAGTATCTTGCTTGGATCTCTTCTAGCTTATTGCTTCTCCATTTAGGGTAAAGATATACCCTGAGTTCGACTTGCTATCATCCATATTATACTAGAAATTCGAGGTTCCCCATGCGGCCATGACTCCTTGGCCATATAGGGGGCTATTGCTTGGCCGAGGGTAGCATGGCTACTCTTGGTTTACACCAGGTGGCCATGGCAGAGAGCCTCTCCTAGGGCTCTCGGCTAAGGCTGTAAGCAAACCTTGACCGAGTCTCTATTACTGCCCTTTTTCTCCCCTTTTGTGTCAACAATTTTGACATCAAAAGGCCTCTCTATAGCACCTCTCAATAGCGAGAAAGAGTGTTGTCTAGATCTAAAAACTATAATAAAATTATAGCAGGTTATATAGAAAACAATCTATACAATTACTAAACAACACATGTAGTTAATATATCAGTCATCACATAATGAACCTACTAGGAAACCATCAGAGAGCATCACATGCATAACAGAAAATAAAACAAAATCAATTTCCCATGTTTATCATGTCGTCATGCAAAGATTGGTGCATAAAAAATTATAAAAATTAAAAACTATGACTAATATGGGATTTATTACCTAGCGAGATCGTATATCCTTGAATTTCAGATCCAATTGAAGAGAATGAAGGAGGTCAAATGTCCTCTCTGGTGGTATACATACGATAAATTATTATAGCGATGCTCCTCTAATCGCAACCAAAATCTTGTAACTCTTGTGCATCTTCTCGAGTAACCTATGATCATGATTATTTAGGATTTATATTTAAAGACAAATCAGTCTCATTATCGTGATCTCATCACGATCCGATTTCTATTGCACAGAACTAAGGACATCATAATATATATATGCATAAGATAATCTAATGTGATAATATACTAATAATAATAATAATGTAAAAAAACTATATAACATGTCACATATGTTATCATTCACGTGATTGGATTGTAGGGTACCTGTAAGTAGTAATCTCTCACTTAACCTAAAGCCAATCACCTATGTGTCTGATCTCCATCAAACCCTTGTGACACTCAAAGATAGTTTGAGCTAGTGACTTTGTCAATGGATCTGCAATGTTATCTTCGGATGGAACTCTTTATATTGCTACATCCTTATAAGTAATGATCTCTCTAATCAAGTGGCACCTCCTTAGAATAATTCTGATAAGACCTAGGTTCTTTAGCTAGATCTATCATCCTATTTTTGTTATTGTATATGGGAATAGGCTCCACACTGCTCAGTATGACTCCAAAATCCCTGATAAACTTTTTCATCCACACCCCTTCCTTTGTTGCTTCTGCCATAATAATGTACTCCACCTCTGTGGTCGAGTTAGCAATAGTATCTTACTTAGAACTCTTCCAGCTTACTCTTCTCCATTTAGGGTGAATACATACCCTGAGTTCGACTTACTATCATCGATATCAGATTGGAAACTCGAGTCTATGTAGCCCTCAACCTGGAGGCTACCTCCTCCATATCTCAATAAAAGATCCCTAACCTTTCTCAAGTACTTAAGGATATTCTTTATTGGCTTCTAGTGTTCTAAACTTACGTTTAATAGATGCTCATGATACTCAGAGCATGCTTTATATTAGTCCTGGTATATAGTGCTAGTTACAGATGCCCTGCAAGCTAATCACGTGAGTGATGACACATGTGACATGCTATGCGATCTTTTTTACTTGTGATTATTATTGATACATTCTCATACTATATATATATATATATATATTATGATAT
Organism: Ensete glaucum; assembly: GCA_021527575.1. Lineage (NCBI taxonomy): Eukaryota > Viridiplantae > Streptophyta > Magnoliopsida > Zingiberales > Musaceae > Ensete > Ensete glaucum. The sequence continues at coordinate 36,939,831 of CM038555.1, forward strand.
CCTTAGTTCTATGCAATGAGAATCAGATTGTAATGAGATCACGATAATGATATCGATTCGCTTTTAAATACAGATCCTAAATAATCTCGATTATAGGTTACTCGAGAGGGATATCAAGATAACCAGATAGACTAGTGTACTGTATACCCATCTATATGATGGAGGTAGCTGGTCTCATAGCAACTTGTGTGAAGACACTAAGGATACAGTACAGGTACTCATTGGAGAATAAGTTCACTAATTGATCTGCTTATGGAATTTTGTATGTTAATGATATCTAATGTCAAACAATGATTTTATAGTTCTAGTTGTATATGTGGTCCTTAAACTTGAGACATCAAAGATGCTTTATTTGAGTACTCCTTTCTTTGACATCGGACTTAGAAGTTTGGAAAGTTTCAGATGTGGTACAATTAATTATCAAAATTGGTAGCCGACCTTATGAAGGCAATTGAGTGTTAATAAAGGATCATCCACTCTCGATATTGCGAGAGGAATATCCCATATGTGCTTGCTCAGATAAATATCTGACCATGGTCATTCGGATTGAGAGAGAATGAATTCTCTTAGAGAATTTGATTAGAGTGAGATATGATAGATTTTATATGTGACCTAACACTACCATGTTTAATATTTGATTTCTGAGATATTAGTTGGATAAGGGATTATAGGTACATGGTAATTGTGGATAGACAGGTCCAATGGATTTGATTCCTTCTATCATCTAGGGACTATAACATAGTGGCCTAGTACGTCCATAGTCGACGAGTTGAGTGAATTATTATAGGGATAATAATTCACTATATTAGAAGAAGTTTTGATGGGAGCGATTCACGACCAACTCGATATCGGGCCTAGAGGGTCACACATATATGGTGAATGCTTCAGTAAATAAAAGATTGGATAGAGATCCAATTAGCCCATATTCTCATTAATGAGACCCTACATTGATGAGCTCCTTGCATGAGGCCTAATTAGAGGCCAAAGGAGATTATTGGATCTTTAGTGGGTAGTTGGATGGAGATCCAATACCCACTAAGGCAGGATCCATTAGGGTTATATGGGTCGCTCTTTATAGATAGGAGAGAGGCATATAGATGATAGGTTGTATCTTTGGCCGCCCCCTCCTATTCTCCTTCCTCCCTTTGCACAAGAGTTGCGAGATCTGGGATTGCGATTAGAAGATTATCGCTGCAGTGATCCATTGTGTGGATATTACTAGAGAGGAGGATGTTTGATCTCCTTTATCCTCTCTATCCAGATCTGGAAAAATAGAGATATACGATCTCCCTAGGTAAATAATCTCTCACATGATACAGTTTTTTGATTTTGCAACTTTCTCACGACCCAGTCTTTTGCACGATGATTTAATTTATGAGGAAAATTTATTTTATTTTGATCTTTTAATGCGCATGCGACACTCCTACTTGGTTTCCTAGTAGTTGTATTAGAGCCAGATTGTTCATGTAATATATTGGTTTTAAACTGTAAGTGATGAGATTGAATCACGTAGAACTATTCTACGCTTTCTTGCTATATCTTCACAACAAAGGTAGCAAGGAGGGGGGCAGCCACCTGCGAACAAGCCCCCTGCAGGGTCGGCCACCCACGGCCAAACCACGTGCAAGGGCAGTTGACTACGACCAGGGGCCTTGTAGGGGCGATCACGTCTAGATTACGATAGGGGCTGCGCAGGGGTGGTCGCTCGTGAGCATGGCTGCCACCTATAGGGCGACGCCTGCTCACTGGGGGATGCTGCCCAAGGGTAGCAACGCCTACTATATGGGCACCGCTAGATCAAGACCACCGCAGGGCTGGGTCGATATAAGGGGCAAACGGTTAGGGATTCTTATGTGACAAAAGGATGATCTTACCCCTCAAAATTTAAGAGTTCTGAGGTTTGTCTTATGCTCAAAATTTTGAAAACGCCCTTAATAATTCTAAAAATTTTGAGATCTATCCTTCTATCAATAATTTTAAAATACCCTTGATAATTTTAAAAATTCCTGACATGTCCTGATTTTTAAAAAATAATTAATTAAATAATTTAGTTAATTTTTATATATTTAGTAATCCTACATTTGATGTGATGTGTACATATGAAGTATGATGTGAATGGATAATCATGAGTCATGTATTGTGATGCGTGTAAATGTGATTATTGTTATTATTGGGGCTTATGAGTCTTCGTTTTTCTCGTTTATTGTTGGGCCTACGTACCTGTGATTATTTTGTAATTATATAGAGAGATCTCATAGGAGTGTGGAGGTGACAGTGGGACCTACGATGCTGTGGCGGGAGATTACAACACATAATGTTCCGATGGGGATCCAACGGAACCGATGATGATAAGATCAACAATCACAAGACATGGATATACGTTGATATACACATAGATCCTATTGTGAGTGATTAGGTTGATTGGCTCAGACTTAATCATATTAGGTGGCGGCTCATGATCATCCGGTGTGGCTTACATATGTGATATATGTTATACACCTACTATATATATATATATGCATGTGATGTAGATATATATTAAATATGTATGTGTGTGACATGACATAATACGATAACGATACAAAACTAACACCCATCCTACGATAATATTAAGTCAATGAACATGAGGTAATAAGATTGACCCACGTGGTCTTTCATCGTTATAGAAAGAAATTGAATCACGACATAGGTAAAGTTAGTCGAATCCCTTGAGGCTCATATATCTATGTGATCAAGATTTTGCCTATGATATAGAGATGTCACTGATGACCTCAGGACATGGTATGTTTGGTCGAGTCTCTTAAGGTATATTATCAAATCAGACTCATCTTGTAACTATGGTGATGACTTAATTGAACATCATGGTTGGTCGAGTCTCTCAAGACCATGATGATTCGGAGGTTGAACATGACAGGAATAATAAAGAGTTGTGATTAACAAGAGTTGCCTACCTTTTGGTCTTAGTGTAATCGGTCGAGTCCCTCGAGATTACACTAAGACGCCGATTGGATCCTGATCCCCACTAGAAGACTGTCGGAGACTTTCGTTTCACGTGTTGAGGTGTTGCGTGATTCGCTAGAAAAATAGTGACAGTACATTAACATAGAAGTCCATATCTTAATTAGTTTTTCTGTAAAATTTATATGTTATTTATTTGTGCTATATCTTGTTTATTAGAAACATGTCGCTCACAAACCCCCTGCGTGGTATACTTGATGCTAACCACCTCATTGGTTCAAATTATATAGATTGGCTCCGTAATTTAAGAATTATTCTCATGATGGAGAAAATCATATATATCCTTAACACGATTATGCTATGTCGGAGGAAAGGACAAGCGCTGATGAGATCGCTCGCTTTATGAAGTATATAGATAGTCTTAGAGGATAACTTGTGTGTTGATCTTATACTTTAGTCCCTTCCAGATTCCTTTTCACAGTTCATTATTAACTTTAATATGAATAAGTTTGAGGTGACTCTACTTGAGTCCCTTAATATATTGAGGAAAGTTGAGAGCACCATCAAGAAAGAGAAGCCAGTTCTATGTATTAGTGAGACCAATAAGAAAAGGAAGTCCATTAAGACCCTTAAGAAGGACAATAGTACAAAAATACTAGATAAGGTAAAGGTTGCTAAAAAAAGATCTAATAAAGAATAAAGGACAATGCTTCCACTACAGCAAAGACAGGCACTAGAAGAGGAACTATAATGACTACCTTGCAAACAAGGTGAAACAGAAGCTTGTAGAAGCTTAAGGTATTTTGATGATCTCTACTTGTCATATTTTCATAATAACACATGGGTATTAGATATCGGGAGTACTTAACATATATGCAATTCGTTATAGGTTCTAGCAAAACATAGGAGATTGACTAGAGACGAGATGGACCTCAAGATGGGCAATAGAGCAAGATTTGATGTAGTTGTCATTGGGGAGGTCACCCTGCATCTGCCTGGTGGATCTATCATTGTATTAGATGTATGTTATTTTATTCTCTTTATTATTAAAATATTATTTTTATCTCTTATTTGATAATTAATGGATATAAATTGGGTTTTAAGAATAATAGTTGTTCAATAATTATGGATGATGAGATCATCACTAGAGGGACCCTAATGAATAGGTTATATATGTTAAGACACTTCTCTACACATCATGAATATAAATACGACCAAGAGAAAAAGAGATGAGATGAACAATACATACCTATGACATTATAGACTAGGTTATATATATGAGGAAAAGATTCAAAAATTGCTAAAAGATGGATACTTAGATCCATTTGAGTTATGAACTTTGCCTTCATGGGAAAATTACCAACTCTCCTTTTAGTGGAATTGGAGAGAGAGTCACTGAGTTTTTGGAACTTATACATAGTGATGTATGTGATCCCATGTTGACTCAAGCTATAGGTGGTTATTCATACTTCATTCACTAATGATTTCTCTAGGTATGAACATGTGTACTTAATGAAGTACAAGTCCGATGCCTTTGAGAAGTTTAGAGAATATAAGAATAAGGTAAATAACCATATAAAAAAGAGTATCAAGACTCTTCGTTTGGATTGAGAAGGAGAATACTTAAGTATAGAGTTCACCCATTTCCTTAGGGACCATAGGATTCTATCAGAGCCCATGTTGACTCAAGCTATAGGTGGTTATTCATACTTCATTCACTAATGATTTCTCTAGGTATGAACATGTGTACTTAATGAAGTACAAGTCCGATGCCTTTGAGAAGTTTAGAGAATATAAGAATAAGGTAAATAACCATATAAAAAAGAGTATCAAGACTCTTCGTTTGGATCGAGAAGGAGAATACTTAAGTATAGAGTTCACCCATTTCCTTAGGGACCATGGGATTCTATCAGAGTGGACACCTCCTTATACACCTAAGCTCAATAGTATATTAAAAAGGAGAAATCATATGCTGTTAGACATGGTACGATCTATGATGAGCTTCCTTGACCTATCCAACTAATTTTGTATACTAGAGATTGCATCTTACCTTCTGAACAAAGTTCCATCAAAGTTGGTAATGTCTATACCGTATGAGATATGAAAAAGAAAGAAATCTGATCTTAAGGTGGTGTGGATACTGCTAGAGAGGATGCTGGATCTCCTTCATCCTCTCCATCTGGATTTGAAAAAAATAGGGATATACAATCTCCCTAGATAAATAATTTCTCACACGATACACATGTGATAAGATTGATATACATAAATTATTTTCTACGTACCTTACTATGATTTTTTGTGGTTAACTAAATCTATACAACACTTTTTCTTACTGTAAAAGGGTGTTGTAGAGAGGTGTATATTGTGTTTCCTAGCCACACAAGAAGTCTCAAGCTATCATTTTAGGAACTTTATAGTAGGGTATCCTAAAAATTCTAAAAATAATTAATTAAACAATTTAATTAATTATTATATAACTAGTAATCCTACATGTGATGTGATGTGTACATGTGATGTATGATGTGGATGGATGATCATAAGCCATGTGATGTGATGTATGTACATGTGATTATTATTATTATTGGGGCCTGCGAGACTTTATTTTTTTAATTCATTATAGGGTCTGCGTGCTTGTAATTATTTTGTAATTACATAAAGAGGCATGACGGGAGCGTGGAGGTGACAATAGGACCCATGATATTGTGGCGGGAGATTACGACACGTGATGCGGTGACGATCCTAAGGAACTAATAATGACGAGTTCAATAATCACAATGCATAGAGATACTCTGATGCACACATAGATCCTATTGTGAGTGATTAGGCCCATTGGCTCAGGCTTAATCATATTAGGTGATGGCTCATGATCATCTGTTGTAGTTGTTATACACCTACTATATATATATATATATACATATGATGTAGATATATATTAAAAATGTATGGATGTGACATGACATATTAGAAGATCGGAGACCGATACAAAAATAAAAACCCCTCCTACGATAATATTAAGTCGGTGAGCATATGATAATAAGATTGACCAATGTGACCTTCCATCGTTATAGGAAGAAATTGAATAACAACATAAATTGAGTTGGTTAAGTCACTCGAGGCTCACCTATCTATGTGATCGAGATATCACCTATGACATAGTGGTAGTGTCTACACCATATAAGATATAAATTGACCTTAAGATGATTAATAACTATCCTGTCTATATTAGAAGACACAACCCTGACAAGATGAAATTAAGGATGGAATGATGTACGTTCATGGGATACCCTAAAGGAGACTTTGGGGTATTATTTTTATCATCCCGAGGACCAGAAGATCTTTGTTTCCAAGAGAGCTATATTCCTTGAGAAGGAACATATTCTTAGTGGAAATAGCATGAGTGAAATAATGTTAAGTGAGGTTAGAGAACCTAGCTCAAGCACCATTCGAGAGTCTGAGTCTGTTCAGGTACCTAGCACACAAGTTCCAACTTTGCACAGGTCTAGCAGAGTATCTTACCCTCCTCAAGGATATATTGGACATATTAGTGGAGAGGACTCTTAGGATATTGATCCTCAGACCTATAAGGAGGCTATTATGAGTGTAGAATCGGGGAAGTGGTAAGAAGCCATGAATTCTGAGATGGATTCTATGTACTTTAACAAGGTTTGGAACCTTGTGGATACACCTGAGGGTATCGTACCCATCGGTTGTAAATAGATCTTCAAGAAGATCGGAGTGGATGAAAAGATGGAGGCTTATAAGGAAAGGTTGGTAGCTAAAGGATATCATCAAAGGCAATGAGTTGACTATGATAAAACCTTTCATCTGTAGTCATGCTTAAATCCATCAAAATATTTTTGGTCATTGTAGCATACTATGACTATGAGGTCTAGCAGATAGATGGTGAATATGACATTCCTTAATGGCAACTTTGAGGAGAAGGTGTATCTGATACAGCCAAAGGGATTCATATCCGGAGAGAGTTCAGATAAAGTGTGTATGTTGCTTAGGTACATATATGGATTGAAGCAAGCTTTCCGAAGTTGGAACATAAGATTTGATGAGGCGATTAGATCTTATGACTTTGTTAAGAACGAAGATGGGCCATATATGTATAAGAAGGTAAATGAGAGTGCTATCACCTTCTTGATGCTATATGTGGATTATATCATAATCATTGAGAATGATATAGGAATGTTTTCTATGGTAAAAGCTTGGGTATCAAGAAACTTCTCCATAAAGGCTTTAGGGGAAGCATCCTATATTTTGGGGATCTGGATCTATAGAGATAGATCTAAGAGGATGTTTGGCTTGTCCTAGTCTAGGTATATAGACTCCATTGTTAAAAGGTTTGACATGGATAATTCCAAAATAGGTCTTATATCGATGAAACATAGAATATCACTTTATAGGAGAATGTGTCCAAAGACTCCTGAAAAAAGGGCAGACATAGATAAGATACCCTATGCCCTAGTGATATGGTATTTCATGTATTCTATTCTATATACCAAGCTTGATATAGTGCATGCTTTGAGTGTCACAAGCAGGTATTAGGAGGATCTAGGTTTAAAACACTAGGATACAATAAAATATATACTTAAGTACTTGAGAAGGACTAACAATTTTTTACTAGTATATGGATGAGGTAGCCTCTAGGTTGAGGGCTACACAGACTTAAGTTTTCAATCCAACATTGTTGAAAGAAAGTCAAACTCAAGGTATATTTTCACCCTAATAGAAGAGTAGTAAGCTGGAAGAGTTCTAAACAAGATATTACTACTGACTCGACCATAAAAGTGGAGTACATTATTGTAGCAGAAGCAGTAAAGGAAGGGGTGCGGAAGTTCATAAGAGATTTGGGAGTCGTATCAAGTAGCATGAAGCCAATTCCCATATACTGCGATAACAATGGAGCGATCGCTCAAGCGAAGGAACCCAAGACTTATCAAAAGTCTAAGCATGTTTTGAGGAGGTTCTATCTGATTAGAGAGATTATAGCCCGTAAAGATATAGTAATGGAAATAGTTCCATCCAAAGATACCATTGTAGATCTACTAATGAAGTCACTAGCTAAAATTATATTTGAGTATCATAGGTGTCTGATGGGGATCAGATATATAGGTGATTGACTTTGAGTCATATAAGAGATTGCTGGTTATAGGTGCCTTACAAGCCAATCACGTGAGTGATGGCACGTGTGACACATTACGCGATTTTTGTACTTATGATTATTATTGGCATATTCTCACATTATATTATATGTTATATATATATTGTGATATCCTTGATTCTGTGCAATGGGAATCAAGTCGTAATAAGATCATGATAATGAGATAGATTCACCTTTAAACATAGATCCTAAATAATTTTGGTCATAGGTTACTTGAGAGGGACATCCAGATGATCGGATAGATCGGTGTATTATATACATGTCCATATGATGGAGGTGGCTGGTCTCATAGCCACTTGTATGGAGACACTAAGGATAAAATACAGGTGCTCATTGGAGAATAAGTTCATTGATTGATCCGCTTATAGAATACTATATGGTTAATGATACCTAATGTCAGACAGTGATTCCATAGTCCTAGTTATGTATCTGTCTTTAGACTTGAGACACCAAGGATGTCTTGTATGAGTACTCCTTTCTTTGTACCATACTTATAGGTTTAGAAAGTTCCAAACCTAGTACAATCGACTATCGAAATTGGTAGCTAACTATATGAAGGTAATTAAGTGTCAACAAAAGATCATCTACTGTCGGTATTATTAGAGGAATATTGCATGTGTGCTTGCTCAAACAAATCCTTGGCTAGGGTTATTTGGGTTAAGAGAGGAGTTCTTCGGGAGAATCTAATTAGAGTGAGACCCAGATGGATTCTATATATGGCCTTGCAGTACCATGTCCAATACACGATCTCTAGGATATTAGTTAGATATGAGACTATAGATACACGATAACTATGGATAGACAAGTCTAATGGATTTGAACCCCCCTGTACTATCTAGTGACTATAGCGCAACGACCTAGTACATCCATAGTCGATGAGTCGAGTAAAATTATTATAAAGATAAATAATTCACTATATCAGAAGGAGTTCTGATGGGAGCGAATCATGACTAGTTCGGTATCGGGCCTAGAGGGGCACACAAAGGATTGAATAGAGATCCAATTAGCTCATATTCTCATTAAATAAGACCTTGCACTGATGGGCTCTTTGTATGATGCCCAATTGGAAGCCAAAGGATATTATTAGATAGAGATCTAGTAATCTAATATTAGTGGGTAATTGGATGGAGATCCAATACCCACTAAGATAGGGATGTACTAGGGTTTTGGTGGCTCTTTATAAATAGAAGGCCAAGGTGAGACATAGGTGATAGGCTGGATCTTCGGTCGCCCCCTCTTATTATCCTCCTCTCCCTTACCTTCTTAGTCGACCAGCCCCTCTCAGGCATGAGAGGGCAGCAAAAGAGATAGAAGATCTTCTTCCAAGTTCGTTACGAGAAGTTGCACAAGAGTTACGAGACTTGGGGCTACAAAAGGAGGAAGTAACGCTACAGCGATCCATCATGGATATTGCTAGAGAGGAGGACACTTGACCTTCTTCATCATCCCCATATATATGGATATACGATCTCCTTAGGCAAATATGTTAGGATCAAAGTGGCACTAAGAGATGTGGGGTGGGGGGGGGGGTGGGGGGGGTGGTGGGGGTGGTGTTGGAATTAGTAGTTATAAAAAATTTACATCGATTTAAATATTCACTCAATAAAAACTATATCAGAAATGTATTTAAGCATAGAGATATTTGTAAGAGTGCAATCAAAGGTAGTAGACAATTAAATAAGAAAGCAATAAAAATAAAGAGTAAAGAAGAGGAACCAAACCGATTTTATAGTGGCTCGGTCTCGTGACCTACGTCCACTCCCAATTTCTCCTCCATTGAGGTCAATAACTTCCACTATTAACCTTCCAGCAATGGATGAAGATTAATCACCCTCTTATAGTTTTATTCTCCTTTTACAAGTTTAGGAGATAACATTTACAAGTCTCTAAGTTCTCCCTTAAACAAAAAATCATACAAGATGAAATGAGTAGAAGCTCATAATTACAATAGCATTTTTATGAGATTTTAGCTCTTAATTGCTTACATACTTTTAGCAAGAATGTGTGGGGTATTTATAGGCCTCAAATGGCTTCAAAAGTGGAGCCAAAATTTAAATTCTAAGTGTTCCTGAGGTGCTGGTCTCGAAGACTATGTTCTGGGCAGTTCATCCACCTGACACATTCTGGGAGGTTGTGACTGGGCGATTTAGTCGCCTAACATAGTCTGGGAGGCTTTGTCTAGGTGATTCAATCGCCCAGCCTGGGTGGGTCAATCACTTGACAAATCTTTGAAGACTGTATCATCTTGAAAATCATGTCTTATCTGACCTTGGATTACTTAAATGACTTTTATAATAAGTCCAAATCAATCCCAATTAAGGCCTAATGGCCTCTTAATCGAGTTAGTAAAACTAACTCTCATTATGATACTGACTATGACACTCAATGTATAATTTTCATTGTCTTATCATCTCTTCGGCAAACTCCCGGTATCCTTCTGATGAACCCATGCGAGCTCCCAATTTTCTTCGGTGAACTCCCAATGAACTTCTAGTATTCTTCCGGGGAACTCCGAACGAGCTCCCAACAACCTGTCGACGAACTTTCAATGAACTTTCTGGTAAACTTCTAGTGAGTTCTCAATGAGCTCCCAACAACATCGTCTGAACCTCGGTCGACCTCCGGTGAACTCTTGGTGAGCTCCCATTGCATTGTTTGAATCTCAGCCCGATACTCGAACTAGACTCTGACTCAACATCTGATTGTATTGCCCTTTTTACCATTGTAGTTAATCCTGCATCACTTTCTTTAACACACAAGTTAGATCATAAAACCCATCAAGTGACGGGAGTTAACCATAACTCTCCCTATATATATGCCATAGGATAAATAAAATAAACTTAAATTCAAAAGCACAATCACTTTTGAATTCAAGTATTTTGATAGTTTTCATAATTTAACCATACATGATAAAATTTTTAAAGATTTATTTTCTTGGTATCACATAAAAATTTCAATCATTATGTTCACAAAATAACAATGTCATCAATCATGATACAACATCAATTATCATTATGTTCACAAGATAACCATGTCACCAATTATGATACAACATTTATTTCAACCATTTCAAAGATCTCAAAACAAATATCTTTCTTATGTCATCAACTATATCATTTCTCCTCCTTTGTCATCAATAAAAAGGAGAAATATTTAATTATATTTAAATAATTTTTAAATATTTATCATAATATTGAACACACATAAATAAATTACTTTCTCTCCCTTTGTAAATAAAATAAAAGAAAAGAGTGTGTGTGGGGAGGAATTGGGTGTCAAAATCCAAAAATTTAGTATCAAAAAATATCAAATATTAAGTAGGGGTTACTTAAAAATATTCATCAAGGATATATAAAAAAACGAATTGAAATAATTTTTGAGAGAGGACATAAATTAATTTTATCTCAAAAAGAACTTTGAATCCAATTTTCCCTCTTATAAATGTCAATTTTAAATAGAATCATTTCGAAAGAGAGCTCAAAAAGTCGAGAAGTCCAAAAGATTATAAGAGCTACTCATGTATTCAAAATTATCTCATATAAATTTCAAGCAAAAGCTCAAGAAATCTAAAAAAATAGCAAATCATGCATTTGGATAGTTTAACATTCCCAACTCTATTCTAGGAAAGTCAAATTGTTCTTCATTTAATGACTTGGTGAAGATATCAGCCAATTGATACTTAGTATCAATAAATTCCAAAGATAAATCATGATTATTTACATGATCTCTAATAAAGTGATGCCTATGTCAATATGTTTAGTTCTTGAGTGTTGAATGAGATTTTTAGTTAAACATATTATACTAATATTATCGCATTTGATATAAATATTTTTAAGTAAATTATATAATCTTCTAAAGTATTTTTCATCTAAATAACTTGAGCATAACATACACCAACTGCTATGTACTCAGCTTTGGTTGTAGATAATGTAACTAAATTTTATTTCTTGGAAGACCAAGAAACAAGAGCATGTCATAAAATTGGCATGTTCTATCTATTCTACAACCTCCAAAATTGGCATCCGTATAGGTAAGCAAATCAAAGTTTTTAGATTTAGGACACCATAATCCTAAATAAAAAGTTTCTTTTAAATATCTAAATATTCATTTAACTACTTTAAAATAAGAATATTTAGGATTAGATTGAAACCTTATACATAATCTAATACTAAACATTATGTCCGGTCTTGTAGCAGTTAAATACAATAAAGTACCTATCATTCCTCTATATGTTTTTCGATCAAAATTTTCACATTCATTATCCAAGTCTAATTTTGTAGAAGTGCTCATAGGTGTGTTTATAGCCTTAGCATTATCTATACTAAAGTATTTTAGTAAATCTAAGGTATACTTAGATTCACTTATAAAGATATCATTTTTTTGATTATTTTATTTGTAATCCTAAGAAAAACGTTAATTCACCCATTAAGCTCATTTCAAATTCTTGGATCGTACTCTTAGCAAAAGATTCACATAAGGATTCATTTGTTGAACCAAAAATAATATCAATAATATAAATTTGAATAACTATAAAATTATTTTTAAAATACTTAAAAAATAATATGCTATCAACCTTCTCTTTCAAAAAATTGTTTGAAATAAGAAAATAGTTAAGTCTTTCAGACCAAGCCCTAGGGGCTTGTTTCAATCCATAAAGAGCCTTAGATAATTTAAAAACATGGTTATGAAAAAGATCATTTTTAAAACTAGGGAGTTGTTCAACATAAACTTCTTCAGAAATGAAACCATTAAGAAAAGTACTTTTGACATTCATTTGAAATAACTTGAAATTCTTTAAAGAGGTAAAGGCAAGGAGCATCCTTATGACTTCAAGTCTAGCCACAAGAGATAAGGTCTCTTCATAATCAATCTCTTCTTTTTGGTTGAAACTCATGGCCACTAATCTAGCCTTATTAATAACCATGATACCATTTTCATCTTACTTGTTTCTAAAGATCCATTTAGTATCAATCACTAAACGGTCATTAGGTCAAGGAACAAGCTCATGCACATCATTTCTCTCAAATTGTTTTAACTCTTCATGCATTGAAATAACCTAAGAATCATCTTTTAGGGCTTCCTCAATGCATTTTGGTTCAATTTGAGATTAAAATACAGCATTAGCATAAAAATTCTTAAATGATGAATGAGTTTAAATACCTTTTGATGTATCTTCTATTATTAACTCCTTAGGATGAGCATCTACATACTTCCACTCCTTGGGTAAGGATTCCTTGGAAGTAGATGCATCTAAGTTATTTTGGAGAGGAGGTTTATCATTCAAATTTAAAGTATCAAAATCAAAATCATCATCAAAATTAATTTTCTTCAATTTGGGAACCTCATTAAAAATAATATGGATGAATTTCTCAATTACTAGAGTTCTTTTGTTAAAGACATGACAAGCTTTTGAAATTGAGGAATAACCAAGAAATATGCCTTCATCAGATTTTGCATCGAACTTTCATAAGGCATTTTTTTATTTAAAATAAAATATTTACAATCAAATACTTTAAAATACATAATATTAGGTTTTTTATTATTCCATAATTCATAAGGAGTTTTGGAGAGTAATGGTCTTACGATAACCTTATTCATGACATAGCATGCCGTGTTAACAGCTTCAGCCCAAAAATAATTGGGTAGACTATGTTCGTTTAACATGATTCTAGCCATTTCTTATAAGCTCCTATTTTTTGTTTCCACTACTCCATTTTGTTATGGATTTCTAGGAGTAGAGAAATTATGATTATACCCATTTGAGTCACAAAAATTTTAAAAATCATGATTTTGAAACTCACTACCATGATCAATACGTATAAATGAAATCATAAAACTTTTTTTCGTCTTGAACAAGTTTGTAAAATTTTGAAAAACATTTAAAAGAATTATTTTTGTATGCTAAGAAATAGGTCCAAGTATATCTACTACAATCGTCTACAATAACAAACGTATATTTGCTACCTCCTATGCTTGTAGTATCAATTAGTCCAAATAAATCCATATGGAATAATTATAGTAGCCTAAAGATGCTTATTGATTTTTTATTTAAAACTACTTTTTATTTATTTTCCTAGTTGACATGCATAACAAACTTTGTCTTTTACGAACTTGATATTAGGCATTTCTCTTACTAGATTTTTAGTTGAGATTTAGTTTAATATTTTTATGCTAGCATGTCCTAGTCTCCTATGCCAAATCCATGCATAATCATTTAAGGTCGAAAAATAAATTTCATGATAAAAATTATCAATGTCAATAATATACACATTATTACTTCTTAAGACAATCATAGAACTATTTTTTTGTGGTATTTCAATTATACAAGCATTATATTCAAATTTGATAATGTATCTTTTATCACACAATTGGCTAATGCTTAGTAGATTATGTTTCAAACCATTAACTAATAATACATCTTCAATCAAGAGGTTTGATTTGTTACTTATAGTTCATTTCCCAATGAATTTTCCATTGTTGTTGTCACCGAAGGTGACAAATCATTCATTTAAGCTAGCAAGCTTAGAGAAATGAGTTGGATCTCTGGTCATGTGCCTTGTGCATCCACTATCAAGGTGCTATTTTGTGGTTCTAGCCTTTGTTTGGAGACATACCTATAAGAAATGAAGTTTTGGTTTAGGTATCTATTTGCCTTTGGGTTCCTCATGAAAAATTCTACCTAATTTTACTAATGGCAACGAGTTGTTTGTGGTTCCTTTACGAATGCAAATTAATATTTGTGGACTATGCCTTTTAAATGAACATTTATAAATATAGTGTCCAATTCTTCTACAAAAATTATATTTATTTCTAGGTAAAACATATAATGGAGGTCCTTTAACGAAGATGATTGGCTTTTGTTGAGTGTTACACACAAAGTCAATTCCTTCTTTTCTGTGAACATGACCCTTATTAGCAAGGATCATGTTTAAGGATTTGTTACATATTTTAAATTTTTCTAATGCTTCTTGTAATGAAATATTTTCTCTCTTAAGTATATTTAATTCTTCACACTTAGTGCAAGGAGCTATCAAATTCACTAGCAAGTGAAGCATGATCCTTTTTAACAATTTATGCTTTTTACTAATTAATTTAAAATCCTCAAATAAATCATTAAATATATTAAATAATTCATCATAAGATAAAGAAGACTCGTTTATGTTACTTACCTCGTTGCCAAATGCCATTAAAGCGTAATTTATAACTTCTTCCTTGTTGGTTGGCTCCTCATCTTCGGATGAACTTGAGTCGTCCCAAATAGCTTTGAGTGTCTTCTTCTTCTTTGATTGCTTCTTCTTCACTTGGGGATATTCATTTTTGAAGTGTCCCGGTTTCTTACATTCGTAATATATTATTAAGTTTTTTTTTAGTTCACTTTTATTCTTAGCATCTTGTTTTGTTTTAGTCATTTTTAAGAATTTCTTAAATTTTCTTGTAAGAAGTGCAAAGTCCTTCTCATCATCATCGTCACTTGAGTTTTCTCCCAAGTGGTCTTCCTTGGTTCTAAGTGCTATGTCCTTCCTGTCCTTTGGAAGGTTGTTCTCGAGTTCATCATATGCTATACATGTCATTTCGTCAGTCATCAAAGACCCGATTAGTTCTTCAAGCGAAAAATTATTTAGGTCCTTTGCTTCTTGTATTGTCATTACTTTGGGATCCCAACTTTTAGGAAGGGATCTTAATATTTTGTTAAAAGGTTCAAAATTAGTAAAACTTTTACTAAGAGCTTTTAGACTATTGACGACATCTGTAAAACGGGTGTACATGTCTCCTATTGTCTCACTTGGTTTCATGTGAAACAACTCATAGCTATATACCAAAAGATTAACTTTTGACTCTTTGACTCGACTAATGCCTTCATTTGAGACTTCGAGTGTGTGTCAAATCTCATGCATAGTTTCGCATAGAGAAACCCGATTAAATTTATTTTAATCGAGTACAAAATAAAGCATTCATCACTTTAGCATTCAAAGAGAATTTTTTTTTCGAATCATTCCATTTTATTGGTTTGAAAGACTTTTCAAAACCACTTTCAACAATATACCATAATTCTAAATCCATAAAAAGTAAAAAATTCTCATTCGAGTTTTTCAATACGTGTAATCCGTCCAATTTAACATTAGAGGATGAGTGATAGAAAGTCCCTTTTGATTGCTAACAAAAGCCATCTCTCTTAAATTTTAAGCCAAATAGAGAGAAATGTGACTCTGATGCCAATTGTTAGGATCAAAACGGCACTAAGAGAGGAGGGAGGGGGGGGTATTCGGGGGGTTGGGGGTGTGAATTAGTGCTTATAAAAAATTTACGTTGATTTAAATATTCGCTTAATAAGAATCATATCGAAAATATGTTTAAGTGTAGAGATATTTGTAAAAGTGCAAGTAAAGGTAGTAAATAGTTAAATAAGAAAGCAATGAAAATAAAAAGCAAAGAAGAGGAAGCAAACTGATTTTATAGTGGTTCGGTCTTGTGACCTATGTCTACTCCTGATTCCTCCTCCGTTGAGGTCAACAACTTCCATTATTGATCTTCCTTCAATAGGTGAAGATCAACCACCCTCTTACAACTCTATTCACCTTTTACAAGTTTAGGAGATAACCTATACAAGTCTCTAAACTCTCCCTTAAATAAAGAACTACATAAGATGAAATGAGGAGAAGCTCTCAATTACAATAGCGTTTTCACATGATTTTTGCTCTTAATTGCTTGCATTCTTTTAGCAAGAATGGGTAGGGCATTTATAGGCCCCAAATTACTTCAAAAGTGGAGCCAAAATTCAAATTCTAAGTGTTTCTAAGGTGTTGGTCTCGAAGATTATGTTCTGGATAATTTAGTCGCATGACATAGTCTGGGAGCTGTGTCTGGGCCATTCAGTTGTTTGATATAGTTTGGGAGACTATGTATGGGCAGGTCAACCGCTTCACACATCTTCGAAGATTGTGTCGTCTTCAAGACTGTGTATTATCTGACCTTGGGTTACTGAAATGACTTTTATAACAAGTCCAAATCAGCCCCAATTAAGGCCTAACGGTCTCTTATTAGTAAAACTAACTCTCATTATGATGCTAACTATGACACCCAATGTATAATTTTCATTATCCGATCATCTCTTCGATGAACTCCTGACATCCTTCTGATGGACCTATGGTGAGCTCCTGATTTTCTTTGGTGAACTCCTAACGAACTTCTAGAATTCTTTCGACGAACTCTCGGCGAGCTCCCGACAACCTGTCGGTGAACTCCCGACGAATCTTGGTAAACTTATGGTGAGTTCTTGGTGAGCTCTCGACAACATCGTCTGAACCTCAGTCGATTTCTGACGAACTCTCGACAAGCTCCCATTCCGTTATCTGAATCTCGGCCCGATGCTCGAACTAGACTCCAACCAAATATCTGATTATATTGTGCTTTTTACCATCATAGTTAATCTTGCATTGCTTTCTTTATCACACAAGTTATATCATAAAATCTATCAGTTGACATCAAAATCTAAGATTCAACAAAATAATCTCTCACATAATACAGTTTTTCGGTCTTATGATTTTTTTTGCAACCCAATATTTTGCACAACGATTTGATATATGTGGGAAACGTATTTTATTTTAATCTTCTGCTATGTATGTGATGCTCCCGCTTGATTTTCTAATATATGATACCCTCAGGTGCATCCACATGGTTCCAAACCTTGTTAGAGTACTTGAAATACATTTAAGAATTTATAGCTTTTTGCTACTTCCCGGAGTCTATACTCATAATATCCTTATACTAGATTTGAGGATCAACATCCTGAGTATCTTCTCTACTGATATGTCCTACATATCTTTTAGGAGGGTGAGACACTCTGTTAGACCTGCACAAAGTTGGAACTTATGTGCTAGGTATTTGAATAGACTCGAACTATGGAATGGTGCTTGAGCTATGTTCTCTAACCTCGCTCAACTATATCTCACTCTCACTATTTACACCAAGAATGTATTCATTCTCAAGGAACACAACTCTCTCAGCAACAAAGACCTTTTAGTCCTTGGGATAATAGAAATAATACCCCCAAATTACCTTGGGGTATCCTATGAATTTGCACTGTTCCATCTTTGATTCTAACTTGTCACGGTTGTGTCTTCTAATGTGGGCAGGACAACCCCAAATCTTAACAACCTTAAGATCGGGCTTCCTCCCTTTCTATATCTTATATAGTGTAGATACTACCAACCTATATAAAACTCTATTCAGAAGGTAGGTTGTGGTCTCTAGGGCGTATCCCCAGGATGAGATAGGTAGGTCAGTGAAACTCATCATGGATCATACCATATCCAGTAGCATGTAGTTCCTCCTTTCTAATACAGTATTGAGCTGAGGTGTATAAGAAGGTGTCCACTAGGATAGAATCCTATGGTCCTTGAGGAAATGAGTGAACTTTGTACTCAAGTACTCCCCTCCTCGATCCGATCGAAGAGTCTTAATACTCTTCCCAATCTGGTTCTCTACTACATTCTTATATTTCCTGAATTTCTCAAAGGCCTCGGACTTGTACTTCATCAAGTACATATATCCATATCTAAATAAATCGTTAGCGAATATAATGAAGTAGGAGTAACCACCTATTGTCTAAGTCCACATGGGACCACATACATCACTATTTATGAGTTCCAAGAACTCGGTGGCTCTCTCACAAGTTCCACTAAAAGAAAAGTTTGTCAACTTTCCCCGAAGATAAAGTTCATAAGTTATATATGACTTATAGTCGAATGGATCTAAATATCCATTTTTTAGCAATTTTTGAATCCTTCCCTTATGGATATGATCTAACCTATAATGTCATAGGTATACACTATTCACCTCATCTCGCTTCCTTTTGGATGTATTTATATTCATGATGTGTGGAGAAATGTCTAGCACATATAAGCCATTAATCAAGGTCTCTATTGTGATGATCTCATCATCCAAAATTATTAAATAACTATTATTCTCAAAAAACTAATTTATATCCACTAACTATCAAATAAGAAATAAAAATAATATTTTTGATAATAGAGAGAATATAACAGCATGCATCAAATGTAATGGTAGCTCCACCAAGAAGATGTAGGGGAACCTTGCTAATAACAAATGCATCGACTATTACTCCATTGACTATCTTGAGGTCCATCTCTCCTCTTGCCATTCTCCTAGGCTTTGTCAGAACTTACAATGAATTACAGATATGATAAGCACTCCCGATATTTAATCTCATGTGTTATCATAATAATCTGACAAATAGAGACTGATCATGAATGTACTTGAAACTTCTCCAAGCTTATATTTCACCTTCTTTGCTTGGTAATCCTTGCAGTTCCTCTTCTAGTACTCATCCTTGTCATAGTAGAAGCACTAGCCTTTATCCTTTGTCGGATCTTTTTTGGCAACCTTTACCTTACCCAGTTTGCTCTTGCCCTTCTTAAGGGTCTTATTAGCTTTTCTTTTTTTCTTGGTCTCACCAATATAGAAAACTAGCTTATCTTTCTTGATGGTACTCTCAACTTCCCTTAATATATTAAGGATCTTAGAGAGAGTCATCTTAAACGTGCTCATATTGAGGTTCATGATGAACTGAGAAAAGGAATATGGCAGGGGCTGAAGTATAAGATCAACACATAGGTTATCCTCTAGAGCTATTCTTAGACCTGTGAGTTTCTCGATTCACTATATCATCTTCAGGATATGGTTCTGAACCGATGTCCTTTCTGTTATCCTGGCTTGAAAGAAACTCCTGGATATCTCAAATCTCTAAGTTCTTCCCTATTCCTCAAATAGTTGGCAAAGGTGAAGATATTAGAACCGAAATCAACACTAGGGGGGAGGTAAATTAGTGCTTTTAAAAAACTTTAATTGATTTGAAGATTCATTCGAAAAAGATTATAATGGAAATGCGTTTAAACTTGAAAAATGATCATAGGACTGTAATGAGCAAGTAAAGTAATTTATAAAGTAATTAAATAGCAAATAAAGGAGGCACACAAATTTTATAGTGGTTCGATCATCGTGACCTACTCCACTCCTGATTCTTCCTCCGTTGAGGTCACTGATAAAACCCCAGAAGGAGCTCTATAGGATTTTGATCTTTCAGGGGGATCAAACCCTTGGAACACTATAAGGGTTCCTCCCTCCTAGGGTCGGCCACAAGGCTGAAATAAAGATGATCTTGCTTGATTCAAAAGAGGAGGAGGCTACAAGCTTATATATGTCTCAAAACCCTAACCCTAGGAGGGTGCTTCATAAGTAAAATTATCCTCTTGCCCCTTCTATAGTCGCCCTACCTTAGTAGGGATGAGCGACGGCTAAGATGGCTCCATCGCTGCCTATACCTACTAGAAACATTGGCGACTAGCCTAGTAAAGGGGCGACGACCAGTAAGCCTAAGGCCCAAAAATAAATCATAGCCACACCTCTTTATAGGATAGATGTGACTAGGTGTGGTTTTATTACAAATATCACATAGTTTTTATTGACTACTTCTAGAATGATTATGACCCAACCATACTAGGGTCTTATCAAGCCCGTTCTCTTTGAATCAGCTTTGTCCTCAAGGCTGAGGGTCCATAAATTTTGGAAACCAGTCTTCAGCTCCTCATAAGACTCTCATGTGGCATCTTTATATGGTAAGTTATTCCAATACACTAATACTTCAATTGAAGGGCGTCGACGGTGCATCATAATTCTTCCATCAAGTATGGCTTGTGGTTGGGCTTGAATTTTGCCATTATCTACGGTGCATGACAACTGGGTCTGGGCCAACTCATGTTCTCCTAGTTTAGGCTTTAAGCAGGACACATGAAAGACATGATGGATCTTGGCGCCTTCTGCTAGCTTTAATCTATATGCCATAGCTCTAATACGCTATATGATATGATATGGTCCATAGAATCAAGGAGATAACTTCATCGAGACTCTTGTGTTGATGGACAGTTGCTTGTATGGTTGTAGGCGAAGGTAGACCTAATGTCCTACCAAAATTTTTTGCTCATTTCAATGAGTATCGACTTGTTGCTTTACGCGGGCTTGAGTGGCAGATAAGTTGTCCTTCAGCAATTGTAGGAGCTTGTCCATGTAAATTAAGCTTTGGTCGACTTGGTCTACTTTGGCCATACTAATTACATACTAAGGTATTACAGGGGGCGGTTAACTATATAATGCCTCATAGGGAGTACATTTGGTAGATGAATGATATGTTCTGTTGTACCACTATTCGGTCCAAGGAAGCCACCTTGTCCACTCTTTTGGCTGATCACTGGTGAAGCACCGTAGATAAGTCTCTAGGCATCATCTGTTCACCATCTCTGTTTGGTCATCCGTCTATGCATGATAGGCTATGCTCCCTTTGAGTTGGGTGCCTTGTAGTTGAAATAATTCGATCCAAAATTTACTTGTAAATACCTTGTCACGGTCGCTCACAATTGACCTTGACATCCCATGTAGTTTAATAATATTTTTAACGAAGAGTTAGCAATACTAGTAGTGGTATAAAGGTGTCTCACAGCACATAAATGGGCATATTTTGTTAAGCGATCTACCACCACAAAGATTATAGTTTTATCTTGAGATGGTGGAACCCTTCGATGAAATCTATGGAGATGTTAGTCCATGCTAAGTCCGGTATAGGTAGTTATTGTAGCTTTCCCGAACTTACCATTATTTCACCCATTTGCTATTGGCACACATCATATTTAGCTATATAATCATAAATAGATTCCTTCATGCCTCTCAAATAGAAGTTTTACTTCACCCTCTTATATATTCTCAGAAAGTCAGAGTGCCCTGCTAAAGGTGAAGAGTGTATTTCAGGCATAACAATTTTGATGCAAGGAGAAGAGGGAATAAGCACAATTCAACTCTTGTAATGTAGGTCTATTGAATCCCAAGTGTAGTGGCCAATGGCACCTGGATCCTTCTCCAATTTCTCTATGATGTTTTAGGTCTTTGAATCCTTCTTCATTCTTCTCTAATATCCTTGAGGAAGTCAGTGGAAGGAAGGAAGATGGCTAAAATTTTGGCTTCCTCCGGTAGCCATGATAGTGCATCTGCAACAACATTTTATTTCCCCTTTTGATAAATAATTTCATAATCAAAGCCAAGAAGTTTAGTTATCCATCTTGCTGCTCCGGAGATGATATTTTTTATCCAAAAAATATTTGAGGCTCCGGTGATCAGTTTTGACTTGGAAGCATTGGTCGATCAGGTAGGATCTCCACTTCGTGACGACGTGTACAATCGCAAGCATCTCCTTATTGTACATGAACATTTTATAATGAGAGGGAGACAAGGCCTTGCTAGTATAGGCAAGAGGTCGGCCATCTTGCATTAGGACAGCTCCAATTCTAACTTCGGATGCATCTGCCTTAATCATGAAGGGTCGGCTTAAATCGGGCAGCACAAGGACCAGTGGCATCATTATAGCTGCGTTGAGTTTGTCAAAGGTTGTAGAAGCTTGGTTTGACCACTAGAAGGAGTTTTTTTTCTGTAGAGAAGTGAATGAGACACTGATCTTCCTATAGTCTTTCATAAACTTCCGATAGTAGCCCGTAAGTCTGAGGAAACCGTGCACTAATTTCACATTTGCAAGTCTTGGCCAACTTTGCATCGCTTTAATTTTCATCAGGTCTATTGCCACTCCATTTTTTGATATAATGTGCCCAAGGTACTTTACTTTTTATTATAAAAAGCTACATTTTGATTATTTAATATAAAGGGTATTCTCTTGAAGAACAGTTAGAATAATTCATAAGTGCTAAAAATATATGTCAAGTGTGGGACTGTAAATGAGAATGTCATTAAAGAATACCAGCACAAATCTACATAAAATCCTCTGAAAAATATCGTTCACTAAACTTTGGAAGGTAGAAGGAGCATTCATAAGTTCGAAGGGCATTACCAAAAATTCGTAGTGGCCGTTATGTGTACGAAATACCGTTTTCGGAACATCTTCAGAGCATACCCAAATATGATGGTACCTGGAATGAAGATCCAGTTTAGTGAAGACTTGGGCTCTCTTTAGTTCATCTAAGAGCTCATCCACTACTGGTATAAGATATTTACCTTTGATGATGATGGCATTCAAAACCCGATAGCCATCCCCTACCTATCTATAAGAACGGTGATGGGATGTTGCTTGAGAAGTCCTCCCACTTTCATCGTCTGCTGGTTGGAGTAGTTGGCTAGCACGTGTGCTGTAAAATTGGTCGATTGGGACTCTTCCTTTGTGGCTTCATCTTTGGGTTTGAGGTTTTCTTTAGATGGTTTGATGTCCTCATCCTCTACTAATTCTATCACAAGAAGCCTCTGCTTTTTGCAGCGATATTTGTGGCTCCAATGTTCGTCGCAGTGCCAACACAACCCCTTAACAGATTGCTCCCGAAGCTCATCTCTTGTCAATTTTTTGGGTGCAGGGCTTCAGATGGTAGTAGAGGGGGGTGGAGGCTTTGGTATTGCTAGTCGGGGAGCGACCCTAGTCCTTCGGACTTCGTGGTTCAATCATTCTTCTTACAGCAGCGTGAAGGAAATAGCCACCATAAGGGTGTAGGGTTGCCACGCCTTCACTTCTCCTTGTATCTCTGGCTTTAAGCCCTCAACGAAAGTTTATAAAACTTGCTTTTCAGACCAGTCACAAGTTTGGTTAGATAATCGCTCAAACCTTGTTTGGTACTCTTGTATAGTAATGGTTTGTCGAATATCTACCAATTGTCCGTTGATGCGAATTCGGTCGGTCCGAAGTGGTTCAATAATCCCTCCTCGAATTATCACCAGGTAGGGCCTCCATGGGTATGCTTGAACCAATTAAACCATTGAATTATGTCCCCTTCAAGATGGATGGCCGCAATCTCCACCATGAAAGCATCAGTGGTGCGGTGGAAATGGAAGTAGCGCTCCGTGTGTGAAATCCACCGATCAGGTCTCCTTCCTATCTAGGGAAGTCTACCCTTATATATGATTATATAAATTGGTTATAGGGCCTCCTTGCTCCTGGGATTCTTCTTTCCAATCTAAAGTTTCCCCTTACTATGATTTCCTTGGGCTCGGTGGTCGACCCATGCTGAGTTCAACGAAGATAGTTCAAATTTTCTCCTTCAGGTTTCAAAAGTTTCAAACTTGGCATTAAGGGCCTCCTCTAATGCCATGGTATAGGCCTCTATATCTATGATATTGAGGTCTTTCTTCTGTTGTCGGGTTAAGGGCATAAGAGGTTTTGGGGAAAAGGTGGCCAATAAGGTGGGTGGACCGGTGGAGAGGAAGGCTGCGATTAGGGCTATTTTTGGGGGCTAATTTAGATCGATTTTTGGCTACAATTAGATAGGGTCTTTTGAGTGGTGCTGAGAAGGAGAGAGTCCAAGAAACTAAGAGACACAACAAAAAAATCTAATGGAATTCAATGAAAAGTGTGCTGCATATGTGCTATCCTACCAAACAAAATTTATGTTGGAGAAACAGTGAATTCTCAACGTAAATTACAAAGAAAATCTAAGGAAAATATTCAGAAATTTGATAGCAAAACCTCAGTTCAGATGTGAGTAATAGTAGTAATTAAGTTTGACAAAATTTTGGCAGCATAATGGTAGGAAAATTAATGCAAAGATAGAAGGCAAATTCTTCATCGTAAAAATCCAACAATATGCAATAATGAATTATAGCACAATAAGATCGGTTTCAGAAATAATTTTTTCCAGAAATCAATCTTACATGAAAGCTAAGTTGATTTATGAGATTGTGCAAACATTTCATCCATAATAGATGAGCAATAAATTGGTTTCAAGAAGCAAATAGATGATTGAAAATTTCTACAGTGTTTCCCCTTTGTAACGATGATCACAATTGCGACGATAGAAATTTGCAGCGAGGAAAAAATGGAAAAGCTTCTTCATTATGTAAAGGTAAGGATTTATAGTAGTAATAAGGTGTGGGTAGTGGAATTTTACCATATCTCCAATTCAAATGCAGGGGGGCAACGACATACTCGTTGATCTACAGCTTGGGGTAGAAGATGGAGGCACGTCTTGCAGCAATTATAAGAATTGTTTAGATGGGTGGAGGTGGCAGAGATGGTAGTAGGGGTAGCAGGAATGCGACTCTGATACCAGAAGATAAAACTCCAGAAGCAGCTCTATAGGATTTTGATTTTTAAGGGGATAATCCCTTGGAACACTATAGGGGTTCCTCCCTCCTAGGGTTGGCCACAAGGCTGGAATAAAGATGCTCTTTCTTGATTCAAAAGAGGAGAAGGCTATAAGCTTATATAGGGCTTAAAACCCTAACCTCAAGGAGGTGCTGCCTAAGTAAAATTACCCCCTTGCCTCTACTATATCCACCCTACCTTAATAGGGATGGGCGATGGCTAAGATGACTTCATGGCCACTTGTACCCGCTAGAAACCATGGCCGACCAACCTAGTAAAGGGGGAACAGCTAGTAAGCCCTAAGGCCCCAAAATAAACCCTAGCCACACCTCTCTATAGGATAGAGGTGACTCGGTGGGGTTTTATTATAAATCTCATAGAGTTTTTATTGACTACTTCTAGGGTGATTAGGATCCAACTCTACTAGGGTCCTATCAGTCATCGACTTCCACTATTGATCTTCTTTCAATGGGTGAAGATCAACCACCCTCTTGTAACTCTATTCTCCTTTTTATAGGTTTAGATTACAACCTTTACAATTCTCTCAGTCCTCCCTTAAACATAAATCACACTTAGAGAAGAGGAAGGGAACTATCAAAAAATTACAATAGTGTTTTCTCAAGGTTTTGTTCTATTTTCTTACTCTCCCAAGCAATAATACCTAGGATATCTATAAACCCCAATTGACTTCATAAATTGGACCTAAAAAATAAAATGCCCCAAGATTTTGGGGTACTAGTGGTACCATCGCCGAACAGAGCTTGGGTTTATTACAAATCTCACAGAGTTTTTATTGACTACTTCTAGGGTTATTAGGATCCAACCCTGCTAGGGTCCTATCAGTCATCGACTTTCACTATTGATCTTCTTTCAATGGGTGAAGATCAACCACCCTCTTGCAACTCTATTCCCCTTTTTACAAGTTTAGATGACAACTTTTATAATTCTTTCAGTCCTCCCTTAAACATAAATCACACTTAGAGAAGAGGAAGGGAACTATCAAAAAATTACAATAGTGTTTTCTCAAGTTTTTGTTCTACTTTCTTACTCTCCCAAGCAATAATACCTAGGATATCTATAAACCCCAATTGGCTTCATAAATTGGAGCTAAAAAATAAAACACCCCAAGATTTTGGGGTACTAGTGGTACCATCGTCGAACATAGCCCAGGTTTATGGCAGTACCAAGGCCTGAAATAGGTAGTACTACTATCACCAGCTGATGAAACCACCCACGAGGATTCCTAAAAAAGTACATTTTTGTACTTTTCATACCTGAGTTATACCATCTTTTGACCTGACTATACCTTCTTTCTGGTTAACAAAATGAGCTTCCTAATGAGCTCACATCAGCCTTAATTAAATCTTAATCAATGCCTAATGGGCCCTTAATTAAGTTGGCATAGTTACACATAAAACCAACTAAATGACAATCACAACTACTTCAATCTAGACATAATTGATTACAAACAAGAATACTAAATTGTTTAGCATGTTATTGATTCATTCAGTGCTTCATCCAAACATTTGGTGCATCGTCCTCTCTTGCAGCATATTGCCTAATCGGCATGTTGACCTCCACAATATCTAATCTCCTTGGCGGAATGTCCGATCCTTTTAGCTCAACGCCCGATGCCCGAACTCATGGCACAAAGTCCTTCTGCTGGCACATCGACCATTCCTCTAGCCCAATGTCTAATCTTCTGACATGTTTAATTCCAGCCCAGCATCTGATTCCACTGCTTTAATTGATTTGCCTCTCATTGATCGAAGCTAGTCCTACATCACTCAAACACATATTAGATTATAACTTTATCAATTGGTTTAATTATCAAAATTTGAGATTCAACAATCTCCCCCTTTTTTATGATAACAACCAATTGATGACAGAGTTTGACTAAATTTCGCCTATCAATATGTCATATTGATAGAAATTTTGAATTCAGAAAATTATGAGAATTTCATGCATAATTATACCATGCATGATCCTCATCATACCTTCTCCCCCTTTATCATCAACAAAAAGAAGAAATGCAACTAGTAAGTTCTTGAAACATGCAAGCTAGTAAGCAAGCTTCACTTCATTTTACAAGATATCAAATTGGCAAATTTTACTTCTCTTTGAAGTATAAAAGCTATCAAGTTGTTGTGAAGTTAAGCAAAATTTTTGATTCTCTAAATATACAAGATAGCAACTTTTGCCTCAAGCTAGCAATTCTCTTTAGATGTGCAACCTAGCATTTTTGCTTTTCTTGAGATGCTAGTAATTTTTGCTTCCTTTATAACGTGCAAGATAACAAGTTTTTTCTTCTTGAAATGTGTAAGCTAATAATTTTGCTTTTCTTTAAGATTCGCAAGCTGGCAAGACGTTCTCCCCTTTTGTCATTGTCAAGAAAAAGGGAAGAATACAATAGTATAATTTTTTTTTACAACAATACTCTAATTATAACATAAGGTATACAACCATAAATATAAGGGAGTATCAAAACATGAAGAAAATAACATCAATTTATGTATGTTGTATCTCAAATTTTGATGATAAAATTAATTGATGAGTTTTATGATCTAACTTGTGTATTAAAGAAAGTGATAAAGGATTAACTATGACAGTAAAGGGCATTACAATTAGATGTTGGGTCGGAGTCAATTTGGAACATCAGGCCGAGGTTCAGACGACGCAATAAGAGCTCGTCGAGAGTTCATCGGAGGTCGATCGAGGTTCAGACGATATTGTCGGGAGCTTATCGAGAACTCACCAAAGGTTTGTCAGGAAGTTCATTAGGAGTTCAACGATAGGTCGGGAGCTTGCCGGGAGTTCACCGAAAGAATGCTGGGAATTCACTAAAAAAAATCAAGAGCTCGTCGAGGATTCATCGGAAGGATGTCAGTAGTTCACTAGGAGTTCACTGAGAGACAATTGATGGTCGGACAACGAAGATTATATTTTTAAGTGTCATAGTTAGCGTCATAGTGAGAGTTAGTTTTACTAACTCAATTAAGAGATCATTATACCTTAACTAGGGCTGATTTAGACTTATTATAAAAATCATTTCAATAACCTAGCGTTAGAAAAGATACGATTTTCAAAGACACAGTCTCCAAGATGACACAACCTTTGAAGGTGTGTTAGGTGGCCCAGACATAGTCTCCTAAACTGTCAGTGATCATACCATCTAGACTGGTGGTACAACCATCAAAACACAATCTTCGAGACCAGCACCTCAGGAACTCATAAAATTTAAATTTTGGCTCCAATATTAAAGTTATTTGGGACCTGTAAATATACCACACACCAACCTCCTCTGCCCCCCCCATAAGGTATACAACCATAAATATAAGGGAGTATCAAAACATGAAGAAAATAACATCAATTTATGTATGTTGTATCTCAAATTTTGATGATAAAATTAATTGATGAGTTTTATGATCTAACTTGTGTATTAAAGAAAGTGATAAAGGATTAACTATGATAGTAAAGGGCATTACAATTAGATGTTGGGTCGGAGTCAATTTGGAACATCAGGCCGAGGTTCAGACGACGCAATAGGAGCTCGTCGGAGGTCGATCGAGGTTCAGACGATATTGTCGGGAGCTTATCGAGAACTCACCAAAGGTTTGTCAGGAAGTTCATCAAGAGTTCAACGATAGGTCGGGAGCTCACCGGGAGTTCACCGAAAGAATGCTGGGAATTCACTGAAAAAAATCAAGAGCTCGTCGAGGATTCATCGGAAGGATGTCAGTAGTTCACTGGGAGTTCATTGAGAGATCAATTGATGGTCGAACAATGAAGATTGTATTTTTAAGTGTCATAGTTAGCGTCATAGTGAGAGTTAGTTTTACTAACTCAATTAAGAGATCATTATACCTTAACTAGGGCTGATTTAGACTTATTATAAAAATCATTTCAATAACCTAGCGTTAGAAAAGACATGATTTTCAAAGACAGTCTCCAAGATGACACAACCTTTGAAGGTGTGTTAGGTGGCCCAGACATAGTCTCCTAAACTGTCAGTGATCATACCATCTAGACTGGTGGTACAACCGTCAAAACACAATCTTCGAGACCAGCACCTCCGGAACTCATAAAATTTGAATTTTGGCTCCAATATTGAAGTTATTTGGGACTTGTAAATATACCACACACCAACCTCCCCCCCCCCCCAAATCCTTACTTGATGTATATAAGTATTAAGAGCAAAATTCTTATGAAAATGTTGTTGTAATTCTTTGAGAGCTTCTCCTCATTTTGGCTTGTGTAGTTTTTTTATTTAAGGGAGAGCTTAGAGACTTATAAAGGTTATCTCCTAAACCTATAAAAGGAGAATAGAGTTGTAAGAGGGTAGTTGATCTTCACCCATTAAAGAAAGATCAATAGTGGATGCCGGTAACCTTAATGGAGGAGGAATCGGGAGTGGACATAGATCACGAGACTGAACCACTATAAAATTGGTTTGCTTCCTCTTCTTTGCTCTTTATCGTCATTCCTTTCTTATTTAACTGTCTACTACCTTTCTTGCATTCTTACAAACATCTCTATGCTTACATGTATTTCCAATATGATTTTTATTAAGTGAATATTTAAATCAATAAAAAAATTTTATAAGCACTAATTCATACCCCCTCCATTTAGTAATCCTAACAATTGGTATCAGAGCCACGTTTATCTCTATTTGGCTTAAAATTCAAGAGAGACAACTTTTGTTGGCAATCAAGAGAGACTTTCTATCACTCGTCCTCCCATGTTCAATGAGATAGATTACACATATTGAAAAACTCGAATGAGAATTTACCTACTTTAATAAATTTTGAATTATGACATATTATTGAAAGTGATTTTGAAAAGTCTTCCAAACCGATGAATGAATGGAATGATTCGGAAAAGAAGACTTTCTCTTTGAATGCTAAAGTGATGAACGCTTTATTTTGTGCTCTTAATAAAAATGAATTTAATCGGGTTTCTATATGCGAAACTACATATAAGATTTGACACACACTCGAAGTTACACATGAAGGCACTAGTCGAGTCAAAGAGTCAAAAATTAACTTTTGGTGCATAGCTATGAGTTGTTTTGCATAAAATCAAGTGAGACCATAGGAGAGTTGTACACCCATTTTACGAATGTCATCAATGGTCTAGAAGCACTTGGTAAAAGTTTTTCTAATTTGAACTTGTTAACAAAATATTAAGATCCCTTCCAAAAAGTTGGGATCCTAAAGTAATGACAATATAAGAAGCAAATGACCTAAATAATTTTTCGCTTGAAGAATTAATCAGGTCTTTGATGACTTACAAAATGACATATATAGCATATGATGAACTTGAGAACAACCTTCCAAAGAACAGGAAGGACATAGCACTTAGAACTAAGAAAGACCACTTGGGAGAAAACTCAAGTGACGACGATGATGATGAGGACTTGGCACTTATAACAAGAAAATTTAAGAAATTCTTAAAAATAACTAAAACAAAACAAGATACTAAGAACAAAAGTGAACTAAAAAAGGACTCAATAATATGTTATGAATGTAAGAAGTTGGGACACTTCAAAAATGAATGCCCCTTTACGTAACTTTTTTGCAGCTTTTGTGTACCACCTTTTAGCATCCGTGGAAGAAGAATTTCTTTCTTCTTTACTATCCTCATGCTCCAAGGAGAGGGGTGGTTAGCTGAGAAGTGAAGTAGGGAAGAGAATAGAAGGTGGTGGCCAAAGGTGCAGCCTATCCCCTTTCTTGGCCGACCCCACCTCCTATTTATAGAGAATCTCTTTAAACCCTAATAGATTCTACCTCAATCGGTATTAAATTTTTATCTAATTACCCTCACCTCTTGAATTAATAGATTTTTATCTAATAATCTTAATTTACCTCTAATTAGATCTCATGTAAGGAATCCATTAATATTGAGTCTTATACAATGAAACATGAGCTTATTGGATAACTCATATTCAATCTTCTATTCATTGCAACATCCACCATATATATATGATCCTCTATGCCCAACATCGAGCTGGTCATGAGTTGCACATGTCGAATCATTTTTTGACTTAGAACTCCTTCTGAATCAGTCTATTATTATGCCATAATAATTCACTCAACTTATCGACTATGGATGTACTAGGCCACTACGCTATAATCTCTAAATTATACAATGAGATCTATTTTATTGGATATGTCTATCCTTAATTACCATATATAGTCAAGTCTCATATGAAATCCATCCCAATCTAATATCGGGAAGAGAGAAAGAGGAATGGAATTCAAAAAGAAAAGAGAAACCAAAAGTCGATTTGTATAGAAAGAACAAACTCAAAACAGAATTTGCGTAAAATGGATAAAAAGTTCACCACTAAGTTTAATGTCATAAGAGGATATAAAAAATTCACCACCTCAAGAAAATTAAATAAGGGTATAGAACTAAATCAAAAGACTCACCATTCAAGGATGCATCCAAGAGATACAGAGTTTTAGAGAGACTCCAAAGAGCTTCTGTAAATACAAATTAGGTGCTAAACTTCTTTCTAGCATTAGAATATCAAAATAAGTACTAGTGTATGAAACAACCATTCATGTATAGGAAATTATGATA
This sequence comes from Ensete glaucum, assembly GCA_021527575.1. NCBI lineage: Eukaryota > Viridiplantae > Streptophyta > Magnoliopsida > Zingiberales > Musaceae > Ensete > Ensete glaucum. The sequence continues at coordinate 36,971,684 of CM038555.1, forward strand.
TTAAGTACTTTACATTTATTAACTAACTTCTTCAATGCATTCCTTGATCATGAAGAAAGATATTTGGAAACAACTTTAACTTTCTCCAAGGAATATGCCCATGACCTGTTATATTTGAGTGGGCTAGATTAAAGACTCTTAAATATTATAGTGGACTGTGGGGAATACTATAGGATCGATAATATTCATAAATGTTTATTATAGCAAATTAGACACTCTCGTGTCAATCTCCCTTGGTTGAAAAAGACTTGTCCTCAAATCTTTATTTGTTTTATCACCATAATAAGGACTTAAATCAGCCACATTGAATGTTGATGATACCTCATAATCTTCATGTAGCTCGATCTCATAAAATTCTCTCTAATTCTTTTAAGTACTTTGAATGGACCATCAACCTTTGGTTTCAACTTCCTATATTTACTTAGTGGAAACCTCTCCTTCCTCAGTTGAAATTAAACCAAATCACCTGCATTAAACCTCATATGCTTTCTATATTTGTTAGTTGCTCGTATGTACATTTCATTTTCCTTCTTAATAGTTGCTTTAACATCATCATGTAACTTCTTTATCTGTTTAGCCCTCTTGTTAGCATCTACACTAAATTGCTTAGTTGTAGAATGAGGGACTATGTCCAAAGGAATAGTAGGATTAGCACCATAAGCAACCTCAAAGGGACTCTTACCAATACTATGACGCATGGAATAATTGTAAGCAAACTCAATTTGTGGAAGAATGAGATCTCATTGTTTAATGTTCTTGCCAATATAACTTCTAAGAAATTTCCCAAGCTTGTGTTCATTACCTCTGTTTGCCCATCGGTTTGTGGATGATGAGAGCTACTGAAATTCAAAGATGTACCCAATTTCCTCCATAGAGTTCTCCAAAAATGACTAAGAAATTTTAAGTCTCGATCAGAGACCATAGTTTTTGGAATGCCATACAATCTAACAATCTCCTTGAAGTACAAATCAGTAATATGAGATGCATCATTTGATTTATTATAGGGAACAAAGTGAGACATCTTTAAGAATCTATCAATAGCAACCATGATAGAATCTTTGTTCCTTTGAGTTCTTGACAATCCTAAGATAAAATCAAGACTCACATCCTCCCATGGAGTATTCGGCATTAACAATGAAGTGTATAAACTAGAATTTTGGCTTCTTGTTTTTGCTAAATGATATACTCTGCATTGCTTTACAAATCTCTCCACATCTCTGAACATCGTAGGCCAATAGAAATTTTATTGAATAAGAGCCAAAGTTTAGTCCCTACTAAAATATCTTCCCAAAGCACCACCATAAGCTTTAGCTAGAATTACATGTCTCAAAGAACAAGATAGAACATACAAGGCATTAGCTCGAAAAAGAAATTTATCAAAGATAGAAAATTACTAAAAAGAACCTACTTTGCAATTATGTCATATTGAGCTGAAATCCACATCATTCTAATATAGATCTTTAAATGTCTTAAATCCAACTACTTTAACTTCCATAACTGATAGTAAATAATATTTTTTGCTTAATGCATCAGCAACTACTTTAAATACCAGATTTATACTTGATTGTGAAGTTATAAGATTGCATGAACTCCACTTAAGCTGCATGCCTCTTGTTTAGCTTATGTTGATGATTAATAAACTTCATTACCTCATAATTAGAATATAAGATAAATAGTTGGGTAAGAAGATATTGACTACAATGAGATAAAGCTCGATAACAACATAGAACTTATTGTCATAGGTAGAATATTACCTCCTTGTATCATTTAGCTTCTCACTAAAAATGACAATGAGCTTTGATTCTGGACTCAAAATAGCACAAATTCCTACATTGGAGGCTTCACATTCAACCTCAAACATTTTGTCAAAAGTGGATAGTACCAAAATAGAAGCTTCGATTACTTTTCTTTTTAATAGCTCAAAAGTTTCATTTGCCTCATTAGTCTACTTAAATTTATCACCTTTTAGGCATTCGGTGATTGGAGCAACAATTGAGCTGAAATCCTTGATGAATCTTCTATAAAAAAGAAGTTAAACCATGGAAACTCCTCATATCATGCAATGAAGTCGGTGTTGGCCAATTAAGAATTGCTTCTACCTTACTTTGATCCATCATGATTCTATTTTTTGAAATAACATATCCTAGAAACACCACACTATGAGTAAAAAAAGTTACACTTCTTCATATTAGCATAAAGCTTTTGCTGCCTTAAGATAAGAAAAATCTTCTTAAAATGATTCATATGCTCTTCTTCACTCTGTTGTACACCAATATGTCATCAAAATAAATAACAAAAAAGTCCCAATGCATGGCTTAAGTATATGATTCATAAATCTCATGAAAGTACTAGGAGCATTTGATAACCCAAATGGCATAATCAATCATTTATATAAGCCTTCTCTAGTTTTAAATGTTGTTTTCCACCCATCTTCAGGCCTCATTCTTATTTGGTGGTAGCCACTTCTTAAATCAATTTAGAAAAAATAGAAGCACCACACAATTGATAAAGTAAATCATCTAACCTTGGAATGGGAAAATGATAGTCAATAGTGATTTTGTTGATGACACGACTGTCTATACATATTCTTCAAGAATCATCTTTCTTAGGCACCAATAAGGCTGGAACAATACAAGGACTCATTCTCTTCTAAATCAACTCTTTTTTCACCAACTCATCTACTGGCCTTTGAAGTTCTTCATGCTCCTTGGGACTTATTTTATAGGCTGCCTTGTTAGGTAAGATAAGCCCTGAAATAAGATCAATATGATGTTGGATATCTCTCAGTGGTGGAAGACCATGTGGAATCTCTTTCAATATAATGTCATGAAACTCTTTCAAGATTGGTTTCATGTTTGTCGGTGGCTCCTTATAATGTTCATTCTCTTTTATGACTACTAGAGCCAAAATATGACTACCCCTTTCCAATATACCCTAACATTCACCATAGGACATAAAAGCACTAACTTCCTTCTTAGGTGTATTGATTTTAGAAAGCTGTAATGGAGCTAAAATAATCTTCTTATCATTCACTTTAAAAGAATAAGTATGTTTATAGCCATCATACAATACCCTTATATTATAATGCTAAGGTCTACCCAACAACAAATGACAAGCATCCATATAAGCAACATCACACTATACTTCATCTTTATAAGACTTGCCAATAGAAAATGGAAATAAACATCTTTTAGCTACCTTGATGCCATTTTTTTTTGTAGCCATCATAATTAGTAAGGATGCAAATGAGGGATTATGTCCGACTTTAGCTTCTGCACCATCTCAAAAGATACCACATTCTCAAAGCTGCTACTATCAATAATCACCAAGCACACCTTACCATGAGAGGTACATTTAGTATGAAACATATTCTTTCCCACCCAACTTTCATCCTCAGCCACATATGATACTTGTAAGCTATGTTGTAACATAATAAATAAACCACGATCAGCATAAGTAACCTCTTCCTTATCATCATCATATTTTGGTTCGTTATTGGCTTTATTTCCTTTTTCATCACTATGTTCTTCAACTAATGTAACAATCCTCATATTTGGACAATATGAAGCAATATGCCTAAAACCTTGACACTTGAAGCATTTTCGACCATTAGATATAGAAGAATTAGGTGGTAGTTTGCTGTTAGTTGATCCTTCACCCTTCTCTTATCCCTTTAATACTACTTTACTTTGGTGAGTAGGCTTAGAATTTTCTTCTCTCGTATAGCCGTCTTTTGTCCCGTACCGAGAACTCTTTTCAAACTTCTACTGTTCTTCACTTTTAACGCCAACTTAGTCACATCATTCAAAGACTAATACGGTTAGAGTTAAACCACTTTGGCATCTCATATTTCAGACCTCCAATGTATCTTGCAATGATATGTTCTTCTGGTTCCATAAGCTTTCTTTTAACATAAGATTGTCAAACTCTGTTGTGTACTCCTCCATACTAAGATTTTTTTTGCTTAAAATCCTGAATTTTTAAAAATATTTCTTGCTTATAGTTGTTAGGTAAGTATTTTCTTTTTAGCTCTCTTTTTATTTTCTCTCGTGTTATGATCTTACTCTTCCCCTCATGTTCTCTTTGCTTCTTCGGATTTTTCTACAAAAAATATGCATACCTTTTGAGTTTCAGTGCCATAAGTTTTATCTTCTTTTGTTTTGGTAGTTCATGAAATTCGAATATTCTTTCTACTATATTGAGCCAATCATTAAAGTCGTCAAATATTGATTTTGCCTTCAAACTCCGTAAAATCCAACCTTGGGTTGTATTTGTTTTGTCATTCATCTTGGTCTCTATACCTTGCTTGAAATTTTCGAAACTCCCTTCGGTAAGAAGGCGTATCATCATTAGAACCACACATTTGGGCAAAATTTTTATACTGATTGTTTTTGTTTCGAAGTTCTTCAATAATTTTATTTTTTTTTCTTATAGACTATATATAAACTTTGTAGCTGCAACCTCAAGGATTCAACGTTATCTCCATGACCACTACCTTCACCAACTGTATCTTTTACATTTCACCTTGCCATGATCTCTAGTCTTCAGCTCTGATACCAATTAATACTGGAAAGAGAGAAAGAGGAATGAAATTCAGAAAGAAAAGAGAAACTAAAAGTGTATTTATAGAAAAGGAACAAACTCAGAACAGAACTTGTGTAAAATGGATAAAAAGTTCAATACCTACTTTAGTGTCACAAGAGGATACAAAAAATTTATCACCTCAAGGAAATTAAATAATGATAGATAACTAAATCAAAAGACTCACCATTCAAGGACATATCTAAGAGATACAGAGTTTTAGAGAGACTCTAAAGAGCTTCTACAAATATAAATCAAGTGCTAAACTTCTTTGTAGCCCTAAAATATCAAAATAAGTGCTAGTGCATTAACCAACCCTTTATATATAGAAAATTATGACATTAAGTGCTTTACATCTACTAACTAACCTCTTTAATGCATTCCTTGATCATGAAAAAATATCTTAAAACAACTTTTAATTTGTCTAATGAATATGCCCATGAGTTATCATATTTTAGTGGGCTGGGTTAAAGACTCTGAAATATTATAATGGATTTTGGGGAATACTATAGGATTAGTAATATCCATAAGTGTTGATTATAGCAAATTAGACACTCCCGAGTTAGAGTCACACTATAATTGGATTCTTCCGGAGAATTCTCTCAATCCGAGTGACCCTCACTAGGGATTTGCCTGAGTGAGAGTACATAAGATATTCCTCTCATGATGTCGAGAGGAGACGATCATCTATTGTTACACAATTATCTTCATAAGGCTAACTACCAATTCTAATAACTAGTTGTACCATATCTAAAATTTCCAAACTTATAAGTCTGGAGTCAAAGGAATGAGTACTCAAACAAGACATTTTTGGTGTCTCAAGTCTAAGGACCAGATACAAAACTAGGACTATGGAATCATTATCTGACGTTATATATCATTAACCATCCAACATTTAATAAGCGGATCAATCAAAGAACTCATTCTCTAATGAGCACCTATATAGTACCCTTAGTGTCCCTATAGGAGAAGCTATAAGACTAATCACCTCAATCATATAGATGGGTATATAGTACACTAGTCTATACAGTTATCTCAATATCCCTCTTGAGTAACCTTTGACCAGTATTATTTAGGGTATGTGTTTAAAGGTAAATCAGTCTCATTATCGTGATCTCATCACGATTCGATTTTCATTGCATATATCCAAGGACATTACAATATATATGAAGTAGATAATATATATAATATGAGAAAATATCAATAATAATCATAAAAAAAGATTGTGTAGTGTGTCACACGTGTTAATACTTACATGATTGGCTTGTAAGGCACCTGTAACTGATAAATTTGACTCATCCTGAATTTGACTATCACTCAAGGCTAACACGTACACCAACTAGATATTAACAATACTTTATTATAGAGGACCTTAACTAAAGATATTTTAATATAGCAATTCCTTAGTTTTATCCATCCTCAATATCTAAACTATATTTATAAACTAAGAAAACTATTTATGGACTACACGAAGCTCCAAGTGCTTGGTATACTAAACTTGGCTCATTTTTAATATCAACAGCTATGTCAACTTCAAATCTGATATCTTTTTATTCCTATGATAACAAAAGGGATATATTATATATATGCTAGTCTATATTGATGATATTATCATCATAAGTAATAATTCCTTAAATAATTAGCATATTGATTCTCCATCAAAGACCAGGAACCTCAAGTTATTTTTTAAGTATAATTAACATTCACATCTTTTAGGTTTTTTCTATATTAAAAGAAGTAAAATGTTAAAAATCATCACCCCTCTCTTTACTATTAAGTCACCTAAATTATATGATGGTAGTCCCATTATGAATCTCACACTATACCCATTAGTACTTGATTCCTTATAATATTTATCTCTCACATATTTAGATTTTTCATTTATAATCAATAACTTATCACATATTTAGATTCCTTATATGCTGTCTACTAACATAGATCTACACTAAAATGTGTCATGTAATATCTTAAGAGAAATCTTAATCATATATTTTTTCTTCGTAAATACTTATCACTTCATCTCTATGTCTTCACCAATGCTGATTGGGTAAGCAACATTGATGATAGAACATTATGTCAACCTATATTATCTTCCTTAGAGAAAATATGATTAGTTGGTGTTACAAGAAACAAAACACAGTTGTAACATCCATTTTTGAAGCTGTATATCGAGTTATAGTCGCCACTACTATAGAACTCACTTAGTTCACCAATCTACTATATAAACTGAACAGCACCTGCCAATCTACTCCTATAATATATTATGATAATGTTGATACCGGTTATCTATGCTCTAGCTTAGTATTTCATGCTTGCATGAGATATATTCCTATTGACTTTCACTTTATTAGGAATTAAGTTATCAAATATCAATTATGTGTTTTTCACATTTATGCTTTTGATCAATTAGCAGACTCCCTCACAAAGTCTCTTGTTTATAGGATATTTTGGTTGTCTTGACCCTAGATTTGTTCTCTTTTTATGCTACCTTAAGCAAGAATAACTAGTTATTTATAGACCCTAAATGACTTCAAAACTTAAAGCCAAAATTCAAATTCTTGAATTTTTTAGGTACAGGTGGTACCACCACATAGTAGAATTAATGCTGGCATTACTACCACCAGCCTAGCCGTACCACTGTTGGGAAACCTCAGGGGGTGCATCATATGTGTAGCAGAAATTAAAATAAAATACCAGTTTCTCACGTAGATCAAATCGTCATGCAAAAGATTGGGGTCACGAGAAAAACAAAAAAATTGATAAAACCGCGATGTGTGAGAGATTGATTTTACCTAGGGAGATCATATATCCCTGTATTCCAGATCCGGATGGAGAAGATGAAGGAGGTCAAGCGTCCTCCTCTCTAGCGGTATCCACACGATGGATCTCTGCAACGAAACTCCTCTAATCTGATCTCACAACTCTTGCATAGAGGGAGGGAGGAGAATAGAATGTGGTGGCTAAAGCTATAGCCTATCAACTATGAGTCTCCCCTCCTATTTGTAGAGAGCCACCAAAAACCCTAGGGCTCCTGTCTTAGTGGGTATTGGATCTCTATTCAATTATCCACTAACCTTACATTATTGGATCTCTATCCAATAATCTTCTTAGGCCTTTAGCTGGGCCTTAATCAAGGATCCCATCAGCTTATGACCTCATCTAAAGAGAATAGGGGCTTATTGGATCTCCATCCAATCCTCTATTCGCTGAAGCATCCATCATATATGTGTGACCCTCTAGGCCCGATATCGAGCTAGCCGTGAGTCACTCCCATTAGAACTTCTTCTGATATAGTGAATTATTATCCCCATAATAATTCACTCGACTCATCGACTATGGATGTACTAGGCCACTACACCATAGTCCCCAGATGGTACAGGGGGGATCAAATCCATCAGAACTGTCTGTCCACAGTTACCGTGTATCTATAATCCCTCATCTAACTAATATCCCAAAGATCGTATATTGGACATGGTACTATCAGGTCACATATGGAATCCGTCATAGTGTCGCTCTAATCGGATTCTCCCAGAGAACTCTTTCTCTCTCAATCTGAATGACCCTGGCAGGGATTTGTCTGAGTAAGCACATATGAGATATTCCTCTCATGATACTGAGAGCGGATGATCCTTTATTGACACTCAATTGCCTTCAGAAGGTTGGCTACCAATCCCGATAACCAATTGTACCAAATCTGAAACTTTTCAAACCTGTAAGTCTGGCGTCAAAGAAAGGAGTACTTATACAAAGCATCCTTAGTGTCTCAAGTCTAAGAACTAGATATATAACTGGAACTATAGAATCATTGTCTGACATTAGGTATCATTAACCATATAACATTCCATAAACGGATCAATCAGTGAACTCATTCTCCAATGAGTACCTGTATTATATCCTTAGTATCTCCACATAAGTGACTCTAAGACTAGCCGCATCCATTATATGGACTGGTATATAGTACACTAATATGTCTAGTGATCTCAATGTCCCTCTTAAGTAACCTATAACCGAGATTATATAGTATTTATGTTTAAAGATGAATCGATCTCATTATCGTGATCTCATCGCGATCCGACTCTCATTGCACAGAACTAAGGACATCATAATATATATGTAACAGATAATGTGAGAATATGCCAATATTAATTATAAGTAAAAAGATCACACATCGTGTCACACGTGCCATGACTCACGTGATTGACTTGCAGGGCACCTGTAATCAGCAATCTCCCACTTGATCAAAAGTCAATCACCTATGTGTCTGATCCCCATCAGACCCTTGTGATGCTCAAATATAATCTGAGCCAGCGGCTTCGTCAGTGGATCTGCAATGTTATCTTCGGATGGAACTCTTTCTATTACTATATCTTTTTGGGTCATGATCGCTCTAATCAGATGGAACCTCCTCAGAATAATTCTGATAAGACTTGGGTTCCCTTGCTAGACTTATCGCCTTATCACTGTCATAATATATGAGAGTTAGCTCTATGCTGCTTGGTATGACTCCCAAATCCTTAATGAACTTCTTCATCCACACCCCTTCCTTTGCTGCTTCTACTGCAACAATGTATTCCACCTCTTTGGTCGAGTCAGCGGTAGTATCTTGCTTGGAACTCTTCCAGCTTACTGCTCCTCCATTCAGGGTGAAAATATACCCTGAATTTGACTTGCTATCATTAATGTTGAACTGAAAACTCGAGTCCGTGTAGCCCTCAACTTGGAGGCTACCTCCTCTATATACTAGTAAAAGATCTTTAGTCCTTCTCAAGTACTTAATGATACACTTTACTGCCTTCTAGTGTTCTAAACATGGATCTGCCTGATACCTGTTTGTGACACTCAGAGCATGTGCTATATCAGGCTTGGTACATAGCATTGCATACATGATAGACCCTATTACTAAAGCATAAGATATCTTATCCATATTTGTCCTTTCTTCAGGAGTCTATAAGGACATACTCCTAGAAAGTGATATTCCATGTCTTATCGGTATTAGACTTCTCTTCGAATTTTTCATGCCAAACCTTTTGACAATGAAGTCTATGTACCTAGACTAGGACAAGCCAAGCATCCTTTTGGATCTATCTCTGTAGATCCAGATCCCCAAAATATAGGATGCTTCCCCTAAGTCTTTCATGGAGAAGTTTCTGGATAGCCAAGCCTTTACTATAGAGAGTATTCCTATATCATTCCCAATTATTAGGATGTCATCCACATATAGTACCAAGAAAATGATAGCGCTCTCACTTACCTTCCTGTACACACAAGGCTCTCCTTCGTTCTTAACGAAGTCATAAGATCTGATCACCTCATCAAATCTTATGTTCCAACTTCGGGAAGCTTGCTTCAATCCATAAATGGATCTAAGCAACCTACACACTTTATCTGGACTCTCTTTGGATACGAATCCCTCTGGCTGTATCATATACACCTCCTCCTCGAGGTTTTCATTGAGGAATGTCATTTTGATATCCATCTGCCAGATCTCATAGTCATAGTGTGCTGCAATAGCCAAAATAATTCTAATGGTCTTAAGCATGACTACAGGTGAAAAGGTTTCATCATAGTCAACTCCTTGTCTTTGACGATATCTTTTAGCTACCAGCCTTGCTTTATAGGTCGCTACCTTTTTATTCACTTCGATTTTCTTCTTGAAGATCCATTTAGAACCGATGGGTATAATACTCTCAGGTGCATCCATAAGGTTCCAAACCTTATTAGAGTACTTGAAATCCATCTCAGAATTCATAGCTTCTTACCACTTCCCGAAGTTTATATGCATAATAGCCTCCTCATAGGTCTGAGGATCAACATCCTGAGAGTCATCTCCACTGATATGTCCTATATATCTTTCAGGAGGGTGAGATACTCTACTGGATCTATGTAAAATTGGAATTTGTGTGTTAGGTATCTGAACAGACTCAGGCTCTGGAATGGTGCTTAAGTTAGGTTCTCCAACCCCGCTCAATTCTATCTCACTCCTACTGTTTCCACCAAGAATGTGTTCCTTCTCATGGAATACAACTAGCTCTCTTAGCAACAAAGACCTTTCGGTCCTCGGGATGATAGAAAAAATACCCATAAGTTTCCTTTGGGTATCCCACAAATATGCACCATTCTGTCCTTAATTCCAACTTATCGGGGTTCTGTCTTCTAACGTGGGTAGGATAGCCCCAAATCTTAACCACCTTAAGATCGGATTTCTTTCCTTTTCATATCTCATATGGTATAGACACTACTGACTTTGATGGAACTTTGTTTAAAAGATAAGCTATAGTCTCTAAGGCGTACCCCCAGAATGAGATGGGTAGGTCAGCAAAACTCATCATGGACCGCACCATGTCTAACAGCATGTAATTCCTCCTTTCTGATACACCATTGAGCTGAGGTGTATAAGGAGGTGTCCACTGGTTTAGAATCCTATTGTCCTTGAGGAAATGGATGAACTCTGTACTCAAGTACTCTGCTCCTCGATCTGATCGAGGAGTTTTAATATTCTTTCCAATCTGGTTCTCCACCTCATTCTTATATTCTCCGAATTTCTCAAAGGCCTCAGATTTGTACTTCATTACGTACATGTGTTCATACATAGAGAAACCATCAACCAATGTAATGAAGTATGAGTAACTACCTATAGTCTGAGTCAACATGGGAACACATACATCACTATGTATAAGTTCTAATAACTCAGTGGCTCTCTCTCTAGTTCCACTAAAAGAAGAGTTGATCATTTTTCCATGAAAGCAAGGTTCGTAAGTTACATATGACTTATAGTCAAATAGATCTAAGTATCCATCTTTTAGCAACTTTTGAATCCTCCCCTCATATATATGACCTAGCCTACAATGTCATAGGTATGTATTTTTTACCTCATCTCTTTTCCTCTTAGATATATTTATATTCATAATATGTAGAGAACTGTTTAACACATATAAACCATTTATAAGGGTCTCTCTAGTGATGATCTCATCATCCATAATTATTGAACAACTATTATTCTCAAAAACTAATTTATATCCACTAATTGTTCAATAAGAAATAGAAATAATATTTTTGATAATAGAAGGGACAAAATAGCATGTATCTAATGCAATAATAGCTCCACTAGGCAGATGTAGGATGCCCCCCCTCCCCCTAATAGCAACTATAGTAGTTCTTGCTCCATTGCTCATTTTGAGGTCCATCTCGCCTCTAACCAGTCTCCTAGATCTTGTCAGAACTTGCAATGCATTATAGAATCACTCCCAGTATCCAATACCCATGTGTTATCATGAAAATTTGACGAGTGGAGACTGATCATGAATATTCCTGAAGCTTCTCCAAGCTTCTGTTTCGCCTTATCTGCAAGATAGTCCTTATAGTTCCTCTTCCAATGCCCATCTTGGCCATAGTGGAAGCACTGTCCTTTGTCCCTTGCCAAGTCTTTCTTGGCAACCTTTGCCTTACCCAGTCTTTCTTTGCCCTTGCTTAAGGGTCTTACTAGCATTCCTTTTCCTATTGGTCTCACCAATATAGAGAACTGACTTCTCTTTCTTGATGGTACTCTCAGCTTCCCTCAACATATTGATAAGCTCAAGTAAAGTCAGCTCAAACTTGATCATATTAAAGTTAATAATGAACTATGAAAAGGAATCTTGTAGGGACTGAAGCATAAGATCAACATACAGTTTATCCTTTAGGACTATCTTTATACTTTACAAAGCGAGCGATCTCATTCTCGATTGTCCTTTCCTCCGGCGTGGGCACAATTGTATTAAGAACATATATGATTTTCTCTTTCGTGAGAACAATTCTCAAATTACAGAGCCTTTGGACCAATGAGGCGGTTAGCATCAAGTATGCCACATAGGGGTTTTACAAGCGATAAACAAGATATAGCGAAAATAAATAACATGCAGATTTTACAGAAAATACTAATTGAGATATGGACTTCTATCTTAGTATACTCTCACTATTTTCCTAGCGAATCACGCGACACCCTCGACACGTGAGACGAAAGTCTTCGGCAGACTCCTAGTGGGGATTGGGATCCAATTGACATCTTAGTATAACCTCGAGGAACTCGACCAATTACACTAAGCCCAAAAGGTAGACAACTCTTGTCAATCCCGACTCCTTGTGATTCCCATCATGTTCGGCCTTCGAATCATCATGGTCTTAACTGCTCGACCAACCATGAAATTCAGTTAAGTCATCACCATCATTACAAGATGAGTCTAATTCAATAGATATGCTCTCGATTGCTCAACCAAGTCATACCATGTCCTTAGGTCACAGATAACATATATATGTCGTAGGCAAGAACTCGATCACATAGATAGGTGAGCCTCGAGTGACTCGACCAACTCAACCTATGTCGCGATTCAATTTCTTCCTATAACGATAGAAGGCCATATGGGTCAATCTTATTGTCTCATGCTTACTGACTTAATATTATCGTATGAGGGGTTTTTATTTTCTATCGGTCTCCTAATATATCGTGTCACACACATACATATTTAATATGTATCTACATCGCATGCAAATATATATATACATATATCTAGTAGGTGTATAACACATCACACATGCAAGCACACTGGATGATCATGAGCTATCACCTAATATGATTAAGCCCGAGCCAATAGGCCTAATCACTTACAATAGGATCTATGTGTGCATCAGTGCATCTCCATGCCCTATGATTGTTAATCTCGTCATCATCGGTTCCGTCAGATAGTCGTATCACCATGCATCGTAATCTCCCAGTACGGCATCGCGAGTCCCATTGTCATCTCCACGCTCTCATCGCGCCTCTCAATATAATTACAAATAATCACAGGCACGCAGGCCCGATAATAAATGAGAAAAATAGAGGCTCGTAGGCCCCAATAATAATAATAATAATAATCATAATTACATACATCACAACACATGGCTCATGATCATCCATCCACATCATACATCACATGTACATCACATCATATGTAGGATTACTAGATATATATAATAATTAATTAAACTATTTAATTAATTATTTTTTGGAAATCAGGATATGCTCAAAATTTCTAGCATTGTCAAGGGTATTTTTAAAATTATGGATGATAGGATGGTTCTCAAAATTTTTAAAATTATTGAGTGTATTTTCGTAATTCTAATTAAAAGGACCGTCTTTGGAATTTTTAAAATATTGAAGGTATTTCAAGAATTATGTACACGAGAATAGTCCTCGAAATTTTCTGAATTCATAGGGGCAAGATCATCCTTTTCTCAAAAGGATGCCCTAGTCCTCTTGCCCCCTTTAGCCGCCACTGCTGTCTGCAGCGACGGTTGTCCTTCACGGTAGCCACCCTTGCGGTCGGCAGCGACGCCTCTGGCGGATGCGGCAGTGCTACCCTGCGGCCTCCCTGGGCACAGCCCCACGGCAGGGTGCCCATAGCCCTTCTGGCGTCGCACCAGCCGCTTGCGCTGCCTAGGTGGCCCCTTGCAAGGGGCCTTGGCTGATCGGTCGGTGGCAGCCATCGGTGGCCCTACATGGGGCCGGTCGTGGTCGCCTCCTCACTACCTTCGCTGCGAAAATGCAGCAAGAATGCGTAGAGCGATTCTATGCGATACAATCTCATCACACACAGTTTAAAACCAATCTTTCACACGAAAACCTTAGCTCTAATACCACTGTTGGAAAACCTCAGTGGGTGCATCACATATGTAGCAGAAATTAAAACAAAATATCGATTTCCCATGCAGATCAAATCATCGTGCAAAAGATTGGGATCACGAGAAAAATATAAAATCCAATAAAATCACGATGTGTGAGAGATTGATTTTACTTAGGGAGATCGTATATCCCTGTATTCTAGATCCAGATGGAGGAGGTCAAGCGTCCTCCTATCTAGCGGTATCTATATGATGGATCTCTGCAGCGAAACTCCTCCAATCTGATCTCGTAACTCTTGCACAGAGAAAGGGAGGAGATAGAAGGTGGTGGCTAAAGTTATAGCCTATCAACCATGAGTCTCCCATCCTATTTATAGAAAGCCACCAGAAACCCTAGGGCTCCTACCTTAGTAGATATTGGATCTCATCCAATTACCCTAAGCCCATCAGCTTAGGGTCTCATCTAATAAGAATAGGGGCTAATTGGATCTCCATCCAATTCTCTATTCACTGAATCATCCACCATATGCGTATGACCCTCTAGGCCTGATACTGAGCTGGCTGTGAGTCACTCCCTTCAGAACTCCTTATGATAGAGTGAATTATTATCCTCATAATAATTTACTCGACTCATCGATTATGGACGTACTAGGCCATTATGCCATAGTCCCCAGATGATATAGGAGAGATCAAATCCATCAGATCTGTCTGTCTACAGTTACCGTGTATCCATAATCCCTCATCCAAATAATATCCCAGAGACCGTATATTGGACATGGTACTATCAGGTCACATACGGAATCCATCATAGTCTCGCTCTAATCGGATTCTCCTGGAGAACTCTTTCTCTCTCAATCCGAATGACCCTGGCCAGAGATTTGTCTGAGCAAGCACATATAAGATATTCCTCTCATGATACCAAGAGTGGATGATCCTCTATTGACACTCAATTACATTCACAAGGTTTGTTACCAATCTTGATAACCAGCTATACTAGATTTGGAACTTTACAAACCTGTAAGTCTGGCGTCAAAGAAAGGAGTACTTATACAAGACATCTTTGGTGTCTTAAGTCTAAGGACTAGATACACAACTATGACTATGGAATCGTTGTCTGACATTAGGTATCATTAACCATATATTATTCCATAAGCGGATCAATTAGTGAATTCATTCTCCAATGAGCACCTATACTATATCCTTAGTGTCTCCACACAAGTGATTATGAGACCAGCTACCTTCATTATATGGACGGGCATATAGTATATCAATCAGTTCGATTATCTTAATATTTATCTTGAGTAATCTATGACCGAAATTATTTAGGATCTGTATTTAAAGGTGAATCGATCTCATTATCGTGATCTCATCACGATCCGACTCTCATTGCACAAAACCAGGGACATCACAATATATATATAATAGATAATATGAGAATATACCAATATTAATCATAAGTAAAAAGATCACATAGTGTGTCACACGTGCCATCACTCACGTGATTGACTTGCAGGGCACCTATAACCAGCAACCACCACCTAACACAGTTTGGGAGACTGTGTTTGGGCGGTACCACCGCTTGATAGCCTAAAAGGCTATGCTGCCAGATCATAGCCAGTTTCACCACTTGGCCCATCTTTGGGTAATTGAATGGGCCTCCCAAATGGGCCCAACATCAGTCTTAGATTAGGCCCAATGGGCCTCTAATTGATTTGGCAAGGTTTCACTTATAACCAACTCAATTACAACCTAAACTACTTCGATCAAGACACAACCAATTACAAGGTATGAATCCTATGTTGCTCGGTCTATCATTGGTTTATCCAATGCTTTGTCCGACACTTCGATGCATCATCCTCTCGACGTATTGCTCCATCCATCGGCATGTTGACCTTCACAACATCTGACCTTTTTAGCGTAATGTCTGAACTCACGACACAAAGTCATTCCAACATGCCAACCAATCGTCCAGCCTGACATCTCATCTTCTAACATGTTTCATTTCGACCCAATGTCTTATTCTTCTTGCTTTAATTGATTTGCCTTTTCATGATCAAAGTTAGTCCTATATCACTCAGATGATCGTTAGATAATAACTTCATCAATTGATTTCATCATCAAAATTCGAGATTCATCACGTTAAATATAATCTAATAAAAAATTTTCATAGTTACACTAAAATAAATATCCAATAAAGGATGAGAATATTATTATATGAAAATAGAGATAGACGATATTGTGAACATAGAAAACTACCTCCTTTAGAGAATTTTGAAAGTTATTATTGATAGACAAATGAATTTCTTAATTGACACAATATTTTGATAGGTCTACAATTGGATGATTTGAAATGTTTGAGCATAAATGATAGAAAACATATTCTAATCCTTTAAACACATCAACTGACCACCCACCTCCTATGTGGAATTTGATGTGTATATATATAATGTTTTAAAATCTATAAGTTGATAATATTTTATATTTATTATAAATATATATACATAAAATATTATTAAAATTATAAATTCTAAAACATTACACATATACATATCAAATTCCACATAGGAGGGCGGTGGTCAGTTGAGTTTCTTTACATGGGTAATTTTTCTAAGAAAAAATATTATTTTCTTTTCTTGCATACCACCATCATATTGATTTTTCCCATAGAGAATATTTTATAAATGGCAAAAGTAACTCTAATTATTCTCTCATCTTTTTCCTCTTGATAAACTATAAAAATAAATTTATAAAATATTTTTTTAGGAGAAAGACAAGATTCAAACATAATATATTATCAAAATTTTTACCAATTAAGCTAGTTAATACTATCAGAATAATTGTTACTAAATATAAGGCAAAGCATAATATAATAATAATATTTATATATTTTTAAAATAATAATATATTGTTTCAATATTGAAAATATAAAATAAATTTAAAAGGCCTAAATGATCATTATTTTTAGTTTCAAACTTTTAAAAATATTTTTACTGATTTTAGCAATTAGAATGTTGAATTTGTAGCATTTAAGGATTTAAATACGAAAAAATACTTATTTTAAATGTTAAAAATAAAAAAGAATATTGAGGATTTTGCAAGTCAATTCCAATGTTTTTAAATTTAATTTTTTGAAAAATTAAGAGGTCAATCACATTATTATTAAATAGTGTTACACTATTGTTAAATGGGATCCGAAAATAGTGTAACCACATTAAATAATTGTATGCATAAAATTTAAAAATGAAGAAAAACTTTATGAATCATCTCTGATGATATTCACATGATTTTTACTCAAATTGATTTTGGATCCACTTTAAATTGGCCAAAAATGGAAAAAAAGGGAAAATTTTAATTCTTTAAGTACTAAATTCATTGAAAATAAATCCTTTAAACTCTTAAAAATACATAATATGATTATTTAGGACTTTTTAAGGTTTCATGAAAATTTTTGGTAAAAAAGTTACAATTTCAACTTGAATTGGTCA
The DNA here is from genome assembly GCA_021527575.1 of Ensete glaucum. NCBI lineage: Eukaryota > Viridiplantae > Streptophyta > Magnoliopsida > Zingiberales > Musaceae > Ensete > Ensete glaucum. The sequence continues at coordinate 36,989,386 of CM038555.1, forward strand.
AAAAAAATAAAAAAATAAAAAGTAGCTTTTATCGTTTGGTGAACTGAAAATAGATCCTTGAAAGGTCCAAAAATAAAAAGGGGGTTATTTAGGCTACGTCAGATTTTTTTTAAGTTTTCATAAAAGCTTTCGACTGTAAATGTTACAATTTCGGCTTCAATTATAAAAATAAGAAGAACTAAATAAAAATTAGTCCTTTAACGATTAAAAAATAAAAATAGTTATTTATGGCTTCCAAGGTATTAAATGGTTTCATGAAAATTTTAAAATTTTTCATGAAGAAATATTATAGTTATATTATTTTTAAATATGATCCAAAAATATTGAAATCCAAAAAAAATGGTGTAGCTTAAATTTTATTTTTTTAAAACTTCTTAAAATAATCTCTGATAATATTCAACTGATTTTGATCGAAACTAGTTCTAGATTCATTTTAAATTGATCAAAAATGAAAAAAAGGAAAAAAATAGTTTTTTAAGGGTTAAATTAACTGAAATAAGTTCTTTAAAGGTAAAAATAAGAAAAATAATCATTTAGGGTTTCTTCAGATATTTTCGAGTTTCGTAAAAAAAACTTGGCCCAAAAAATGTTATAATTTAAGCTTCGGTTGATCAAATTAAAAAAAAATTCATAAAATTTCAGCTTTTAAGGTACATTTAACTAAAAACAGACCCTTTAATGGTCTAAAAACTTTAAGAAAAATATCATTTAGGGCTTCCCTATACATTTAGAAGATTCCAGGAAAAATTTGAGTTTTTTGGAAAAAAATTCAGTTACTTTGGTTTTTAAAAGAATTGCACAATTTTTTAATAAGAGCACAAAAATAGTGTAACTCTATTAAAAAATAGTGTGACTAAAATTATAAACAAATTATAATTTCATAAGATCCTCGCTGACAATAGTCAAATGATTTTTGACCCGAATTGGTTGTAGATTCATTTTAAATTGGACAAAAATTAAAATGACCTTTATAACTACTAAATTAACTGAAAATGGATCTTTTGATGTTCCAAAAATAGAAACAAATGGTTTTTTAAGTCTTCATAAAATATTTTCAAGGTTTAATAAAAAGTTTGGTAAACAAGTTAGAATTTCAACTTTAATTGGTCAAAAATAAAAAAAATAAAATATCGGCTTTTAGGGTTCAATTAACTGAAAATAGCTCATTTAATGATCTAATAATACAAAATAATTATTTAAAACTTCATTAGATATTATCATGTTTCCATAAAAAGTTTTGAAATAAATATATTTTTTTGGAGATTTAAAATTTACTATTATTTTCTACATATTTTATTGAATTACTGTCTCGGAGTTAACGACACTATTGAAGCACCGTTAGCCACATTCTTCTTTCCTGGAAACAGACGCTTGACCTTGATGAAGACGAATAGAGGAGACGAGCAAGTGTTTTGGCACTAGTTATTATTATTATTTTTCTAAAATTACTATTATTTAATTAAAAAATTTTATCACATTAAACGGTATAGATTATGTTCGCATATGAACTTGAATCTTATGCCTATAATTTATACAACAATATACAATTCTCATTTATGGAACACGTAACTAGAATTATTTTTTCTTAAATTATTTTATTTTTAGTTAAAAAGTATTACATTAAATAGCATTACACTTAAATATAAACTTAAAAACTATACTTATAATTTACACAATAACGTATTAACCACAACGATATCCCAACATAGTTGAAAGTGTTGCAGGAATTACAAACAATATAGGCTGAGGATAAAAGCAACTGGGTAAGGTCAAGTACGTTCTAAAAGCAACCAAGGCGCTCCACCTAGTTTGCCACACACTTTGATCGGACCAGCTCCACTCGCACACGATGAAACGTGATCCAATTCACAAGTTATATGAGTGGAGTTAACCAATTAAGCTATATAAATCTTTTCTCTTTGGACACAAGAGAGATCCAAAACGAGTAGATTTTCTTTTTCTTGGTTCTTAATATTTTATTTAGTGATTATTTCATAATAGTATTAATCTTTCGGATCCAGTGGTTTGTTTGGTCTGTTCAATGACACGTGCCAAACTTAGTATAATGGCAGTTTCAATGAGCGAATTGAAATCAAAAAATAATAATAATAATAATATAATAACCTTAAAAGAAGCATACAAAGAGAGGGCATCACTACTTAGTGATATGCTTGATTTGGAGAGAGCCTCTTAAACATCCTCTGTTGTTGCTGGAAGCATAAAAATGATGATATGTTATTATTTTATAAAAAAATTTAATATCAAAATTTAAAATTATATAATAAAATAATTTTAAATTTATGTTATGTACCCTTCAATGCTATTTTTAAAAAAATCATCGTTAGAATCGAGATCTATAGTGATATTATTTATAAGAATAACTAAATTCATCTTGTCTTTCACAAGACTATTATGATCAATGGATTTAGGAACAAAGTGGATATAAGAAAAGATATGTAATATCTCATTGACTAGTTTACGTGACTAAAAGAATAGAGAAAATATGTAATATCTCAATCATGTCATGCATTCACATATTCACATATCCGTATATCCAATTATTATGTATTGTGTATAGTTCCTAGGAGATACTATCTATTTATAGATAAGAACAAAGAGTATAAGATAAATAATTATGAGAGTCTCTCCCATCAAAGTCATCCCCTGAGGATACCTACCATAACTAGACTTCCCTTTTATTGACTGATAACCATAATTAGAATCCAATAATATCCATAATATATCTCATTTAATTAGATAGGGTTACATAATCTAATATTCTCTTATTTGACCTATTAATTGGTAAGATATAAAAGCTTTTAAAATTAAAAATAAATAAAATAGACATATTTAAAAATAATTTTATCCAATCATATTCTAATTTTTTTAAAAAATTTATACATGCGCATAAATTTTATAAAATAGGCCAATATGTCTAATATAAATAATAATGCTACGTTAAGTTTGATTCGCAATGTAAGTCATAATGATTGTATATCATTTATTAAATTTTGGATTTTGATATTAAGATCAATTGATAGGTTATTGATCTAATAAATGTGTTAAAGATGATTGATGCAGGATTAACTATGGCAGAGAGAAAATTACAATTAGAGGTTTGACCAAATTCAAGTCTGGGCATTGGGCCGGGGTTAAGATGATGTGGTAAGAAACTCGTCGGGAGTACATCGGGAGCTCGCCGAAGGAATCAAAGGCTTGTCGAGAGTTTATCGGAAGTTGGCCGACGTATCGGAAGCTTGTCAGGAGTTCGCCAAGAGTTTGTCGAAGGAGATCGGGAGCATGCCAGGATGACATCAAGGAATTCATTGGAAGAAGACCAAGAGACTCGTCAAAAGATCGTCGGGGGTAGCCAAAAAGCTTATCAGGAGTTGGAAAGGTCTAATGAAACTTGTTGACCATGTTGATTGTAATTAAATCGTAGTTAGCATTATTTGTGGTTTGAGTCCTACTTGAGTTAAATTTGGAAGGAATCCAAGGTAACTCAAGTGAGGCAAACCAAGTCCACTATGGAGAGTAGACTAAGCTCAGGTCGAGCCCAATTAGTTGACCTAAGAATTGGTCAACATAAGGTACAAGTTGGGATTGAAAAAGTGAAAAGAATCACTATTCCGAAATTCCCGATGATTGTACCGCTGGTAGCAAAGGTCGTACCGCCCAGGCTAGCGATTGTATTGCCGCCGCATAGGTTTCTAGGCAGCTTTCGACAATTGTATCGCTCGTACCCAGATTTTTCAGATACATTTAAATTTTGGCTCCAAATTCTGAAACCAATTGGGGTCTATAAATATCCCATGATTTCTTGCATTTAGCACAACACTTTGGGCTGTGGAAAAATTATGTACTAAACTTGTAAGAAAAAGAAAAGGGGCAAGGGAGTGAGGGAAAAAAAGAGAAATTCTTGTAAGTCTCCCTTATAAGGTTGTAGGGTTCATCTCCTAAGCCTTTGAAAATGAGATAGGAAGTTATAAGAGTTTGATCTTCACCCAAAGAAGATTAATGGTGGACACCGATGGACCTCGGGCAAGAGGACTTGGAAGTGGACGTAGGCCAGGTTGAGGCCAAACCACTATAATTATGAGTGTTCCTTCTTCACCCAAAGAAGATTGATAGTGGACCTCGGGCAAGATGACTCGAAAGTGGACGTAGGTCAAGTTGAGGCCAAACTACTATAATTATGAGTCTTCCTTATTTGCTTTACTTACTACTTTTTATTTCTCTCAATTATTTTATAGTTAGATACGAGCTTCAATCTATCAACTTGTCCTAAATCGATTTCTTGATTGTTTTCAATGAAATACTAAAAGGCGCTTCCGATTTTCTTTCTTCACTTTTCGAAAGCAAGGTTTTAGAATTGTGCACTTTCACTCTTGCACTAATTCTATAGTTACATACTCCATTCTATATACTACAACACTGTTAGTCCTTCCTAATATAATCCAAAATAACTTTTGTAATTTGTCTTATCAAGATAATCATGTCATCATGTTCAACCATAATATAAATACATAAATGTGAACAGAATAGCATAAACAAATAATCTCAAGTATATAAGCAAGAATGTAAATTATAATATCCACTCAAATATACATCATAATACCTTTTATGGGTTACTCACAAACTTAGTCATAAGAATATGTTCTTTTAAATATTTTAGATGGTAAGTTCGTAATAAATGGATTAGTAATCAATATAGTGAAACTCAAGTTATTAATTGACATTAGTTGTTTCTATACTCTTTCTTCTAATCATCAAGTACCTTATACCATAATGCATAGAGTTGCAATAGTACTTCTCATTCTTAGAGAGTAAAACTATTGTGATATGTCATAAAGTATCTTCAGCGACCTAATAATTAAGTTTGACCATGCTAAGTACTGAGATAAAATTTTATAATTATAAAGCTTGATTAATGGCATCAAAGTATACTACAAAATCAACTTTTATTAATAATAATATAATAATATATTACTTAATATTTTTTAGAAATTTCTCTTCCAATTGATATAGATATAAATCATAAAGTAGACTTCTTATTATTGAGGTCATTTATAGAATCAGTACCTAAAAATACCATCACTTCAAAGTAATCTAATTTCATACATGTGAGTATATAATCTTTCATCCATTTCAAATATGTTATTACTTTTCTTTGTAATATTTTAATATTTTTATTCTTGAGTAACTATAATATCTACCTAGTATTTCAACTACAAAATTGATATCTGATATGACATAAACTTGAGCATATAATAAACTTCTAACTATACATATATAAAGAATATTTTTCTTTATATAATTCTTTTTTAAGTTATTTTTTAAAAATATTTATTTTGACTAAATTTTTTACTTTTATCATTTGTTAATAAAGCTATATATTAAATCTGTCTCTAAGAATTTTTTACTTTTGACCGAATTTTTTACTTAAAAAAATACTTATTTTGACTTAATCAATATATTATTGAATCTCATATTTTGATGATGAAATCAATTGATGGGTTATTGATTTAACAAGTGTGTTAGAGATGATTGATGCAAGATTAGTTATGATAAAAAGAAACTTATAATTGGATATTGGGCCAAAGTCAAGTCCGAATATCGGGTTGGGATTAGGATGATGCAGTAGGGAACTCATCAAGAGTACGTCGAGAGCTCGTCGAAAGAATCAGAGGCTTGCTGGGAGTTCGTCGAAAGTTGGCTTAGGGTGTCAGAAGTTTGTTAGGAGCTTGTTAAAGGAGATCGGGAGCTTGCCAGGATGGCATAAGAGAGTTCGTCGGAAGAAGGTTAAGAGACTCGTCGGAAGATCGTCGGGGGCAGCTAAAAAGCTTACCGGGAGTTAGGAAGGTCTTATTGGACTTATTGGCCAAAATTTTTATAATTAAGTCATAGTTAGCATCAGTTAAAGTTTGAGTCATACTTGAGTTAGATTTTAAAATAATCTAAATTAATTCAAGTGAGGCAAACTGGGTCCATGTTGGAGAGTGGATTGAGCTAAGGTTGACCTCAATTAGTTGACCTGAGAAGTTATCAACTGAAGGTACAAGTTGGAATTGAAAAGGTGAAGGAAATCACTTTTTCGGGTTTTCTGATGGTTGTACCATCGGTGAGCAACGATCGTACTACTCAAGCGATGGTTGTACTATTGCCACCCTATTTTTCGGACAGCTTTTAGTGGCTGCACCATCGACATCGATGGTTGTACTACTCGTACCTGATTTTTCTGTATACATTTAAAATTTTGACTCCATTTTTAAAGTTAATTGAGGTTTATAAATATCCTAAGTTTTCTTACATTTAGCACAACAATTTTGGGCTAGAAATTCGGTGAGAAAATTATATGCTAAAATTGTAAGAAAAAGAAAAGGGGCAAGGGAGTGAGGGAAAAATTATAACTCTTGTAAGTCTCCCTTGTAAGTTTGGAAGGTTTATCTCCTAAGCGTATGAAAAGGAGAGAGAGAAAGGTGTAAGGGTTTAATCTTCACTCAAAGAAGATTAATAGTAGATGCTGATGGACCTTGGAGAAAAGGATTCGGGACTGGACGTAGGCTAGATTGAGGTCGAACCACTATAGTTGTGAGTGCTTTTTAATTGCTTTACTTTCTATATTTTATTGCTCTTATTTACTTCATAGTTAGACACGAACTACTATCTCTTGACCTTTCTTAAATCAGGTTTTAATTGGTTCTAATGAAATACAAATAAGAACTTCTGATTGTCTTTCTTCACTTTTCGTAAATAAAAGGTTTTTGAATCAAGCACTGTCTCTTTTGCACTAATTCATCCCCCCCAAACCCACCAGCTTCATTTGGCATGAACGAGAGACATTTTATTGCACATTCACCCATGTTCAATGGGACGGATTACACATTGGAAAACTAGAATACATATTTTCTTGATTTCCATAGATTTTAATTTATAGCATATTGTTGAAAATAGTTTTAAAAAATCTTCTAACCCCATGAACGAATGTAATGAATTTGGAAAGAAAGATTTTTCATTGAATGCAAAGGTTATGAATGCCTTATTTTGTGCTCTCAACAAAAATAAATTTAATCGAGTTTCTATTTTTGGAACTGCTTATGATATTTGGTATACACTAGTAGAGTTAAAGAATCTAAGATTGATATTTTAGTTCATAGCTAAGGATTGTTTAGAATGAAACTAAGTGAGTCCATTGGAAACATGTACACTCGGTTCACGAATGTCGTCAATGTTTAAAACCACTTGAAAAATATTTTTCAAATTTTGGACTTGTTAGTAAAATTTTAAGATCCCTTCCTAAAAATTGGGATCTTAAAATAATTGTTATATAAGGTTAAAGATCTTAATAACTTACCTCTTGAAGAACTTATTGGATCTCTTATGACGTAATGAACTGAACTGTAAAGCTCATGACAAGCTTGATGAATCCCTTATAAAGAACAAGAAGGATTTAACATGAAAAACTACAGATGACTCCTTGAATGAAACCTCGAGTGATGAAGACCAGGACATTGCACTATTATCTAGAAAATTTAAAAAGTTTATGAAAAAGAACAAAAATTATAAAATTAAAAATAAACAAAAAAAGGATAACATTATATGCTTTGAATTAAAAAACTGGGATATTTCAAATATGAATATCCTCAATTAAAGAAAAAGGTGTCACACAAGAAGAAGTCTCTTTTAGCAACATGAGATGACACTCTCATCAGATGAAGAGGATCATAGCAAGGAAGAAGTAGCCAACTATGCTCTCATAGTTATCCAAGACAAGGTAAGTGAATCTTCAAGTATTTCTTTTATTGAATTACTATATATGTTTCATGAATTGTTTGATGAATTTAAAAAAAATAGTAAATCTTATAAGTTAATTTAGAAAGAACATGATTCTTTAGTTAGTAGATTTGATCAAATGCATGATACATTACCATCACACAATCTTTGCTCTAAATGTGAAAATCTAGAAGATATTAAAAAGGAAAATATCATGCTAAAACAAATATTAGTGAAATTTGAAATAAAAAATAAATCATTAAACATGATCCTTACTAATAAGGTTATGTTAATAAAAAAAAGGGGATAGACTTTGTTGGTAACACTCAACAAAAGTCAACCATTTTTGTTAAAGGACCCACTCTAAACTTATCATCTAAAATTAAATATATTTTTTATGAAAAATTAGGACACAAAGCTTACAAATGATTATTTAAAAAATATAGTCCATACAAATTAATTTGGGTTCTTAAAGGAACCATAAACAACCTCAAGCCTTTAGTGAAAATAGGTAGAGTTTTTCATGAGAGACCCAAAGTCAAATAGGTACCTAAATCAAAACCCCACATACTATAAATTTGTCTCCTAAACAAGGCTAGGAGTACTCAATGATGTCTTGGAAGTGGGTGCTCAAGGCACATTACTTGAAATCTAACACTCTTTCAAGCTCACCAACCTAAGTAATAACAAAAAAAAATATTAAAAATAAAATTATTAGTAACGAATCTTTGGATGATTCATTGTTATAACTAATCTTGATGATGCACAGCTAGAGCATGCTAAAATTAGAAGAAAGAAAGTTTAGTTATTTTTTTGTAAAATTTTTTAAGTTAAAATTTATAAAAAAAGAAATTTTAATGATAGATTATTGGTGTGAATGATTGAAATATTAGATGGGTTATATGTTGACCTAAAGAAGGTTGTATAATTGAATGATAGATTATTTGTAATTTAAATATATAATAAATAAAAAATTTAGAAATGAGTTTGTCAACTCCTTGCACTTTGTGTAAAGAGTTAGACACATTTAAATGTTAGAATTGAGATAGGTTGAATTTTTGTTTTGAAGACATTTTGTTGTTTTGATGTGTTTGATGATTTCTTCTAGAATGAAATTTGGTTTTCAGTCTTAAACGATAATTTATTGATTTGAAAAGTATTCTTGAAACAAATTACATTAAACAACTAAAAAGGAGGATAATTCTTCTAGAAAATATTTTTATCCTATCAATTCTTCAATAAGGGATAAAATGATATCATTATTGTTGAATCCCTTAACAACAAAAATGAATTAGAGAACTTTTTTTTAAAAAAAAAACAATCTATGTTACCTTCATTGAAATTTTTCGAAAATTAATTTTGATGATGATTTTGGATATGTTTTCAAATGATTTTTAAAGAGATTAATGAATCTATTCAACTTTATTGATATTTCGATTTTGATTATTTGATAACTCAAATCATGATCTTACATCTTAAGAAATTACAACTTGAAGTCCTTATATAAATCAAGTTCGTTCAAAGAAAATTATATAAATAAATCATAATTTGTCTCTTCGGATTTATAACTCGCAAATCTTCTTATGAACCATATCCTTGACAACTTGAAGTTTCCTATATACAAATCAAGATCTTTTATTTTTTTCTCCTTTGCAACTTACTCATGATCTTGATTTTTATAACTTGATAAATGAAGACCCTTCTTATTATTTAATCTCCTAAGAATTTTTTTATCATCTAAAAAGATATTTTTTAAAATAAGTCATATCATTTAGTATTCATAATTTGATATTAATATCCTTCATGACATGATTATTTATGACTTCATTCTTAGTAAAATTTATCACCAAAATTAATATTTCTTAACTTTATGATAAGTTAAAAAATATAAGATTTGTTTTATCATGAACATTCCCTTGATTTCTTGACTTGACTTATCTTTTATGAGAATCATGTTTAATCTCTATAATTTTCTCTTTTTAATAAAAATGATATTTATGATCTTAATAATTATAATTGAGATTTTTATCAAGAACATTCTTTTATTTTATTAAAAAGATTTATCTAAATGAATTAGATGTCTTAAGATTTATCATCGATAAATTAAGAATGTTTAAACCTCTAAGACTTATTATTTATATAAAAAAAGAGAAGATAAGTCTTAAAAGAAATCATGTCTTTTGATACTTAAAATTTGATTTTTCATTTATAATGACATGATTCCTCTATACTTATGATTGTAATTAGAACATGGATGTAAAAGAAAAATTATACCATCATATTCTTTTTTGATAATAATGAAAGGGGGAGATAATATTATCAATATGATTAGAAGAAAATATGATGAATCTTATAACATTGAATGATAAACAATTTGCTTAGAAGAAAATTTAGAATTTTAAATTTTCTAAATGCATGTGAAATGAATGATTTACAATTTGAGCTTGATTTACTATCATATTTTCTTTTGAATTTCCTAACCTTTACAAATTAAGCTTCTTATCAAAATTCGTATAGGATGATCTTCAAAATACATGATTTGCTATATTTCAGATTTCTTGATTTGCTATTATGTTTGAAATCTACATAAATTAAATTACATGGATAGCTCTAAATTCTTTCTTGGATTTTTAGAATCTATAAGATTAAGCCGCGTTTTTGTGTTAATATTTTTCACTCCACTTCCTTGTTTCTATTTTCTTATTTACAAAAAGCGAAGAAAATTTTCATGAGAAAATTAGGTTTTTATCCTATTTTACTAAGGGGGAGCAATGAAGCAACTAAATATTTAATCATATTTATTTTATATAAATATAAAAAATATTAACATATGATGATTTTACGTATCATAAAATTACTTACTCATTATTTCACCTCTTTTTAATGATTACAAAGAGGGAGAATAGTATATTGATGACACAAATATGAAAAATGATGCATATATGACAAAGGGAAAGAAATAGCATGAAAAATGATATATGTATGACAAAGGGGAAGAAATAGCATGAAAAATGATACATATATGATAAAGGGGAACAAAATAGCGTTTCTTCTTAAAGAAAGAATTTTTTAATGCATTATATGACTAATGCATAAATTTTAAAATTCTTAAAAATTTAACGATTCATGATTTATTGTTTGAAATTAATGTTATAAGGAAATTTTGCATGAATTTTTGAAATTCTTATAATATCCTTAAAAATTTGATGATTCATGATTAGTTGAAATTAATATCATGTATCATTGATGATTTTAAAATTCATGATATATCATTTCAAAATTTGATAAGTAGATGATATGATACTTGAATTCAAGGGTATGTGATTCTCTTGAATTTAAGTTTTTCTTATTTGAATCATAACATGGATGCAGGAGGAGTAAGGTATAACTCCCGTCATCAATTGATTGTCATCATCAAAAAAGGGGAGAATGTTAAGTCTCAATTTTTGATAATAAAATCAATTGATAGATTATTGATCTAAAAAGTGTGTTAGAGATTATTATTGCAGTATTCACTATGACATAGAGAAGATTACAATCAAATGTTGGGCCAAAGTCAAGTCCAGGTATCGAGTCAGCGTTAGGACGATGCAGTAGGGAACTCGCCGGGAGTACGTCGGGAGCTCGTTGAAGGAATCATAGTCTTATCGGGACTTTATCGGATGCTGGCCAAGGGTATCAGAAGCTTGCCGGGAGTTCGTTGGGAGCTTGTCGAAGGAAATCAAGAGCTTGCCAGGATGGCATCAGGGAGTTCGCTAGAAGAAGGCCAAGAGACTCATTGAAAGATCATCGGGGGTAGCCGAAAAGCTTACCGGGAGTTAGGAAGGTCATACTAGACTTATTGGCTATGATGATTATAATTAAGTTGTATTTAGCATCAGTTAAAGTTTAAGTCCTACTTAAGTTAGATTTGAAAGGAATCCAAATTAACTCAATTGAGGCAAATCGGGGCTATATTGGAGAGTGGATTGAGCTCGGGTCGAGCTCAATTGGTTGACTTGAGAAGTGGTCAACTGAAGGTACAAGTCGGAATTGGAAAAATGAAGGGAATTACTTTTTCGGATTTTTTGACGATTGTACCACCAGTGAGCGATGATCGTACCACCCAGGTCGACGATTGTACCGCTACTGTCTTATTTTTCAAGTAACTTTCGATTGCTGCACTGTCGGCGTCGGCGATTGTACTGCCCATACCCTTTTTTCTCAGATATGTTTAAATTTTTTACTCCATTTCTGAAGTCAATTGGGGTCTATAAATATCTTAGGTTTTCTTGCATTTAGCACAACACTTTTAGGCTAGAAATTCTATAAGAAAATTATGTGCTAAAATTATAAGAAAAAAGAAATGGGCAAGGGAGTGAGGGAAAAAATTGTAACTCCCTCCCTTGTAAGCTTGTAAGGTTCATCTCCTCAGCCTGTGAAAAAGAGAGAGGAAGGTATAAGGGTTTGCTCTTCACCTAAAGAAGATTGATAATGCACGCCGGTGGACCTCGGAGAAGAGGACTCGGGAGTGGATGTAGGCCAAGTTGAGGTCGAACCACTATAATTGTGAGTGTTCTTTAATTATTTTACTTTCTACTTTTGATTGATCTTATTGACTTCATAGTTAGACACGAGTTACTATATCTTGACCTCTCTTAAATCGGGTTTTAATCGGTTCTAACGAAGTGCAAATAAGAACTTTTGATTGTCTTTCTTCACTTTCCATAATCAAAGGTTCTTGAATCAATCACTTTCTCTTTTGCACTAATTTACCCCCTCTCTTAGTATCAATTAATCCTAACATATATCCTTTCTGAGATAGTCTTAGTAATTTTTAATTTCAATCCATGAATATCTCAATACTAATAATATAAGATGTCTCATTTATATCATTCATCTTAAAATTCTAAGCGAGAAATTGGTTCTATATAATAAACCAATATCATTGTTTTCAAGCAAAATATTATTTATATATAAGACCAACATAATAAACTTGCTCCATTGATCTTTAGATATAAATATTGATCAATAATATTTTTCTTAAATCTGAAGGAAGTAATGATATTGAAAAACTTTATATACTATTATCTAGAGGCTTGTTTAAGGTCATAAATGGATTTCTTAAATTTGTATACCAAATTTTATATTTTTTATTTTCTCTATGAATTATTTAGGTTAACTCATATAAATCTAGATCTATAATCATAAAAACTTATCTTCACATCCATATGATATAACTCAAAATCAAAATGAGTCACTAATGTCTTGATGATTCATAACTAGTTTATTTAAAAAACTAGAGAAGATATCTCATTATGGTCGATGCATTATTTATGAGTAAAATCTTTGACCACAAGTTTGGCTTTTATATCTTTTGATATTGCTATTTTAGTCATGTATATATAGCATACTCTTTTATAATTATTAGGTAATTTGATAGGTTCTCAAATACCCTTATGGTCATTAATTTCAACTCTTCTTGTATTACATCGTAACACTTTTTAGAATCATTATTTTTTATAATTTTTAAAAATAATAAGGGATCCTTTTGATATATCATAGTATGATTCTTATAAATATACCACATAATAATAATAATGATAGATCTCCTTTCCCTTTAAGAGATTATCAAAACTATCGATTATAATTATTCTACAAGACCATTAGCAATGATATCAATATTATGTGGGACTCAATTAATGTTATTTTATTATTCCTTTATCAAATCATTTAATGATTTGAGTAATAATAATCTATCGAACGATAAATGAGTATTAACATGTATATCCTCAATGTTAAAATTAAATTTTGATCTTTTTACCCTATTGATTTACCATTTTTTAAGAATCTTACTTTATAAAATTTATAATCTTTGAATTTTTTGGGATAAATAATAAAATATCTAAAAATGGTCCTTGAATATTTTTTTTTCATATGAATTGAAGACTTATATCTCTACATAATAATATTAAATATATAAATATTTTAAGTTAGATTTTTTATCAGTCTATAACTTTAAAAAAGTTGATGGAATTGACTTACTAGGAATCTTATTCAAGATATATATAATCGTCATTAGACCTTCTCCTCACATTAATTTGAGTATAGAATAATAAGTCATCATGCTCCTAACAATATCCAAAAGAGTATAATTTCACTTTTCAGCAATTCCATTTTATTATGATGCATCTCGTAAATTATACAAAGTACAAATACTCTTATTTTTCAGGAATCTAGCAAAAGAACTAGAATTATGATCGGGTTTATTATAACTATCATAAAATTTATCAACCTTGTCAAATTTGATAATTTTAACTTTTTTATTTAATTATCTCTATACTTCATTTATGTACATCTAAATGTTGTTGGCATAAAAACTATAATTATGCAATCTATTATGTGGAAAAAAAATTATTATGCCAGGATTGAAATCAAATAATACTAGATCTGTTTACGATGCGTACCTTTAGATGTCATATGCGTGAGATCCAATTAGATCTTCAAGAGCACTGCCAGTCGGATCTGAATAACGTCGAGTATCGATCTGCAAGAGGAACTAGAATAGATCTAGACTCCTTCTCCTCTCTTCCTATCCTTTCACAGGACCACCTTAATTTATAGTTTTTGGGAGATCAAGAGGATAACCGTAATCTCTTGATCTAGGCCAAGAGGATAACTGTAATCTCTTGATCTATTCATCCTTTTGCACTTCCTTGTTATGTCGTGCATATCCGTGCTATGTCGTGCTATTTTTTTGTGGGTTTAGAGTAGGTCCTGTCTATTTATAGGCGAGAGCAGAGGGTCTAGGGTAAGTTATTAGGAGAGTTCCTTCCATCAAGGGCATCTCCTAAAATATCCCAATATAATATGAACTTTATTTAATATTGGCTAATATCTTTTATCAGAATCCAAATAATCTATAATATATCTTATTCAATTAATAAAGGGCCACAAAATCTTACATTCTCCCACTTGGCTCATTAATTGATAAGATATAAAAGATATCCAAAATCAAAATAAACAAAACAAAATTTATTTGAAAATAATTTTATATAATTGGATTTTAAAAATTTTGAAAAGCATTTTATACATGGCCATGATTTTAAAAATAAGCCAATAAATCCAATAAGGATAATTATATTATATTCAGTCTAACTATCAATGTGAGTCATAGCGGTTGTATGTCATCAATGCCACACTTCCTTCTATGTATTACAACACTATTAGTCGTTCCTTATATAGTCTATAATGACCCTTGTAATTTGTCTTGTCAAGACAATCATGTTTCTTGCATTCAACCATAATATGCATAAACATAAACACAAACAAGATAGCAGAAACAAATAACTTTAATTATATAAAAGAAATGTCAATAATAGCATCCACTTAAACATGTATCACCATATCCTTTATGGCTTGCTCACAAGCCCCATTCTAAGAACATGTTCTTTAAATATTTTATACTACAAAGCTTTAGTAAATGGATCAACAATCATCATAGTGGTGTTTAAATTTTTAATTGACACTTGTTGTTTCTGGACTCTTTCTCTAACCACCAAGTACTTTATCTCAATATGCTTGGAACAACTAGAGTACTTGTCATTCTTAAAGAAGAAAACTGCTGCAGTATTATCATAAAATATCTTCAGCGACTTGGCAATTGAATCGACCACACCAAGTCCTAAGATAAAATTTCGCAACCATAAAGCTTGATTTGTGGCCTCAAAGCATGTCACAAATTCAACTTCCATCATAGATGATGCAATAAGTGATTGTTTTATACTTTACCAAGAAATTGCCCCATCAGCCAGCATGAACACAAATCCTGAAGTGGATTTCCTGCTATCGAGGCAATTTGCAAAATCAGCATCTGAATATCCCGTTACTTCAAGCTGATCTGACTTCCTATATGTGAGCATATAATCTTTTGTCTCTTGCAGATATCTCATTACTTTCTTTGCAGCTTTCCAATGTTTCATTCCTGGGTTACTCTGGTATCTACCCAGCATTACCACTACAAAACTGATATCTGGCCTTGTACAGATTTGAGCATATAATAGACTTCCAATTACGCACCCATAAGGAATATTCTTCATTTGATCCATTTCTAAGTCATTCTTCGAGCACTGATTTTGGTTGAATTTTTCACCTCTAGTAATAGGTGTATCATTGGCTTTATAAAGCTACATATTAAACATTTCCAAGATACGATTAATATAATCTTTTTGAGACAATCCTAACAAACCTTGAGATCTATCCCTAAATATCTCAATGTCAATAACATAGGATGCCTCATTCATATCAACTATCTTAAAGTTCTTGTTGAGAAATATCTTGGTTTCATGTAATAAATCAAGATCACTACTAGCAAGCAATATATCATCCACATATAAGACCAATATAATAAACTTACTCCTACTAACCTTCAAATATATACACTGATCAACAGTATTTTCCTTAAATCCGAAGGAAGTAATGGTATCATGAAACTTTATATATCATTGTCTAAAAGTTTGTTTAAGGCCATAAATGGATTTCTTAAGTTTGCAAGCCCAACTTTCCTTTCCCTTTTCTATGAATCTTTAAGGTTGTTCCATATAAATTTTCTCATCTAGATCTCCATTCAGAAATGCTATTTTCACATCCATCTGATGTAACTCAAGATCATAATGAGCTGCTAATGCTATGATGATTCTCAATAAGTCCTTTCGAGAAACTAGAGAGAAGATATCATGGTAATCAATGCCCTCTTTCTGAGAAAAATCTTTGGCCACAAGTCTAGCTTTATATCGTTCGATATTGCCCATCGAGTCACATTTAGTCTTAAAGACCTATTTATAATTGACTCTTTTACAATTATTGGGCAATTCAATGAGTTCCCAAACACCATTCTGGTCCATTGATTTTAACTCATCTTTCATTGCATTATACCATTTTTCAGAATCATTACTTTCTATGGCTTGTGAAAATGATAAGGGGTCTCTTTTTATTCCTATATAAAAATTTGATTCTTGTAGATATACCACATAATCATCAGAAATGACATGTTTCCTTTTTCTTTGAGATCTTATCAAATTTGCCAATTGTGATTGTTCTACAAGACTATCAGCTGCGACATCAACATCATGTGAGAATTCATCAATGTTATTTTGTTGTTCACCCTCATCAATTCTATCATTGATTTGAGGAACAATAATTTCTCGAATAAGGGATAATATAGGAGAAGAAGCCTAAATCTCCTCAATATCAAAATTAATCCTTCGAGATTTTTGACTCCCACTGATTTCATGATTTTCTAGGAATTTTGCATTACCAGATTCTACTATCCTCATATTATGATTAGGGCAATAAAATATGTATCCCTTGGATCTTTTTGGGTAACCAATAAAATATCCAGAAATTATTCTTGAATCCAATTTCTTTTCATGGGGATTGAATACTCTTATCCCTGCAGGACACCCCCAAATATGTAAATGTCTCAAACTGGGTTTCCTACCAGTCCATAACTTAAATGGAGTTGATGGAACTAATTTACTAGGAACCCTATTCAGGATATATATAGCTGTCATAAGAGCATCACTCCACATTGACTCAGGTATAGAGGAATAACTCATCATGCTCCTAACCATATCTATAAGAGTACGATTTCACCTTTCAGCAACATCGTTCTACTGTGGCACACCTGGTAATGCATACTGAGCACAAATACCCCGTTGTTCTAGGAATCTAGCAAAAGGACCAATATTCTAACCGGATTCATCATATTTGCCATAAAATTCACCACCTTTGTCAGATCTGACAATTTTAACTTTGCTATCTAATTGTCTCTCAACCTCATTTATGTACACTTCAAGAATGTCAACGACCTGAGACTTTTCATGTATTAGATAAACATAGCCATATCTAGACAAGTCATCTATAAATGTGATGAAATAACTTTCTCCACTAAAACAAGAAATATAGAGTGGTCCGCAGATATCAGTATAAATAATTTCAAGAAGTTCTTTACTTCTTGTAGCATTTTTCTTTGTATGCTTAGTTTGCTTTCCTTTAATGCAATCTATGCAAACATCAAAATCAGTGAAGTCTAAATTTTCCAAAATATTATCATTTACTAATCTTTCAATTCTTTCCTTGAAGATATGCCCCAAACATCTATACCACAATATAGAAGATCTTTCACTATTGGAATTACGTTTTATTCCAATACTTGATTGCAGGGTCAATAATGTATTCGCAAACTCAAGACTCAAATTAATTATGTACAAATCATCACACAGAATTTCAAAATCAACTTTTATTGAATCATAAAATATGCTGAGTTTACCATTACTAAAAGAAACACAATATCCTAACTCATCAATTCTAAACAGAGAAATTAAATTTCTAGAAATTATACGAACAAAACATGTGTCTTCCAGATCTATCAGATGACTCGTCTCTAGGCGTAAGCGATAAGTCCCTACTGATACCACTTTTGCTTTGAGACAATTTCCCATAATTATGAATCTTTCATGTTCTTTTGGTTTCCGGATTGAAAGGAATCCCTGCATATTATTAGTAACATGAGTTGAAGTGCCAGAATCAATCCACCATGTATTAGAAAGAACTTCTGCAATGTTTGATTCAAAACATACAAAGGTTGAGATTATATTTTTCTTTTCGAACCAAGTCCTATGTTTAATGCAATCTTTCTTTACATGTCCTTTCTTGTCACAAAAGAAGCACTTTATTGTAATAGCTTTCTTTTCAATAGTTTGTCTAACACTTCCAAACCCGGCAAATTTCTTCGATGGATGACGCTTCGATTTTCTTTTCTTGTTACCAACTCCTTGAGTAGTTGTTAGTACATTATATGAACTTTCCTGTTTTAATCTTAATTCTTCCTGAACACACATACTAGTTAACTCATTCAAGTCCCACTTATCCTTATTTGTATTGTAGTGAATCTTGAATAGGCCAAATTGAGAAGGAAGAGAATTAAGAATGAACTGCACAAAGAAAGATTCATCAATATTTATTCCCAACGTCTTAAGTTTGGTAGCTTTGTCAACCATATTGAGGATGTGATCTTGAATTCCTCGAGTACCATCATACTAAGCTATAGTCAGTTCTTTCATTAATGTGTCAGCCAATGACTTATCAGCATATTTAAATCTGTCTTCAATAACTTTTAAATATTCACATGCGCTAGATGCAACCGGTAATGAAGTCTTTATATTATTTGCAATTGTCATTCTTATGAATATTAAATTGAGCCTATCAGATCTTTCTCAAGCCTTCATTTCATTGACTTGTTCCATAGTACTTTTATCAATTAATTCTATGGACTTTTCAACAAGCAATGCCAAATTCAAGATCTAGTACTCCCTATGTAAATTGCACATGCTCTAACCATTCTGAATAATTTGATTCAGAGAGTATAGGGACACTAAAGGCATGAGAATGTATGGACGGGAATACCACTGTAGAATATAAAATAACATTAATGATTTGAGTTTTACCAAAATATGATGAACTATTGATATCATCAATATTTAACCTTTGGGTAAAAATATTGACATATCTAGTGTTTATACAAGATCATTTATGGAGGACTGATATCATCCTTGTGGAATAGTTTTGCTATCTTTGGGTATACAATTCTAAACTGCAATGATATCCAAAACAGTATCATCCTATCCCATCACATAATTATTTAAAATAGATTATCCTTTGGAATTATCTAAATCTCCTAATTATGCATGTAATTTTGAATATTATTTCTTTAATGTCATTGAGGACTTGTTCCTTAATGTAATTTTATAAATCATTGATCTAGGCCACTTTGGTGACTACAAGACCAATGCAATAATATAAAATACAAATTAAATTATCCTATTAATGACAAGACTTTAATTGTATTTCATATCCTATAAGTCTATAATCCCAGGCTACTTTGGCAGCTATCGGTCAGGTATAACTTAAGGAGATGAACTATAAATAATATTTCTCAAGTTCATTTAAACTAATTCATGCTGAGACAGTTCAATAATAGGATAACAACCATAATAATTATTGAACACTTAATCAGTAGTAAAAAAGTCATATGATAACTGTAATCATGATAATACATAGATCATGCATTTATGTGAAAAATAAATATTATTTCACGATTACTAATATTTGCATGTAAATAACTGATTAAATATTCAAAATAATAATAATTAGATTTAACACATGTAATTAATAATTCATATGAGAAAACTATAAAGAAACAATAATTTATATTTTTTTATTGATTAATTTTATTTAATTGGAGAAGCCCATAAGTCCAATTAAATAAATTGATCAAAAATAAAATATAATCATTAAATAATAAAAAAATATAATCATAATTAAATCTTATTAGATTATATATTGATTAATTTTATCATTGAGAAAATAACCAAAATTTCTTAATTTATAATAACAAAACTATAATTCTAAAAAATATATATATAAGAATTACAGATTTTTTTAAGATTATAAGATTAATAAATCATAAGGGTAAAACTGTAAATAATTGAAGGATAAAACTATAATTTCGATAAATGGCAAAACTGTAATTTGAATAGAATGGCAAAATTATAATTTTGTTAAAGAAAACCCTAGCCTCCTCTTCTCGCCGCATTCTTGTCGTGCCTAGCGTCTTGAGGCCGCTTGCGGCCTCTGCTGCAGTGTGCGGCCCTTGCTCAGCGATAGCCATAGATTCACTGCGCGCCGCGGCGGCATCCGACCAAAAACGCGACAAGATTACTGTGTCTTTAGCACACAACGACAATCAAGAATTGTTTGCAAGCAAACGATTAAAATTAACAGATAGGAAAACAAATCAATAAAATATTCAGATCAATGCATCGTAAATAAAAATAATAGATCTAATATTTTTGATCTCAAAC
Organism: Ensete glaucum; assembly: GCA_021527575.1. Lineage (NCBI taxonomy): Eukaryota > Viridiplantae > Streptophyta > Magnoliopsida > Zingiberales > Musaceae > Ensete > Ensete glaucum. Next base: position 37,010,061 of record CM038555.1, read on the forward strand.
ATAGGCTCTGATACCAATTATTGGAAAAAAAAACTATTATGCCAGTATTGAAATCAAATAATACTAGATCTGTTTACGATGCGTACCTTTAGATGCCATCTGCGTGAGATCCAATTAGATCTTCAAGAGCACCGCCAGTCGGATCTGAATAACGTAGAGTATCGATCTGCAAGAGGAACTAGAATAGATCTAGACCCCTTCTCCTCTCTTCCTATCCATTCACAAGACCACCTTAATTGATGATTTTTGGGAGATCAAGAGGATAACCGTAATCTCTTGATCTAGATCAAGAGGATAAATGTAATCTCTTGATCTATTCACCCCTTTGCACTTCTTTGTTGTGTTGTGCATATCTGTGCTATGTCGTGTTGTTTTTTTGTGGGTTTAGAGTAGGTCCTATCTATTTATAGGCGAGAGCAGAGGGTCTATGATAAGTTATTAGGAGAGTTCCTTCCATCAAGGGTATCCCCTAAAATATCCCAATATAATATAAAATTTATTTAATATTGGCTAATATCTTTTATCAGAATTCAAATAATCCATAATATATCTTATTCAATTAATAAAGGGCTACAAAATCTTACAAATGTATCAATAGCTTAAAATCTCACATGATATATCTCGATAGTTTACCTATAAAGATGATTAAAAATATCTATCTCCACTGGAAAAGGGAACAATAAGTGACTCGTATATGTAATTGTATATAATCTAAAAAAGTTTATAAGATTATTTTTTTATCCTAATATTTGATTACAAGATCGTTATAAATTCAAGATTCACATAAATTCTATATAGACTACCATATAGGTTCTAAATGTTAACTTTTATTAAATCATACTAAGTTTACGACCACTAAGAGAGAAACAATATCTTAATAATTTTAGATAAAGAATCAAAATTTCTAGAATTATAAAAACTTAGCATGTATCCTCAAGATCTATCAAATGAATTATATCTAGGCATAGGCAATAAGTACCAACTACTATCACTTTCGTTTTAAGATGATTTCTTGTAATGATGAATATTTTATTTTTTTTTCAATTTTCATATTAAATGAATCTCTATTATTAACAATATATATTGAAGCATCATAATTAATCCACCAAGTATTAGAAAAAAATTCTATAATGTTTGATTTGAAATCATATTTATATCTTTTTCTTTCAAACAAAATGCTATTGTCCTTCTTCATATGACCTTTCTTACCACAAAAGTAACATTTGAGTATATATATTTTTTATAAGTTTATATAGTATTATAAACTTAAATGATTTACAGTTTAACTTTCTTTTGTTGTTACCAACTCCTTAAGTGGTACCAAAAATATCACAAGTTTTTTACTTTAATTTTATTTTTTTCTAAACACATACTAATCAGCTCATTTAGATTTTACTAATTTGTAATTTTTATTATAGTTAAAATAAGTTAGACTAAGAAGTAATAAAATTAAGAATAAATTATATGAGAAAGAATTCAACTATATTCATTCTAAATATTCTTGAGTTTATAGCATTGTTAGCCATATTAAGGATATAATCTTAAAATCCTCAAATATTGTCATACTAAATTTTAATAAGTTCATTTATTGATATATCAATTAATGACTTGTTAGTAAGTTTAAATTAATTTTTAAAATATTTCAGTCACTAATTGTAGACTATCGTGAAGCCTAAATATTATTAGCAATTATCTTAAAACTGAAACTTTTAGACTTTTTTTATCAGTTATCTTAATTTCTTGTTTCATAAATCTTTAAGTAATTAAATCTATGATCCTTTCAACTAACCTGATTTAGGTCTAACATACCAAATTTAATTACACATGCTCAAGTTATTTATAATAATTTAATCTAAAAATATAAGGATATTTACAAGAATATAATGAAAGAAGTACCACTATAATAATATAATATCAATATTTTGAATTTTTAAGGTAATGTTAAACTATTGTATCATCTCTATTTCACCTTTAATTGGAATATTGATATATCTATTATTCACACAATATTATTTATGAAAGACTGATACTATCCTCGTAGAATAGTGTTGTTATCTTTGGATATAATCATAAACTACAAAAATATCAAAAATAGTATTATCTTACTATATCACATAATTATTCGAAATAGATTCTCCTTTAGGATTATATGAATTTCCTAATGTATCATTGTAAATATTATTTTTTCAATATCATTTGGGATTAAATTCTTAATATAATTTTATAAGTTATTAGCCTAGGCCATTCTGATGGTTACATGACCAATATAATAAAATAGTTTAAAATATTATATAAATGATAAAATCTTTATTATAAATTATGTCTCATAAGCCTACCATTCTAGGCCACTTTGATAGGTCAAATAAAACTTAGAGATACAAGTTACTCATCAACAATATTCATCAAAATTCTTTAATCTAATTTATGTCAAAATAGTTTAATAAACTAATAATAATAATAATAATAATAATAATATAACATTAATTAGCATAAAAAAAACTCATATGACAACTATAATAATGATGAAACATAAATCATGTCATCATGTGAAAATAAATATTATTTCATAATTTCAAATATATATGTAAATAAACAAATAAATATTCATGAATAATAATTAAATTTTTATTTACCGTATGCAAAATATTAATCAATAAGTCATTGAGAAAATTATAAAAAATCATAATTTATATTTTTTCTTTAAATTTTGTAAAGAACCCTTATACTAATCAAACATATTTAATTGGATAAGCCCAAAATTGGGCTAAATATCAATCAAATTAAGTCAGTCAAAAACTAAAATTGATTAAGCTAAAAATTGATCAAAAAATATTTTCTTTTGAATTCGATCAAAACTTGATTGATTGAATCTAAGCCCAGTCAAGTAATAAAACTACAATTATGATCAAAGTATTTGATTAAAATAAATCAAATTAGTTAATTTTATAACTTAGGATATAAATAAAAAATTAATTCTAAAGAGTAAAACTATAATTTTGACTTAGGATATAGATTGAAAATTTTAAATCTTAAGGACATAATTGGAAAAGAAATATAAAATCACAAGTTAGAATTATCTTCTTTATGAGGGGTAAAAATATACTTTTAGTAAAAACCCTTACTTTATCACTTTATGTGGTCATTGTGTAAGGCGCAACCACTATAGTGCATGGTCGTCGCTTACACGGGGCACAATCATCACTTGGGCGAGGCACCGTAATCATCACCCACGGCCATTGCATAAGAAACAATTGTCGCCACCATGTGCAGTTATCACTTGCGTAGTCACCACCACTATATGCAGTTGTAGTCGTGTTGTCGTAGTTTTCGCAACCGTAGTCGAATTACCGTAGTTGTTAAGATCACTGCACATAGTGGTGTTGCGTAGTCACTACAACTGTCATGGGTAGTAGTGTTGTTACAATCATTGCATGTGATGACAATGCATAGCTACTACCAAGATTGGGTGGGCAACCATCGAAACCCACCATCCTCAATAATATTTTCGCTGATAGTAAGCTATATACTGCAGTCTACTTATCAAACATGAGTAACCTTACATCACCTACAAACAAGCAATATAGGATATATATATATGTATATATATATATATATATATATGTATATATATGTATATACATATATATATATATATATATATGTATATACATATTCTCTGTGGTTAATATTTATTTTTTGATAAAAATAACAATAATTATACTATGTCGTTCTTCAACCATCACATACAATGTTGACCAAGTTGGAAACCTGCTGCCCCCATCAAGCACCGAGCACAGTTATCAGAACTGAATTAGATAGCGATCCGATCAAGTCTTAGATCACCGGTCGAACTGATGGGCCAATTGGTCACATGCTTACTTAAAAATATTTTAACAATAATTTAAATTATATATAATAAAAATATTATTTATTAAAACTAATTAAAAATTATGAAAATGATAATATCAATCATAATTATACAAGATTGGATTGGTTTTAATTTATTTCTCCACGTCAACATTAATTTCATGTTTGAGGTAAATACCCTATTAAATAAATCATAAAAAAGTTTATGGTAAAGATATTTAAGTAATATTTTGTTATATTAAAAAATAATTCAGTTTTATGTAATCCTATCAGTTATCTAAAACTAGTCGGTTAATCCATTCATTCCAATTTTTCTACGTATTAGATCCCATAATTAAATCTAATGATACATTTCTAGTTTTACCGGTCCGACCACCCGGTTCGATACCCGTGGCATGCAATTAAACCAGTGTGGTCGGAACTGGCACAAGATATGATCGTCCTCGGTGCAAACGCCTCAAGCGCATCTCGCTCCTCCTTCCATCGTTGCGCCTGCTTTCCCTCGTTGTCTCTTCCCAACGGGCGCCAGCGTGCACCTCTTGAGACCCTATAAATTGCAGCCCACCCCTTCACTCTCCACTTTCGCGCCAACATTCCGCGCTCTCCCCATGGCCTCCCTCTCCGTCTACAACGTCCTCCTCTTCCACAAGCTCGACCACATGATCTTCGACCACCTCGTGGTCTGCGGCCAGCGTCCCGAGGTCGCCCGCAACATCGTCGCTTTCTTCATGTTGATGGAGCTAATCGGCGTCGATGTCATCGGCTACATCCGGAGCACGCCGGACCACAACGTCGTCCTTTTGCTGGCAGCGGAGGCCGATGTCATTCTCAACTGCATCCGCCAAGAGTTACCCCCGCGCTCCGAAGTCGGCCTGGCCGTCCCCCGCATCGCCTCCCTCGTGAGCCAGCCGGTCGACCTGGAATTCTTCTACCGCAACCGCGGCACCGTGATCAAGCAGCTCGTGAAGATTCTGGACGGAGTCGGCTTGGTGATCTTCGACAAATTCTTACATATGCTGTTTATCGAGTACCAGAACCGTGTGAGGTGTCACCTCACGGCTATGCCCCCCGTCCTGCCGCGGCAGCTGGCGGAACCGTACCAGCGGGTCCTTGAGGAGGATTTCCGGTCCATGTTCGCAATGTTCTCCAAGGGGTCTACTCTAACTCCGAGGGACATAGCCGAATACTTCACGAGGTACTTGCTCCTACAACACTCGTTCTTCACCTACTAAATTAGCTAATCGATCGTCTTCCGATATAAACTCGCTTCTTTTTGGGCAGGCAATGGGGGGACTGCATCGAGAAAGTGCTGATAGAGAAGAGATCGTCCTTGGACTTGAAGCCTATCTATGGGAAGGTCGTGTTCACGGGCGGGTCCTTCCTCTGGCTGGTGTTCCATGGCAGACCGCTCGTTAAATTTGTCATAAAGGGGAACCAGTTGCATGGTAAAAGGTATGAGCCAAGAAACAGCAGATCATGATGAACATGAAACTTGGAGTGTTAATTTATAGCTCTTAGGTTCTGTAAATAGTAAATGATGTTTAAAACTTCTAAAGATATGTTCAAGACTGTCGCTGCAGTCATAAACCCGTAGGGGAATATATAAACTTGTAAGAACCGCTGCTACAGATATATACTTCATGGAATAAATGTATTCTGTAGTTTGTATGCTTCTTGTTCTGTGATTATTATATATATATATATATGTGTGTGTGTGTGAGAGAGAGAGAGAGTGTGTGTGTGTATGTGCATATATATTGCTTTTGTCATTTTCCTATGAATGGTTTCGCTGTTTTGTTTTCCGTCAGCAATTAACTTGTTGAGGTGGTTTAATTACATACTGGAGACTCAAATCCACTATATGCAAGGTTGAGAAATGAATATATGCAAAACGACTGTAAATAACCAGAGGATTAAGAAGATATATAATCTACGAACGAAAGGCCTATCATCTGAAAACAAAGACGAAAGTAAATTGAAATGCTAAAACAAAAGTTGCTAAAATATCGAGTCCTAACTTTGTTTACAAACTTGAAAGAAAAATAGAAAAAGTAAAGACCTTTTTTGTAAACTTTTAGCTACGACTAGCTATCAATATTCAAATATATTTCAACATTATAGTGAAGAAGAGAACCGAATGCAAGAGAGAGAGAGAGAGAGAGAGAGAGAGAGAGAGAGAGAGTACTTCAACATCATGTCCTGCATTATAATACTATTTGAAGCGAATACGATTGTTCAAGATAAAAGTCAATGTTTTAGTAAGCAGCTTGTGAACAACCTCCCGCATTCTACACGATGACTTATTGACCTCTTTCGGTTGAGTTTTGCTCTTCGCGAGAGAAAGTTTTCCTTTTATTTCTCGAGCAATTATTTGCAAATTTGTTGAATGCTCTTAGTGGAAAACTAATGTTCCCTAACCACGTAACATGGTTTATTACGAAAACCTTAACCTAGTATATATGTTACTAGATTTTATGTCTTGGAATCAGCATGATATGGCTCGATCCGTGTGCGTAAGATCATCCGTGTCGAGTCAAAAGACTAGCGAGGCTGGATCGGGGTTTGGAATAACATTGACGACAGAGCCTCAGGTCGGGAAATCTGCTAGAGCACCTCTCGGGTCTTCGAATGGGTCATACAAGAAGGCCTTCGTTAGGGCGGTGTATACCTAATGTGATCTCTCCGATAGCTAAGTTAGCTCAGGGAGTGAAAACTAGGAGCCGAGGTGCTGAGTGTTATTGAGAGAGTTGAAAGTCGGGAAGCCCCCCTCTTGTTGGTTATAATGGGGGTATTTATACTTGAAGGGTGAAGGGAAGCCATACCGATATTAATAATGAGAGCGACGCCTTCGGTCGACCTGTAGGTACGATTCTACGTTGGTCGCTGCCTCGCTATTTCCCGGGACCTTACTCGACGAGATTGTTGACTGGTAGTACGATCCCATATTGGGTCAGCGACGTTGCATCATGTGCCATTAGGGATTGTCGAGGTGGCTGCTGTCGTGGCCCGATGGTCCCAGGGTGTCGACATGGTCCTCGGGCATATGTGTCTGAGATGATTGGTTGGGCCGATGTGGTCCTCGGGTTGACATGGCCAGGCCGCTTGGATGGATCCAATCAGTCGAGACCGCGAGCGGGGGGTGAGCTAGAGTTGGGATTGACACACACCAATTGTACTACAGTTGACATAACTTCGTCGGTGCAGATATTGCTATGAGCTGAAGAGCTAGAGTCCTCTGAAGTTGTCTGAGACTAAAAGCCCATTGGAACTGATTGGGATTTATAGCCCATTTAATGCTAGTTGAGACTGAGAGCCTGTTTGGAATTGGTCAATAAAAGCCCATTGGAATTAGTCAGGACTAAAAGCCCATTGGAGTCGGTCGAGACTGAAAGCCCGCTGGAGTCGATCGGGATTGAGAGCCTGTTGGAATTAGTTGGGACTGAAAGCTCACTGGAGTTGGTCGGGACTGAAAGCCCACATGAAGTTGTTCGAGGTTGAAAACTCGCTGAAGTTGGTCGGGACTAAAAGCCCATTGTAATTGGTTGAAAGTAAAAGCCTGCTAGAGCTGGTCTAGACTGAAAATCCGCTAGCGATGGTCAGGACTAAAAGCCCACTGGAGTCAGCTGAGACTGAAAGCCTACTTGAGTTAGTCGTGACTAAAAGCCTGCCGAAGTTGGTTAGGACTAAAAGCCTGCTAGAGTTGGTTGGGACTGAAAGTCCGTTAGAGTCGATCGTGACTGAAAGCCCGCTGGAGTCAGTCGGGACTGAAAGCTCGCTAAAGTTAGACAGGACTAAAAGCTCATTGAGTTGGTCAGGACTGAAAGCCCATTGGAGCTGGTCAGGACTGTAAGCCTGTTGGAGTGGTATGAATCGATCGATCTGAAGTTGACGTGAATGGACCAAATTGAAGTCAGTATGATTTGGTTAAGCTGAAGTTGGTATGATTTGGCCAACTAAAATCGACATGAATTGATCGAGCTAAAGTCGATATGAGTTTTTGAGCTGAAGTCAGACTGGGCGGAAGCCGGTATGAGCTGGCCGAATTGAAGTTGACATGGATTGACTGAACTGAAGTCGGTATGATTTGGCCAAATTGAACTCTAGCAAAGATTGAGTATGACTGGCCGAGATGCATAACTCGGGCTCTTGACTAGCTAATATGCATAATCGGGCTCATGATTAGCCCAAGGCATAGCTTGGGCTTGTGACTAACTGAGATGAATAACTCGAGCTCATGATTGACACAAGGCGTAGCTTGGGTTTATGACTAGCCCAAGGCGTGGCTCGAGCTTATGATTGGTCGAGATACATAACTTGGGCACTATTCAACCAAGGTGCGGTACTCGGGCATTGTTTGGCTGAGGTGCAGGACTCGGGCACTGTTTGGCCGAGGTGCATAACTCGGACACTATTTGGTCGAGGTGCAGGACTCAGAAACTGTTTGGTCAAGGTGTACGACTCGGGTATTGTTTGGCCAATGTGTAAGACTCAAGCATTGTTTAGCCGAAGTACAAGACTCAGGCACTGTTTGGCTGAGGTGCATGACTCGACCATTGTTTGGCTGATATGCATGACTCAGACATTGTTTTGCTGAGGTGCAGGACTCAGACATTGTTTTGCCGAGGTGCAGGATTCAGACACTATTTGGTTGAGGTGTAGGGCTCAAGCACTACTTAGCCGAGGTGCACGACTCGGACATTGTTTGGCCGAGGTGTAAGGCTCAGGCACTCTTTGGCCAAGGTGTAAGGCTCGGGCATTCTATGGCCAAGGTACATGATCGGGCAATGTTTGGCCGAGGTGCACGACTCGGGCACTGTTGGGGTTGGGCATTCGACCAGCGACCAGAAGAACCTGGATAGTCGTAGCCTTATTAGGAAAGCTTATATTACTAGTAAGGGATGCTCGTTGGGGTATGCTTGGTTGTGAGTGCTCTTGCGATATCAGACCTTCCTTCTAGCGCCAAAATATTGCTAGATTTTATGTTATGGTCGAGGAGTTAGTACGGCACAGAGCAGCCCACGTGCGCAAGATTGTTTGTGCCAAGTCAAAGGACTAGTGAGGCTGGATCGGGTCTGAAGCAGCGTTTGGCGACGGAGCCTCGGGTTGGAAAATCCATTAGAGTGCCTCTCGGGTCTTCGAATAGGTTCTGCAAGAAGGCCTTGGTCGAGGTGGTGTGTGCCCGACATGACCCTTCCGATGGCTAAGTTAGTTGGGGAGTGGAGGCTAGGAGCTGAGGTGCTGAGTGGTATTGAGAGAGTTGAAAGTCAGGAAGCCCCCCCTTCTATTAGCTATAGCGGGGATATTTATACCTGAAGGGCAGAGGGAGGCCGTATCGAGACTATTAATGAGAGTGACGCCTTCGGTCGACCTGCAGATATGATTCTATATCGACCATTACCCTCATTGGTTCCCAGGACCTCGTTCGGTGGGACTGTCGACTGGTAGTATGGTCCATACCGGGTCGACAGTGTTATGTCAAGTGCCATCAAGGATTGTCGAGGTGGCTGTCAATATAGCTCTCCGGGCTCGAGGAGTCGACGTGATCCTCGGGCTGATGTGGTTGAGCTGATTAGTCGAGCCGATGTGCTTCTCGGATTGACATGGTCGAGCCACTTGGATAGACCCAATATTTAACTTATCATGTTACAAATTTGTATGACTAATTTATCCTACTGTCACATGTATCATCAAAACGTTGAAGGTTTCTCTTAAAACCCTAAGGGTGATCAAACTGAACCAAAATATTAAATTAAATCAGAATAGAACGAAATATAGAATTAGTTTGATTTAAATTGGTTCATCAATATTTTAATTTTTTAAGGTTATAAATAATTTTGATCTAGGATTTTTTTGTTTGATTAATTGATTCTAATCGAATTGAACTAATTTTATGAAATTTCTTTGGGTAATTGAATACAACAAATTGATGATCAAACTGTGTGTACAAGAGTGATGTTGGCCCAATTTTAATATCATAATTTCATAAAAACGTGGTTCCAATTTTAAAAATATTATCATGTCGGTCCTATTGGATAAAGATTCTAGTCTGATTTAATTGGTTCACCAAATTATATCGATTTATTTGATTAAAAATATATATATTCAAATTATTTAAAATCTTAAACTGATTGACCAAATAGAATTAATAGATTTTGAAAATACTGATAAATCAACTTAATTTATTTTGAAAATAATTATAAAATTAATTTAGTATTCAGTTCATACTTATATTATTTTAATCGAACTGAATTGTAAATCAACTCATTTCAGTTTTTTTTTTGGTCCCAAAGTAATGCTCTTTGACAATGTGGGTATACATAGCAAACGGTCCTTAGAAATCGTGATCTGATGGCGGATTTGAATGCTTTTCGTCGAGCCATGCATTACGTCGAGTTTGAAATGATAACTCAAAAGTCGGATAGGAAGCGTTCACATAGCTCATCATAGTAAACTGTTATCCATTTACCACTTCGATGCATGGTAGTCAAATTAATGAGGTAAGATGCATCATTTAAGAAAGGTGTTAACACTGCACCAGAGTTGTCTTCACCACTAACTAGTTTTGTCTTTGATGATTTGGGATTCACTTGGTTCATCTCGTCTGCTAGTTTGAACAAAAAGTGATATTAGTAGTGGTTTAACCTGAACTATTTCTTCTCCCACTGATCAACACCGAATCAAATCCTTTATCATCTCCATTGTTGTGTTCTTTAATTACTCGTGTTTTAGGAGAATTAGTTTTGTTGTTGTTTTATCTTTAGCTTTGGTATGTCATTTTTATATAAACATTAGTCATTATACTTTCAAAGTCACATATTGTCTATGATCTAAGAAGATAGTAGGGTGATTATAATATCATGCAGTGATACCATAGGCAATAATTTTCCACTTTGTTCTACTCTTATCAACAGATCAGTGAAAAAATGTGACAACATAAACAAAAGTAGAAATGGATAAAACTACACATTTTAATGTCACATCCTGATAAAAAAAAATGTCACCTTTTGATAGGACTAAATTCGAAATCTGAGATAATCACACGAGTTATAAATTTCTGATAGGAGAGAGTTCGGAGTCAACGTTGGTTTGAATTCAAGTTTATCATAAAATTAATATCGGGAGAAGAATAGGTTCAGCAAGGAATCTTGGAAAAGAAATTACACCAGAAGCATACTAATAAGGCTCTATGATATTTAAATTAGTAAGGAATTCGAAAGATCCATCAACTGTTTAACATAAAAGGTGTAATTCATCATAAGGGGGGGAGCCCCTTTACGAATATACCTAGGGGACTTCTATAGTATGTTATTAGATCGTTGGGTAGGTCATGGTCAATGTTGGAACGTTTAAGCATTTCTTTTGGTCATATATGCAATCATGTAAGAAACATAGGGTAATGGCTAGTCAAATCAAATCTCGTAAACTAATTTTTATAGGGTTGATTAGTCGCCACATTATTCTAAGAGCGATGATGCTTGTCTAACATCAAGGTGTCAATCATATAGCAGTGTATCGATATTCCTTCTTATGTCATCATTATCATATCATTTAGCATCTCTTTTATGTCTCAATATTTTTAGTAGAGTTGAAGGCAGGATGAAATTTATATTTGATTATCGATCATAAGGAGGACAATTCAATTATCCTATCATTGAAAAAATATTTTAGATTGATTCGACCATGCTCTCATTGGAAGTAGCTCTCATGGTAGATTCGGCCATGCTATCTTCGAAAGAAGTGCATTGGGTCGATTTAGTCATATTGTCATCATAAGGAAAAATTTTACATTATCATCGAAAGAGCGCTTTGGACCAATTTAATTATGCTATCATTGAAATGAAAAATTTAGGTTGATTTGGCTGCACTTTGGGTTGATTCAATCACATCATCATTATAAGCATCACTTTAGGCTGATTTAAACTATCATTAAAATGAGCACTTTGGACCGATTCAACCACACTATCATATTTTGAAAAATAAATCAACATATTTTGAAAACTAGATGGTTCAAATTAAAGTTACAAGTAAAAAGAATAAAATAAGTCACAAGCAAAGGGCAAATAAAAAGTGGTAAATTAATTTATATTAATTCAATCTTTTCGACTTACGTCCACTCGCGATCCCTCTTTCATCGAGGTCACTAGCTTCTACTGTCTATCTTCTTTCCAAGAGGTGAAGATCAACTACCCTTATTACAATTCTTTTTTTTTTAAGGATTGAGAGATAAACTTCACACTCTCTTTTTACACAAGATTTCTCACCTGCTATAACTTAAAATTACCACCAAGTTCAATAGGAGGAGAAAACTCAAATTATGCTCAAAATAAAAGCTAATAATACTTAAGAATGGATGCTCCATCAACTAAGCCTGAGTGAAGTATTTATAGGCCCGAAAAAGCTTCAAGCATAAAGCTAAAAGTTTAAATTTTTAAAAAATTTAAGGATGTAAGCGTACTATCGTTAGCAGTAGACAGTACTGCTATCGTAACTATGCTATAAATTTGGACTCTGATGGTACTACTATTGAATATATGATTTTCATAATAAAATCAATTGATGAAGATTATCATTAGACGAAGCGTCAGATGAACCAATGACATGTTGGACAATAGAGGATTCATACTTTATAATTAATTATGTCTTGCTCAAAGTAATTTAGGTCTTAATTAAGTTAGTTTTGGATGTAACGATGCTAACTCAATTAAGAGGCTATTGGGCCCTAACTAGATTTGATTTGGGCCTATTAGAAGACCCATTTCAATGACCTAAAGTCATGTCTGACGGTGGGACTGCTTGTGAGCTGAAAAGCATAAAATATACTTTTTTAAGAAATTAGGCAGTAGTATCAACTAGACTAATTAGTGGTACTGCTCAGTTCTAGGCGATGGTACCACCCAAGCTAGTGGTACTACCACCAAAACCCAGTCTCCGAGACTGTTAAGCAGCGGTGGTACCTCCTATATCCCAAGAAAATATTTGGCGATACTGCTCAGGCTGGTGGTGCTACCACTGGAGCCTAATTTCCAAGACTGTTAGGTGGCGGTGGTACCACCCATTAATGGCGGTGGTACCACTCATATCCTGAGAAATAAAAAATTTAGATTTTAGCTTCAAGTTTTAAAGCTATTTGGGGTCTATAAATGCCCTACTCATTCTTGCTTGAGGAAGCAAGAAAAAGAAAGAAAACTTATATTTTGTAGTATGGAAACCTTATTAGAAAGTTGAGTTCCCTCCACCAGAAGCTTAGAGGTGGTTCTAAGGGAAAGTGTGAAGGAGTCCTTATAAAAGAGGATTGTAAAGGTTCTCTCTTGAACCTATGAAAATAAAAAAGAGTTGTAAAGGGGTAGTTGATCTTCGCCTATTGAAAGAAGACTGATAGTGGAAGCCAGTGGCCTTGAGTGAAGAGGAATCAAGAGTGGATATAGGTCACGTGTACCAAACCATTATAAACTCGGTGTGCATTTCATTTCATGCTTTTCATTCTTATTACTTATTAATTTACTTGCTCAATACTCTTACAAATATTTTTAAGTTAAACACATTTTTAACGCAGGTTTTATCGTCCGAGTTTTCAAATTGACGTAATTTTATGAAAGCACTAATTTACCCCCCGGCCTCTTAGTGACGATTCAATTTTAACAACTACCACTATAAAATTTGAATTATGGATAGTATTAATATCATCCTAAGTGGTACTATCATTGTCAAAAATGGTACCATTATTGGAAAGGTTAACAAAACACAAACAATGCTTATCAATTGACTTAGGAGATACTACCACCTGGGCTTGGTGGTACTACTACCCAAGCTTGACTTATCGATTTGGCATTTTAATGAGCTTAATTTGACCCTATTTTAAGCTCAATGATTTTCTTACCAAGTGAATTTTATTTTGTCATAATACCAACTTAATTGACCCAAAATAATCTTGGTTAAAACATTGACAAATCAATCACACATCCGATACATTGATGAAACTTTCGGCATATTGTATGCTCTTCCATTATGTCATCCAATCTTCCGATACTTCATTTGAAACTTTGGTATATCATCATTTCCTTCAGTATATCGCTCATTTTATCGACAAGTCAATTTTTTGATAACATCTAATCTTTCGGTGTAAGATCTTATTCTTTTAGCATGATGCCCAAGCATTTAGTACAAAGTTTGATTTTTGGTATGTCGACTAATCATCTGACTTGACATCTAATTTTGATATGATAATTTTTTGATACAATGTTTGACTCTCTTGCTTAACATTTGGCCTCTTAGCGGTCCAAGTCTATGAACAAAATATTTCCTATGTCACTTATCTTAAAAAAATATTAGTCTAATAAGCTCATCAATTGATTTTATTATCAAAATTCAGGAGTCTACAATCTTCTTCTTTTTGATGATGACAACCAATTGATGGCGGGGTTTTAACAAAATTATTTTATTTATTTATCATTTTAAAAAGTTATGATAAACTTAAATCAAATGAATATATATCCTTTTAAATAGTTATACTAAATTTAAGTTGAAAGAAATTTGATTTTATCGATATTATGATAATTATTCAAGCTCAAAAATTAATATTTAATCAAGTTTCAAGTTTAAAGTTATAATCATAATAATTTCAAATTTTAATTTTTAATCATTATTAATTTGTAATGTCAATCAAAATATAATTGTAAGTTAACTATTTGCATAAATCAAACATGGGTTGTATAATAAAAAAAAACATAAGATAATATGATTCTTCCTATTAATACACGAGTCACAAATTCTCCCTTTTGTCAATAACAAAATGCATGAGGGATGTTGTTTTGATATCATGGTGCATGAGGGATCTCAATATTACATCTAAAAAATAAGTTCAAGTTATGGACATCGAGAAGTCAATGATGGGGTCTTAATAAAACTCTCACAATCCATATATCATCTTAAAAATATGATGAACCTGAATTTAAAATAAAACTCTTTCAATGGTAATCATAAAATCAAGTTGAAACAAAATTGATCTTGTTGATGTTATCATTGCAAGCCCAAATACACAATCAAGTTTCAAATTTTAAAGAATAATTAACAAATGTTAGGCATGAGTTACTACTAACAAAAAGTTACAAAAGAATTATAACTCTTCTTGTTCAACACATAAAATACAACTTCTCCCCTCTTGGTCATAAAAAAATATGCTATTTCTTCTCCCTCTTTGTCATTAACAACATGAATGGAGCATACAAGTCATGAATATAAAAGAGTTATACAAAATAATCTCAAGTTATGAAAATTAAAAGATCATGATTCATTTTGATAAATCTCTCTCTTCATTATTAACAAAAAGAAAGAATCATAAGAGAACAAATAGAAAAAGGTCTTTAATTATGCATTTGAAAGATTCAGTATATCTAATTCTCTTCTAATAAAATCAAATTATTTATCATTCAATGGTTCAAAAATGTTGAATAGGATTTTTCTACAAGCAAATTACATTAGTATTATCACACTTTATAGGGATTTTTAAGTAAAGTTCATAATCTTTTAAAGTATTTTTTATCTAAATTATTTACGCACAATATGCACCCGTTGTAATATATTCAACTTTTAGTTATAGATAGCACGATAGAGTTTTGCTTCTTAGATGATTAAGAAATAAGTACATGACTTAGGAATTGATAAGTTCTTAAGGTACGTATTCAAATCCAGGTAGTTGCTCAATAGAAACTTTTTAAAAATAAAACCATCAAAATTTTTTTTTTGACATCCATTTAAAATAATTTAAAATTTTTAGAACATAAATAACCAACGACTATCCTTATGGTTTCAAGTCTAACTATAGGAGCAAAGGTTTCCTCAGAGTATATACATTCTTCTCGATTAAAACTATTGGCCACTAATCAAGTTTTGTTTCGAACCATGACACCTTGTTCATTTTATTCCTAGAAACTCATTTTGTACTAATTATAAGATGATCATTAGGTCTAGGAATAAGTATTCAAAATTTATTTTTTTCAAATTGATTAACTCTTCGTGTATCATCAAGGCCTATGAGTTATCTTTAAGAGCATCATCAATCCAATTAGACTCAATTTGAGATAAAACATAGCAGTTGCATAAATAATTTTTAACAAAGAATGAGTTTGAATGTATTTTTGATGTGTCTCCAATATATTTATATACCTATATTCCTTGGGTAATGTTTGTTTGGAAGTAAATGTATCTAAGTTGCTTTAAAGAATAGAATCCTCATTCAAATTTAATTAATCAAATTAAAAATCATCACCAAAATTATTATTATTTGCTTGAAGAGAATAATATAAATAATATACATTTATTATTTAATAACTAAATATCTCTTACTGAAAACCTGATAAACTTTAGAGATAGAAGAATATCCAAGAAAAATATTTTGTCGGATATTGCATTAAAATTTTCTAAAGCATCCATGTCATTTAAAATAAAATATTTACAAACTAGAACATTAAAATATGAGATGTTTGGTCTTTTATTGTTTTATAATTCATAAAGAGTTTTAAATAGATGAGGTCTTATAAGAATTCTATTCATGATATAGCATGTTTTGTTAATAGCTTCGACCCAAAAATATTTGGATAGATTATTTTCATTAAGTATAGTCTTTGTCATCTCTTGTAAGCTCCTATTCTTTCTCTCAACAACTCTATTTTATTACAAATTTCTTGAAGTGGAGACATTATGGTCATACTCATTCAAATAATAAAGGACGATGCAGTAAGGAACTCGCCAGGAGTATGCCATGAGCTCGTCGAAGGAATCAGAGGCTTGTCAGGAGTTCACCAAAAGCTGGTTGAGGGTATTGGAAGCTTATCAAAAGTTCATCGGGAGCTTACCGAAGGAGATCAGAAGCTTGCTAGGATACCATCAGGGAGTTCACCTGAGGAAGACTAAAAAACTCGCCGGAAGATTGTCGGGGGTAATCGAAAAGCTTGTCGGGAGTTGGAAAGGTTTTGAATTTGATTTATTGTCCATGATGATTATAATTAATTAAGTCATAATTAGTATTGATTAAGGTTGCGTCCTACTTGAGTTAGATTTGGAAGGGATCTAAATTAACTCAAGTGAGGCAAACTGGGTCCACTTTACGGAGTGGATTGAGGTCGAGCTCAATTAGTTGACTAGGAAAGTGGTCAACTAAAGATATAAGACAGGATTGAAAAAGTGAAGGGAATCACTTTTCTAGGATTCCCAACGGTTGAACCACCCAAGTCGACGATTCTACCGATGTCGCCCTATTTTTCAGGCTACTTTCGGTGACAACGCCTCTCGCACCGACGGTGGTATTGCTCGTACCTGGGTTTTTTGGGTGCATTTGAAATTTTGGCTTCAATTCTGAAGTCAATTTAGGCCTATAAATACCCCAAATTTTCTTACATACAATAATTTTTGGCTAAAAATTCTGAGAAAAAATTGTATGTTAAACTTGTAAGAAAAAGAAAAGGGAAGGGGAGTGAGGAAAGTCTTGTAATACTTGTAAATCTCACTTGTAAGTTTGTAAGGTTCATCTCCTAAGGTTGATAAAAGGAGAGAGTAAGTTGTAAGGGTTTGATCTTCACCCAAAGAAGGTTGATAGTGGATGCCGGTGGGTCTCCGAGAAAAGGACTCGGGAGTGGACGTAAGCCAGGTTGAGGCTGAGCCACTATAATTATGAGTGTTTTTACTTTCTTTACTTATTACTCTCTATTGCTTTTAATTTGCTTATTGTTAAAATCGAGCTTCAATCTCTCTACTTCTTTCAAATTGGGTCTTAATCATTTTTATCGAAATATTAAAAGAAGCTTCAATTGTTCACTCTTTACTTTATGAAAGTAAGGTTTTTAAATCGATCACTATTTCTCTTGCACTAATTCACATACCCACCCACCCCCCCCTCCTCATAGTGCCAATTAATCCTAACAATTAGTATCAGAGCAAGTTCTTACTCATTAGACTAACATCCATTTGAGTAAACGGTTATGTTTAGCATGAATAAGGGTCAATGCATCACAAGTCCTCCTATGTTTAATGGGACAGACTACATATCTTGAAAAATTTAAATGCATATTTTCTTGATTTCTATATACTTTGATTTATAATGTATTGTTGAAAATAGTTTTCAAAAGCCATCCAATCAAATAAATGATTGGAATGATCATGAAAAATATATGTTTTCTTTAAATGCCAATGCTATAAATGTTTTATTTTATGCTTTAAACAAAAACGTGTTTGATCGTGTTTCTTCTTGTGATTTAGCTTTTGATATATGGCATAAATTAAAAATCATATATGAAAGCATAACTAAATCAAATAAATCATCAAGTGAAATGATCTGTAAAAAATGAACTTGAAGAACACATTCTAAAAAATATGAAGGAAAGGACTTTGAGAACACAAGAACAAAAATTTCTAAAGAATATGAAGGATTGTGAACTGAGAATGACATATAACTCCTCGACATCGAGTGATAAGAACCTTGAACTTGAACTCTTGATAAAATAATCTAAAAATTTAATGAATATAAACAAAATACTTAAAATGGATAAAACCTCTTCCTATCGACCCAAGAAGCCGAGGCGCTCATCAGATAAAGAAAACCACATCAAGGAAGAAGTAGCCAAATACACTTTAATGGCCATCCAAGACGAGGTTAGTGAATGTTCAAGTATTATTTTTTCTGAATTATTGAATATGTTTCAAGAATTGTTTGATGAATTTAGAAAAATTAGTAAATCTTATAAGTCACTTAAAAAGGAACATGATTCTTTAGTTAGTAGATTTGATCAAATGCATGATACTTTCCCTTTACATAATCTTTGTTCTAAATAT
Organism: Ensete glaucum; assembly: GCA_021527575.1. Classification (NCBI taxonomy): domain Eukaryota; kingdom Viridiplantae; phylum Streptophyta; class Magnoliopsida; order Zingiberales; family Musaceae; genus Ensete; species Ensete glaucum. The sequence continues at coordinate 37,028,751 of CM038555.1, forward strand.
GAAATGTTAGAAGATGTTCAAAAGGAAAACATGATGCTAAAACAAAAATTAGAAAAATTTGAAATAGGGAATAAATCCCTTAATATGATAGCCAATAAAGGTCATGTTAATAGAAGAAAAGGAATAGACTTTATTAGTAATATTCAATAAAAGCCAACCATTTTTTGTTAAAGGATCCATTTTAAATTTACCATCAAAGTTAAATATAATTTTTGTGAAAAATTAGGACATAAAGCCTACAAATGTTCATTTAAAAATTATAGTCCTCACAAATTAGTTTGGGTTTCTAAGAGAACAATAAACAACAAAAAATCATTAGATAAGAAAGATAAAATTCTTCATATAGGACCCAATGTAAAATGAGTATAGGTTTATTACCTACTAAGGCTAAGAGCATTAAGTAATGTTTTAAAAGTAAATGCTCAAGCCATTTGACTTGAGATCTAACTCACTTAACAAGCTCTCTAGCAAAAATATCAAAAATAAAAAAATTATTTAAATCAAGGTATAACAAATTTTTTATTAAAAATAGTTCATGATTATATAATTAATCTTGATAATGTATAGCTAGATGATACTAGTACGAAAATGAACTAGAACTAAAAGAACCTTAGTTATTGAAAAATATGTTTACCTTGAAATTTACAAAAATGAGATTTTGATGATGATTGAATGCTAGTTTCAAAATCATTAGTTTGAATATTTGTTGATTTAAATGCCAAGGATATTGTTGAATGACTTAGTTATTATGGTGTTTTTGACTAAGTTAGCTTCTAAATATCATTGTTGAATGATTAATTTAAATAGTTGAATAGTTGTAAGTTGAGATTGAATGTGTGTTATTAAATAATATATTATTCTTGAATTTGAGCATAGAAGAAAATAGAAAAGGGTAGAGAAAAATCATACTTTATTTTTAATACTTTAAAAATAAAAATATTTTATAAATAAAAATAAACTGAGCACGGTAACTCCTTTCACTAAGTCTAAAGAATTATACTCACTTAAGAAAGAAAAATCATTAAAATTAAAATAAATTGAAGCTCTTGTTTGAAAATATTTTATTGTAATAATTTTGATGATTTCTTTTGGAAATAATACTTGATTTTTTAGTTTTGAAATGTTTAAAAATATTTTACTTGGTTGAAAATATTTATTATGATCTTGATATTTTCTTTTATAAATGAAACTCAGTTTTTGATGATAATGCATAAAGGCATCCTTAAAACAAGTCATATGAAACAACTAAAAAAATGATATTTCTTCTTGAAAATATTTTTATACTATCAAGGCTTCAATAATAAATAAAATCATACTATTATTGTTGAATCTCTTTAACTACTAAAATGAATTAGAGAACTTTAGCTATTTTTATTTGAAAAGCAATTTATGTTGCCTTCATTGAAATTTTTCGAAAAGCGATTTTTGATAACTTTGGATATGTTTTAAAAAGAGATTGACGAATCTATTCAACTTTATTGATATTTTGATGATTTTATCATGATCTTGATAAGTTAAAAAATTATAACTTAAATCCTTATATAAATCAAATTCGTTAAAAGAAAATTATATAAATGAATCATAATTTATCTTTTCGGATCTATAACTTGAAAATCTTCTGAACCATATTCATGACAACTTGAAGTTTCATATATACAAATCAAGATCATCTATCCTTCGTCTTTGTAATTTATTCATGATCTTGATATTTATAATTTGATATGAATGAATACTCTTCTTATTTAATCTTCTAAGTTTTCTAAAGATTTGAATCTTATCTAAGAAGAGATTTGTTAAAATAAATCATGTCCTTTAGCATTCATGATTTGATAATATCATCCTTCATGACATTTACTTCTGACTTCCTTCTTGGTAAAACTTATCATCAAAATTAATTTTTCTTAAATTTGTGATAAGTTAAAAATTAAATAAAATTTGTTTTATCATGAATATTCTCTTGATTTCTAGACTTGTCATATCCTCAATGGAAATCAAATTTTTGAACTATGATTTATTTATTTTAGTAAAAATTAGATATATGACTTTGATAATTATAATTTAAGATCAAGTTGTTTAGATCTCATAAGATTTCCAATCAAGATTGTTAGGAGAGTTATTCAATCATGTTTTTTGATACTTATTATTTGATTTTTAATGATATTATTCCTTTGTACTCATGGTCATATTTAGAATTTGAATATAAAAGAAAAATTAAACCATCATATTTATTTTTGACAATAATAAAGGAGGAGATAAAAATTATCAATATGATTTGAAGAAAATTGATATGATGAATCTTATAGCATTGAATGAGGAACAATTTGCTAAGAAGAAAATTTAGAATTTTAAAATACGTACGAAATACTTAATTAATTAAGCTTGATTTACCATCATAATTTTCTTTGAATTTCATGGCCTTTACAAATTACACTTCTTATCAAAATTTAAATGTGATAATGTTCAAAATGCATGATTTGCTATATTTCAGATTTTTTGATTAGCTACCTTGCTTGAAATTTGCATAAGATGAATTAAATTGCATGGGTAGTTCTTGATTTTTCTTAGATTTCAGAATTTACATATATAAAATTAAGTATTTTTGTGATACGATATTTTTTACTTCCCTTGTTTGTACTTTTTTGTTTACAGAAAGGGAAGTAAATTTACATGAAAATGATCTTAAAAAAAACATGATTTTCTATTTTGATTTTCTATTGAAGATTATATAAGATAAATGCATGAGTAACTCATAATCTTCTTGGATTTATTATATTTTTGAGCTCAATTTTAAAATGATTCTCGTTAAAATTAACATAAGAAGGGGATTCAAATTTTTATGATGATATATTTTTTAAAAAATTATTATTCTTGTTTCATGAATCTTGATGAATATTTACAAAAGAAGAATATATGACATGAACTTTTATGATGCTTGATATAAGCTTTTTTTTTGTGATGATGTTTTTAACTCCCCTCCATTGTTTCTACTAGTTTCTTATTTACAAAAAGGGAAGAAAAATTTTTATGAGAAAATTATGTTTTACTAAAGGGGAGCAATGAAGTATTAAATATTCAATCAATATATTTTATAAAAATATAAAAATTTTGACACATAATGACTTTATGTATCATGAAATTATTTGCTCATTAATTTACCTCCTTTTGTTGATGACAAAGAGGGAGAAATAATATATTGATGATACATATATAAAAAAATGATACATGACAAAGGTGAAGAAAATTTTTCATAAAGAATATTAGGCTCTTATCCTAATTTATTAAGGGGGAGCAATAAAGTACTTAAGCATTTAATCATATTTATTTTGGCATATGATGACTTTATATGTCATGAAAATTACTTGTTTGTTATTTCACCTCTTTTTGATGATGACAGAAGGGGACAAGTAACATATTGATGATATAAAATGATACATATATATCAAATGGGAAGAAATAGCCTTTTTCTTAAAGATTTTTTAAAAATGTATGAAATTCTTAGAATGTTCTTAAATATTTGTTGGCTGAAATTAATATCATGATAATTTTTGAATTTTTTTTTTTTTGCATGATATTCTTGAAGATTTGATGATTCATGATTGGTTGAAATAAATATCACGTGTCACATATGATTTGATGATTTTAAAATTCATGGTATATCATTTAAAGATTTGAATGGATGATATGATACTTGAATTCAGGGATATGTGATTCTCTTGAATTTAAATTATCCTTATTCGTATTATGGTATGGATTTAGGGGGAGTAAGGCTTAACTCCCATCATCAATTAATTGTCATCATAAAAAAGAGGGAGATTGTTGAATGATTTTGATGATGAAATCAATTGATGAGTTATTGATCTAACATGTGTCTTATAGATAATTGATACAGGATTAACTATAACAGAGAGAGAATTCAGATGTTTGACTAAAGTCAAGTCCGATCATCGGGCTAGGGTTAGGACGATGCAGTTGGGAACTCAATGGGAGTACACTAGGAGCTCACGGAATCAAAGGCTTGCTGAGAGTTCGTCGAAAGCTAGCCAAGGGTATCGGAAGCTTGCCGTGAGTTCGTTGGGAGCTTGCCGAAGGCAATTGGGAGCTTGCTAGGATGGCGTTAGGGAGTTCACTTGAGGAAAATCAAGAGACTCACCGGATGATTGTCGGGTGTAGTCGAAAAGTTACCAGGACTTGGAAAGGCCTTGAATTTGATTTGTTAGCCATAGTGATTGTAATTAATTAAGTCATAGTTAGCATCGATTAAGGTTGAGCCCTACTTGAATTAGATTTGGAAGGGATCCAAATTAACTCAAGTGAGATAAACTGGGTGTACTTTAGGAAATGGATTGAGCTTAAGTCGAGCTTAATTAGTTGATCAGGGAAGTGGCCAATTGAAGGTACAAGACAAGATTGGAAAAGTTGAGGGAATCACTTTTTTGGGATTCCCAACAATTGAACTACCCCGGTTGATGGTTGTACTGCCACCGCCCTATTTTTCAGACTGTTTTCGGTGGTAGTGCCATTGGCGTCGATGGTGGTATCGCTTGTACCAGGGTTTTTTGGGTAAATTTAAAATTATGGCTCCAATTCTGAAGCCAATTGGGGCCCATAAATACCCTAATTTTTCTTGTAGTTCATACAACAATATTTGGCTATAAATTCTGAGAAAAAAATTATGTGCTATACTTGTAAGAAAAAGAAAAGGGATAGGGGAGTGAGGAAAGTCTTATAATAACTCAAACCCCCTTGTAAGGTTATAAGGTTCATCTCCTAAGCCTGGTAAAAGGAGAGAGGAAGTTGTAATGGTTTGATCTTCACCCAAAGAAGATTGATAGTGGATGCTGATGGGCCTCGAAAAAGAGGACTCGAGAGTGGACGTAGGCTAGGTTGAGGCCGAACTACTATAATTGTGAGTGTCTTTGCTTATTACTCCCTATTGCTCTCAATTTGCTTATAGTTAAAAGTGAGCTTCAATCTCTCTATTTCTTTCAAATCAGATCTTAATCGATTTTATCAAAATATCAAAAGAAGTTTTCGTTGTTCATTCTTTACTTTACAAAAGTAATCTTTTTAAATTGATTGCTATTTCACTTGCACTAACTCAAACCCATCCCTTCTTAGTGCCAATTGATCCTAACAATTTTTCGAGTTTGAAGCCACTCCTTATATACTTTTCTAATTAGCATGCATCACAAAATTTTTCTTTAATAAATTTGATTTTAGGCATTCCTCTTATCTTTTTTTAGTTCCAATTTGTAAAATTAATTTCGTACTAATATGTCCTGATCTTCTATACCAAAGCTATGTATCATCATTCAAAACTAAAAAATAAGTTGTATTATTAAAATCATCAAAATCAATAGTATATACATTATCACTTCTTACAACCATCATAGATTTATTCTTATTTAGTATTTCTATGACAAAAGCATGAGATTTAAATTTAATTATTATGTCTTTTATCTCAAAGTTGGTTGATGTATATTAAATTATGTTTCAAACCATCTACCAAAAGTATATTTTAATCAAGAAATTTGATTTGTTACTAATAATTCTAATATTAATGATTTTTTCATTATTGTTGTCTCCGAAGGTAACATATCCTCCATCTCAACTAATGAGTTTTGAGAAGCTTGAAGGATCTCCAATCGTGTACCTTGAGCATCTATTATCAAGATATCATTTTTTGCTCCCGGAGATAAATGTATATGAAATATAAGTTTATTTTAGGTACCTATTTAACTTTGAATACTTTATGGTTAGATCTATCTTTCTTATCTTTTGGGTTTAAATGACTTATGGTTCCCTTAGAAATCTAAATTAATTTAAGATAATTATATTTTAAAAAGGGTATATGTAAGCATAATGATCAAATTTTTCATAAAAAGTATATTTAACTTTAAGAGGAATATACAGTATGGGTCCTTTTACAAATATGATTGGCTTTTGATATGTGCTACAACTTATGAAGCTAATGCTTTCTTTTCTAAATACATAATATTATTTAGCAAAAATATATCAAGTGGTTTATTTTAAATTTTAAATTTTTTAATGTTTATCATAGAAACCTATTTTCTTTTTAAAAGATTATACTATATCATTACTATTAATTAATTCTTTTAAGCAATATTTTAGTTTCTCTTTCATGGTAGTTAAGTTTTTTTATATTTTCTAAACTATATGATTTTTGAAATAACTCCTTTTTAAGTTTAAGATTAGATTATTTTAAATCTTCACATTTAGTGTAAGGAGTACAAGCTTTTAATTTATATTATTATACATAATTTTTAATACATCAAATTCATTAGTAAGTAATGTATGATCCCTTTTTAGTGAACTATATTTCTTACTAATCTTTTTAGCTTATCATATAAATCATGAAATGCTTCAAGTATATGTGATAAGAAAATTTTGGGAGTCAAATATTTCATCGTTGAAAGCTATTAATGCATAATTTATTACTTTTTTTTTCACTAATTTACTCTTCCACTTCTGGCTCACTTGATTCATACCATGTTGCATTGTGTGCTTTTTTTTTCTTTTGGGTTGATGACTTCCATCCTTTTGCACTTATAACATATGACTGCATCTTTTTTAGGCTCATTTTTATTTTTTTGTTTTCTTCTGGATAGATTTGCCTTATTTTTCTTATAAACTTTTTAAAACCTTTTTGTAAGAAGTGTCATGTCCTCATCATCATTACTTGAGCTTTTGCTTGGGTAATTTTATTTGGATTTCGGAGCAATATCATTCTTTACCATTAGAAGATTTTTCTTTTCTTCATCATGTGCTTTGCATATCATTTCATAGGTCATTAAAGATCCAATGAGTTCTTCAAGAGAGGTAGTTTATGTCTTTAGCTTATTGGATTGTTGTTGCCTTTGGATCCCAGCTTTTAGGAAGAGACCTTAAAATCTTACTCATCAATTCAAAATTGATATAGTTTTTACTAAGCTTTTAAACCATTGATAACATCCGTAAAATTGGTGTACATGTCACCAATAGATTTGCTTGGCTTCATTTTAATTAATTAAAAGTTAATTTTAGATTCTTTTACTCATGCCTTCGTGAGTGATTTCAAGTATATGTCATATATCATATGTGTTAGAATCGAGTTGACACTAAGAGGGGCAGGGGGGGTGGGAGTGGGGGTGTGAATTAGTACAAGTGCTAAAAGACTCGGTTTGAAAATTTTTGCTTGAAGAAAAACCAAAATTATAAGTTCTTTTCTTGGAAGCAGTTGAGAGTGAAAAAGTTTGAGAACAATAGTAAAGAGAAAACTGAAAGATAATGCTTGTGCTTTACTTAGAACTAATTAAGAACAATCAAATTCGAATGCAATAATAAAGAGAGGCAACGGTAGAGCTCATAGATTTTATAGCGGTTCAGTCAAAACTTTGACCTACATCAACTCCTGATCCCTCTTCACTTGAGGATAACCAGTGTCCACTATCGATCCTCTTTCATGGGCGAATATCAAACACCCCTTATACCTTTCTTCTTTTTACAGGTTCAGGAGATCAATCTTTTCAACTCAATTTTAGCCCTTCCCTTACACAATTTATTCTTAAAAGAGAAAAGGAAGCTCTTATCCTAATTCAGCATAATTTTACTAAAATTTTCTTTCACATTCTTGCTTTTCTATATAAGAATACTTGGGGTGTTTGTAGACCCCAATTGACTTCAAAAATTGAAGCCAAAATTCAACCTTCTTCGAAAAATCCTAGTATGGGTGGTACTACTACCAGCACTGTAAGTACTATCGCCGAAAGTGCCCCAAAAAATTAGGTGATGATGGTACTACCTTAGGATACCCCAAATAGTATATTTTAAGTACTATTTCATACCTGAGCATATCTTATGTTGACCCCTTTCCAGGTCAATGAAATGAGCTCTATCATGAACTCAAATCAAACCTAAATTAGACCCGATTGGCCCCTAATTCAGTTAGTAAAACTAACTCAGATCATGATGCTTAATACGACACTTAAGATAAATAATTATAAACATAATATTCGTTGTCCGGCACATCAATCGATCTTTCAACGAACTCTCAATGAACTCCCGACATCCTTCCGACGAACCCCTAGCGAGCTCCCGATCTCCTTCCGATTTACTCTCGGTATCCTTCTGGCGAACTCCCGGCGAGCTCTCGATAACTTGTCGGCGAATTCCTAGTGAACTCCCAGCAACCTCTGGCAAACCCCCAACAAGCTCCCGACCACCTAGCGGTGAACTCCCAGCAACCTCCGGCGAATTTCTAGTGAGCTCCCGCCACATCGACTGATAGGTTTTTCCTTAATTATTTTGTCTTTCTCTAGTTATAGTTAATCCAACATCACTTATCTCTAATGCAAAGGTTAGATCATAAATCTATCAATTGATTTTAATATCAAAATATGAGATTCAACAATATGTAGTGTCATAAGTAAAAACTTGATTGAACTTATTTTTATCTAAAGAATTAAAAAATTCATTAGCCTTAGCATTTAAAGAAAATATTCTCTTTTAAAATCATTCCATTCATCCATCATTTTAGAAGATTTTTGAAAATCAAGTTTAACAATATTTCAAAAATCAAAATATATAGAAAGAAAAAAATCTTTATTCATATTTTTCAATAGATGTAATTCGTCCCATTAAACATGAGAGGACATATGATAAAGTGCATCATTGAACATAGGAGGACATGTGATAGAGTGTCCATCGACACCAAGTAATACTACTACCACAAATACATTGCAATCTAGACTTTGACGGTATTATCATAGTAAAATTTGAATTCTGAACAGTACTATCATCACCTTAGGCATTACTATTGCCAGAAAGACTGACAAAACACAAATAGTGATTGTCAACTAACACAGGTGGTATTACTGCTTAGCCTAGTAGTACCACTACCCAAGCCTAGTTTAGGTCATTGGTTTGACCTTTTAATGGACCAGTTTAACCTGACCTTACGCCCAATGGCTTTCTTAACAAGTGGGCTTTGTTTTAACCTAATACTAACTTAAATTAACCTAAAATAACCTTGATTAAGACCTTGATAAATCAATTTTACTTTAAAAGCATGTTTTGAACGAGATTATTATTATGAGAAAACTATAAGCATGACATATATTACATAAAAAGAAATATATATAAATTATAATAAAATAAATGATATGCAAGTATATATTATCACATGCATATAAAAGTGTACAGACATATTTACGTTCGGTATGGGAGTGCACATACATGTAATGAAGTGCGGTATAGGAGTACATGTACATATTATGACATATAATGTGCGAGTGCATTGATATACTATGACATATGATATATATATATATATATATATATATATATATATATATATATATATATATATATATATATATATATATATATATATATATATATAATGACATATAGTGTGAAATTACATGTATATGTAATAATGTGTTGGTGTGAGAGTGTACGTATATATTATAATGTGTGGTGTGAGAGTACACATAAATATTATAAAATATGTTATGAAACTTAACCAATGTATTATAATTTTCTATGAATCAAAGTTACCTCTTTATTATGCATTATTTATTGAATTGTACATTACCGAAGTGGCTATAAGACGTATAGTATATGAGTGTATGTATATGTGATTAATTATAGTATGGAAGTTCATGTATGTATTGTGATTACCTATTGCATGTACAATGAAATTGTTCTTAAACATGCATGTTCTAATTTACTTTGAATCAAATTTCTATCTTTTATGATGCATCTAATTGAAACATTTTATATATTTGTATACATAACCTATGGTATGGGAGTGCATAAATAATATGATGTTATGATATATGATGTTGAATTCCATGGGAATAATATGACTTTCTCTTGCACATACTATCTTGTACACACACGCATTATGATTCACTATGAATAAGAGTTACATCTCCTTATTAAGCACCTATTATGTTACACACATGCATTATGATTCACTTTGAATAAGAGTTGCACATCCTTATTACATATCTATCATATTACGGGATTGTACCTTATCAAATGGGCCATAAAAAGATACCATTACCATGAAATATTTTATGTAATTATAGAAATGTGTGGTGTGTGTGAGAGAGATGTCAGTGTTATGTGAGAGTCCATGGGTACAAGGAGTTTTGATTGCATGTACTATGACCTAACTACGCATAGGTGTATTATGATTTATTTTGATTTAGAATTTCACTTCTTTACTGTGCATCTATCATTTTATAGGTTTATAAGTTGTATAATAAGCTGTAAAGAAGGTAATGTTACAATGAAAAGTTTCATGCATATGAATTTTGAAAAGTTATATATGATATAATGCATGCTCACTTAAATTAAATGATGAAAATTCATAGTTTTAATTTACATGTAAGGACATTAGCACCCTACCCAAGTGATGGATATGGATGCGAGCAGATGCAAGTCCATGCTAGTACAGATATTGATAATGACCTATGAACATTTTTATATGTAAATTCTGAATAGAATATGCTTATGTGTTTTTCTCTTGATTAGATGTTTATGACTATTTACAAGTGTCAAATATTACTGTGTGCAAATAAAACCTTGTCATTTTGTTTAACAAGTTAGTATGTTTCAAAATCGTTCATTTTTCCACTATATCATTTTTATAGCATAAGTAAATATAAAGGTGGCACCCTATTCCAATCATCATTTAGCATATGAATAGAAATAGGAGTAGGATGTTACATAAATTAGTCATCACATCACCTGAAGGGTGATGATTCATTGCCTGCCTAACGTCATGGTGTCAACCGTAGTTGCTAGTTGTTGGCTATGTAGTGGTGAGGTATTGACCAAGTTGACAAGTGTCAACATTTCTTATTCTATCATTGTTCCTATATCACTTGGCTCCCCTTCGGGCATGATCAAGTCTTTGTTTAACTGCTGACCATAAGAACGATGATTCCACATCTATCATAAACAAAAAATGCTTTGGGTTGATTTGATTACCCTGTTGTCAGAAGGAGTTCTTTGGGCTCATTCAATTATACTTTAGGCTAATTTGATTGTCCTATCATCTAAAGGAGCACCTTAGGCTAATTAACTGTATTACTGTCATAAGAAGTTGGGCCAATTCAATGCCCCTATCATCAAAGGAGCACTTTGGATCGATCTGGTTGCACTATTATTGAAAGGAGCAGTTTGATTCAATTCAACGATGCTGTGATAAAAAAAATCACTTTGAGCTAATTTGACAAGGTTATAGTCGATAGATAGGAGCAATTTGGGCCAATTCAACTATCTTGTAATTGAAAGGAGTATTTTGATCTATCATTGAAATGTATTTTCTTAATTTGCTTGTGTTGTCATTGAAATGAGCACTTTAGATTGATTTGATCGTGTTGTCATCAAAAGAATCATTTTGGGTTGATTTGGCTATACTATCATTGAAAAAAATATTATGGGATAATTCGACCATGGTGTCATCGTAAGGAGTGCTATGGGACCATGATGCATTTAGAATAGCACCTTCGAGTGTGATGGCCACACTGCTATCAAGAGAAACTTCTAGGCCAATTTAGCTTGTGTTATTGTTATAAATACGTATGAGACAACAACCAACATCACTATTGGGAGATGCTTTTGGACCAAGTCGGTCACCTAGTCATTGAGTAATGCTCTATTGCCAAACTCAGTCATATCATTGTGAAGGATGCATCTTCGTCAAGTTTTTTTTGTTGTAGTTAAGGGACGCTTTATGATCAGATTCGGAGGCATCATTATATAACGATGCTTAGTTGATTAAGTTTCATTGTTGTGGATTGATGATTCATGGTCAAGTTTGGCTACATCATTATCTGTAACTATCATATTAAGCAGTTCTACTATGTTAGTATTAGGAACGACCTTTGATGATGGTCGACCATGTCGGAGTCAAGAGCCACCTCTCTAGGATATTCGATAATTTATGTGTCAAAAGACACATCTTTGAGCAATTTGAATGTGTTAGTATAGGAAACCACTTCTTTATGTGGTTCAACCATGTTGATGTTGGAAATTGCCTCTTTAGATGCTTTGACCATGTTGATGTAGTGACTTATCGCTTCAGATGATTCAGTTGTGTAGGTATCAAGAGCTACCTCTTTAGGGGCTTCGACCATATTAGTGTTAAGAATCACATCTTTGGGGTGGTTCGACCATGTTAGTATTGGGAACCACCTCTTCGGGGGGTTTAGTCATGTTGATCTTGGGAGCCATCTCTTTAAAGGGTTCGATCATATTGGTATTATAAATCATCGTTTTGAGGGATTCAACCATATTGGTGTCAAGATTAACCTCTTCTGGTGGTTCGATCATGGGAATTACTTCTTCGAGCAATTTGGTCATATTGGTTTCAAGAGCTACCTCTTTGAGGGGTTTGATGATGTTGGTGTCAGGGCCCACCACTTCAAGGGTTCAACTATGTTAGTATTAGGAATCACATTTTCAAGAGTTCGATCATATTGGCATTAGTAGTCACCTCTTTGGGTTGTTTGGCCATGATGACATCAAAACCATTGCTTCAAGGACTTTGTGTCGAATATCAAATTTTGATGATAAAGTTAATTAATGAATTTATGATCTATCCTATGTGTTGAGAAAAGACATGCAAGATTAACTATAATTGTGAAAAGGCAAAAACAATTAAAGAAGAATCAGAGGTTGAACCAGAGTGAAAGATCAGGCATTGAGTCGGAAGAATCAGGGGATATGTCAAAGGCTCGGATGATGCGACGTAAATTCATCGGGAGTTCATCAAAAGATCAAGAGTTTGTCGAGTGTTCATCGGAAGTTGACCGAAAGTTTGAATGAACAATTGACATGCCAGACAAATGGAATTACTTGCATTGTAATTGTCTTAGCCTTAACTATCATAGTTAGAGTTTTAATTTGAGTTAGTTTTTGAAGAAATCCTAATAACTTAATTAAAGGCCCATTGGGCCTTAATTAAGTCTTAACTATGACTGATTTGAGCTAATTAGGAGGCTCATTTTATTAAGCTGAAAGAAGGTACAGTCAAGTCAATAGATGGTATAGTTTTCTAAAAAACTTGGGTAGTAGTACCACTAGTTGCCAATGGTGGTACCACTAGTTGGCGACAGTACTACATATTTCGGAAGGTGGTACTGCCTGTGCCTAGAAACTTGGGCTCTATTCAATGGTGGTACCGGCCGTACTTTGAAATTTCAGGGTGGTTAAATTTTTTGGCTCGAATTTTTAAAACCAATTAAGGTCTATAAATATCCCAAGTATTCTTACTTAGGACAATAAAAAAGTTGAATGAAAACTTATGAAAACTCTATTGTAATTCCTTGAGAGTTCCCCTCCTCTTCTCTAGGTGTGATTTTTATTTAAGGGAGGACTGAAAAAATTATAAAGGTTATCTCCTAAACCTATGAAAAGGATAATAGAGCTATAAGAGGGTGATTGATCTTAACCTATTTAATGAAGATCAATAGTGGAAGCCGGCAACCTCAATAGAGGAGGAATCAAAAGTGGACGTAGGTCACGTCGACTGAACCACTCTAAACTCGATGTGCATTTCTTTTTGTGCTCTTCATTATTATTGATTTTTTGATTTAATTACTTTTAACTCTTTCATCATCTTTAACGGTATCCACACGATGGAAGAAGCGGCAATGCTCATCCCTTGCAGAGTAAAAAACTTATAGCTTTTGCACACCACCTTGAAGCAAGTGTGGAAGAAGAACTCCTTTCTTCTTCATTGTCCTCACACACCAAGGAGAGGGGTGGTCTAATGAAAAGAAAAGGGAGGGAAGAGAATAGGAGGGGGTGGCTAAAGATGTAGTCTATTATATTTCTTGGCCGCACCTTCCTCCTATTTATAGAGAGTCTTAAACCATAATAGATCCTACCTTAGTGAGAATTGAATCTCTATTCAATTATTATAACCTCTTGGATTATTGGATCTCTACCCAATAATCTCAATTCACCTTTAGTTGGACTTCGTCTGAGGAATCCATTAATATTGGTTCTCATCCAACGAAATAGGAGATTATTGGATAACTCATATACAATCCTCTACTCGTTGCAACATCCATCATATATGTGACCCTCTAGCCCTAATATTGAGCTAGCAGTGAATTACACATGTTAGAACTCCTTTTGACTCAGTGAATTATTATCCTAGAATAATTTACTCAACTGATCGACTATGGACATATTAGGCCACTACACCATAGTCCCTATACTATCAAGGGGATATAATCCATTCGACATATTTGTCTTCAGTTACTGTATATCTATAGTCTCCTATTCATCTAATATCTCAAAGATCATATATCAAGCGTGGCACTATCAAGCCTCATACAAAATACATCCGAGTCTTACTCTAATTGGATTCTCCTAGAGAACTCATTCTCTCTCAATCTAAATGACCGTAGCAAGAGATTTGTCTATGCAAGAATACATAAGATATTCCTCACATGATATGAGAGTTGACGATCCTCTATTGATACTCAATTACCTTCGTAAGGTTGGCTACCAATCTCAATAACCGGTTGTAGTATATCTAAAACTTCTAGATCTGTAAGCCTAGTGTCAAACAAAGGAGTACTCAAATAAGATATCCTTGATGTCTCAAGTTTAAGGACCAGATACAAAACTAAGACTATAGAATCGCTATCTGACATCATGTATCATTAACTATCCAAAATTTTGTAAGCGGATCAATTAGTAAACTCATTCTTTAATAAACACATATACTATACCCTTAGTGTCCCCACATGAGTGACTATGAGACTAGCCACCTCCATCATATGGACCGGTATATAGATACCAATCTGTCCGGTTATCTCGATGTCCTTCTCGAATAACCTACAATTGAGATTATATAGGGTTTGTTTAAATTGATCTCATCTTATCATGATCTAATTCCTATTGCACAGATCTAAAGATATCACAGTATATATACATAATAGACAATATATAATGTGAGAATATACTAATAATAATAATAAGCAAAAATTATATAGTGTTTCACACGTGTCATCACTTATATGATTGGCTTACATGACACCTATAATCAGCAATCTTCCACTTAACCTAAGGCCAATCACCTATATATCTAATCTCCATCAGACCCCTATGATACTTATATACAATCTGAGATAACAAATTCATTAGTGGATTTGTAATGTTATTTTCAGATGGAACTCTTTCCATTACTACGATCTCTCTGATCTAGTAGAACCTCCTCAAAACATGCTTCTAATGAGTCTGGGGTTATCAATCGCCCCATTATTATCATAATATAAAGGAATCAGCTCCTCATTGCTTGGTATGACTCCCAAATCTATGAACTTCTTCATCCAGACTCCATCTTTTGCTACTTCTACCATAGCAATATACTTCGCCTCTATGGTCGAGTTAATAGTAGTATCTTGCTTGGAACTCTTCTAGCTTACAAAGAATCTATCTCGAGTCCGTATAGCCTTCAACCTGGAGGGTACCTTCTCTGTATACTAGTAAAATATCCTTAGTCCTTTTCAAGTACTTAATGATGCACTTTACTGCCTTCTAGTATTCTAAACATGGATCCACCTAATACCTGCTTGTGACACTAAGGCATGCGCTATATCAAGCTTGGTACATAGAATAGTATATATATGATAGACCTTATCGTTGATGCATAGTGTATCCTATCCATGTATGCCCTTTCTTTAAAAGTATTTAGGGACATACTCCTAGAAAGTGATATTCCATGTCTCATTAGTTTAAAACATCTCTAGGAATTTTCTATGCTAAACCTTTTGACAATGGAGTCCATGTACTTAGATTGGGACAAGCCAAGCATCATCTTGGATCTATCTCTATAGATTTGAATTCCTAAAATGTAGGATGCTTCTCCTAAGTCCTTCATATAGAAGTTTCTAAATAGCCAAACCTTAACTATGGAGAGCATTCCTACATCATTCCTGCTGGTTACAAGTGCTCTGCAAGTCAATTATGTGAGTGATGACACGTGTAACACATTGTGTGATTTTTTTGCTTATAAATAATATTGGTATATTCTCACATTATATTATCTATAGCATATATACTATGATGTCCTTGGTTCTGTACAATGAGAATCAGATCGTGATGATATCATGATAATAAGATTGATTCACCTTTAAACACAGATCCTAATAATCCCGATCATAGGTTACTCGAGAGGGATATCGAAATAACCGGATAGACCAGTGTACTATATACCCATCCATATGATGGAGGCGATTGGTCTTATAGCTACTTGCATGGAAACACTAAGGATATAGTACATGTGCTCATTGGAGAATGAGTTTACTGATTGATCCGCTTATGGAATACTATATGATTGATGATACCTAATGTTAGACAATGATTCTATAGTCCTAGTTGTGTATCTGGTCCTTTGACTTGATACACCAAAGATGTCTTGTATGAGTACTCCTTTCTTTGACGCCAGACTTATAGGTTTGGAAAGTTCCAGATCTTGTACAATTGGTTATTGGGATTGGTAGCCAACCTTACAAAGATAATTGAGTGTCAATAGAGGATCATCCACTCTCGGCATCACGAGAGAAATATCCTATATATGCTTGCTCAAACAAATCCCTGGCCAGGGTCCTTCGGACTGTGAGAGAAAGAGTTCTCCGAAAGAATTCGATTAGAGTAAGACTATGACAGATTTTGTATGTGGCCATGATAGTACCATGTCTAATATATGGTCTCTGGGATATTAGTTGGATGAGAGATTATAGATACATGGTAACTATGGACAGACAGGTCCGATGGATTTGATCCCCCCTGTACCGTTTGGGGACTATGGCGTAGTGGCATAATACGTCAATGGTCGATGAATCGAGTGAATCATTATGGGGATAATAATTCACTATATTAGAAGGAGTTCTGATGGGAGTGACTCACGGCTAGCTCGGTATCGAACCTAGAGGGTCACACACATATGGTGGATACTTCAGTGAATAGAGGATTGGATGGATATCCAATTAGCCCGTATTCTCATTAGATGAGACTCTCACAGGGGTAGTAGCCCATAAGGGAGGCCGAGGGGTAGCATCCGAGGGACAACCATGGTGTGAAAAGGTGGCCAGTGAGGGGTAGCCGCCACCTACGCAGGGGTAGTAGCAATGGCGGCGCAGATGGGGCAAGAGGGGTTAAGGCATCCTTTTGAGAAAAGGATGATCCTGCCCCTTTAAATTTTAAAAATTTTGAGGACTGTCCTTATGTATAGAATTTTAAAAATATCTTCAACAATTCTAGAAATTTTGAGGATTGTCCTCAATTATGAAAATACCCTTGACAATTCTAAAAATGTTGAGTATGTCCTGATTTTTTAAAAAATAATTAATTAAATAATTTAATTATATCTAGTAATCCTACATATGATGTGATGTACATATGATGTATGATGTGGATGGATGATCATGAGCAAAGTGTTGTGATGTGTGTAATTATAATAATTATTATTATTGGGGCCTACGAGCTTGTGTTTTTCTCATTTTTTATTGGGCCTGCGTGCTTGTGATTATTTATAATTACATGGAGAGGTGCAACGGGAGCATAGAGGTTACTGCAGGACCCACGATGCCATGGCAGGAGATCACGATGCATGGTGATGTGACGATCTGACGGAACCGATGATGACGAGATCAATAATCAGAGGGCATGGAGATGCGCTAATGCACATATAGATCCTATTGTGAGTGATTAGGCCCATTGGCTCGGGCTTAATCATATTAGGTGACGGCTCATGATCATTCGGTGTGGCTTGCATATGTTATGTGTTATACACCTATTAGATATATGTATATATATTTACATACGATATAGATATATATTAAATATGTATGTGTGTGACATGATATATTAGGAGACCGATACAAAAACCTCTCTTAAGATAATATTAAGTCGATAAGTGTGAGGTAATAAGATTGACCCACATGGCCTTCCATCATTATAGGAAGAAATTGAATCACGACATAGGTTGAGTTGGTTGAGTCCCTCGAGGCTCACATATCTACATGATTGAGATCTTGCCTATGACATAGAGATGTCACTGGTGACCTGAGGACATGGTATGCTTGGTTAAGTCCCTCGAGGGCATATCATCAAATCAGACTTATCTTGTAATGATGGTGATGACTTAATTAAACATCATAGTTAGTCGAGTCCCTCAAGACCATGATGATTCAGAGGCTGAACATGACAGGAATCACAAGGAGTTATGATTGGCAAGAGTTCCCTACCTTTTGGGCTTAATGTAATTGGTCGAGTCCCTCGAGGTTGCACTAATATGCCAATTGGATCCCGATCCCTACTAGGAGTCTACCGGAGACTTCCGTCTCATGTGTCGAGGGTGTCACGTGATTCACTAAGAAGATAATGGGAGTACATTAAGATAGAAGTTCATATCTTAATTAGTATTTTCTATAAAATTTATATATTATTTAATTTACATTATATCTTGCTTGTCGCTTGCAAAACCCCTATGTGGCATACTTGATGCCAACCGCCTTATTGGTCTAAAAGCTCCGTAATTTGAGAATTATTCTTGCAGAAGAGAAAATTGTGTATGTACTTAATACGATTGTGCCCACGCCGGAGGAAAGGACAAGTGAGGATGAGATCACTCGCTTTGTGAAGTATAAAGATACTCCTAAAGGATAACCTGTATGTTGATCTTATATTTCAGGCCCTATCAGATTCCTTTTTACAGTTCATTATTAACTTTAATATGAATAAATTTAAGGTGACTCTACCTGAGCTCCTTAATATATTGAGGGAAACTAAGAGTACCATCAAGAAAGAGAAGTCAGTTCTCTATATTGGTGAAACCAATTGAAAAAGGAAGGCCAGCAAAACCCTTAAGAAGGGCAAGGGTAAAGAAAGATCAGGTAAGACAAAGGTTGCCTAGAAAGACTTGGCAAAGGATAAAGGATAGTGCTTCCACTGCGGCCAAGACGAGCATTGGAAGAGGAACTATAGGGACTACCTTGCAGAGAAGGTAAACCAGAAGCTTAGAGAAGCTTCAGGTATATTCATGATCAGTCTTCACTTGTCAGATTTTCATGATAACATATAGGTATTGGATATCATGAGTGTTTATCATATCTGTAATTTGTTACATTTTCTAGCAAGACCTAAAAGATTAACTAGAGGTGAGATGGACCTTAAAATGGGCAATGGAGCAAGAGTTGCTGTAGTTGCTGTTGGAGAGGTCACCCCACATTTGCTTGGTGGAGCTATTATTGCATTAGATGCATGCTATTTTGTTCCCTTTATTATCAAAAATATTATTTCTATCTCTTATTTGATAATTAATAAATATAAATTAGTTTTTGAGAATAATAATTATTCAATAATTATAGATGATGAGATCATCACTAGAGGGACCCTTATAAATGGCTTATATGTGTTAGACACTTCTCCACATATCATGAATATAAATAAGTCTAAGAGGAAAAGAGATGAGGTGAATAATGTATATCTATGACATTGTAGGCTATGTCATATACATGAGGGAAGGATTCAAAAGTTGCTAAAAGATGAATACCTAGATCCATTTGACTATGAGATTTATGTAACTTGTGAACCTTGCTTTCGTGGGAAGATGACCAATTCTCCTTTTAGTGGAACTGTAGAAAGAGCCATCGAGTTATTGGAACTCATACATAGTGATGTATGTGGTCTCATATCGACTCAGGCTATAGGTGGTTACTCATACTTCATCACATTTACTAATGATTTCTCTAGGTATGGACACGTGTACTTAATAAAGTACAAATCTGAGGCATTCAAAAAATTTAGAGAATATAAGAATGAGGTAGAGAACCAAATTGGAAATAGTATTAAGACTCTTCGATCAGATCGAGGAGGAGAGTACTTGAGTATGGAGTTCACCCATTTCCTCAGGGACAATGGAATTCTGTCCCAGTGGACACCTCCTTATATACCTCAGCTCCATGGTGTATCAGAAAGGAGAAATCACATACTATTAGACATGGTGCAGTCCATGATGAGTTTCGCTGACCTACCCATCTCATTTTGGGGGTACGCCCTAGAGACTGCAGCTTACCTTCTGAATAGAGTTCCATCAAAATCGATAGTATCTACACCATATAAGATATGGAAAGGAAAGAAGCCCAATCTTAAGATTGTTAAGATTTGGGGCTGTCCTGCCCACGTTAGAAGACACAATCCCGATAACTTGGAATTAAGGATATAATGATGCACATTCGTGAGATACCCAAAGGAAACTTATGGGTATTATTTCTATCATCCTGAGGACCGAAAGGTCTTTGTTGCCAAGAGAGCTGTGTTCCTTGAGATGGAACACATTCTTTGTGGAAATAGTGAGAGTGAGATAGAATTATGTGAGATTGAAGAACCTAGCTCAAGCACCATTTTAGAGCCCGAGTTTGTTCAGGTACCTAATACACAAATTCCAATTTTATATAGGTCTAGTAGAGTATCTCACCATGTTGAAAGATATGTGAGACATATCAATAGAGATGTCTCTCAAGATATTGATCCTTAGACCTACGAGGAGGCTATTATGATTATAGACTCTGGGAAGTGGTAAGAAGTCATGAATTATGAGATGAATTCCATGTACTCTAGCAAGGTTTGGAACCTTGTGGATACACCTGAGGGTATTGTACCCATCGATTGCAAATGAATCTTTAAGAAGAAGATCAGAGTAGCTGGAAAGGTAGAGACCTATAAAGCAAGGTGGGTAGCTAAAGGATATCGTTAAAAATAAGGAGTTGACTATGACAAAACCTTTTCACCTGTAGCCATGTTTAAGTCCATTAGAATTATTTTGGGCCTTGCAACACTGAATGACTATGAGATCTGGCAGATGGATGTCAAAATGATATTCCTCAATGACAACCTTAAGGAGGAGTTGTATATGATACAGCTAGAGGGATTCATATCCAAAGAGAGTCCAGATAAAGTGTGCAGGTTGCTTAGATCCATTTATCAATTGAAGTAAGCTTTCCGAAGTTAGAACAAAGATTTGATGAGGTGATCAGATCATATGACTTCGTTAAGAATGAATATGAACCTTGTGTGTACAAGAAGGTAAGTGGAAGCGCTATTACCTTCTTGGTGCTATATGTGGATGACATCCTGATCATTGGGAATGATGTAGTAATGCTCTCCACAGTAAAGGCTTGGCTATTCAGAAACTTCTCCATGAAAGACTTAGGGGAATCATCTTTTATTTTTGGGATTCGGATCTATAGAGATAGATCCAAAAGGATTCTTGGCTTGTCCCAGTCCAAGTGCATAGACTCCATTGTCAAAAGGTTTGGCATGGAGAATTCCAAGAGAGGTCTCATACCAATGAGACATGAAATATTACTTTCTAGAAGTATGTCCCTAAATACTCTTGAAGAAAGGGCAAACATGGATAAGATACCTTATGCCTTAGCGATAGGGTATATTATGTATGTGATGCTATGTACGAGGCCAGATTAGCACATGCTCTGAGTGTCATGAGCAAGTATTAGACAGATCCAGGTTTAGAACACAAGAAAGTGTAAGCGATAGGGTCTATTATGTATATGATGCTATATACGAGGCCTGATTAGCACATGCTCTGAGTGTCATGAGCAAGTATCAGAATGATCTAGGTTTAGAACACTGGAAGGTAGTAAAGTGTATCCTTAAATACTTGAGAAGCACTAAGGATCTTTTACTGATATATGGAGAAGGTACCCTCCAAGTTGAGGGCTACATGGACTCGAGTTTTCAGTCCGACATTAATGATAGCAAGTCAAATTTAGGGTTTGTTTTCACCCTGAATGGAGGAGCAGTAAGTTGAAAGAGTTCCATACAAGATACTACTGCTGACTTGACCATAGAGGCGGAATATTTTGCTGTAGCAGAAGTAGCAAAGGAAGGGGTGTAGATGAAGAAGTTCATCAAGGATTTGGGAGTCATACCAAGCAGCGTGGAGATGACTCCCATATATTACGATATCAACAAAGTAATAACTCTAGCAAGGGAACCCAAGTTTCATCAGAATTGTTCTGAGGAGGTTTCATCTGATTAGAACGATCATGACCCGAAAAGATACAACAATAGAAATAATTTCATCCGAAGATAACATTGCAGATCCACTAACGAAGCTGCTAGCTCAGATTGTATTTGAGCATCACAGGGGTCTGATGGGGATCAGACACATAGGTGATTGACTTTTGATCAAGTGGGAGATTGCTAGTTATAGGTGCCCTGCAAGCCAATCACGTGAGTGATGACACATGTGACACACTATGTGATCTTTTTACTTATGATTAATATTGGCATATTCTCATATTATCTGTTACATATATATTATGATGTCCTTGGTTCTGTGCAATGGTAGTCGGATCACGATGAGATCATGATAATGAGATCAATTCACCTTTAAACACAGATCTTAAATAATCCCGGTCATAGGTTACTCAAGAGAGACATTGATATAACTGGACATATCGGTGTACTATATACCCATTCATATGATCGAGGCGGCTGGTCTCATAACCACTTGTGTGGAGACACTAAAGATATAATACATGTGCTCATTGGAGAATGAGTTCACTGATTGATCCACTTATGGAATGTTGTATGGTTAATGATACCTAATGTCAGATAGTGATATTATAGTCCTAGTTGTATATCTGGTCCTTAGATTTGGGACACTAAGGATGCTTTGTATGAGTATTCCTTTCTTTGATGCCAGACTTACAAGTTTAGAAAGTTCTAAATCTGGTACAACTGGTTATTGGGATTGGTAGACAACCTTACGAAGGTAATCGAATGTCAATAGAGGATCATCCATTTTCAGTATCATGAGAGGAATATCCCATATGTGCTTGCTCAGATGATAGTACCTGATAGTACCATGTCTAATATACGGTCTCCGGGATATTAGTTGGATGAGGGATTATAGATACGTGGTCATTGTGGACAGATAGGTTCGATCGATTTGATCTCCCCTATACCATTTGGGGACTATGGCATAGTGGCCTAGTATGTTCATAGTCGATAAGTCGAGTAAATTATTATGAGGATAATAATTCACTATATTAGAAGGAGTTCTGATGGGAGTGACTCACGACCAGCTTGGTATCCGACCTAGAGGGTCACACATATATGGTGGATGCTTCAGCAAATAGAGGATTGGATGAAGATCCAATTAGCCCCTATTCTCATTAGATGAGAACTTATGTTGATAAGCTCCTTGATTAAGGCCCAATTAGAGGCCTAAGGAGATTATTGGATAGAGATCCAATAATGCAAGGTTAGTGGGTTATTTGATGGAGATCCAATACCCACTGAGGAAGGAGCCCTAGGGTTTTGGTGGCTCTCTATAAATAGGAGGGGAGACTCATGGTTAATAGGCTGTAGCTTTAGCCACTACCTCCTATTCTCCTCTCTCCCTCTGCGTAAGAGTTACGAGATCAGATTGGAGGAGTTTCGCTGTAGAGATCTACTGTGTGGATTCTGCTAGAGAGGATGACGTTTGACCTCCTTCATCTTCTTCATCTAGATCTGGAATACAGGGATATATGATCTCCCTAGGTAAAATTAATCTCTCACATATCACGAATTTATCGATTTTTGTATTTTTCTCGCAACCCCAATCTTGTACATGACGATTTGATCTGCATGGGAAACTGATATTTTGTTGTGATTTTTATTACGCATGTGATGCACCGCTGAATTTTTCCAACACAATACATACCAATGACATTGTAAGCTAAGTCATATCAATATGGGAAGCATTCAAAAGGTGCTGAAAGATGGATACTTAGATTCATTTCACTATGAGTCGTATGCAACTTGCGAACCTTAGTTTTATAAAAAATTGACCAGCTCTCCTTTTAATGGAACTAGAGATAGAGCCACTGAGCTATTGGAACTTATATATAGTGATGTATGTGGTCCTATGTCGACTCAAGTGATAAAAGGTTACTCGTACTTCATTACATTCATTAATGATTTCTCTAGATTTAGACACATATACTTGATATGGTGCATGCTCTGAGTGTTACGAACAGGTATTAGGAGGATCCAGATTTGGAATACTGGAAGGCAATAAAGTGTATCTTAAGTACTTGAGAATAACTAAGGATCTTTTACTAGTATATGGAGGAGGTATCCTCTAGGTTGAGGGCTATATAGACTCAAGTTTCCAATCTGACATCAATGATAGCAAGTCAAACTCAGGATATATTTTCACCTTAATGGAGGAGCAGTATGCTAGAAAAGTTCTAAGAAGATACTACTACTAACTGAACCATGGAGGCGAAGTTCATTGCTGCAGTAGAAGCGGCAAAAGAAGAGGTGTAGATAAAGAAGTTCATAAGAGATTTGGGAGCCATACCAAGCAGCATGGAGCCGATTCTCATATATAGCGATAGTAAGGGGCGATAGCTCTAGCAAGGGAACCCAGGACTCATTAGAATTATTCTGAGGAGGTTTTAACTAATTAAAGAGATCATAACATATAAAAATGTAACAATAGAAAGAGTTTCATCCGAAGATGACATTGCAATCCACTAACAAGGCCATTGGCTCAAACTCTCTTTGGGCATCATAGGGGTCTGATGGGGATCAGACGCATAGGTGATTGACTTTTTGTCAAGTGAGAGATTACTGGTTAGAGGTACCCTGCAAGCCAATCACGTGAGTGATGGCACATATGACACGCTACACGACCTGTTTTCTTATGATTATTATTGACATATTCTTACATTATATTATTTATTGCATATATATTATGATATCTTTGGTTTTGTGTAATGAGAATCAGATCGTGATGAGATCACAATAATGAAACATAATCACTGTTTGACATTATCATTAACCATCTAGCATTCCGTAAGTAGATCAATCAATGAACTTATTCTCCAATCAGCACCTGTACTATAGCACCTGTACTATACCCTCCTCCTCCTTCCCCCTTCTTTCTTCATCATCATCATCTTCTTCTTATATTTTATTTACAAAGGGAGAGAAAGAAATTTGATATGACATTTATGATGAATAAAATTCTCTCTTTATTCTTCTTCTTATTTTATAAAGGAGGAGAAATTGAATAAATTCCTCTCTTTATGTGATGAAATATATGTTGAACACTTAGTGTTCAAATATGAGGTGAATATTGATCCTTTTTGTTGATAACAAAGAGGGAGAAATGACATGATTGATATCATAAGTGAAATATTATTTTGAAAATTTTGAAATATTAGAAACATAGTCTTGTTTGAAATTATAATCTTTAAAATGTTTAAAACATATTATTATTTGAAATTACAATCTTTGAAACATATTCCTATTTGAAATTTTTATCATGTGATGAACAACTGTTTTGAACATCTGTTTAGAAATAATATATTAAATATTTTTTTTGTTGATGACAAAGGGAGAGAAATGACATATTAATGATAAATGATATATTTGAATATTTGTGATAAATGTTCAAATATGATAAATATACTAGTTATAAGTGCCCTACAAGCCAATCACGTGAGTGATGACACGTGTGACACGCTACACAATCTTTTTGTTTATGATTATTATCGATATATTCTCATATTATATTATCTATTACATATAGATATTGTAATATCCTTGTTTCTATGCAATGAGAATCAAATCGTGATGAGATTATAATAATGAGATCGATTCACCTTTAAACACATATCCTAAATAATCTCATTCATAGGTTACTCGAGAGAAAAATTGAGATAACCGGATAGACCGGTGTACTATATACTTGTCCATATGATGGAGGCGACTGGTCTCATAGCCACTTATGTGGAGACACTAAAGATATAGTACATGTGCTCATTAGAGAATGAGTTCATTGATTGATCCACTTATGAAATGCTATATAGTTAATGATACCTAATGTCAGACAATGATTCCATAATCTCAATTGTATATATGATCCTTAAACTTGAGATACCAAGAATGTCTTATTTGAGTACTTCTTTATTTGGCATCAGACTTACATGTTTGAAAAGTTTTAGATTTGGTACAGCCAATTATCATGATTGGTAGCCAACCTTACGAAGGTAACTTAGTGTTAATAAAGGATCATTCACTCTCGATATCACGAAAGGAATATCCCATATGTGCTTGCTCAAACAAAACCCTAGCTAGTGTCATTCGGATTGAGAGAGAATGAGTTCTCCAAGAGAATCCGATTAGAGCGTGGCTCAAATGGATTCCGTATATGACTTAATAGTACCATGTCCAATATATAGTCTTTGGTATATTAGTTGAATGAGAGATTATAAATACATGATAATTGTGGATAGATAGGTCCAATAGATTCGATCCACTTGTACTGTCTAGGGACTATGGCGTAGTGGCCTAGTACGTCCATAGTCGATGAGTCGAGTGAATTATTATGGGGATAATAATTCACTATATCAAAAGGAGTTCTAATGGGAGTGACTCACAACCAGCTCGGTATCTTGCCTAGAGGGTTACATATATATGATGAATGCTTCAGCGAATAGAGGATTGGATGGAGACTTAATTAACCTTTATTCTCATTGGATGAGACCCTACACTAAAGGTCTCATTGCATGAGGCCCAATTAGAGGCCAAAGGGGATTATTGGATAGAGATCCAATAATACAAGGTTAGTGGGTAATTGGATGGAGATCCAATACCCATTAAGGCATAAACCCTAGGGTTTTTGGTGGCTCTCTATAAATAGGAGGGAGGTTCATAGTTGATAGGTCGTAACTTTGGTCACCCCCTCCTATTCTCTCTCCCTCTGTGCAAGAGTTGTAAGATCTAATTAGAGAAGTTTCGCTGCAGAGATCCATAGTGCGGATATCACTAGAGAGAAGGATACTTGACCTTCTTCATCCTCTCCATCTGGATTTTGAAAAAATAGGGATATGTGATCTCTCTAGGTAATTAGAATCACGTATCATGGTTTTTCAGTTTTTGCAGCTTTCTTGAGACCCAATTTTTTGCACGATGATTTGATCTACATGGGAAACATGTCTTTGTTTTGATTTTCGCTGTGCATGTGATGCTTTTGCTGAGGTTTCCCAACAATGGTAACAGAGCCAAGGTTGTTCATGCGAAAGATTGGTTTTAAATTACATGTAATGAAATTGAATCATGTAGAACTGTTCTACATGTTCTTACTGCATTTTCATAGCGAACACAGTGAGGATAGGGGCAGCCACCCACCTGTAGGGGTGGCTAGCCATGGCCATGCCCTCTATAGGGGTGGCCAGCCAAGGCCAGGCCCTTACAGATATGGTCGTAAGCAACTAAGGCCACCAGCAAGGGTGATCGCTCGCAGCCAGCCCGCAAAGGGTTGCGGCCCACAAAGGTATCACCTGCGGGCATGACGCCCGCCCGCCCACCCGCAAGGTATCGCCCGTGGGTAGCATGACTGCCAACGACACACAACACTGCCACGTATGTAGGGGCGACGATGGTGGCGACGTAGTGAGGGCAAGGGCTAGGGTTAGGGTTTCTTTTCGGTGAATAGAAGTATATGCCCCTTGGAATTTAAGAAATTCTAAGATTTGTCCTATTCCCAAAATATAAAAAATACCTCAATAATTTTAAAATTTTCAAGGATTGTCCTATAGTCCAAAATTTTGAAAATGCCCTTGACAATTCTAGAAATTTCGAGCATATCCTAATTTCCCAAAAAATAATAAATTAAATAGTTTAATTAATTAGTATATATCTAGTAATCCTACATGTGATGTGATGTATGATATAGATGGATGATCTTGGGTCATGTATTGTGATATATGTAATTGTGATTATTATTATTATTATTGGGGCCTGTGAGTCTCCGGTTTTCTCATTTATTGTCGGGCATGCGAACTTATGATTATTTCATAATTACATAAAGAGGCACGGTGGGATCATGGAGGTGATAACCGGACCCATGATGTCGTGGCGGGAGATCACGATGTATAGTGATGCGAAGAGGATCCGACGGAACCGATGATGACGAGATCAATGATCACAGGGTAGAAGATGCACCGATGCACACATAGACCCTATTGTGAGTGATTAGGCCTGTTGGCTCGGGCTTAATCATATTAGGTGATGACTCATGATCATCCGGTGTGGCTTGCATATGTGTGATGTGTTATATACCTAATATATATATATATGTATTATAGATATATATTAAATATGTATGTGTATGACACGACATATTATGAGACCGATATAAAACAAAAACCCTTCCTTCGATAATATTAAGTCGGTAAGCATAAGACAATAAGATTGACCCATGTGGCCTTTCATCGTTATAGGAAGAAATTGAATCACGACATAGGTTGAGTCCCTCGAGGCTCACCTATCTACGTGATTGAGATCTTGCCTATGACACAGAGATGTTACCGGTGACCTGAGGACATGGTATGATTGGTCGAGTCCCTCGAGGGCATATTATCGAATTAAACTCATCTTATAATAATGGTAATAACTTAATTGAACATCAATGGTGGTTGAGTCCCTTGAGACCATGATGGTTCAGAGGCCGAACATAATAGGAATCACAAAGAGTTGTGATTGAGAATATTTGTCTACCTTTCGGGCTTAATGTAATTGGTCGAGTCCCTCGAGGTTGTACTAAGATGCCGATTGGATCCTGATCCCTACTAGGAGTCTATCAGATACTTTCGTCTCACATGTCGAGGGTGTCACGTGATTTGCTAGGAAAATAGTGGGAGTACATTAAGATAGAAGTCTATGTCTTAATTAGTATTTTCTGTAAAATCTGCATGTTATTTATTTGTGGTATATCTTAAACATGTCACTCACAAACCCCCTACATGAAATACTTAATGTCAATTGCCTCACTTGTCCTAACTACACGGATTGACTCCGTAATTTGAGAATTGTTCTCACGACAGAGAAAATCATGTGTGCTTGATACAATGTGCCCACACTAGAGGAAGGGGCAAGCAAGGATAATATCACTCGCTGTGTGAAGTATCTAGGAATAGTCCTAGAGGATAACCTATGTGTTGATCTTATACTTCAGTCCCTACCAGATTTCTTTTTATAGTTATTAACTTTAATATGAACAAGTTTGAGGTGACTCTCCCAGAGCTCCTCAATATGTTGAGGGAAGCTGAGAGTGCCATCAAGAAAGAGGAGCTAGTTCTCTATATTGGTGAGACCAAGAAGAAAAGGAAGGCTAACAAGACCCTTAAGAAGGGCAAGGGTAAATAAAGACCGGGTAAGGCAAATGTTACTAAGAAAGACCTAATAGAGGATAAAGGATAGTGCTTCCACTACGGCCAAGATGAGCACTTGAAGAGGAACTATAAGGACTACCTTGTAGATAAGGCAAAACAGAAGCTTGTAGAAGCTTCAAGTATATTCAGGATTAGTCTCCACTAGTCAGATTTTTATGATAACACATGGGTATTGGATACCAAGAGTGCTTATTATATTTATAGTTCATTGCAGTTTCTAGCAAGACCTAAGAGATTGGCCAAAGGCGAGATGGACCTCAAGATAGGCAATGGAGCAAGAGTTGCTATAGTTGCCATTGGGGAGGTCACCCTACATCTACCTAGTGGAGCTTTTATTGCATTAGATGTATGCTATTTTATTCTCTCTATTATGAAAAATATTATTTCTATCATTGTTCGGTAATTAGTGGATATAAATTAGTTTTTGAGAATAATAGTTGTTCAATAATTATGGATGATGAGATCATCACTATAGGGATCCTGATAAATGACTTATATGTGTTAGATATTTCTCCACACATCATGAATATAAATATATCTAAGGGAAAAAGAGATAGGGTGAATAATGTATACCAATGACATTGTAGACTAGGTCATATACATGAGGGAAGGATTCAAAAGTTGTTGAAAGATGGATACTTAAATCCATTTGAGTATGAGTTATATGCAACTTACAAACCATAGGTTCGTGGGAAGATGACCAACTCTTCTTTTAGTGGAACTAGAGAGAGACCCACTAAGTTATTAGAACTCATACATATTGATGTATGTGGTCCCATGTCGACTCAGGTTATAGGTAGTTACTCATATTTTATTATATTCACTGATGATTTCTCTAGGTATGGATATGTGTACTTGATGAAGTACAAGTCTGAGGCCTTTAATAAATTCAAAAAATATAAAAATAAAATAGAGAACTAGATTGGAAAGAGTATTAAGACTCCTTTGATCAGATTGAGGAGGAGAGTACTTGAGTACGGAGTTCACTCATTCCCTCAGTGACAATGGGATTCTATCTCAATAGACACCTCCTTATACACCTTAGCTTAATGGTATACCATAAAGGAGGAATCACACACTGTTAGATATGGTGCAGTCCATGATGAGTTTCGCTGATCTACCCGTCTCATTTTGGGGATATACCCCAAAGACCGCACCTTACCTTCTGAATAGAGTTCCATCAAAGTCGGTAGTGTCTATACCATATGAGATATTGAAAGGAAAGAAGCCTGCTCTTAAGATGATTAAGATTTGGGGCTATCCTACCCATGTTAAAAGACACAACCTCAACAAGTTAGAATCAAGGACTGAACGGTGCACTTTCGTGAGATACCCTAAGGAGACTTTGGGGTATTATTTCTATCATCCCGAGGACTGAACAATCTTTTTTGCCATGAGAGCTATGTTCCTTGAGAAGGAATACATTCTTGGTGGAAACAATAGGAGTATGATAGAGTTGAGCGAGGTAGGAGAACCTAGCTCAAGCATCATTCCATAATCCGAGTCTATTTAGGTACCTAATACATAAGTTCCAACTTTACGTAGGTCTAGTAGAGTATCTCACCCTCCTGAAAGATATTTGGAACATATTAATAGAGAGGATTCTTAGGATGTTGATCCTCAAACTTATAAGGAAGATATTATGAGTATAGACTCCAAGAAGTTACAAGAAGCCATGAATTCAGAGATGGATTCCATGTACTCTAATAAGGTTTGAAACCTTGTGGATGCACCTGATGGTATTGTACCTGTCGGGTGTAAGTGGATCATTAAGAAGAAGATCAGAGTAGATGAAAAGGTGGAGACCTATAAGGTAAGGCTGGTAGCTAAAGAATATAGTCAAAGGCAAGGGGTTGACTATGATAAAACCATTTCACCTATACCATGCTTAAATTCATTATAATTCTTTTGGCCAGTGCAGCACACTCTGACTATAAGATATGGCAGATGGATGTGAAAATGATATTCCTTAATGGCAACCTCGAGGAGGTGTATATGATATAGTCAAAGAGATTTATATCTACAGAGAGTCTAGATAAAGTGTGCAGGTTGCTTAGATCCATTTATGGATTGAAGCAAACTTCCTAAAGTTGGAACATAAGATTTGATTATTGGGAAACCTCACCAGGTGCATCACATACGCAGCGAAAATTAAAATAAAATATTAATTTCCCATGAAGATCAAATCATCGTGCAAAAGATTTGGATTGCGAGAAAAACACAAAAATCGATAAAACTACAATGTGTTAGAGATTAATTTTACCTGGGGATATCGTATATCCATCTATTCCAGATTCGGATGGAGACGATGAAGGAGATCAAGCGTCCTCCTCTCTAGTGGTATCCACACGATGGATCTCTATAGCGAAAGTCCTCCAATCTGATCTTGTAACTCTTGCTCAGAGGGAGGGAGGAGAATAAGAGGTGGTGGCTAAAGTTGCAGCCTATCAACCATGAGTCTCCCCTCCTATTTATAGAGAGCCATCAAAAACCCTAGGGCTCCTTCTTTAATGGATATTGGATCTTCATCCAATTACCCACTAACATTGTATTATTGGATCTCTATCTAATAATCTCCTTTGGCCTTTAACTGGACCTTAATCAAGAAGCTCATTAGCTTAAGGTATCATCTAATAAGACTAGGGGCTAATTGGATCTCTATCCAATCCTCTATTCGCTGAAGTATCCACTATATGTGTGTAATCCTCTAGGCCCGATACCAAGCTGACCATGAGTCACTTCCATCAGAACTCCTTCTGATATAGTGAATTATTATCCTCATAATAATTTACTCGACTCATCAACTATGGACGTACTAGGCTACTACGCCATAGTCCCTAGACGGTACAGGAGGGATCAAATCCATCGGACCTATCTATCCATAGTTACTATGTATCTATAGTCCCTCATCCAAATAATATCCCAGAGATCGTATAGTAGACATGGTACTATCAGATCATATACGGAATCAGTTTTTCTTACTCTATTCAGATTCTACTGAAGAACTCCTTCTCTCTCAATCCAAATGACCTTGGCTAGGGATTTGTTTGAGCAAGCACATATGAGATATTCCTCTCGTGATACCCAGAGTGGGTGATCCTCTATTGACACTCAATTGCCTTCATAAGGTTGACTACCGATCTCGATAACCAGCTTTACCAGATCTAGAACTTTTCAAACCTATAAGTTTGGTGTTAAAGAAAGGAGTACTCATACAAGGCATCCTTTGTATCTCAAGTCTAAGGACCAGATACACAATTGGGACTATGAAATCGCTATCTGACATTAGGTGTCATTAACCATACATCATATAAACAGATCAATCAGTAAACTTATTCTCCAATAAGCACCTGTACTATATCTTTAGTGTCTCTACATAAGTGGCTATGAGACTAGCCGCCTCTATCATATGGACGGGTATATAGTACACCGATCTGTCTGGTTATCTTAATATCTCTCTTAAGTAACCTATGATCAGGATTATTTAGGATCTGTGTTTAAAGGTGAATCGAACTCATTATTGTGATCTCATCATGATCCGACTCCCATTGCACAGAACCAAGGATATCACAATATATATGTAATAGATAATGTGAGAATATACCAATATTAATCATAAGCAAAAAAGATCATACAGTGTATCACATATGCCACCACTCATGTGATTAGCTTGCAGGGCACCTGTAACCAGCATTGATAAGGTAATCAGATCTTATGACTTCATTAAGAACGAAGATGAGCGTTGTGTGTATAGGAGGGAAAGTGAGAGTGTTATCACCTTCTTAGTGCTATATGTGGATGACATTCTAATTATTGGGAATGAGGTAGGAATGTTCTCCATAGTAAAGACTTGGCTATTTAGAATTCTCTATGAAAGACTTAGGGGAAGCATTCTATATTTTAGGGATCCGGATATATAGAGATAGATTCAAGAGGATGCTTGGCTTGTCCAAGTCAAGGTACATAGACTCTATTGTCAAAAGATTTGACATGGAGAATTCAAAGAGAGGTCTCATACCGATGAGACATAGAATATCACTTTCTAGGAGTATGCCACCAAGAACTCCTAAAGAAAGGGTAGACATAGATATGATACCCTATGCCTCAACGATAGGGTCTATCATGTATGCTATGCTATATACCAGACCTGATATAGTACATGCTCTATGTGTCATGAGCAGATATCAGGTGGATCTTAATTTAGAACACTAAAAGGCAGTAAATTGTATCCTTAAGTACTTGAGAAGGACTAAGGATCTTTTACTAGTATATAGAGGCGGTAGCCTCCAGGTTGAGGGCTACACAGACTCAAGTTTCCAGTCTGGTATTGATGATAGTAAGTCAAACTCAGGATATGTTTTTATCTTGAATGAAGAAGCAGTAAGCTAGAAGAGTTCCAAGCAAGATACTATTGCTGACTCGACCATAGAGGCAGAATACATTGTTATAGTAGAAGCAGCAAAATAATGGGTGTGGATAAGTTCATCAAAGATTTGAGAGTCACACCAAGAAGTATGGAGTCAATTCCATATATTATGATAACGATAGGGCGATAGCTCTAGCAAGGGAACCCATGTCTCATCAGAATTGTTCTGAGGAGGTTCTATTTCATTAGAGAGATCATAGCCTATAAAGATATAGTAATGGAAAGAGTTCTATCCGAAGATAACATTACAGATCCATTGATTAGCTTTAGGTCAAGTGGGAGATTGCTAGTTACAGGTTGATGATGAAATCAATTGATGCGTGTTTGATCTAACAATATTGTTAGAGTTGATTGATGTAGGATTAACTATGATAAAGAGAAGATTACAATTAAAGGTTTAGCCAAAGTCAAGTCCAAGCATCAGTCTGAAGTTCAGACGATGTGGTTGGGAACTCACCTGGAGTGCATCGGGAGCTCACCGAGGGTATTGAGAGCTTGGCAGAATGGCATAAGGGAGTTCACCGGAAGAAGACAGAGACTCACTGAAAGATTGTCGAGGGTAACTGAAAAGCTTTCGGGAGTTGGGAAGGTCTTGAAGTGGATGTGTTGGCATTATAATTATAATTAATTAAATCATAGTTAGTATCGTGTAGGCTAACCACGATGGTGAAAAGGAATTATAGATCAGATATGGACCCAGGTTCAAGCTTAGGTATCATGCCAAGGATTGAACGATATAGTGGGAGCTCGCCGAGAGTTTGCTAGGACTTCGTCAAAGGTATCAGGAAGATCGCTAAGAACACGTCGGGAGATCCCTAGAGGAAGACCGTGAACTCACCGTAAGGAATGCTGGATGTTACCAGATTGCAGGAGTGAGGTCGTAAGCTTGGTGGTCATGTTTGATTATAATCTTGAAGTCATAGGTTACGATTGAGTCCCAAATGAGTGTGATTTAGAAGGAATCTAAATCAACTCAAAGAGATAATTGGGTCCACTAAAAGGGTTTGATTGAGCTTAGGTTGAGCTCAATTGGTTGACCAGAGAATTGGTCAACGTGTGGTTTAATTTGGGATTGGAAAAATGAAGGGAATCACTTTTTTAGGATTCCCAACGGCTGAACCACTGGTGAGCGGTGGTACCCAAGATTTCGGGCGGCTGTTAGTGGCTGAACTGCCTAGGCTAAGGGGCTGAACTACCTGTACCTTGGATTCTGGGTACTTTCGACGATTGACCCGCCCAGGCCGATGGCTAAACCGCCCGTACCCAGATTTTTTAGGTATGTTTGAATTTTAGCTCCAAAATTCTGAAACCATTTGGAGCTATAAATAATCCAAGTTTTCTTGCATTATATATAACACTTTTGGGGGATAAATTCGGTTAAAAACTTGTGTAAATTATAAGAAAAAAAAAGGGGTAATCAAAGAGTTGAAATATTGTCTCCCTTGTAAGATTTTAAGGGTTTGGTCTTCATCCAAAGAAGATCAGCAGCGGATGCCGGTGTGCCTCAAGGAGGAGGACTCGGGAGTAGACGTAGGCCGGTTGGTGCCGAACCATTATAAAACTATAGCTTCTCTTTGCTTATCTTGCTCAATACTTTTCTATTGATGCTTCAGATTTTATTTATGTTTTGAAAGCAAGGTTTCAAAATCAAGCACTTCACTTATGACATTGCCTATCTCGTTATTCATATTTGCTTGTTCTTTCTTGAGTTGTCTTTAAGTAAGAAGCTTAGCATTTCTCTATAAGATTGAATTACTTTACTTAAATGAAAAACTTTAAATTTTTCTATCTTGCTTTAAGAGAAAAGTTTTTCGTTAACACGAGAATTCACACTTGTACTAATTCACCCCCCCTAGTGCCAATCGATCATAACATATCCAATATATGCTTACTTAGATAAATCCCTAGCTAGGGTCATTCAGATTAAGAGAGAAGTTCTTTGGGAGAATCCAATTAAAGTGAGACTTAGACAAATTTTGTATGTGATATGACAGTACTATGTTCGATATATGATCTCTAGGATATTAGTTGAATAAGGGATTATAGATACATGGTAACTATGGACAAATAGGTCTGATGGATTTGATCCCCCTACACTGTTTGGAGACTATGGCGTAGTGGCCTAGTACGTTAATAGTTGATGAGTTGAGTGAATTATTATGGGGATAATAATTTATTATATTTGAAGGAGTTCTGATGGGAGTGACTCATGGCCAGCTCGATATCAGGCTTAAAGGGTCACACATATATGGCAGATTCTTCAATGAATAGAGAATTGGATAGAGATCCAATTAGCCTATATTCTCATTAGATGAGACCCTATATTGATGGGCTCCTTGTATGAGGCCCAATTAGAGGCGATGGAGATCTAATAATGCAGGATTAGTGGATAATTGGATAGAGAGGAGGGAGTTCATGGTTGATAGGCCACAGCTTTGATCACCCCCTCCTATTCTCCTCCCTCCCTCTGCATAAGAGTTGCTAGATATGATTGGAGGAGTTTCGCTGCAAAGATCCATCGTGTGTATACCGCTAGAGAGGAGGATGCTTGACCTACTTCATCCTCTCAATTTGACTCTAGAAAAACAGGGATGTACAATCTCCCTAGGTAATCAATCTCATATATCATAGTTTTTTTATTTTTATGACTTTCTTATGACCCAATCTTTTGCACAATAATTTGATATGCGTGGGAAACCTATTTTTGTTTTGATTTCCGCTATGCATGTAATGCGCCCACTGAGGTTTCCCAATAAAATGTTCAAATATGATAAATATTTATGATAAATATTTAAATATAAGTTAAATATTTCTTTTTTAATAGTAAAAGAGGAGAAATAGTATGTTGATGACGTTTGTTTTGAAATGTTTATCATGTGAAACATATGTTGTTTGAAATTTTTATCATGTAATACAAAAAAAGATGAATGTTTGTTATTGAAAATTTTATCATGTATGGTGTCATGGTGGTGAATGGTTAAATTGTTAAAGTTTCAATGATTAGCTAAAATGGTCAAATTACTACTTCAAAGGCAATTATTTATTTTCAATTCAAGATTATTCTATTTCATGTATGGCATATGGATAAAGAAAATTAAGGTTAACTTCATCATCAGTGATGAATCTTGGATTTTGATGATGAAATTAATTGATGGGTTATTGATCTAACAGGATTGTCAGAATTGATTGATGCATGATTAATTATAGCAGAATGATTATTACAATCAACATTAGCCAAGGTCAAGTCCACACATTGGGTTGATGCGGTTGGGAACTCACTAGGAGTGCATCGGGAGCTCAACGAGAGTATTGGGAGTTTACCAGGATGGCGCAAGGGAGTTTGCCAGAAGAAGATCGGGACTCGCCGAAAGATTGTCGAGGGTAGCCGAAAATCTTGTCGGCGGTTAAGATGGTCTTGTAATGGATGTTTAGCAATTATGATTGTATTTAATTAAGTTATAATTAGCATCATGTTACAACCAGATGATGGGCCAAAATCAAGCTTGGGTATCAGGCCGGGTTCAGACGATATAGTGGGATCTCGTCGAAGTTCACTAGGAGATTCGCCGAAACGATCGAGAAGCTAACTGGGAGCACACCGAGAAATCACTGAAAGAAGATCAGATGACTTGCAGCAAGAATATCGAAGATTACCAGATTGGCGGAAGTTGGGTCTTAGTTTAAGCTTGTGGTCTTTAAGCGTTGTAATAGTTGAGTTGTAGTTAGAAGTGAATCCTAATTGAGTTGGATTTAGATGAAATACAAATCAACTCAATAAGGCAACGGGGTCCACTATTGGGGTTTGATTGAGCTTAGGTTGAGCTCAATTGGTTGACTAGAGGGTTGGCCAACATCAGGTTCAAGCCAAAATTCGAAAAGTGGAGGGAACCACTTTTGTGAAGATTTCAACGGATAAACCGCTGGTGAGCGATCGGTGTACTACCGCCGCTCAGGCTTTTAGGTGGCTGACAATGGTTAATCCACTCAGGCTGGGTGATTGAACCACTCGTACCTTGGAATCTGGAAACTTTCGGCGATTGACACGCCCAGGACTGACGGGTAAATCGTCCGTACCCTGGTGTTCGGGCGGTTGAGCCGCCCAGCTTGGTGGATAAACCACTTGTACCCGAGTTTTTTTGGGTATGTTTGTTTTTTAGCTCCAAAAATCTGTAGCCACTTGAGGCCTATAAATAACCCAAGTTTTCTTGCATTCTATACGATAATTTTTGGGGATTATATTCTGAGAAAATATTATGTGAGAATTGTAAAAAAAAAAGGGGGTAAGGGAGTGATTAAAGAGCGTAATCTTGTCTCCCTTGTAAGTAAAGTGTAAGAGTTTGGTCTTCACCCAAAGAAGATCGGTAATGGATGCCAGTGTGCCTCAAGAAGGAGGACTCAGAAGTGGATGTAGGCCATTGGCGCCCAACCACTATAAAAATTGTGAGTGTTTCCTTGCTTTCATTGCTTACATATTTTTGTATTAATGCTTCCGATTTAACTCAACTCTTTGAAAGCAAAGTTTTCACGATAAAATCTTTCCTTCAAATGTTGCTTATCTTTCTAGTTTGTTTATTAACTTAGCAACTTTTTTTTAATCACTCACTCGTTTCACTAAGAATGAAAAGCTTTGGATTTCCTATCTTAGTTGAATTGAAAATTTTTTATCTAAACTAAAAATTTACACTTGTACTAATTCACCCTCCCCCCTAGTGCTAATTGATCATAACAATTGATATCAGAGTCATGTTTTTCTCATTTATTTTAACACCTAAGAGAATGACTCTTTTTGGATTTTAAGATGGTTTTTGTAGCGTTCACCCTCCTATATTCAATGGGACGGACTACACTTATTAGAAAACTCAGATGAGAGTTTTCTTGCTTTATTTAGACCTTGATTTATGGACTATTATTAAAAACAGATTTAGAAAGTTTTCTCTTATATTGAACAATTCGAAAGATTTGGAGAAGAAGACTTTCTCTTTAAATGCCAAGGCTATTAATGCCTTATTTTGTGCCGTATATAAGAATGAATTTGATCGGGTTTCTTGTTGTGATTCGATTTTTAAAATTTGGCTTACATTGGAATTGACATATAACAACACACTTAATTTAAATGAGTCATCAAATAAAATGTCACACAAAAATAAACATGAAGAACACATTCCAAAGAACATGAAGGATTGTAAACTAAGAATGACATATTACTCCTCGAGTGAAATCTCGAGTGAGGAGAACATTTGACATAAAATTTTGACAAATGAACCAGAAAAATTAATGAACTTGAATCTTAAAACAATCTAAAGTTAAACAAATCCTCTTACTATAAATGCAAGATGCCGAGGTGCTCCAAAGATGAAAAACACAATCAAGAAGAAGTGGAAGATCTCACGCTCGTGGCCAACCATAATGAGGTAAGTAACCACCCTGAAAGCTCTTTTACTTTTAATGAGTTATTACTTTCTTTTCATGAGCTTTATGATGAATTTTAAAAGATTAGCAAATCTTATAAATTACTTAAGGAAGAGCATGTATTATTAGTTAGTAAACTTGGTGAAATGCATGAAGTATCACCATCACACAATACATACACCAAACATGAATCCTTGCATGATACTTTATCATCAC
Source organism: Ensete glaucum (assembly GCA_021527575.1). Taxonomy (NCBI): domain Eukaryota; kingdom Viridiplantae; phylum Streptophyta; class Magnoliopsida; order Zingiberales; family Musaceae; genus Ensete; species Ensete glaucum. Next base: position 37,068,096 of record CM038555.1, read on the forward strand.
ATAATTTTTGTTCTAAATGTGAAATGCTAGATGATGTTAAAAAAGAAAATATCATGCTTAACCAAATATTAAAAAAATTAAAATAGGGAATAAATCCCTAAATATGATCCTTACCAATAAGGATCATATTAATATAAGAAATGATATAGGCTTTGTTGGTGACATTCAACAAATGCCAACCATGTTTGTGAAAGGACCTATATTAAATTTACCACCTAAAAACAAATATAATTTTGTGATAGATTAGGACATAAAGTCTACAAATGTTTATTTAAAAATTATAATCCATATAAATTAATTTGGGTTCCTAAAGGAACCATAAACAACCTTAAGCCATTAGAAAAAATGGGAAGAATATACTATGAAGTATCCAAACATAAATGGGTACCTAAATCAAAACCTCCCATAATATAAAATTATATCCTTACAAGGCTAGGAGCACTAAGTACTGTTTTAAAAGTAGATGCTCAAGGCACATGACTTGAGATCTAATACTCCTTCAAAGCTTACTAGCCTAAGCAAATAACAAGAAAAATTATTAAAAATAAAATTATTGGTAATGAATCTTAAGTATGATTTGTTATTATAATTAATATTGATTGCTTTCAATGATGTATAATCTTTGTATAGCTAGAGCATGCTAGAATTAAAAAAAGAAAGTTTAGCTATCTTAAATAAAAGTCATATATATGAAAGAAAGATTTTGATAATGATTAATGTATTGATTTGTGTGCTTGAATTTATATACATTATTTTGAGATTAAATGATCAAACATTGAATTTGAACTTAAAGGCCATATACAAAATCATTTTTCTTTAAAGGAAAAACTTCTTGATAACATGATAGAATTTTCCAACATATAAAAATCATTTGATTTAAAATGAATCGAAGCTTTTGTTTGAAAATATTTTATTGCAATGATCTTGATAAAATTTTGTTTTTGGACTTTAAATGACATTGCATTCTAGAAATAAATTTCAAAAGAAGGACAATTATTCATGAAAGATTTATTTTTTCCCATGAATCCTTCAACAAGATAAAATGATACATGTATTATTGAATCTCTTTAATTACAAAAATAAATAGAAAACTTTAGCTATTTTCTTTTGGAAAACAATCTATGATGACTTTATTGAAATATTTTGAAAATTGATTTCTAATGATGATTTAGATAAGTTTTCAAATAATTTTATTTTAAAAATAGATTAATGAATCGATTGTGTTATTTTTATGACTCTCGTGAACTATGAAAATGATTTTGATGATTTGATAATTTGAACTTGAATAAATTATTATCATAATGTTGGCAAGTTTAGAAAATAAAACTTAAAAATCTTCTTATGAACTATATTCTTGAGAACTTGAAGTTATATATATATATATATATATATCAAGATCTTCTACATTTTTCTTTCTTAAAATTAACTCATGGTCTTGATATCTATAATATGATATCTTTATCAGATGAAGACTCTTCTTTGTTCTATTATGGTTATATTTTTGTTATCTAAGAATAGATTTATTAAATTAAATCATGTATTTAATATTTATAAATGTCTTTTGATATCAATATTTATCTTGATATTATTTATTTTAAAACTCATGGATAACATAACTTATCACCAAACTTAGTATTTCTTAAATTTGTGATAAGTTGAAAATTAAAAGATATGTGTATTATCATGAATATTTTCTTAATTTCTTGACTTGACTTTTACGTTATGGGAGTCAAGTTATTAATCTCTATAATTTTCTCTTTTTAATAAAAATAAGATTTATGATATTAACAATAATAATTAAAATTTTCATCAAGATCATTTTTCTTTTTATTAAAAAGATTTATCTTGGATGAATTGAGATTATCCCTTAAGACTCATTTTTATTATTCACAAAAAAAGGGGAAAAGAAACTTATTAAACAAAATCATATCTTTTGATATTCAAAAATTTGATTTTATTTTTAATGACATGATCTCCTTGTACTTTTTAGCATAATTTGAATATGAATGCTAAGAAGAAATTATGTCATCATATTTCTTTCTTGACATTGACAAAAAAAAGGGGGGGAGAGATAAATACTTGATTGCTTAGAAGAAAATTATGACTTTCTAAATGCATGCAAAACACTTGATTTACAATTTGAGCTTGATCTATTATCATGCCTTCTTATGAAATTCTTGATGTTTTTTATTAAAATTTATAATAAATAATTTTTTGTTATGCTTAAAATTACATGAGATGATTTTAAATGCATGAATAGCTCTTAAACTTTTGAATCTCTTGAATATCTTGAATTTTTTAGCTTAATTTCAAAATTCACGTCTATAAAATTTATATCTTTAAAATTGAGCATTCTTATGATAATGTATTTTTCATTTCTCTACCTTGATTCTACCTTCTTGCTTACACAAAGTGGAGAAAGGAAATCACTAATATTTCAAGAGACTAATAAGTCTATTAATTATATTTTGAATCTCTTGGAAGTGATTTTGATGATTTTGAAATTGAATGAGTGATTTACCTATATCGTGGTTTTGATTTCTTAGAATTACAACTTAAAATCTTTTATGATTAAAATCTTTTGTTATTTGTTCTTGTATTATTTAAAAAAAATTTTTATACAAATCATAAACTTGACAACCAGAGATTTCTTATAAACGAATCAAGAGATTTTATTTTATTTGTTTCTATTATAATTTGTCTCATGATAGTCACAATTTATCTTCATGAATTGTATATCTCATCACTATGTTAATTTTTCTTGATATATTTCATGTGATGATTTAAAAAATGATGTAATGAGAAAAGTTTTGTACTATATCTTCTTTTTGACAATGACAAAGGGGGAGCAAAACTTGTTTGCTTACATGATGTAAATTACTAGCTTGAATATTGCAAAGGAAGCAAAAATTTTCTAGTTTGCACTTCTCAAAAGACAAGAAAGAACTTACTAGCTTGCATGTTCTTAAGTGATGGAAAATTTACTAAATTGCTAAGCTCTTATATATCAAAAAATTACTAATTGCACTTCTCTTTTTTATTAATGACAAAGGGGGATAAGATATGATGATATGAAATCATATATGATAATAATGCATATTGATTTTTAAAAATATACATGATGATTTGGAATAATAATTATAATTTTATAATATGCTATATTGCATATGATGTAGTTAAAATAGTTTCAATTTGGACTTTTGAGCTCATCTTAATATTCTTTTTGGAATTTATTAAGAGCTCTTCTTAATAATATTTTACAACCCCTCCCTTATTTTCTTTCCTTCTTTTTCACAAGAGGAAGAAAATTATTTATGACTCATGTCGTATTTTACAAAGGGAGAGCAAAAACTCATGTGCCTTGAAATTCTAAGCCCTAAATTTTATCGTTTTATTGATGACAAATGGGGAGAAATATATATTGATAACACATGATATTAATGATATACATTGATATGGATATGGATCAATATATCTTGGATATGGATACGAGTGCACAATTCTTTTTTACTTATGATTTGATGACTTGATACAAATTTATGTTAAAATTTATATAAAATACTGATTACTTAAATTTAAGAGTGTGTGATTCTCTTAAATTTAAGTGGAAGTTAGAATTAACTCCTGTCATCAATAGATTATCATCATCAAAAAGAGGGAGATTATTGAATCTCATATTTTAATGATGAAATCAATTGATGGGTTATTGATCTAACAAGGTTGTTAATCCTAACTGCCCCTAAATTGATTGATGCAGGATTAATTATGATAGAATGATTATTATAATCAGGATTAGCTAAGGTCAAGTCCATGCATCGGGTCGATGTGATTGGAAACTTGCCATGAGTGTATTGGGAGCTCGCCGAGGGTATCGGGAATTTGCCAGGATGGCACAAGAAAGTTCGTCAGAAGAATACTGAGACTCATCGGAAGATTGTCAAGGGTAGTCGAAAAGTTTGCCGAGAGTTAGGCTGGTCTTGTAATGGATGTTTGACAATTATGATTGTATTTAATTAAGTCGTAATTAGCATCGTGCAGGACTAACTATGATAGAAGCAATAGAGTTACAACCAGATGATGTACCAAGATTAAGCTTGGGCATCGGGCCGGTTTCGGATGATGTAGTGGGATCTCGCCGAAGTTTACTAGGAGATTCATTGAAGGGATCGTGAAGCTCGCTGGGAGCACGTCGGGAGATCACTGGTAGAAGACCGGATGACTTACCGCAAGAATGCTGGAGGTTACCATATTGGTGAAAGTTGGGTCTTAGTTTAAGCTTGTGGTCTTTAAGCATTGTAATCATTAAGTCATAGTTAGAAGTGAGTTCTAATTAAGTTGAATTTGGATGAAATCCATATCAACTCAATAAGACAACCAAGTCTACTATTGGAGTTTGATTGAGCTCAGGTTGAGCTCAATTGGTTGACCAGAGGGTTAGTCAACATTAGGTTCAAGCCGAAATTCGAAAAGTGGAGGGAACCACTTTTGTGAAAATTTCGATGGATAAACCGCCGGTGAGCGGCAGGTGTACCATCGTCGCCCAGGCTTTCGGGCGGCTGAAATCGATTGACCCACCCAGGCTAGGTGGTTGAACCCTATATACCCAGGAATCTAGGTACTTTCAGCGGTTAACTCGCCTAGGGCCGACAGGTAAACTACCAGTACCTTGGTGTTCGGGCAATTGAGCTGCCTAGGTCAGCGAGTAAATCGCCCATACCTAGTTTTTCTGGGTATATTTGATTTTTGGCTCTAAAAATCTAAAGCCACTTAGGATCTATAAATATCCCAAGTTTTCTTCATTTTATATAATAATTTTTGGGGATTATATTCTGAGAAAATATTGTGTGAGAATTATAAAAAAAAAGGGTTAGGGAGTGATTAAAGAGTGTAATCTTATCTCCTTCGTAAGCAAAGTGCAAGAGTTTGGTCTTCACTCAAAGAAGATCGGTAGTGGATGCCGGTGTGCCTCAAGAAGGAGGACTCGAGAGTGGATGTAGGTCGTTGGTGCCGAACCACTATAAAAATTGTGAGTGTTTCCTTGCTTTCATTGCTTATATATTTTTGTATTGACGCTTCTGATTTAACTCAACTCTTTGAAAGCAAAATTTTCATGATAAGTTCTTTCCTTCAAATGTTGCTTATCTTTTTGGTTTGCTTATTAAATTAGCAACTTTCTTTTAATCACTCACTCGTTTCACTAAGAATGAAAAGCTTCGGATTTCCTATCTTGGTTTAATCAAAAAGTTTTCATCTAAACTGAAAATTTACACTTGCACTAATTCAACCCCCTCTTAGTGCCAATTGATCATAACAATCAGTTGGTTATCATCATAAAAAAAAGGGAAGATTATTGAATCTCAAATTTTGATGATGAAACCAATTTTTGTGTTTGTGATCTAACTCATATTTTGGAGAGAAGTGATGCAAGATTAACTATGACTAGGAAAAGGCAAAACAATTATGGAAGATCGGGCATCGGGCCGGGGTTCAGGCTATGTGACGGGAGCTCACCAGGGGTTCACCGGAGGTTGTCGGGAGTTCACTAATAGGTTGATGGGAGCTCACCAAGAGTTCACCGAAAGGATGTCGGGAGTTCACTAGAAGGAGATCAGGAGCTTGCCGAGGGTTCAATGGAAGGATGCCAAAAGTTTTTCAAAAGATCGATTGACATGCTAGACAGCAAAGATTGTATTTGTAATATTTATCTTAAGTGTCATAGTTAGTATCATGATTAGAATTAGTTTTACTAACTCAATTAGGAGTCAACTGGATCTAATTTAGCCTTGATTTGAGCTCATGATAGAGCTCATTTCATTAACCTCGAAAGGGGTCAACACAAGGTATGCTCAAGTACAAAATTATACTTCAAAGGTATTATTTCAGGTATCCCGGCGGTAGTACCATCGTTTGTGGGTGACGGTGGTACCATCGCCACCTTGGTTTTTGGGCACTTTCGACCTAGTATTATTGGTGCCGGTGATAGTATCGATGTTACCCGATTTTTTCAGAGAAGCTTTGAATTTTAGCATCAATTTTTTAAACCGACTGGGGTCTATAAATACCCCAAGTATTCTTGCATGGAAAAGTAAGAATATTAAAAAAAATTTTAGTAAAATTCATTTGAATTAGGTTTAGAGCTTTCCTTTTTCTTTCAAGAGTGAATTATATAAGGGAAGAGCAGAAATTGAGTTGAAAAGGTTGATCTCCTGACCTTAAAAAAAGGAGAGTGTAAATGTTGTTCTCCTGCGCTTGTGAAAAGGAGAAATGTGTAAAGGGTGTTTGATTTTTACTCATGAAAGAAGATCAATAATGGACACAAAAGGTTGGCCTCGAGTGAAGAGGGATCAGGAGTGGATGTAAGTTAATATTTTGACCGAACCACTATAAAATTTATGAGCATCTCTACCCTTGCCTCTAGTTACTATTGATTGTTCTTAATTAGTTCTAAGAAAAGAATGAGCATCTTATTTTAGTTTTCTCTTTACTATTTCTCAAACTTTGTCGCTCTCACTCAACTACTTCCAAGAAAAAAACTTATAATTTTAGTTTTACTTTGAGCAATATTTTTTAAACTAAGTTTTTTAGCACTTGCATTGATTCACCCTGTTCCAACACCCCCCCACCCCCCCTTTTAGTGCCAACTCATTCCTAACACCAAGGATGCCTTGTTCGAGTACTCCTTTCTTTGATGTTAGACTTACAGGTTTGAAAAGTTTCAATTCTTGTATATCTCGATTATCGGGATTGATAATCAACTTTACGAAGGTAATTGAGTATCAATAGAGGATCATCCAATCTAGGTATTATGAGAGAAATATCCTGTGTATTATCACTCGAACAAATCTTTGGTCGGGGTCATTCGGATTTAGAGAAGAGTTCTTCGGGAGAATCTGATTAGAGCGAGACTTAGACAGATTATGTATGAGGCCTGACAGTACCAATGCACAATAAATGATCTCTAGGATACTAGATAGATGATGGACTATAGATACATGGTAACTAAGGATAGATAGGTCTAATGGATAAGATCTCTTGTACTGTTTTGGGATAATGGTGAAGTGGCCTAGTATATCCATAGTCGATGAGTTGAGTGAATTATTATGAGATAATAATTCATTAAGTCAGAAGAAGTTCTTACAGGTAGGAGTCACAACCAGGTCGATATTAGACCTAGAGAGTTACACACATATGGTGTATGTTTCAACGAGTAAAGGATTGAATATAAGTTATCTAATTAGCCTCTATTCTCATTGGATGAGACCTAATATTTACGGGCTCCTAGTATGAGGCCTAGTTAGAAGGCAATTGAGATTATTGGATAGGGATCCAATACTCCAAGATTAGTAGGTAGTTGGATGGAGATCCAATAACCACTAAGACAAGATCCATTAGGGTTTTTGGGTGGCTGTTTATAAATAGGAGGCATGGGTGGCATAACAATAATATGTTGCACCTTTGGTGCCCCCTCCTTTTTTCCTCCCTCTCTCATCTTCTCAGCCGACTAGCCCTTCCCTACTATGAGTGGGCAGCGAAGAAGATAATAAATCTTCTTCCACGAGTGCTATGAGAAGGCACACAAGAGTTACAACTTTTGGGCTACGATTGAAGGAGCATTACTGCAATGATCTATCGTGTGGATATCGTTAGAGAGGAGGATGTTTGACCTTCTTTATCCTCTCTATCTAGATCTGAAATTTCAGAGATATACGATCTCCTTAGGTAATAAATATCTCACATATCGTAATTTTTAATTTTGTAGGTTTTTCACATACCAATCTTTGCACTACGACTTGATATACGTGGAAAACCTATTTTATTTTCTTTCTTCCACTGTGTATGTGATGATGCCATTGGATTTCTCAATAATAAAGGCCAACATATAGCACATAGCTAGAGTAGAATCATCTATATACTTTACGTAACGAGCGATCTCATCCTCACTTACCCCTTGCTCTGGTGTGGGCAATATCGTATCTAGGACTTATGTGATTTTTTCTATTGCAAGAATGATTCTCAAGTTATGAAGTCAATCCGTGTGGTTTGGACCAATGAGGCATTTAGCATCAAGTATACCACATAGAGGTTTTGCAAGTGACACATTTTTGACAAACAATAGATACAACATAAATAAATAATATGTAGATTTTATAAAAATAAATAATTAAGATATTAACTTCTATCTTAATCTACTCTAACTATTTTTCTGGTGGGTCACACGACACCCTCAATATATGAAATGAAAGTTTTTTGGTAGACTTCAAGTAAGGATCGGGATCCAATCGACATCTTGGTATAACCTCAGGGGACTCAACCAATCACACTAAGCCCAAAAAGATAGGCAACTATTATCGATCATAACGCTTTATGATTCATGTCCTATTCAGCCTTTGAACCTTAGTCTCGAGGGACTCGCACAATCATAATGTTTGATTAAGTAATCATCATCATTACAAGATGAGTCTAATTTGATTATATGCCCTTGAGGGACTCGACCAAGCATACCATGTTCTCAGGTCACTGATGTTATCTCTATATCATAGGCAAGATCTCAAATTGAGAGATAGGTGTGCCTTGAGGGACTTGACTAACTCAACCTATGTCGGGATTCAGTTTCTTCCTATAATGATGGAAGGTTACATTAGTTATGCTTATCGACTTAATATTATCGTAGGAGGGGTTTTTTGAGTTAGTCTCATAATATGATATGTCACACATAAATATATTTAATATATATATCATATGTATATATATATATATATATATATATATATATATATATATATATATATATAGTAGGTGTATAAACATCTGCTGGTTATGGTGTCATATAGGCCAATCACGTGAGTGATGAACTTATGACACACTACACAATTTTTTTACATTATTATTATTATTATTATTATTATTATTATTATTATTAATATATTCACACTTTATGTTATTATGATGTCCTTGAATATGTGCAATGGTAATTAAATCATGATGATATCATGATAATAAAACTAATTCACCTTTATATGCAGACCCTAAATAATCATAGTCATAGGTTACTTGAGAGGGACATCAAGATAACTAGACAGATTGACGTATTGTATACCCATCTATATGATGGAGGTAGCTGGCCTCATAGTCGTTCATGTGAGGATACTAAGGGTACATTATTGGTGCTCATTGGAGAATAAGTTCCCTTGTTGATCTACTTAGGGAATGAAGGATGGTTAATAATACCTTGAAGTTAGACAACGATTTTGTAGTCCCAATTGTGTGTCTGGTCCTTAAAATTGAGACACTAAGGATGTCTTATTTGAGTACTATTTTCTTTGACATCAAACTTATACTCAGGCAAATCCTAAGCCAAGGTCATTCGGATCGAGAGAGGAGTTCTCCACGAGAATCTGATTATAGAGAGATTCCATATGAGGTCTGATAGTACCATGTTTAATATATGATCTTTGAGATTTTAAATAGATGAGGAACTAAAGATACATAGTAATTGAGGACAGACAGATCCAATGGATTAGATCCTTCTATATAGTATGGTGACTATGATGTAGTAGCCTGGTACATCCATAGTGTCATAGTCAATGAGTTGAGTGAATTATTATTAGATAATAATTCATTAAGTCAAAAGAAATTTTAACATATGTAACTAATAGAACCCTAAGGTTCTATCAAGGATAAGTGATCTTTGTAGGGGACCGACCCTCCTTGATCTCTATAGGGGATTAGTCTTCCTAAATTTTAATTACAAGAGCTAAAAATAAATCTAAATTTTCATTGATAAAAGGGAGAGATTTACATGCTTATTTATAGAGACTCAAATCCAACTCTTAATAGAACCTATACTCAGAACTCCTATTTAGACTCCTACTTCGACTTGGACTTCTACTTCTAGTCGAATCCTAGTCCAACTAGGACTTGGATCCCCTTATTCAAATTGACTTCTAGCCAGCTCAAGTCTAGTCTAGTCTGGCCAACAGGGCCTAATCAGCGAACATGACTCATAGACTAGGACCCAACCCTGTTAGGGTCCTATCAGACCCATTGCCCTCTTCAAATTAGCTTTGTCATCATGGCTGAGCCTTCATGAATTCTGAGAACTTCATATTGAATTTGTTATACGACTCCCAGGTAACATACTCAGCAGGAAATTGGGTCCACTGCACTAGCACTTCAATTGAGAGGCGTCGGTGGCATGTCATGATCCTACGGTCTAGTATGGTAGCCGACTGAACTTGGACCTCTTTATCAGTCGAGATGTTAGATAGGTGGCTCTGGGTTGATTTTTTCTCTCCAAGCCTTAATTTAAGGCATGACATATCGAAGACCGGAAGAATTTTGGAATTTACGGGTAGATCCATTCTATAAGCCACGGCTCCAATGTGCTCCACAATTTTGTAGGGTCCGAAGAAATGGGGAGACCACTTCTTAGAGGCTTGAGTCTTGATGGATTTTTGCTAGTAGGGCTGAAGGCGAAGGAAGACTCGATCTCCAACAGCAAACTTCCTTTTGCTCCTGCATTTGTCAATAATTCCAGCTTGTTGTTTCGTTCTTGCTTGGGTGGCTGAGAAGTTATTTTTTAATAGTCTTTCCTTGAGATGATGGCAGCATTCAATGAAGTCCATGGGGATGTTAGTCTAAGCTGAGCCTGAATTGGGTCGGTCTGCGATTTTTTCGGACTTGCTGTCATCTCTCCTGCAAAATTCTTTTCGCTCATGTGTTTATCTAGTGGCTTTTTCATCCTTACCTGGGCTACTGTGTGATCATTCTTCAATAGCTGCAATATTTTCCCTTGAGATGTTGGCAGTCACTTAGTGAAGTTGGAAGGCAGTAGTGATGATAACACAAGATGAGGAGATGATAGGACGAACACTGTTAGCGACTGCAATCTAAGGTTGGAAGGTAGTAGTGATGGCAACACAAGATCAGGAAATGATAGGGCGACGATGGTGTTGTTATTAGGATCAATTGCTACCAAGAGGTGGGGAGGGTTGTTGGGGTGGGCGTGGCGTGGTGATGTATGTGAATTTCTGCAAGTAATCTCAGTTTAAGGAAAACTTTTTGTTCAAATAAAATCGAGATTGAAAGTATTTTTTTAGAATTTTAAATACATGAGTGATTCAAACTAAAGATCAAGGAACTCTGATTTAGCTAATAAATGCGAAAAATAAACAAGAGAGAAACACTAATAATTTATAGTGGTTCGGCCGCAATCTTGGCCTATGTCCACTTCCCGAGTACTCTTCGTCGAGGCCCACTGGTGTCCACTACCGATCTTCTTTAGGTAAAGACCAAACCCTTATAGACTTTCAACTTATAAGGGAGACTTTTTACAAGGATTACGACACTTGGCTCACTCCCTTCCCCCCTTTCTTATTCTTGCACACTTTTAGCACACCTTTTCTTATAGATTTTTTGCCCAATAACTTGTGTGAATTTTTGTGCTAAATGTAAGAAGATTTAGGGTATTTATAGACCCCAATTAGCTTTAAAAGAATGGAGCCAAAATTCAAATATATCCAAAAAAATCTAGGTACGGGTAGTACAACTATCGGCGTTGACAGTACTACTATTGAAAGCTGCCCATAAAACTATGTGGTGGTGGTACAACCATTAGGAATTCCGAAAAAGGGATTCCTCTACTTTTTTAATCCCGACTTATACCTTATGTTGACTAATTCTTATGTCAACCAATTGAGCTCAACCTGAGCTCAATCCATCCTCATAGTAGACTTGGTTGCCTCATATTGAGTTCATTTGGATTCCTTCCAAATCAAATTCAATTAGAACTCGAACCTAATTACGACTCACTAATTATAACCATACAAGAGCATCAAGCTTAATAAATGACCTAACCCACAGCAATCCAGCAACCTCCGGCATTCTTGCGGTGAGTCTTACGATCTTCTTCCGACGATCTCCCGACGTGTTCCGAGTGAGCTTCCTAATTCCTTTAGCAAACTCCTAGGGAACTCTCGGTGAGCTCCCACTACATTGTCCGAACCTTGGCCCGATGCCCAAACTTGATCTTGGCCCAACATATAGTTGTAACTTATTTTCTTCATCATAGTTAAACCTGCATTACTTCCTCTAACACACATGTTAGATTAAACACTCATCAATTAATTTCATCATCAAAATCCGAGATTCAACAATCTCCCCTTTTTGATGATGACAATTAATTGATGACGAGAGTTAACATTAACTCCCCCTATTTGCATGTCATAAACCAAATAATGTAAAATTAAATTCAAGAGAATCACACACTCTTGAATTCAAGTATTATGAAATAATTTTTCAAGCAATTTTCATCAATATTTCAACGAGACACTCATATATCAAATTCAAAAATAATATAATATTAATTTCAACAAAAGTTTTTGCTTTAAGTCATCAACTCATCAAATATTTTTAAAGTATATAACATGAATTTCAAAATTATGTATCAGTTATACACTTGAAAATCTCCCCTTAAGCCATTAATCATTTCTCCCCTTTGTTTATCAACAAACAAAGAGAAATACCCATGTTAAATTTTTTCTTACATGTGTCATCGATATCCATTTCTTCCCTTTTGTCATCAATAAAAAGGTAAAATGTTGAGCTAATGATTTCAAGGCACATATGTCATTGCTCCCCCTTAGTAAAATAGGTTATGAGCCATAAAAATTTTCTATTCTTTGTGAGTAAGAAGAAAAGAAACAAGGAAGGAGTTATAAACATCTAGACTTATAGAGCTGTGATTCTTTGTTGCATAGTATTAAAATTTTATAACGTAGAATTTGCCTTCCATTTATTGGCCTCTTGAAACTGAACTTTTGCTCATCCATTCTGGCCGAAATTTTTACACAATTCTCAAGATCAAGTTCCCTTTCGTCTGGATTTGATTTCTTGAAAAAACTCCTTCTGGAACTGGTTTTCTTGTGCAATCTTTAACCATCACGTAGTTCTAGAATTTTACATGAAGGAATCTACCTTTCGCCTTTTGCCCCATTTCCCTACTGTTATGCTGCCAAAATTTTGTCAAACTTTTTACTGGTATTAACAAAATTGAACCAAGGGTTTCTGTATAATATTTTTAAAATTTTCTCTGGAATTTACGTTGAGAAGTCATCGTTTCTCTGATGTAAAACTGGTTTAGTAGGACAGCACGTCGCAACACTTTTTTTCGTCGAATTCTATCAGATTTGAGTGCTATATTTTGTGAGATTTTTGACTCTCTTTTCCTTATCTCAAAACCCTACCATCTTCACCAAAAACCCTTCAAAACCCTACCCTAAACTGAAACCAAATAGCCCTCTAAATCTTCCTTAAACCGTAGCCTACTTCCATCCAAACCGATTCACCTTCCAACCGACCACCCACTTCTCCAAAATTCCCATGCTACTAACTTGACAACAGAAAAAAAGATCTCAATATGACAGATCTAGAGGCGTATACTATGGCATTAGAGGAGGTTATCGATGCAAAGCTTGAAGCCTTTGAAAACTACATGGAAGAGAAGATGCGATCCCTTTTCGCCAAATTCAACATTGGCCGACCGTCGAGCCCGAGGAAATCACAACATGGAGAAACTTCAGATTGGCAAGATAATCCTCAAAAACATAGCCACATTATCTCTGATCTCAATAATCCATGCATGAAGGTTGACTTCCCTAGATGGGAAGAAGGAGGCCTGATCGGGTAGATCTCGTGTGCGGAGCGCTATTTTCGGTTCTACCAAACCACCAACGCCACATGGGTGGAGATTGCTACCATCCACCTCGAGGGAAATGCTATTCAGTGGTTTGATTGGTTTGAGCATACCCATGGAGGACTCTCTTGGTAGCGATTCAAGGAAGGACTACTAAACTACTTCGGACCAATTGATTTTGACAACATCGACGGACAATTGTCAAAGATTCGTCAAACCTCTACAATACAAGAATACCAAACAAGTTTTGAGTGTTTATCTAACCAAACTGAGAATTGATCTGAGAAATAACTTTTAGGTACTTTTATCAAGGGCCTCAAGCTGGAGATCCAAGGAGAAGTAAAGGCGCGACAATCGTACACTCTTATGGCAGCGATTTCCTTCGCACGTATCCAGGAAGAACAATTGAACCACGAGGTACGAAGGACAAGGGTCACTCCCCGACCAACCATGCCGAGACCTACTGCCCCTTCTACTACCATCCAAGCCCCTACACTAAAAAAGTTAACAAGAGATGAGTTTCGCGAATGATCGGCTAAGGAGTTGTGTTGGCATTGCGACGAACCGTGGAGCCGCGAACATCGCTGCAAAAAGGGCCGGCTCCTCGTGATTGAACCAGTGGATGATGAGGACAATGCAATATCTGAAGAAGCCCTTGAACCTAAAGAAGAAGCCATAGAGGAAGACTCCTAGCCAGCCGACTACGCAGTGCATGCATTGGCCGACTACGTAGTGCATACATTGGTCGGCTACTCCAACACACAGATGATGAAAGTTAGAGGACTTCAAAAATAGCAACCCATCACCATTCTCATCGACACGGGCATCACCAATGACTTTCTCAACAGTAAGATTGCTGCATATTTGGCACTTTAAATCAAAGGTTGTAACAAGATTGAAGTAAAGGTCGCCGGCGGCCAAATCTTTAATTGTGACCAACGGTGTCCGTAGGTGAAACTACGCCTCCAAGACCAAGAAGTGGTAGCTGATTTCTTCCTCCTACCCATCGATGATTATGAAGCCATACTCAGGATCGAATGGCTCACAATACTAGGTGATATCTCCTGGAATTTTTCTAAATTAATCATGAAATTTTATTGCAAAGAGAGACAAGTCACATTACGAGGCAAGCGTGGGAGCCAAATTTCTACTGTTTCATCGCAACGAATGGAGAAAGTTTTGCACAAATCATATGATAGATTCTTATATATATTATGCAGCCATCTACGGGGGAGAACGTACAAAACTCAGATCCTAAGCTTGCCCTTTGCCTGAATAAATTCGTGGATGTTTTCTTGGAGCCATGCGGGCTGCGCCCTAACCGGTCGCATGACCACCGCATTCCTATTTTGTCAGGCAAACCTCTAGCAAATTTGTGACCATACCACTATCCTCACTTGCAGAAGGATGAGATCAAAAATATTGTTAAAGAGATGCTTGACACCGAGGTGATTTGGCTGAGTTGCAGTCGTTACTCCTCATCGGTGTTGCTAGTGCGCAAAAAAGATGATGAACTCTTGGATGAATTAAAAGGAGCCCGAGTCTTCACTAAATTGGATCTCCGATTCGGATATCATCAGATTCGGGTATGCACTAAAAATATTCTGAAAATTACATTCATACGATTCCACACGCATAACGACCACTTCGAGTTTTTGATAATGCCTTTTGGACTTACGAATGCTCCTTCTACTTTTCAAAGCCTGATGAATGGCATCTTTTGAAGTTTTCTATGTAAGTTCGTATTAGTATTCTTTGATGATATTCTCATTTATAGCCCCACGCTTGATATATATTTTCAACACTTATGAACTATTCTAATAATTTTTTGGGAGAATACTTTTTATGTTAAACAGTCAAAGTGTAGCTTCTTACAGTGTAAAGTGGAGTATCTTAGGCACATTATATCAAAGGATGGAGTGGCAGTGGACTTGACAAAGATTGAGGCAATGTCAGGATGGCCGAGACCTACAAATGTACAATCACTATGTGGTTTCCTTGGACTCACGAGCTACTATCAAAATTTTGTGAAAGATTATGGTAAGATCAGTGCCCCGTTCACATCCTTACTGAAGAAAGACTCTTTCTTATGGTCGGAAAAAGCCTCCACAGCCTTCGAATGACTCAAGACAGCCATGACGATGATGTCAATCCTAGCGCTGCTCGATTTCAATCGCACTTTTGTCATTAAGGCTGATGCATCAGGAGTTAGAATTGGAGTTATTCTTATGCTAGATGGTCAACTCCTAATTTACACTGAGGCTTCCCTCACACTTCATACGAGGTTTTTACAAGAGATACTAATTACTACTAAATTTAAAGTATGGTTGGATACATGTTCATGGCAGGAAAAAGGAGTAAAACAAGAAGAATTACAATCCATGCTCATGTCGGATTTGACTCTCATCATCCTGAACTATACTAGAGGACAATCACTTTTCTAGAAGAAAGATTGGCTATCACTAAAGAATAACTATATGGCAGCATATGCAAAGAAGAAACAGCCTCCCGACGAACTTCAAAATGGATAAAAAATTAAAGATCAGATTTTTGTACACCTCTAGCCAGAACAGCAGGAAACTCGAGCCTTAATGAAGTGGTCTCCCTATTTTTTTGGGCCTTGTAAAATTGAGGATCACATTGGGGCCCTAACCTAAAGATCAAATTCATGCACTAGGTCAATATTACAGTTGATCCGCCAGGTATCCCACCTCAAATGGAAATTTAAAGAAGACGACTCAGCCCAAATCCTTTTAACTAACACCCTAGTTGATGAGGAGGCCAAAGTTCAGTTAATGATAGTATGGGAGTCACATGAGGAGTCAAAGATTCAGTTTCGAAAGTTTATGGACCCTCAGCCTTAAGGACAAGGCTGATCTGAAGAGGGTGGACTTGATAGGACTCCAGCAGGGTTTCCTAATCATCTTAATACTAGTCAATAAAAACCCTATCAGATTGTGATAAAGTCATTCCTATCTTATAAAGGAGTATGGCTAGGGTCTAGATTAGCCCTTAGGGCTTAGTAGTCGCCACACCCCTTACTGGGTTGGTCGGCTAGGGTTTCTCCCTGCTTAGGTCGGTTATAGAGCCACTTAGCCGCCTCTTGTTCCTATTAAGGTAGATTGGCTATAGGAGGAGCAAAGGGATAATTCTACTTAGGCAAGCACCCCCTTAGGCTAGAGTTTTAATCCATATTTAAAGATGTAGGCCCCCCTTTTAAATCAAGTAATTATCAATTTTATTTCAGCCTTGTGCCAAATCTAGGAGGGAGGAACCCTTATAGCATTCCAAAGGTTGATCCCCTCAAGGGTCAAAACCTATAGAGCTCCTTCTAGGGTTCTATCAGATGAGCTCAAAAATTCTAGGAAATCCATGAACATTCAAAAATCTAAGAGCTACTTATGCATTTAAATTCATCTTATATAAATTTAAAGCAAATGTAGCAAATAAATCCAAAAAATAGAAATCATACATTTTGATGGTTTAGCATTCCTAGGTCTCTTCTAATGAAGCCAAATTGCTCTTCATTTAATGGCTTAGTAAAAATACCTACTAATTGATGCTTAGTATCAATGAATTCCAAGGATACATCATGATTATTCATATGATCTCTAATAAAATAATGTATAATATCAAATGCTTAATTCTTGAGTGTGAATGAGATTTTTGGTTAAGCATATTGCACTTGTATGATCACATTTTATAGGAATATTTTCTAGATAAATTTCGTAACCTTTTAATGTGTTTTTAATCTAAATGACTTGAGCACAATAAGTACGAACTGTAATATATTCGGCTTCAACAATAGATAAAGCAACTGAATTTTATTTCTTGGAAGACCAAGACACAAGTGCATGTCCTAAAAATTGACATGTCCTGATAGTACTTTTTCTATCTATCCTACATCCTCCAAAATCGGTATCCACATAAGCAAGCAAATCAAAAGTTTTGAATTTTGGATATCATAATCCTAAGTTAGAAGTTCCTTTTAAATATCTAAATATTCATTTAATTACCTTAAGGTGAGAAAGCTTAGGATTAGATTGAAATCTTACACACAATCCAACACTAAACATTATATCTGATATAATAGTAGTTAAATACAACAAGCTATCAATCCTTCATCTATATATTCTTTAATCAAAATGTTTTCCCTCATTATCCAAGTCTAATTTTATAGATGTGCTCATGGGTATGTTTATGGCCTTAGCATTTTTCATATTAAAATATTTTAACAAGTCTAAGGTATATTTAGTTTTACTAATAAGGATACCATCATTTAATTATTTTATTTACAATCTTAAAAAAAAGGTTAACTCACCCATTAGACTCATCTCAAATTCTTGGCTCATACTTTTGACAAAAAATTCACACAAGGATTCATTTTTGAACTAAAACTAATATCATCAACATAAATTTGAATAACAAGAAAATAATATTCAAAATACTTAAAAAATAATATGGATCAACCTTGCTTTTCAAGAAATTATTTAAAATAAAGAAACAGCTAAGTCTTTTATAGTAAGCTCGAGGGGCTTGTTTTAATCCATAAAGAGCTTTAGAAAGTTCGAAAACATGATTCGGAAGAAGATTATTTTCAAACTAGGGGTTGTTCAACATACACTTTTTTTGAAATGAAACCATTAAGGAAATCACTTTTAATATCCATTTGACATAACTTAAAATCTTTGAAAGATGCAAAGGTAAAGAGCATCCTTATTGCTTCAAGTCTAGCCACTAGAGTGAAGGTTTCTTCGTAATCAATCTTTTTTTCTTGGTTGAAACCTTTTGACCACTAATCTAGCCTTGTTTCTAACCATAATACCATTTTTATCTTACTTGTTTCTAAAGACCCATTTAGTACTAATCACTAAATGGTCATTAGGTCTAGGAACAAGCTCCCATACCTCATTCCTCTCAAATTGATTTAATTCTTCATGCATTGCAATAACCCAAGAGTCATCTCTTAGGGCTTCATCAATGCATTTTGGTTCAACTTGAGAAAGAAATGTGGCATTAGTATAAAAAATTTTAAAAGAAGAACGGGTTTAAACACCTATTGATGTATCTCCTATTATAAGCTCCTTAGGATGAGCATTTACATACTTATATTCCTTGGGTAAAGATTTGGAAGTAGATTCATCCAAGTTGCTTTTAGGAGAGCTATCACTTAAATTCAAAGTGTCAAAATCAATTTTCTTAGGTTTGAAAATCTCATCAAAAACAACATGAATAAATTCTTCAATTATTAAATTTTTTTATTGAATACACGATAAGCTTTTCAAATAGAAGAATAATCAAGAAAAATATCTTCATCAGATTTTGCATCAAATTTTTCTAAGACATCATTTTCATTCAAAATAAAATATTTACAACTAAATACTTTAAAATAAGAAATATTATATTTTTTATCATTCTATAATTCATACGAAATTTTAGTGAGTAATGGTCTTACAAGAACCCTATTTAAAATATAGCATGTCATGTTAACGGTGTCGGCCTAAAAATATTTGGGTAGGCTATGTTTGTCTAACATAGCTCCAGTCATTTTTTATAAGCTCCTAGTTTTTCTTTCTACTACTCCATTTTGTTGTGGATTCCTAAGAGTAAAGAAGTTGTCGATATACCCATTTGACTCACAGAAAATTTGAAACTCATTGTTTTAAAATTCACCACCATATTCATTATGTATTGATGAAATCATAAAGCATGTTTCATCATAAAAAATTTCAATGTCAATAGTATACACATTTTTATTTCTTAAGGCAATAAAAATTTATTCTTGTGTGACATTTCAATTGTACAAGCATTAGATTCCAATTTAACAATATATCATTTATCATATAATTGATTAATACAAAGTAGATTATGTTTCAAGCCTTCAACTAATAGCACATCTTTAATCAAAAGGTTTGATATGTTACTTATGGTTCCTTTCCCAATAAATTTTTCTTTGTTGTTATCTCCAAAGGTGACAACTCCTTCATTTAGGCTAGTAAGCTTAGAAAAGTAAGTTGGATCTCCAATCATGTGCCTTCAGCATTAACTATCAAGGTATCATTTGGTGCTCCTAGCCTTAGTTTAGAGATAAACCTACAAAAAAGATGGTTTTAATTTAGGTACCCATTTTACTTTGGGTCTCTCGCGAAGAGCTTTACATAATTTATCTAAAGATCTTTGGTTGCTTATGATTCATTTAGGAACCCAAATTAATTTATGTGGACTATACTTCTTAAATGAACACTTGTAAGCCGTATGTCCTAATCTACCACAAAAGTTATATTTTATTTTTGGTGATTAGTTTAGAGTAGGTCCTTTAACAAAAGTAGTCGGATTTTATTGGATTTTGCCTACAAAGCCCATACCTTCTTTCATTTGAACACGACCCTTATTAGCAAGGATCATGTTTAGATATTTATTCCCTATTTTAAAATTTTCTAATGTTGATTACAATTCTAAGTTCTTCTAAACTTTCATATTTTGTGCATGAACTATGTGATGATGATGCTACATGTATTTGTTCAAATTTACTAACTAATGAATCATGATCTTTCTTAAGCAATTTATAAGACTTGCTAATTTTTCTAAACTCGTCATAAAACTCATGAAAAATATTTAATAATTTAGCAAAAGAAATATTAGACAACCCACTTACCTCGTCATGGATGGTCATAAGAGCATAGTTGGCAACTTCTTCCTTGGAGTGGTCTTCTTCATCTAATGAGCTTAAGTCATCTAAGTTGCCAAAAGAGCCTTCTACTTATGTGATGCTTTCTTCTTTTATTAAGGATACTCATTTTTGAAATGTCCAAACTTCTTGTATTCAAAGCATATAATGTTGTCTCATTTTGATTCATTTTTATTTTTATGATTTTTGTTCTTTTTCATAAACTTTCTGGTTTTTTTTGTCAATAATGCAATGTCATTGTTCTCATCACTTGAGGTTTCACTCGAGGAGTCATCAGCAGTTCTCAGTGCTAAATCCTTCTTGTTCTTTGGAAGGGATTCTTCAAGTTCATCATAAGCTCAGTTCATAAGTCATAAGAGATCCGATAAGTTCTTCTAGAGAAAGATTATTTAGATCTTTAGCCTCTTGGATTGCAGTTATTTTATGATCTTAATTTTTTGGAAGTGATATTAATACTTTACTAACAAGTTCGAAATAGAAAAATATTTACCAAGAGTTTTAAGACCATTGACGACATCCGTGAACTCGGTGTAATGTCATTAATGGTCTCACTTAGTTTCATTCGAAACAATTCATGACTATGAACTAAAACATTAATTTTGGACTCTTTAACATGACTAGTGCCTTCGTGTGTGATTTTAAAAGTGTGCCAAATTTCATAAATATTTTTACAAATAGAAACTCAATTAAATTCATTCTTATCAAGTGCACAAAATAAAGCATTTATTGCTTTTGCATTTAAAGAAAAATTCTTCCTTTCCAATTCGTTACATTCATTCATTGGCATGGAAGATTTTTCAAAATCATTTTCTATAATGTGCCATAAATCATAATTCATAGAAATCGAGAATATACACACCCTTGTTTTCCAATATGTGTAATCCGTCCCATTGAATATAGAAGGACATAAAATAGAATATCCATCATTCATGTCAAACAAAGTCATTTACTCAAGTGGGTGTTAGTTAAATGAGTAAGATCTTGCTCTGATACAAATTGTTAGATCAATTGGCACTAAGAGGGGTGGGGTAAATTAGTGCAAGTGTCGAAATCTTGGTTTAAAAGAAAAATTTTTGTTTAAATAAAATCGAGAACGAAAGTGTTTCTTGGAATTTTAAAAATGTGAGTGATTCAAATTAAAGATCGAGAAACTCTGATTTAGCTAATGAATGCTGAAAATAAATAGGAGAGAAACACTCACAATTTATAGTGGTTCGATTATAATCTTGGCCTATATCCACTTCCCAAGTCATCTTCATCAAGGCCCACCGGTATCTACTACTGATCTTCTTTGGGTGAAGACCAAACCCTTACAGGCTTTCAAATTACAAGGGAAATTTTTTACAAGGATTACAACACTTGGCTCACTCCCTTCTCTCTTTTCTTTTTCTTGCACACTTTTAGCATATCTTTTTTCATATAATTTTTGCCCAGTGACTTGTGTGAATTCTTGTACTAAATGCAAGAAGACTTGAGGTATTTATAGATCCTAATTGGCTTCAGAAGAATGGAGCTAAAATTTAAACATATCCTGAAAATCTGGGTATGGATGGTACAACCGCCAGCGTGGCGATACTGCCACCGAAAGCTGCCCGAGAAACTAGGTGGTAGAGGTACAACCGCAGGCCTGGGTGGTACAACCACCGCTCACCGATGGTACAATCGCTAGGAATTTCGAAAAGGTGATTCCTCCACTTTTTCAATCTCAACTTGTACCTTATGTTGACTAATTCTTATGACAACTAATTGAACTCAACCTAAACTCAATCCATCCCCATAGTGGACCCAATTGCCTCACATTAAGTTAATTTGGATTCCTTCCGAATCAAATTCAATTAGGACTCGAACATAACTATGACTTACTGATTATAACCATACAAGACCATCAAACTTAATAAACGACCTAACCCATAGCAATTTGGCAACCTCCAGCATTATTGCGGCAAGTCTTATGATCTTCTTCTGGTAATCTCCCGCCATGTTCCTAGCGAGCTTCCTGATTCCTTCGGTAAACTTTTAGCGAACTCTAACACACATGTTAGATTAAACACTCATCAATTGATTTAATTATCAAAATTTGAGATTCAATAGTTATTGGTGGTTGCGATTCAAGGTTGGAAGGTAGCAGCGACTATAGCACAAGATGAGGAGATGATAGGGTGATGAGGTTGTTGTTGGCAGCTTTGATATGAGGTTGGAAAGTAGCAGCGAGGGCAACATAAGATGAGGAGATGATATAGCGATGATGGTGCTATTGGCGGCTGTTATATGAGGTTGGAATATAGCAACGATAATAACATAAGATGAGGAGATGATAGGGCGACGATGGTGTTGTTAGCGGCTACGATCTGAGGTTTGAAGGTAGCAAACGATGGCAACACAATATGAGGAGATGATTGGGCAACGACATTACTATTGGCGACTATGATTTGAGGTTGGAAGGCAGCAACAACGACAACATAAGATGATGAGATTATAGGGTGATGATGGTGCTGTTGGCGACTACGATCTGAGATTGGAAGGTAGCAGCGATAATAGCAAAAGATGAGGAGATGAGAGGATGACGATGGTGCTGTTGGTAGCTGCGATCTAAGGTTGGAAGGCAGTAGCGATAACAGCACAATATAAGGAGAGGTTCAATCTTTATGCATCATCAGATCTTTAATTTGTTGCCCTTGTATAAGAAATCGACATGCGTCTTGTGCAACACCCTCTCTATTCGATGAGGTTGGCATAGCCAGCTAGGGCATATATGGTGCTGATGGCTGGCTACAGTTCTTCCTCTATATCTTCCTCCTCAGGTTTATGATCTACATCCTTGGGTTGTGGATCCTCAATCGGTTTAATCATCAAAAGCTTTCTCTTTTTGTAGTAGTGATCTCTACTCTATAGTTCGTCGTAGTGCTAACATAGCCTTTTTGTTGAACTCTCTCAGAGTTCTTCTCGATTAAGTCTCTTGGGTTGTGGGGTTCAGTTGGCAATAGAGGAGGCTGAAGGCTTGATGGTTACTGATTGGTTCACAATCTTGGTCCTTTGAGCATCAATGTTCAGCTTTTCTTCTTAGATGCGGGCGAAGGAGATGACAACCATCAATGTATATTCATATCAGATCTTCGACTTTAATCCTTTGATGAAGGTCCTTAACAACTCCTTTTCAAACCAATCTCGAGTTTAATTTAAAAGACATTCAACCTGGTTTGATATTCTTGTACAGTTGAGGTTTGATGAATCTTAGCGAGTTGGCCATCCAAGATCTCATACTCTAATATCCAAAGCGGATCAGCAGTCCACTCTTGAATTACCTCCACATGGGTATGCTATATGTGTGCTCGAACTAGTTGTACCATAGGATCGTGTCTCCCACGAGGTGTATGACATCGATGCCGACCATAGATGCTTCAGGAATTTTGTGGAAGTGAAAGTACCTTTCAGCACATGAGATCCATCTGATTGGGTCTCCATCTTCCCATATGGGGAAATCCATCCTCATACGTGGGTATGTTGATTCCTACAATTGATCGCCCTTCTCGAATTGGTTCTCTTTACGATCTAAACTTTCTTTGTGCTAAGATCTTTTTGGGCTCTCTGATCGGCCTAATCTGAATTCTTTGAAGAGTGCTTGCAACTTGTCCTCCATGCAGGCCTTGAAGGCTTCAAGCATAACATTAAGGGCATCGTCTGAGGTCATCGTGTAAGATTGAAGATCTATAATGTTTAGATCATTCTTCTATTGACGAATTAGGGGCATGAGGTGTTAGCGACAATAGCAGGAAGGGTGGATGCAGCAACAACAGCAATCTAGGGTTAGATTGCTATAGGAGATGGCTATTATTGGTGGCAGCAACAAGGGGGAAAGATGGCAATGAAGGCAGCAATCTAGGAATAGATGGCTGCCCTAAGATTATGGGTTATAGCAGTAATAGGGGATGATGGCAGTGGCTGCAATAGATGAAGATAGCAATGACAACAACTAAGGAAGATGGTAGCGGCAACAACTGAGGAAGATACCAGCGGTAGCAACCGAGGAAGATGGTAATGGCAGCAACCAAGGAACATGGTAGCGACAGCAACCGAGGAACATAGCAACAGTAGTAACAGGAAGATGGCAAAGGCAACAACCGAGGAAGATGGCAATGGCAACAACCGAGGAAGATGGCATCAATAGTAATAGGAAGATGGAAGCGACAACAACCGAGGAAGATTGCATTGACAACAACAGGAAGATGGCAGTGGTAGCAACTGACAAAGGTGGCAACAACAGCAACCAGAAGATGGCAACGGCAGTAACCAAGGAAGGTGGCAATGGCAGCAACCGAGGAAGATGGTAGTGGTAGCAACTGAGGAAGGTGGCAATGACAATAACTGAGGAAGGTAGCAACAATCTAGGGTTAGATGGCTGCAGTAGATGGCTGATGTTGGTGGTGTTGAATCTCAAATTTTAATGATGTAATCAATTGATAGGTTTTATGATCTAACTTGTGTGTTTGAGAACATGATACAGGATTAACTACAATGATAAAAAGGCATTATAATTAGATGTTGGGTTGGAGTCAAGTTTGGGCATCAGGTTGAGGTTCAAACGACGTAGTGGGAGCTCACCGAGAGTTCGCCAGAGGTGAACCGAGGTTCAGAAGATGTTGTCGGGAGCTTGTCGAGCGCTCATCAGAGATTTGCCGAGAAGTTTGTTAGGAGTTCACTAACAAGTTATAGGGAGCTCATCAAGAGTTTGCCGAAAGGATGCTAGGAGTTCGTTGAAATTTGCCGAAGGGAATTGGGAGCTCATCGAGGGTTTACTAGAAGGATGTCGGGAGTTCACTAGGAGTTCATCGAGAGATCAATTAATGGTCAGACAATGAAGATTTTATGTTAAGTGTCATAGAATAGTTAGCATCATAATAAGAGTTAGTTTTATTAAATCAATTAAAAGGTCAATAGGCCTTAATTGGGGCCGATTTGGACTTATTATAAAGGTCATTATAGTAACCCAATATTATGTAAGGCATAGTCTTTTAAGACATAATCTTCTAAAAAACACAACATCTGAGAAGACACAATCTCCTAGAAGATACAATCTTTAAGAAAACACAGTCTCCCAGAAGACAGTCTTCAAGAAGGCATAGTCTCCTAGAAGAGACAGTCTTCGAGAAAACACAATCTCCTAGAAGACATAGTCTTCGAGAATTTTGGCTCTATTCTTGAAATCATTTGGGGCCTATAAATATCACACCCATTCTTGCTTGAGGATGCAAGAATCAAGAGTGAAAAACTCATGAAAACATTGTTGTAATTCCTTCAGATTCTTCTTGTATAGTTTTTGTTTAAGGGAGAGCTGAGAGAATTTTAAAGGTTATCTCCTAAACCTATAAAAGGAGAATAGAGCTGTAAGAGGGGTGTTTGATCTTTTCCCATTAAAAAAGATCAGGAGTGGACGTAAGTTAAGGGGAGTAAACCACTATAAAAATATGGTGTACATCTCTTTCTTGCCTTTTATTATTGTTGATCTTTGATTTAATTACTTATTAACTAGTTCTAAGTTAAATCACCTTTAATATTGGTTTTCTTCGAATGAAAAATTTTTCAAATCGAAGTTTTTCACTTAGCACTAATTCACTACCCCCCCCCCCCTCTTAGTGCCAATTCGATCTTAACATTTGGTATCAGAGTAGGTTTTACTCAATTGGATTAACTCCCAAGTGAGTAAATAGCTTCTTTTGGCATATATGAGGGACACTCTATCACACATCCTCCCATGTTTAATAGGATGGATTACTCATATTGGAAAACTCGAAATAATTTTTTTACTTATTATAGATTTTGATTTATGACATATTATCAAAATTGATTTTCAGAAGTCATCCAATCCGATAAATGATTGAAATAATCATGAAAAATAAATGTTTTCCTTTAATGCCAAAGCTATGAGCGCTTTATTTTGCACTTTAGATAGAATTGAATTTAATTGGGCTTTTGCTTGTATACCAGCTTTTGATATATGACATATATTAGAAATCACATACGAAAGCACAAGTAAAATAAAAAATAAATAATAATTAAAATAACTTGTAAAGATGAACAAGAAAAACACCTTCCAAAGAATAGGAAGGAAATTGAATCGAGAATAATAGATGACTCCTCGAGTGATAAGAACTATAAATTTGAACTTATGACAAAAGAACCAAATAAATTAATAAAAATAAATAAAAAACATAAAAATAAACTTAAATTGGGCAAAACCTCTTGCTATGAATGCAAGAAGCCAAGGCACTTCAAAGATGAAGAGCACAACTAAAAAGAAATGGAGAATCTAACGCTCATGGCCATCCACGATGAGGTAACTCACCTGAAGCTTCTTTTACTTTTGATGAGTTATTAAAGACCTTTCATGAATTATTCGATGAGTTTAAAAAGCTTAGCAAAACTTATAAATCACTCATAAAGGATCATGCATTCCTTTCTAGTAAATTTGAAAACATGAATGATACATCAACACCATGTACTTTTTGCTCGAAATATGAAATGCTAGTTGAAATTAAAAAGAAAATTGTCATATTAAAATAAACCTTAGAAAAGTTTAAGATAAGCAATAAGTCTCTAAACATGGTACTTACTAATATGGGTCATATTCATAAGGAAGATATTGGCTTTGTGGGTAATACTCATCAAAAGTCGACTATCTTTGTTAGCGGACATACATTACACTCTTCTCCAAAACTCAAATATAATTTTTATGGTAGATTAGGATATTTTGCTTATAAGTGTTCATTTAGAAAGTATAGTTTACATAAGTTGATTTAGGTTCCTAAAGGAACCATTAACAATCAAATGCCTTTAGTTAAATTAGATAGAGCTTGTCATGAGGGACCTAAAGTCAAATGGGTACCTAAAATAAAACCCCCTCTCTTATAGGTTTGTCTCTTAACAAAGGCTAGGAGCACTAATGGTGTCTTGTTTAGTGGATGCTTAAAGGATATGACTTGAGATCTAAAACACTTTTCAAGCTCACTAGCCTAAACAACAACAATAAGAGAAATTATTAGAATTAAAATTATTGGTAGTAAATATTTTTATAGTTTTTCGATGATGCATAGTATATGCATAGTTAGAGTATACTAGTACAAAAATGAACTATAATAAAGAACCTTAGTTATTTTTAATGAAAAATTATCTATGTTGAAAGTTTTCGGAAAAGGTACCTTGATGATATTATATTGGTTGATTTAAATGTAAATGCCAATGTTGAATGATTGACTTGTAAAGGTTGAATGATGATTGATTTTAATGTTATAATGGTTGTGTGTTTAAATAGGTTATTTGTTGTTGAATGTTAGATTTTTCTTGAATTTGAGCTTAAAATAAAAAATAAAAAAATCATGCTTCATTTTCTAGTATTTTTAAAAAATTAAAAATATTTTTGAATTGGGATGAAAATTATATATAATAACTCATTTCACTAAGTCTAAAGAGTTAAACTCACTTAAGAAAGAAAAATCATTAGAATTAAAATAAATCAAAGTTGTTGTATGAAAATATTTTACGATTTCTTTTGGAAATGATACTTGGTTTTCAGTTTTAAAAAGCTGAAGATGTTTTACTTGTTTAAAAATATTTTATTGTAATTATCTTGATGATTTATTTTTTAAATAAAATTAGGTTTTAAATGACAATCAATGAATTTGACATAAAAGTTGAATGAATTTTTATATAAAAAAATCATATGGATTGAAATAACTAAAAAGAGGAAAATTTCATCTTTGAAAATTTCTCAATCAATTTTTCAGTAAGAGATAAAGTGATACCATTGTTGTTGAATCTCTTAAACTATAAAAAGAATTTTGATAATTAAAATTTGAATAATATTTTTTCCCATCCAAATTATGAACTTTCTCATGATTTTTTGACTTGAAGCATCTTTTATGAAAACCAACTTTTTTACTTCTATAATTTTTTTTTTAACAAAGAGAGGACTTATGATCTTATAACTTGATATTTTCCTTGAGAACTATGATCATGATAACTTGAAATTTCTTATATATGAATCAAGATCTTTTATCTTTTCTCCTATGCAACTTACCATAGAAAAGGTCTTATCATGATATTGACATCTTGAAAATTATAATTTGAGATATTTATATAAATCAAGATCATTCACTAGGACTCTTTCATTTTATTAAAGAAAATTATCTATATGAAAAAATAAGATCCTTCTTGTTATTTAATCTCATAAAATTTCTTTTTGACCTAAAAGGAAATTTGTCGAATTGAATCATGTCCTTTGGTATTCATGATTGGATGCTAATATCCTTCAATGACATGATATTTTTGTTCCTCATATACATGAATGGTACACCTTATCACCAAATTAATATTTCTTAAGTTTGTGATGAGTTAAAAATTGAATGAGATTTTCTTTATAAACTTTCCATTGACTTCTTCACTTGACTTATCCTTTATATGAATCATTTTTAACCTCTATGATTTCTTCTTTTTAATAAGAAGGAGATTTATGATCTTAACAATTATAATTTAAGATGTTTAATTATGATTATTCTTCCATTTTATTAAGAAGAATTATCTAAATGAATTATATGTCTTAAGATTTATCTTGAATGAATCAAGATTATTTACTCTCATAAGACTCATTTTTATTATTTACAAAAAGGGAGAGATTTATTAAAATAAATAATGTATTTTGGTACTTGCAAATTGATTTTTCATATTATATTCTTAATGACATGATTTTCATTTTATAACCCTTATATATATATTTATCAGGACTTAAAAATTAATTTTGTACTATTATATTCTTCCCTTCTTTTTGATAATGACCAAGGGGAGATTAAATTACTATCTTAACAACAAAGTATTCAAATGAAGAATAATTTGATTTTATAAGAAAGAATAAGATATGATAAATCTTTAAACACTGAATGAGGAACAATAAGATTAGATATGATAAACAAAGAAAAGAATTAGATATGATAAAATTTTTATCTTACAATAAAATCATTAAATGAGAAACAATTTGCATTGAAAAAAGAATTAGATATGAAAAACCTTCCAAATGCATGATTTGCTATCATAACTTTGAGGATTTCTTGATATTTACATAAGATGATACGAGTAGCTCTTATATTTTTATCAGATTTCATGGGTTTTTTTAGCTCTCTTTCAAAATGATTCTCTTTGAAATTGACATTTATAAGAGGGAAAATAAGATTCAAAATTCTTTTTGAGATAAAATTCATTTTTATCCTTTCTCAAGAATTATTTCGATTCATAAATTTTTTATATTATTGATGAATATTTTATGTATCCCCCCATTTAAACCCTCTTCCCACCACAACCCCCCCTCCCCCGCTCTCTCTTCTTCTTCTATTTTATTTACAAAGTGGGAGAAAGCAATTTCTTCATGTGATAAATGTTTAAGAATGTTCAAATATAAGTTGAGCATTTATCCTTTTTGTTGATGACAAAGGGGGAGAAATGATATAATTGATGATATAAGAAATATTTTTAGATCTTTGAAATAGTTGAAATAGATGTTGTATCAAGATTGATGACATGGTTATCTTGTGAACATAATGATTGAAATATTTATATGGTACCAAGAAGATGAATATTTAAAAATTTCGTCATGTATGGTATCATGTATTGTTAAATTATGAAAAATTATCAAAATGCTTGAATTTAAAAGTGATGTCGCTTTTAAAATCAAGTTTGGTTTATTTATCCTATGATATATATATAGGGGGAGTTAAGGTTGACTCCTATCATTAACTGGTTGTTATCATCAAAATGGGGGAGATTGTTAATTCTTATATTTTGATGATGAAAGCAATTGATAAGTTTTATGATCTAACTTGTGTGTTTGAGAAAGTGATGTAGGATTAACTATGACGATAAAAAGGTATTACAATTAATTGTTGGGCTGGAGTTAAGTTCGAGCATCAGGCCGAGGTTTAGATGCAATAGTGGGAGCTCGCCAAGAGTTTGCCGGAGGTCGACCGAGGTTCAGACGATATTGTTGGGAGCTTGCCGAGAGCTTATCAGAGGTTTGCCGAGAAGTTCGCCGGGAGTTCACTGATAAGTTATTGGGAGCTCGTCTAGAGTTCGCCGAAAGGATACTGGGAGTTCGTTGGAATTTGCCGAAGGGAATTGGGAGCTCACCGGGGGTTTACCGGAAGGATGCCGAGAGTTCACCAGGAGTTCATCGAGAGATCAATTGATGGTCAGACAACAAAGATTTTATGTTAAGTATCATAGTTAGTATCATAATGAGAGTTAGTTTTACTAAATCAATTAAGAGGTCGAGGCCTTAATTGGGGCTGATTTGGACTTATTAGAAACGTCATTTCAGTAACCCAATGTTATGTAAGACATGGTCTTTGAAGATATAGTCTACGAGACAACATAGTCTCCTAGAAGACACAGCATCCGAGAAGACACAAGCTCCTAGAAGACACACTCCTAGAAGACACAGTCTTTGAGAAAACACAGTCTCCTAGAAGATATAGTCTTCAAGAATTTTAGCTCCATTTCTGAAACCATTTAGGGCCTATAAATATGCCACCCATTCGTACTTGAGGATGCAAGAATTAAGAGTAAAAAACTTATGAAAACATTATTGTAATTCCTTGAGAGTTCCCCCTCATTTCTTCTTGTATAGTTTTTGTTTAAGAGAGAGCTAAGAGAATTGTAAACGTTATCTCCTAAACCTGTAAAAGGAGAATAGAACTATAAGAGAGGTGTTTGATCTTTGCCCATTGAAAAAGATCAGGAGTAGAAGCCGGTGGTCTCGAGTGAAGAGGAATCAGGAGTGGACATAGGTCAAGGGGACCGAACCACTATAAAAATCTGGTGTGCATCTTTTTCTTACCTTTTATTACTATTGCTCTTCTATTTAATTACTTATTAACTAGTTCTAAGTTAAAGCACTTCTAATATTAATCTTCTTCAAATGAAAAGCTTTTCAAATCGAAGTTTTTCACTTAGTACTAATTCCCCTCACACCCCCCCCCCCTCCTCTCTCCCTCTCTCTCTCTCTCTCAGTGACAACTCGATCCTAATAGGTGGTGACAACAAGGGGTAAAGATGGCAATGAAGGTAGCAATCTAGGATTAGATGGCTACCCTAAGATTGTGGGTTATGGCAGGAGCAAGGGATGATGGCAGTGGCTGCAATAGATGAAGATAGCAGTGACAACAACCGAGGAAGATGGCAGTGGCAGCAACCGAGAAAGATGGTAGCGGCAGCAACTGAGGAAGATGGCAGCGGCAACAACCGAGGAAGATAGAAACGACATCAACCAAGCAAGATGGTAGTGACAGCAATAGGAAGATAACAGTGGCAGCAACCAGAAGATGGTAGCAGTAACATGATAGAACCCTAGAGGAATTCTATGTAGATTGATCTTTGAGGGGGATCAACCCTTAGAACACTTAGGGGTTCCTCCCTCCATGTAGCCAGTCAGATGGCTGAATGAAAAATGATCTCTTGCTTGATGAAAAAAAGATGGAGGCTATAAGTTTATATAGGGCTCAAAACCCTAGCCCTAGATGGGTGCTTCCTAAGTAAATTCTCCCTTTTGCCCCTTTAATAGTCGCCCTACCTAAATAAGGGGGCGGTAGCCTAAGTGACTGCACAAGCTATGCCTCCCCACAAACCCTGACCGACCAGCCCAGTAAGGGGGGCTATGGCCAAGAAGCCCTAAGGCTCTAAAATAAACCCTAACCACACTTCTTTATAGGATAGAGATGACTAAGTGGAGTTTTATTACAATCTTGCATAGTTTTATTAATTGCTACTTGGTTGAGTAGGACCCAACCCTGCTATGATCCTATCAAACCTGCCTCTTCAAAACAGCCTTGTCCTCAAGGCTGAGGTTCCATGAACTCAGGGAACCGAGTTTTTAGCTCCTCGTATGATTCCCATATGTGCAGTAAGTTGCTCCAATATATCAGTACTTTAATTGAAGGGTGTCGGCGGTGTATCATAATTTTTCGATCAAGGATGGCTTATGGTTAGGCATAAATTTCTCCATCATCTGTGGCACTCAGCAATTGAGTTTGGGCTGACTTGTGTTCTCCTAGTTTAGGCTTCAAGTAGGATATATGGAAGACATGATCGATTTTGGCATCCTCTGGTAACTTAAGTCTGTATACCACAGCTCGAATATGCTCCGTGATTTAATAAGGTCCATAAAATCAGGGAGATAGCTTCATCAAGGCTCGTGTGTTGATGGATAGCTACTTGTATGGCTATAAGTGAAGTCCATGGAAATGTCAGTCCATGCTGAGTCCAGTATAGGTAATGGTTGCATCTTTCCTGGACTTACCACTGTTTCACCCTTTTGCTGCTGACAAATATCATATTTTGCTACATAATTAGAAATAAAATTTTTCATGCCTCTCTAATAAAAGTTTTGCTTCACCCTCTTATATGTTCTTAGAAATATGGAGTGCCCTACAGAAGATGAAGAATGCATTTCATGCATGAGGATTTTGATGCAAGGTGAAGTGAGAGTAAGCGCAATGCGACCCTTGTAGCGTAGATCCCTTGAATTCCAAGTGTAGTGGGCTATTGTGCTTGGATCCTTCTCTAATTTTTATATAATATCTTGGGTCTATCCTTTTTCCATTCCTCCCTAATGTCCTCGAGAAAGCCGATAGAAGGAAGGGAGATGGCTAAAATTTTAGCTTGCTCTGGTAGTTGTGATAGTGCATCTGCAATAATATTTTTTTCCCCTTTTGATAAATAATTTTATAATCAAAATCAAGGAAAGTTACCCATTTTTACTGCTCAAGGGATGATATTTTATGTTCCAAAAAATACTTGAGACTTTGGCGGTTTTGATCTAGAAGCGTCGACTGATCAGGTAGAGTCTCCACACAATTGCAAGCATCTCTTTGTCGTATATGGACATTTTATGATAAGAGGGAGATAAGGCCTTGTTGGTATATGCAAGTGGTCGGCTATCATGCATCAAAATGGTTCTGATTTCAACTCCAGATGCATCAACCTCAATGATGAAGGGTCAGCTGAAATCGGGCAAGGTAGAACCGACATCGTTATCATGGCTCCCTTGAGCTTATCAAAGGCTGTGGAAGCTTGGTTTGACCATTGGAAGGAGTCCTTTTTTAGTAAGGAGGTGAGTGGGGCACTGATCTTCCTATAGTCCTTTACAAACTTTCGGTAGTAGCCCATAAGTCTAAGGAAACTGTGCAGCAATTTCTCGTTTGTAGGTCTCAACCACCCTTGCATTGCTTCTATTTTTGTTAGGTCTACTGCCACTCTATCTTCTAATATTATGTGCCCAAGGTACTCTACTTTATGTTGTTCAACATAAAGGGTATTCTTCCGAAGAATCATTAGAATAATTCATAAGTGCTGAAAATAAATCTCAAGAGTAGGACTGTAAATGAGAATATCGTCAAAGAATACCAACACAAATTTGTATAAAAAGCTCCAAAAAATGTTGTTCATTAGGCTTTAGAAGGTGGAAGGAGCATTAATAAGTCTAAAAGGCATTACCAAGAATTTGTAGTGTCCGTTGTGCGTACGAAATGTTGTGTTTGGAATATCTTCAGCACATACCCTAATATGATGGTATTCGGAATGGAGGTCCAATTTCGTGAAGGCTCGAGCTCCTTTTAGTTTATCCAAGAGTTCATCCACTATCGGTATAGGATACTTATCCTTAATGGTGATGGCATTTAAAGCCTGGTAATTGACGCACATCTGCCAAGTTATGTGCTTCTTGCGCACTAGCAACACTCGCGAGGAATAGGGGCTATAGCTTGGCTGAATCATGCCAGTCTCGAGCATCTCCTTTACAATATTCTTAATCTCATCCTTCTGTAGATGAGGTTAGTGGTACGGCCTTGAGTTTGCTAGTGGTTTGCTTACAAGAATAGGTTATTTGGTGATCATGTTGCTGGGTAGGGGGGAGTCCGCGCAGTTCAACAAAAATATCGATAAATTCATCCAACAACTGGGCGAGTTTTGGATCTATGATTTGCATGTTTTTCTCCTCCGATGGCAACTGGATATGCATAAAAAAAACCACCATGTGCCTTATGTAGAACTTCTCAATCCGTTGCATCGAAATGGTGGAGATATGACTTTCACGCTTGCCGCGTAAGGTGACCTATCTGCCTTTACAATAAAATTTCATGATTAGTTTAGAGAAGTTCCAAGAGATGTCACCTAGCATCATTAACCATTTGATTATGAGCATGGCTTCACAGTTATCAGTGGGTAGCAGGAAGAAGTCGATTATAATCTCTTGATCTTATAGAAGTAGTTTCCCCTGTGAGCACCGTTGGTCTCACTTTATGATCCATTCGTTGATGACCTTTACGTCAAATTTGTTGCAACCCTCAATGTGGAGCACCACATGAGCAACGACCTTACTATTGAGAAAATTATTTGTGCTCCCGGTGTCAATAAGAATGGTGATGGGTTGTTGCTTAAGAAGACCTCCCACTTTCATTGTTTGCGGGTTGGAGTAGCTGGCTAGTGCATGCATAGTAAAATCGATCAATTGGGGCTCTTCCTCTGTAACTTCTTCTTTGGGTTCAAGGCTCTCTTATGATGTTTCAATATCTTCATCCTCTACTAGTTTAATTACAAGAAGCCACCCCTTTTTATAGTGGTGATCGCGACTCCACGGCTCATCGCAATGCCAACATAAACCATTGGCAGATCACTCTCGAAGCTCTTCTCTCATCAACTTTTTGGTTGCAGGAGCTCAGAGGCAATAGAGGAGGCTGAGGGCCTCGATATTGCTAGTCAGGGAGCGACCCTAGTCCTTCGGGCTTCATGGTTCAATTGCTTCTCTTGCAATCGTGTGAAAGAGATGGCCACCATAAGCATGTACGATTGTCGTGCGTTCACTTCTCCTCGGATCTCCAACTTCAAGCCCTCAATAAAGGTTCTCAAAAGTTATTTCTCTGACCAATCATGAGTTTAATAAGATAATCATTCAAACCTTATTTGGTATTCTGGTATGGGAGTGATTTGCCCGATCATTGCCAATTGTCTATCGATGTTCTCGTAATCGATAGGTCTGAAGCGGTTCAACAATCTTTCCTTGAATTGCCACTAGGAAAGGCCTCAATGGGTGTGCTCGAACCAATCGAACCACCTAATTGCATCCCCTTCAAGATAGATGGCTACAATCTCCACCATAGAAGCATATATGGTTCGGTGAAACTAAAAGTAGTGCTCCGCGCACGAGATCCAACCGATCGGGTCTCCTTCTTTCTATCTATGGAAGTCTACCCTTATGCATGGGTTATATAGATCGGTCATAGTGCCTCCTCACTCCTGGAAGTCCTCTCTTCGATCAGAAGTCTCGCCTTGGTGTGATTTCTTTGGGCTTGGTGGTCGGCCCAAACTGAGTTCGGCGAAGATAGTTTGTATTTTGTCCTCCATTCGGGTCTCGAAGGCTTCAAATTTTACATTGATGGCCTCCTCTGATGCTATGGTATAAACCTCCAGATCTATAATATTGAGGTCTCTCTTTTGTTGATGGGTTAAGGGCATGAGTTGATTTGGTAAAGTGGTGGCTGAATGGTGAGTGGATCAGTGGAGAAGTAAGCTGTGGTTAGGGTTGTTTTGGTGGCTGATTTAGATCAGGTTTTGACTATGGTTTGGTAGGTTTCTAGGGTTGCGAGGGTAGAGCTTGAAGATAAGGAAGAGGGAATCTCATATCCAAAAAAGATAGTAGTGAGAATCTAATACAATTCATGAAAGAACACTACGTATGTGCTATTTTGTCGAACAGAATTTACGTCAAGGAAGTAGCAGATTCTCAATGTAAATTCCAATAGAAATTTGAAAAAATTATGCAGAATCTCAACAGTAAAACCTCAGTTCAGATGAGAGCAGTAATAGCAATTCAGATCAAGAAACTTTTGGTAGTGTAATGGTAGAAAAACTAATGCAAAGTAAGAGGACAGAATCCTTATCATAAAATTTTAACAGTTTGCGACGATGATTTGCAGTAGGATAAGATTGGTTTCAGGGAGGAGTTTCATGATCAATCAATCTTAGATGGAAGCCAAGTTGATTTATAAGAACGTGTAAGAAATTCATCTAAAAAAAATATTCAATAGATCAGTTTCAATAAGCCTCTATGCGGCTAAAATTTTCTGCAGCAATTCCCCTTCGCAATGATGATTACGTTTGTGACAGATGGAATTCACAGCAAGGTAAGGATAAAAAAATTTTGTTAGTATATAAAGATGGAAAATTTCAGTGGCAATAAGGTATGGGTGGTGGGAATATTACCAAATATTCAATGTAAACGCTAGAGGTAGCAGCAGATTGATTTGATCTACAGTGTGGGGATGATGGTGGAGGCGACATCTGAAGTAATTGTGGGAATTTGCTTGGTGGGTGGAGGTGTCAGAGATGGCAGCAGGGGTAGCAAGATCGTTACTCTGATACTAGATGATAGAACCATAGAGGAATTCTATATAGATTGATCTTTGATAGCGATCAACCCTTGGAACGTTATAGGAGTTACTCCCTCCTTGTAGTTGGCCAAATGGCTAAATGAAAATTGATCTCTTGCTTAATGAAAAAGAGCTAAAGGCTACAAGCTTATATAGGGCTCAAAACCCTATACCTAGGAGGGTGCTTCCTAAGTAAATTATCCCTTTTGTCCCTCCTATAGTCGCCCTGCCTAAATAAGGGGGGCGACAACCTAAGTGGTTTCACAAGCCACACCTCCCTACTAGAAACCTTGGCTGACCGGCCTAGTAAATGGGATGACGGCCAGAAAGCCCTAAGACCCTAAAATAAACCCTATCCATAATTTTATTAATTGCTACTTGGTAGAGTAGGACCCAATCCTGCTGGGGTCCTATCATAGCAACCGAGAAAGGTGACAATGATAGCAACTGAGGAAGATGATGGTAGCAACAACCAAAAGATGGCAGCGGCATTAATCGAAGAAGATGTGATAGGACTCCAGCAGGGTTGAGTCCTAATCACCCTAGAAGTAATCAATAAGAACCCTGTGAGATTGTTATAAACCCCACTTAATCACTTCTATCCTATAAAGAATGGTGGCTATGGTTTATTTGGGGCCTTAGGGCTCACTGGTTATCACCCCCTTTACTGGGTTGGTCAGCCAGGGTTTCTAAAAGGCATAGGAGGCCTTAGTGCCATCATAGCCATCGCCCATCTCTATTAAGGCAGGGCAGCTATAGGAGGGGCAAGGGGATAATTTCACTTAGGCAGCACCCCGTAGGAGGGAGGAACCCCTATAGCGTTCCAAAGGTTGATCCTCATTAGAGATCAAAATCTATAGAGCTCCATCTGAGATTCTATCATCTGGTATTAGAGTCACGCTCCTGCTGCTCCTACTGCCCCTGCTGCCATCTCTGCCACCTCTACCCTTCTAAGTAATTTTCATAATTGTTATAACACGTGGCTTTATCTTCCACCTCAAGCCATGGATTAAATCAACCTATTACTGCCCCTTGTGTTTGAACTGGAGATCTACTATAATTTCATCACCATGCCTATTTACTACTGTAATCCCTTTGCCTTATACGTTGAAGAAGTTTTCTCATATTTTCTCCGTTGTAAAATTCTACCATCACAAACGTGATCATTGTTGCGAAGGGAAAACGCTATAGAAAAATTTTAGCTGATTGTTGCTTCTTAAAACTATACTATTGCTCATCTATTTTAACTGAAACTTTTATACAATTTCATAGATCATCATAGCTCTCATCTAAGATTGATCTCTAAAGAAAATCCTTTCTGAAATTGAACTTTTTGGGTTGTACTTTCTCTTCGTGTGTTGTTGGAATTTTATAATGAAGAATTTATCTTCCATCTTTTCACCTACTTTCCTACCATTACACTGCCAAAATTTTGTCAAACCCATTTGCTGATATTGAGCACATGAACTGATGATTTGTTGACAAATTTTTGCATATTTTTCTTAGATTTTTCTCTGAAAATTATGTCAAGAATTCATTATTTCTTTGACGCAAATTATGTTTGGCATGACAACACATATACAACACTTACTTCATCGAATTCCATCATATTTGGTTGCTATCTTTTTTATTTTTTGGACTCTCTTCCTCTTATCTTCAAACCCTACCATCACCACCCAAAAACCCTACCAAACCGCACCCTAAACCATAGCCCTAATTGTAGCCTTCATCTCCACTCATCCACCTACCCTACCGACCACCTTTAATTGAAACAATACTTATGCCATTAACCCGACAACATAAGAAAGACCTCAACATCACATATATGTTAGGATCAATTAGCACTGGGGTGATGAATTAGTGCAAGTGTAAATTTTTTGTTTTAAACAAAAATGTTTCAGTTTAAGCATGATAGGAAGATTCAAAGCTTGTTGTTCAAATAAAATAAGTGAATAATAAGAATATTGTTAAGTTACATGTGTATTAATTACTTAAGAGTAAGAAAATCTAAAAGATAAGAAATATTATAAGTAAAATGTTTGCTTTCAAAGAGTAAATAAGATCAAAAGCATTAATAAGTAAAGCAAAAGATGAACTCCTAATTTTTATAGTGGCTTGGCGCCAACGACCTACGTCCACTCCCGAGTCCTCCTTCTTGAGGCATACCGGCGTCCACTATCAATCTTCTTTGGGTGAAGACCAAACCTTTACACTTTGCTTATAAGGGAGACTTTGAGAAAATTTCTAACTCTAACCTCTCTCCCTTCCCTTTTCTTTTTCTTGCAAATCACACCTAATTTCTTTTCTATAGAGTTTAATTGCCCAAAAAGAGTTGTTGTCAATGCAAGAATACTTGGGGTATTTATAGTCCCCAAGTGGCTTAAAAAATTAGAGTAAAAAATCAAACGTACTCAGAAAAATCGGGTATAAGCAGTTTACCCACTGACCTGGGTGGCTCAAATGCTTGAACACTATGGTACAGGTGGTTTACACACCAGCCCTAGGCGGTTCAACCACCGAAAGTACCCAGATTCCTAGGTACGGGCGATTCAACAACCCAGCCTGGGCGGGTCAGCTACCCGAAAGCCTGGGCGGTGATGGTATACCTGCTGTTCACCGATGATTTACCCACTGGAATTTTCACAAAAGTGGTTCCCTCCTCTTTTCGAATTTTAGCTTGAATCTGATGTTAACCAACCCTCTGGTTAACCAATTGAGCTCAACCTGAGCTCAATCAAACCCCAATAGTGGACTCAATTGACTTATTGAGTTGATTTAGATTTCATCCAAATCGAACTAATTAGGACTCTATTCCTAAGTACGACTCAATGATTACAACACTTAATGACCAACAAGCTAAACAAGACCTAACTCCCACTAATCTGACAGTCTCCGGCATTCTTGCGGTGAGTCTTCTGGTCTTATTCTAGCAATCTCCTAGCGTGTTCCTAGCGAGCTTCCCGATCGCTTCGGCAAATCTCCTGGTAAACTTCGGTGAGATCCCACTACATCGTCCGAACCCGGCCCGATGCCGAAGCTTGATCTTGACCCATCATCTGGTTGTAACTTCATTGCTACTGTCATAGTTAGATCTGCAAATCTTCCTTTAACACACATGTTAGATAAACACTTATCAATTGATCTCATCATTAAAATACGAGATTCAATAATCTTTCCCTTTTTTATGATGACAATCAATTGATGACGGGAGTTAATCCTAACTCCCCCTAAATTCATGTCATGATAAAAAGAACTTAAATTCAAGAGAATCACTCACTCTTGAATTCAAGTGAATTAAGGCAATCAGTACTTCAAGCAAATCATATTTCAAGGATAGTAATAAGACTTGTATATATCAATAATAATTTGCTTTTAAAGTAGCAAGTCATCAATGCATCAAGGATTTTTCATGAATTTCAAACATTTAAAAATTTTCCATGAAGTCATCAATACATCAAGGATTTTCATAAATTTTAAACATTTGAAAGTTTTCCATCAAGTCATCAATGCATCTAGGATTTTCAGAAATTTTAAATGTTTAAAAATTGTTCATTAAGTCATCAATGCATCAAAGATTTTTATGAATTTTAAATGTTTAAAAATTTTCCATCAAGTCATCAATGCATCAAGGGTTTTCATAAATTTTAAATATTTAAAAATTTTCCATCAATGCATCAAGGATTTTCATGGATTTTGAACATTTAAAATTTTTTCCTTAAATTATTACATAACTTATCATATTTTCATTAATTTCAAACATTTGAAAATTTTTTCTTAAATTATTACATAAGTCATCAACATCTATTTGATTACATAAGTCATCAACATCCATTTGATTACATAAGTCATCAACATCCATTTCCCCCCCCTTTATCATTAACAAAAAGATGAAATGTGTTGCTAAAATGAATTTTTGCTCTCTCTTTTTAAAATACGATATGATTCATAAAGAACTTTATTACTCTTGTGAAAAAGAAGTAAAGAAAACAAGGGAGGAGTTAGAAAACATCATTAAGAATAGCTTTCAACTTTGTAGAGGTAAAATTTCAAAAATAAGTTCAAAAATCTAAAATATTCAAGGAGATTCAAAGGTTTAAGAGGTATTCATGCATTTAAAAATTATTTCATGTAATTTCAAACAAACGTAGCAAATAAATCTGTAAAATAATAAAATCATCATCATGTAATTTTTTCTCCTTTTTATGAATAATAAGATAAGCATCTCATTAGAACAATAAAACATTATCATAAAAATAGCTCATTCTTATGAAATTAAGCAATTCATATATTTTCATGATTTAGCATTCCAAGTTCTCTTTTGAGAAATCAAATGGTTCTTCATTTTAGGGTCTTATAAAAATATCCACTAATTGATGCTTAGTGTCAATAAATTTTAAAGAGATATCTTGCTAATTTACATAATATTTTATAAAATGAAGTATAATATCAATATGTTTAGTTCTTGAATGTTGAATAAGATTTTTGGTTAGACATATAGCACTTGTATTATCACACTTGTATTGATCGAAGTTTTCTCCTTCACTATCTAAGTCCAATTTTGTAGATATACTCATGGGAGTGTTTAATGCTTTAGCATTTTTCATCCTAAATCATTTTATCAAGTTCAATATATACTTATTTTGACCAATAAAAATATCATCATCGAGTTATTTTATCTGTAATCCTAAGAATAATGTTAACTCACTAATTAAACTCATCTCAAATTCTTGACTCATTTCTTTAGCAAAAGACTTGCATAAAAATTCATTTATAGATCAAAAAATGATATCATCAACATAAATTTAAATAACAAGTAAATTATTTTTAAAATACTTAAAAAATAATATGATATTAACCTTACCTTTTGAAATTTTATTTAAAATGAGAAAAGAAGTAAGTCTTTTATACCAAGCCCGAGAGGCTTGTTTTAATCCATAGAGAGATTTTGTAAGTTTAAAAATATGATTAGGAAGAAGATTATTTTTAAAATCGAGAGATTATTTAACATACACTTCTTCGGAAATAGAACCATTTAGAAAAGTACTTTTAACATCCATTTGAAATAACTTAAAATTTTTAAAAGAAGCAAAGGCAAGAAGCATCCTTATGGCTTCAAGTCTAGCCACGGGAGTGAAGGTTTCATCATAATCAATTCCTTCTTCTTTGTTGAAACCTTTGGCCACTAATCTAGCCTTATTTCTAACCACGATACTATTTTTATCTTGCTTGTTTCTAAATACTCATTTAGTACCAATCACTAAATGATCATTAGGTCTAGGAACTAGCTCTCATATCTCATTTCTCTCAAATTGATTAAGCTCTTCATGCATTGTATTAACCCAAGAATCATCTCTTAGGGCCTCATCACTTTAGATCGATTTAAGAAAGAAATGCAGTATTTACACAATAAAATCTAAAAGAAGACCAAGTTTGAATTTCTTTTGTTATTTCTCATATTATAAGCTCCTTAGGATGATCAGTCACATACTTCCATTCCTTGGGTAAGTTATTAGAAATAGATACATCCAAATTACTTTTAAGAGTATTATCTTTTAAATTCAAAGTATCAAAATTAATTTTGTCATCAAAATCAATCTTCTTAAATTTAGAAATCACATTGAAAATAACATGAATGGATTCTTCTATTACTAATATTATTTTATTAAAGACACGATAATCTTTTGAAATAGAAGAATAACCTAGAAAAATGTCTTCATCGGATTTTGCATCAAATTTACCTAAAGTATCCTTTTCATTCAGAATAAAATATTTGTGACCAAATATTTTAAAATAAGAAATATTGGGCTTCTTACCATTCCATAATTCATAAGGAGTCTTAGTGAGTAATGGTCTTACTAGAACCCTATTTAAAACATAGCATGCCGTATTAACGGCTTCGGCTCAAAATTATTTAGGAAGACTATGTTCATTCAACATTGTTCTAGCCATTTCTTGTGAGCTCCTATTTTTTCTT
Organism: Ensete glaucum; assembly: GCA_021527575.1. Classification (NCBI taxonomy): domain Eukaryota; kingdom Viridiplantae; phylum Streptophyta; class Magnoliopsida; order Zingiberales; family Musaceae; genus Ensete; species Ensete glaucum. The sequence goes on from CM038555.1 coordinate 37,110,911, forward strand.
TCTACTACTTCATTTTGTTATGGATTTCATGGAGTAGAGAAGTTATGGATATATCCATTTGAATCATAAAAATTTTAAAAATTATTATTTTAAAATTCTTCACCATGATCACTTCGTATTGAAGAAATCATGCATCCTTTTTTATTTTAAAAAATTTTATAAAATTTTATAAAATATTTAAATGTATCACTTTTATGTGCTAAGAAATAGATCAAAATATATATACTAAAGTCATCCACTAAAACAAATGCATATTTGCTACCACCTAAATTTGTAATGTCAATTAGTCCAAATAAATCCATATGGATCAATTGAAATAGTCTAGAGGTGCTAATTTGACTTTTCAACTTAAAGTTACTCTTTATTTATTTTCTTAATTGACAATTGTCACATACTTTATCTTTAATAAACTTAAGAATAGGTAAATCTCTTACTAGTTCCTTGGTAGAGATTTGGTTTAAAAGTTTCATACTAATATGACCTAATCTTTTATGTCAAATCCAATCAGCATCATTCAAAGCCGAAAAATAAGTTTCATCACAAAATTTTTCAATATCTATGGTGTATACATTATTGTTTCTCAAGACAATCAATGATTTATTTTTGTGTGGCAATTCAATTATGCAAGCATTAGGTTGAAATTTAACCACATATTCTTTATCACATAATTGACTAATGCTAAGCAAATTATATTTCAAGTCATCAACTAATAACACATCTTCAATAAAAAGGTTTGATGTGTTACCTATTATTCATTTTCCAATGATTTTACCCTTGTTGTTGTCTCCGAATGTAACAACTCCTTCACTTAAGCTAGTGAGCTTAGAAAAATAAGATAAATCTCCGGTCATATGCCTTGAGCATTCACTATCAATATATCATTTAATGCTCATAGCTTTAGTTTGGAGACAAACCTACAAGAAGGATATATTTAATTTAGGCACCCATTTTACATTGGGTCCTCCATAAAGAACTCTTTCTTTCTTTTCTAATTGATTTTTATTGTATAATGTTTTCTTAGAACTCATACTAGTTGATGTTCACTACATTTTCTAAATAGACATTTATTTGCCTTATGTCCTAATTTACCATAAAAATTACACATGATTCTTGGTGGCATGTTTAATGTAGGTCCTCTTACAAACATGGTTGGCTTTCGTTGGACATTACCAACAAAGCCTATGTTATTTTTTCTATTAATATGACTTTTATATGAAAGGATCATATTTAGGGATTTGTTCCTTATTTTAAATTTTTCTAGTGTGGTTTTAAGCATGATGTTCTCTTCTTTAACATTATCTAGCAAATCACATTTAGTACATGATTTATGTGAAACTAATGAATCATATATTTCATCAAGTCTTTTAACTAACAAATCATGATCAACTTTAAGTAATTTAAAAGACTTGCTAAGTTTTCTAAACTAATTGAATACATCATGAAACATATTTAATAATTCTGAAAAAGAAATATTTAAAGGCTCACTAACCTCATCTTCGATCGCCATTAAGGCATAATTAGCCACTTCTTGTTTGGAGTTGTCTTCCTCATCCGAAGAGCATGATTCATCCCAAGTAGCCGAAAGTGATTTCTTTTTTAGTGTTGACTTCTTCTTCAAATGAGGACATTCATTCTTGAAATGTCTTAGTTTTTGCATTCATAGCAAATGACATTATCCTTCTTTGGTTCTTTTTTGTTTTTATAGTTCTTGTTCTTTTTTATAATTTTTTAAATTTTCTTAATAACAAAGCAAATATCATGGTCCTCATCACTCAAGGTTTCATTCGAGGAGTCATTTATTGTTCGAAGTACTACATCCTTCCTATTCTTTAGAAGGGGTTCATTAAGCTCATCATGAGCTTTATAATTTAGTTTATATGTCATAAGAGAGCTAATCAATTCTTCAAGAGGCAAGTTATTTAAGTCTTTGGCCTCTTGAATAGTGGTTATTTTAGGATCCCAATTTTTAGGTAAAGATCTCAAAATCTTACTAGCTAATTCAAAATTCAAAAAATATTTTTCAAGTGCTTTTAGGTCATTGACGACATCCGTAAAACAGGTGTACATGTCTTCAATTGACTCACTTGGTTTCATTCAAAACAACTCATAGTTATGAACGAAAATATTTATCTTGAATTCTTTCTCTACTAGTCCCCTCGTATGTGATTTCTATAGTGTGTCAAATATCAAAAGCCGATTCATAAACGGAAACATGATTAAACTCATTCTTGTCAAGAGCATAAAACAAGGCAAGGCGTTTATAGCCTTGGCATTTAAAGGAGGGGGGGGGGGGGGGGGCGTGGGGGGTTGAATAGTGGAAGTGTAAATTTTTCGTTTTAAACAAAAAATGTTTCAGTTTAAGCATGATAGGAAGATCCAAAGCTTGTTGTTCAAATAAAGCAAGTGAATGATAAGAATATTGCTAAGTTACTTGCTTACTAATTAATTAAGAAAGAGCAAGGAAATCTGAAAGATAAGAAACGTCGTAAGTAAAATGTTTGCTTTCAAAGAGTAAACAAGATTAGAAGCATTAATAAAGAAAGCAAAAGATGAACTCATAATTTTTATAATGGTTCGGCACCAATGGCCTATGTCCACTCCTGAGTCCTCCTTCTTGAGACATACTGGCATCCATTACCGATCTTCTTTGGGTGAAGACCAAACCCTTACACTTTTCTTATAAGGGAGACTTTGGGAAAAATTCTAACTCTAAGCTCTCTCCCTTCCCTTTTCTTTTTCTTACAAATCACTGCCAATTTCTTTTTCATAGAGTTTAATTACCTAAAAAGAGTTGTTGGGAATGCAAGAATGCTTGGGGTATTTATAGACCCAAGTGGCTTCAGAAATTGGAGCCAAAAGTTAAACATACCCGAAAAAACTGGGTACGGGTAGTTTATCGACCGACCTGGGCGGCCCGGAAAAACTGGACCCGGTTGCCATATTGAGTTGATTTGGATTTCATCCAAATCCAACTCAATTAGGACTCAATTCCTAACTATGACTCAATGATTATAATACTTAATGACCAACAAGCTAAACAATACCTAACTCTTACTAATCCGACAGCCTTTGACATTCTTGTGGCGAGACTTCTGATCTTCTTCTAGCGATCTCCCGGCATGTTTCCGATGAGCTTCCCGATCCCTTTTACGAATCTCCTAGCGAACTTCGGCGAGATCCCACTGCATCGTCCGAACCCAGCTCGAAGCCCAAGCTTGATCTTGGCCCATCATCTGGTTGTAACTTCATTGCTCATGTCATAGTTAGACCGATAAATCTTCCTCTGACACACATGTTAGATAAACACTCATCAATTGATCTCATCATCAAAATCCGAGATTTAATAGAGGCCTATACCATGACATCTAAAGAGACTATTAATGCTAAGTTTGAAGTCTTTGAAAATCGAATAGATGAGAAGATTCGGTCCCTCTTTGCTGAATTCAACATGAGCCGACCATCGAGCCTAAAGAAATCACAACAAGGAGAAACCTCAGATTGGAAAGATGATTCCCAAGAGTGAGGTTGCACCATCACTGATCCATATAATCCACGCATGAAGGTAGACTTCCCTAGATGGGAAGAAGGATACCCAATCAGATGGATCTCGTGCACGGAACGCTATTTTCGGTTCTACCGAACTACCGATGCTACCATGGTAGAGATTGCTACCATCCACCTCGAAGGAGATGCTATTTAGTGGTTTAATTGGTTCGAGCACACTCATGAAGGTCTCTCTTGGTAGTAATTCAAGGAGGAATTATTGAATCACTTTGGACCAACCAATTACGAAAATATCAATGGACATTTGGCGAAGATTTGACAAACCTCTACAATAAAAGAAAACCAAATAAGGTTGAATGATTATCTAACCAAACTTGTGATTGATCTGAAAAGCAACTCTTAGGAACTTTTATTAAGGGCCTAAAGCCAAAAATTAGAGAAGAAGTAAAGGTGCGACAACCATACACTCTTATGGCAGTGATCTCCTTCGTGAGAATCCAAGAGGAACGACTGAACCATGAAGCACGAAGGACAAGGGTCACTTCCCGATCAGCTATGCTGAAGCCTTCAACCCCCTCTACTGCCATCTGAACCCCTACACAAACAAATTGACAAGAGACGAGCTTCGGGAATGATCTGCCAAGAGGTTGTGTTGCTGCAATTGTTGTTAGCGATGTTATCCTATATTTGCTTGGTGGAGTTACCATTGCATTAGATGCATGCTATTATGTTCCTTCTATTATCAAAAATATTATTTTCATTTCTTATTTAAAAGTTAGTAGATATAAATTAGTTTTTGAGAATATGTTCAATAATTTTACATGATAAGATCACAAGAGAGACCTAATTAATGGCTTATATGTGCTAGACATTTCTCCACACATCATGAATGTAATTACATCCAATAGGAAATGAGATGAGGTGAACAATGTATACCTATGGAATTATACACAAGATAAGGTAAACAACGTATACCTATGGCATTGTAGGCTAGGTCATAGCTATAAGGGAATGATTCAAAAATTGCTAAAAGATGGATACTTAGATCTATTCGACTATGAGTCGTATACAACTTGTGAACCTTACCTTCGTGGAAAGTTGATCAACTCTCCGTCTATTAGAACTGGAAAGAAAGCCACTGAGTTATTGGAACTCATACATAGTGATGTTTGTGGTCCATGTCGACGCAAGCTATAAGTGCTTACTCATGCTTCATTAAATTCATTGATGATTTCTCTAGATATTGACATATGTACTTGATGAAGTACAATTCCAAGGCCTTTGAGAAATTTAAGGAATATAAAAATGAAATAGAGAACCATATTAGAAAGAGTATTACGACTCTTCGATCAGATCCAAGAGAAAAGTACTTGAGTATAGAGTTCACCCATTTTCTTAGGGACCATGGGATTCTATCCTAATAGATATCTCCTTATACACCTTAGCTCAATGGTGTATTAGAAAAGAGGAATCGTACAATGTCCATGATGAGTTTCACTAACCTACCTGTCTCATTTTAGGGATGTGCCCTAGAGACCGCAGCTTACCTTCTAAACAGTGTTTCATCTAGGTCGGTAGTCTCTACACTATATGAGATATAGAAAGAGGAAAGCATGATCTTAAGGTTGTTAAGATTTAGGGCACTCCTGCCCACGTTAGAAGATAACCTGATAAGTTAGAATTAAGGATAAAGTAGTGTAAATTCGTCAGATACCCTAAGGAATCTTAGGGGTATTATTTCTATCATCCCGAGAATTGAAAGGTGTTTTTTGCCAAGAGAGTTATGTTCCTTGAGAAGGAATATGTTCTTGGTGGAAATAGTGGGAGTGAGATACAGTTGAGTGAGGTTGGAGAACCTAGCTCAAGCACCATTCTAGAGTTCGAGTCTGTTTAGGTACCTAGCATACAAGTTCCAACTTTGCATAGGTCTAATAGAGTATCACACCCTCCTGAAAGATACATAGGATATATTAGTAGAGAGGACATTCACGATGTTGATCCTCAGACCTACGAGTAGGTAATTATGAGTATATACTCCAAGAAGTGGTAAAAAAATCATGAATTCTAAAATAGATTCCACGTACTCCAATAAGGTTTGCAACATTATGGATGTACCTTAGGGTATCGTACCTATCGGTTGTAAGTAGATCTTCAAAATGAATATCGGAGTAGATGGAAAGGTAGAAACCTATAAGGCAAAGCTAGTGGCCAATGGGTATCGTCAAAGGCAAGGAGTTGATTATGATAAAACCTTCTCACCTATAGCAATGCTAAAATCCATCAAAATTCTTTTGGCCATTGCAGTACACTATGATTATGAGATCTGGCAGATGGATGTGATAATCACATTCCTCAAGGCAACATCGAGGAAGAGGTATATATGATACAACTAAAGCGATTCATGTCTATGGAGAGTCCAGATAAGGTGTGCAGGTTGCTCAGGTCCATCAACGGAATGAAGCAAACTTCTCAAAGTTAGAATATAAGATTTGATGAGATAAGATCTTATGACTTCATTAAAAATGAAAATGAGCCTTGTATGTACAGGAAGGTAAGTGGGAGCACTATCACCTTTTTGGTGCTATATGTGAATGACATCCTAATCATTATGAATGATGTAGAAATGCTCTCCATATGTGTGTGACCCTCTAGGCCCAATACTGAGCTAGTTCTGAGTTGCACCTGTTAGAACTCCTTCTAACTCAGTGAGTCATTATCCCATAATAATTCACTCAACTCATTGACTATAGATATATTAGGCTACTACACCATAGTCGACGATATAGGGGGATTTAATTCGTTGGACTTGTCTGTCCATAGTTACCATGTATCTATAGTCCCTCATACATCTAATATCTTAACGTCTATATATCGGGCATAGTATTACCAAGCCTTATACAAAATCCATCTGAGTCTTGCTCTAATCATATTCTCCTAGAAAACTCCTCTCTCAATCCAAACTATCATAGCTAGGGATTTGCTTGAGCAAGAATAAATGGGACATTCCTCTCGTAATATTGAGAGTGGACGATCCTCTATTGACACTCAATTATTTTCGTAAGGTTGGCTATCAATCTCAATAACTAGTTGTACCAGATCTGAAACTTCCTATTATGATCAGTTGGCACTAAGATGGGGGCGAATTAGTGTAAGTGTAAAATCACATGTTAGTGAAAACTTTTTATTTAAGAAAAAATGAAGTCCAAAACATTTCTTAAACTTGAAAGAGAATAAATAAATAATTTAAAATCACAATCAAAAGATAATATTCTTAATTTTTTAATTAAGAATAATTGTAAGTAGAGAATAAGCCAAATAAAGAACATTTACGATTTTCTAGTGGTTCGGCACCAATCTTGACCTATGTCCACTTCCGAGTCCTCTTCCTCGAGGCCCACTGGTGTTCACTACCGATCTTCTTTGGGTAAAGATCAAACCCTTACAAACTTGAGCTTACAAGGGAGACTCTTTGCAAGAATTTTACAACTCTTAGCTCACTCCCTCCCCCTTTTCTTTTTTTTACAATTCACATAAGTTTTTCACATAATTTTAATCTCAAAATTTGTTATATGAAATGTAAAAAAACTTGAGATATTTATAGGCCCTAGTTGACTTCAGAATTTGGAGCTAATATTCAAATATATCCAAAAAATCCGGATATGGGTGGTATAACCGTCGACGCCAATAGTGTAGTCATCGAAAGCATCCATAAGACTAGGGTACGGGTGGGTGAACCACTACCCTAGTTGGTTCAACCATTGTCAGCTACACAAAAATTTGGGCGGCGGTGGTTCAACCACCACTTGCTGATGATTCAATCGTTGGAAATCCCAAAAAAGTGATTCCCTTCACTTTTCACATCATGTCATATACCTTCAATTGACCACCTTCCTGGTTAACTAATTGAGCTCGACTTGAGCTCAATCCATCCCCATAGTGGAACTGGTTGCCTCTTTGAGTTAATTTGGATTCCTTCCAAATCACACTCAATTTGACTCATACTTAACCTATAACTTAATGATTACAACCATACATGACCATCAAGCTTAATTAATGACCTTACTCTTGCAATTTGATAACCTCCGGTATTCTCTGTGGTGAGTCTCATGGTCTTCCTCTTACGATCTCTCAGCATGTTCCTAGCGATCTTCTCGACACCTTCGGTGAACTCCCGACGAGCTCTCAGCATATTGTCCAAACCTTAGCCTGATGCCTAAGCTTGATCCTAGGTCTATGTATGGTTTGTAACTCATTTTCTCTGTCATAGTTAAACCTTAACAATGCTAACTATGACTTAATTAATTATAATTAACATGGCCACAAATACACTTCAAGACCTTCCCAACTCCCGGCAAGTTTTTCGACAACCCTCAATAATCTTCCGATGAGTCTCGGTCTTCTTCCAGTGAACTCCCTTGCATCATCCTAGCAAACTCCTGATACCCTCAGCGAGCTCCCGATATACTCCAGGGGAGTTCCCAACTGCATTGTCCTCACTCTGGCCCGATGCTTGGAGTTGACTTTGGCCAAACCTCTGATTGTAATTTTCTCTCTATCGTAGTTAATCCTGCATCAATCAACTCTAACAACCTTGTTAGATCAATAACCCATCAATTGATTTCATCATCAAAATTTAAGATTCAATAATCTTTCCTTTTTTAATTATGATAACCAATTAATGATAGAATTTAAACTAAACTCCCCCTATCAATATGTTATATTGGTAGAAAGCATCATTCAAATAAATGTGACCTTTTACTCCAAGTTGAAACTATTTTAATTACATCATATCTTAAAAAAATCATGAGTATTGCATGCATTATTCAAAATTATCATGTATTTTTTAAAATCATCGTTACATACATGATTTCACATTACCATACCTTCTCCCCCTTTGTCATCAACGAAAAAGAGAAGTAAATTAGCAAGTTTTTGAGATATAAAAGCTTAGCAATTTAGCAAATTTTTCGTTACTTTAGAACATGCAAGGTAATGAGTTCTTTCTTCTCTTTTGAGAAGTGCAAGCTAACAAATTTTTGCTTCCTTTACAATGTTCAAGTTAGGAATTTGGCAAGTATTATTTCTCTTTGAAGTATGAAGGCTAGTATGTCTGTTAAGAATGTAAGGTAAAGCAAAATTTTTGCTTCTCTTGAGATTTGCAAGATAGCACTTCTTGCTTCTATTTTGAGATGAGCAAGCTAGCACGTTTTGCTCCCCCTTTGTCATTATCAAAAAGAAGAGATGGTTATAATATTATAAAAGTTTTCTCATTACATCATGTTTCAAATTATCACATGAAATATATCAAGAAAAATTAACATGGTGATGAGATATACAATTCATAAAGACAAATTGTGAATATCAAGAGACAAATCATAGGTGAGATAAATAAAATATCTCGATTTATGCATAAGAAATCTCAAGTTGTCAAAATCATGATTTATATACATTAAACAAAATCTCAAGTTTTTTTTAAAAAAATCATGATTCATAAAAAATCTCCTTTTAAATAATACGAGAACACATAATAAGAGATTTTGATTCATAAAAGATTTCAAGTTATAATTTCGAGGAATCAATATCACGATATATTCAAATTCAAATAATCAAAATCATCAAAATTACTTTCAAGAGATTCAAATTGAAATAAATAGACTTATCGATCTCTTGAAATGCTAGTGATTTATTTTCTCCCCTTTGTCATTATAAATAAGAAAGAAGAAAAGGGGAATAATACATAACAAAACTTTAAGTCATAAATTATCAAGATGTCAAGTAGTATATCATGGTTTGCTATGATATGTCTCCTTTTTAGTGAATAGTCAAAGGAATCGTAGGAGTACAAAGAATGAAAAATCTTAACTCGTAATAAATCTCAATTTATAAATATCAAGGAATCAATATCATAATTTGGATAAAACTTATTCAAATTCAAATCATTAAAATCATTTTTATAGTTCAAGAGATTCATAAAAAATAATATAATTGATTCATTAATATCTTTTTGAAAACTTTATAAGATAGAGAAATTTTCAAGAAAAATGTATTTCCTTTTTATTTGATGCAAGCATGACTTTGTCTTTTAAGCCAAATAAAAATATGCATTATCATTTAAAATCAAAAAATAACATTTATTACAATAAAGATCAATAAGCTATAAATCATAAAAATCATCACACATAATTTTGAAATATGAACTCATTAAGCATGATCACTATGCATCATTAAATCATGAAGCATGGTTTCATTAAATATAAGGCATCTTCAATCAAAATCAAAAAGCAATACGAAAATCATCAAGATATACATTATTATTTCTTAAAAACATATATAGGATTTATCTTAAGTATTAGATTTAAGTCTAACATTTGTTCCTTTCTCATAAAACATGAAATTTTCATGATCAATATAATTTTTCAAAATCACTAGAAAAGCATGATCCCCTTTTATTTATTTATTTTTTATATTTTATATACTAATTTAAAAATAACTCATTAATAGTATTAAGTAATTTTAAAATAAAGCAAAGGGGTTCTAGTTACCTCGTCGTCGAAGTCCGTTAAGGTGTAGTTTGCCACCTCACCGTAGTTGGATTGTTCTTTATCTTTGGATGAACTTGATTCGTCCCAAGTCACCTTGAGTATTTTCTTCTTCTTTTGTTGCTTCTTCTTTTTAGATTCATTTTTGTTCTTTGATTCTTGTTTTAAGAGTTTTTTAAGCTTTATAGTTAAGAGTTCAAAGTCATCATCACTTGAGTTTTCACTCAAGTGGTCTTTTTGTTCTAAGTGTCAAATCCTTCCTATTCTTTGGAAGGTTGTTCTCATGTTCATATAGTTTATCATGTGCCTTGCACATCATTTCATAGGTTATTAATGACCCGATAAGTTCTTCAAGTGAAAACTTATTTAAGTCTTTTGCCTCTTGTATTGCAGTTACTTTAGGATCCCAATTTTTAGGAAGAGAACATAAAACTTTATTAATTAGTTCAAGATTCGAAAAACTTTTACCAAGTGCTTTTAAACCATTGACGACATCTGTAAAACGGGTATATATGTCGCCAAAGGTTTCGCTTGGTTTTATACGAAGCAATTTAAAATCACACATTAGAAAATTTATCTTAGAATCTTTTACTCTACTAGTGTCTTTGTGTGTGGTTTCAAGAGTGTGCCAAATATCGAAAGTGGTTTCATAAGTAGAAATCCGATTAAATTCATTTTTGTTTAGGATGCAGAACAAGGCAATCATAGCCTTGGCATCTAAAGATAAAGTTTTCTTCTCCAAACTATTATAATCTTTCATTGGAAGAGAAAACCTTTTAAATCTATTTTCAATAATATTCCATAAATCAAAATCCATAGAAATTAGAAAAATATGCATTCTGAGTGATCTTCCGGTGTGTTCTGAGTGATCTTCTCCATACCTTCGATGAAGTCCTAGTGACCTACTAATGAACTCCCACCGTATCATCCAAACCTTGGCCTGATGCTTAAGTTTGATCCTGGGTCTATGTTTGGTCACAAATCCACATCAAAACCTTCCCAACTCCGAGTAAGCTTTTTGGCTATCCCGAATAATCTTTCAGTGGGTCTCGATCTTCTTCCGACGAACTCCCTTGCGTCATCCTAGCAAACTCCCAATACCCTCAACGAGCTCTCAATGCACTCCAGACGAGTTCCCAACCGCATCGTTCTCACTCCGGCCAAATACCTATACTTGACTTTGGCCAAACCTTTGATTATAATTTTCTTTGTCGTAGTTAATCCTGCATCAATCAACTCTAACAACCTTGTTAGATCAATAACCCATCAATTGATTTCATCATTAAAATTTGAGATTCATCACTTCCATACCTATAAGTTCGGCATCAAAGAGCATAGTATTTAAATAAAGCATTCTTTGTGTCTCAAGTCTAAGAACCAAACACACAACTAGGACAACAAAATCATCGTCTGACGTCAGGTATTATTAAGCATATAATATTTTATTGGCAGATCAATCAGTAAACACATTCTCCAATAAGCACTTGTGTTGTACCCTTAGTGTCCCCACATGAGCAGTTATGAGATCAACTACTAGTTACAAGTGTCTTATAAGCCAATCACGTGAGTGATAACACGTATAATATGTTGCATAGTCTTTTTATATTATTATTGTTATTAGTATATTCTTATATTATATTGTGTGTTACATATATATATATATATATATATATATATATATATATATATATATATATATATATATATATCCTTGCTTTTATGCAATGAGAATTAGATTATGATAAGATCACGATAATAAGATCGATTCACCTTTAAAACATATCCTAAATAATCTCGATCATATGTTACTTGAGAAAGACACCGAGATAACCGGATACCGGTGTACTGTATACCATTCATAT